>JAGSMU010000059.1:0-1237742 GCA_029286865.1 Teinopalpus imperialis
CTATGCACACGTTCAAATATTTAACTTGATGTGAGCAAAAATAAAATAAAGGATCATTTATAGACGAGTTTTTTTTTTCTATATACCCTGCCGGCCAAAAGTTTAAGACCGCACATAAACAACATAATTATCCATCAATTGTAATAAAATCCCACAGGATAAATAAAAGAACTGCACATCTGCATATTCTATTGTTAGTATCGAATATTTAAAGAAGTCATTCTTTTGTTTACGTTCAAGTTATTGGACAATAAACATATATTGATTTCAAATACCGACAAACGCTGCGCTAGAGCCAGGTGGTAGAGTGGTAATAATATGTCCTCATTACTAATTACTTACTTTGCTTTTGTTACGTATTGGTCACTAATTAGGATTATTTAGCTCCCGAAAACACGTGTTTCTGACTTATTATTACCAGAGTTTACTTGGCTTTGTTCACAAACAATCTCAATTAGTCTAAACACAGTAGACTAAATACAGGGAGACAGGCAGTTTTCAATATCGTCCACTCTCGGGTAGGCCGAGAACTACCACGTCTAGTGAAGATAATTCATTGTTGTTACCAGCAAGCGAAATAGTTGAAGTACAACGAACAAGTTGAAGTACACAAAATCCTAGCTAAACCTTTATCATTGACTATAGTAAAACGGCGACTGAGAGATGCGAAGTTGTATGGTCGCGTTGCCGTTCGAAAACCTCGGGTAAGGCCGCAAAACAAGAAAAAACGGATGCAGTGGGCTCTTGCCCATCGAGACTGGACTAAATATTTTAAAAAGTACGTTCGACACAGTGCTAAAGAAAAGATGATGTCAGATTGTGTAGTCCCAACAATCAAGCATGGTGGTGGCTCAATTATGGTCTGGGGTTACTTCTCTAGCCAAGGAACTGGCGATTTGATTAAAATTGAAGGAATTTTGAAAAAGGAACAGTACAAAAACATTTTAGAACAAAATTCCGTTTCTTCCGGGTTGCGATTAATTGGAGATATAATGATCCAAAGCATAGCCCAAAATTATGTAGAGAATATTTAGAAAAGAAAGAGGCACAAGGTGTGTTAAAAAACATGGTTTGGCCTCCTCGGAGCCCGGATCTCAATCCCATTGAACTTTAGTGGGAAGAGCTTAATAGGAACGTCCGTAATCGTGGCGAGAAGAAATGTGGAATGCTTTATGCGAAATTCGGAACAATATATCGCAAGACACCATTAAGAAATTGATTGCCCGTATGCCGAGACTTGTGAAAAAAGTCATAAAATGTAAAGGGTTTTTTGATGAAAAATCAATTTAGCTAACTATAGCCTTTTTTTTGCATGAACTGTTAATATTTCTTTACGCTTTTAAAGTATATTGTTTGTCAATAATGTTCTATTAGCTGATTAAACAGGTTAATTAAACATTTAATATTTTATTGGAGTTTTACTTTATTTTCTTTAATTAAGGTGGTCTTAAACTTTTGGCCTGCTGTGGATATTTATGTTTTGTATAGATATATTTATAGAACAAGGAGAACACTGTTACAATATCATATAAATAAATTCACTCATGATAATATCAAATAATATTTTTTTTAAAATGAGCATTTTATAATAATTTGCGATATATTATTTTTGAAGGATACGAGATTTTTATGATTTTGACAGAGTATTTTTATCACCAACAACATGCGCCAGCCTGCTACACTACTCAATTGCATAATAAAAATCTTGGATGTAAGATAAATGCTCTTGTTAATATTAGATTTTCAGGTGAAAATTATAAACCATAATTGGTTTATTCTAGAACCAGTATATCCAATATTTTTAAGGAATATAAGTATATATTTTGTATTAGCAGGGTAACAATTTTGTATTAGCAGGGTAACAATTTTGTATAATTTTGGTACCAACACATGTTATTGCTGTATTTAGTTCATAATAATTTTTAGATAGAAAGTAATTTTTTATAACTATTACTACATATAATTTCTGCGTATACTTTATATGTAAAAAAATAATATAAATACTGAAAACAAATTCTAAAAATCGATTTTAATTAACAATATACAACAATTATAATAATTATACAACCCTAAAATGAAGCATTGAAAACATAATATAGTAGGAGGATAAATTTAATTTGCGGAAAAACGTAATAATTATAGACAAATTAAAAACGCAATTTTTATCTTATATGCTTCAAGTAGAACACAAAATATATTTATTTTAAGATTAAGAATCTATAGAATTCTTTTTAATAAAGAAATACTTTTGCTTAATTAAATAATTGCTACAGTGTTTCAGAAATAGTTATTTCATTACATATTTTAATTAATTGGTACGTAAATATGTTATTTACATATATACATAACTATAAAATTAAACACAAATTCATATATACTTACCATAATCCGATATCATATTTTTGGCAAAAAGAAAATAATATGCTGTAAACATGAAATTATCTTAATTTAACCGTTGTAATCAAGACAATAAAAGGTCTAATTACATTTTAAATGAAACATTTAAAGGATAATTTTTATAATTTAAAACTTTAAAAATCTGTCCATGCGTTAGCTTGATTTAAGGGCTTATGTAACTTTTAAAAAACTAAATATAAGTATACAAAATATATCAGAGCATACTTCATATAGGAATTATACGACTTATTATTAAAAAAAAACATATTAATACATAATAAATAATAAAAAGAGATTTAAAACAAATAAATCAAACTTCATATAAAAATTGGAATGTTCAATTCTTTCCTCTATTTCAAGGACTTATTAACTGAACTCTAAGGGACTGTAATTTGTTAACAATTGCAATGATGACAAAGAATCTCAACAAATTAATATCTTGAAAATAATCCCAATTTAATTTACTTACCACTTTGTAATATAACAATGTTTTTTTTATATCCTAAACAAAATTTTTTATCGTAATATTTTTCTTTAACAATTTTGCTTATATAATAAATTACCATGCACAAAATAAAATTTTGTCATTACCAGTTGACAAAATTTTATTTTCAAATCACTAAATCACTTTGGATAAAGACAATCATTGATTATTTAATTAATTATGTATCGGGATACTAGTTTGATGGCCAATGACTGAACATGGAATGCCCCGTTGTTTACAACTTCACCATTAAAGATTTAAAAGGCAACAAAGTTTTGAATCCAATCAAAGTGTTGTGATGTAAAATATAGATAATATAGACATAGCTGTGGCTCCGTTGTTATCATTTCCCATCATCATCATCATTTCCGTACAATGCAAGCCACTGCACCTCCTCCTTGGACATTGGTCTACTCAACAATACAGTATGAAGTGATCCTATGGATATACACCAACTTCACAGAAACTTGGATTGGTCTTGTATCGCCGGTCTAGTGAATGGTTGTCCTATACAGTAATTATTATTATGTATGAGACTTAAACTAACTTACTTAATGTATAGAAATAATTGGTATTGTTATTTCATAAGAGCTAGCAAAAGGAAAGGAATATATTTGTATTCCTTTCCAATTTATTTAGATTGAACATAACATTTAAGTTCTACTGTGAGAAAGCTGTTCCTATTCAATAATGTAAATCCTATATTTAAAAGTTCCAGCCATTTTGAGTTTTTGAAGTGAAAATTGCACTGGATTTAATGGTTGAAATGTAGAAATAATTTTCTGATATTCGTAAATATATGTATTATTGACAGACAATAAAATAATTTAAATAATTAATTAGATCGTTCCTATCATTTAAAATAATTCTAAAATATACTATAGGTAATATCTAATGAACAATTACACAGTGAATAATGATTTCGAAATGTCAACACTATACACAAATAAATTACAAAGAACAATAATTCGGAATTAAATTACAACCAAAATTCAATTTTGGTTCAATTCGGGCAAAATTTACTTAAACCGAGAGCCCTATTTAAATATTATAATATGAAATGTGCTGTTTAAATCTTTGCTTGTTTATATCTGATGAGACAAACCACACGCACACAGTTACTCCACCATCAACAATGGTTATGCAGATAGGTTGTCACCCCTGAGAACTGTCTCTAATGCCTCATTCATTACCTGTAATTGAGTCCCTGGATCCTTACACACACCATAACGAAACATTAATGCTATGTTGGTATTCTCCGACGGCGTGGCCCTTCACGGTCTGCGCTCAAACCGTCTGACTGCTGCCATTATTAGTTTAATATCATCAATATATATAGTATCCATTGTGGATTTTTACGAGAGATTGGAAATGTAAAGGATATAGGTTAAATTTCAATTTCCAAACAAAAAAATAAGACACCTTCAGTGATTAAAAGCGTGTCACATAAAAATACGCACAAAAAGGCAATTCTCTGTCAGGTGCCAAGCCAACCAAAATAAAAATTTGACGTTAATTGTTTGTAGTATTTATAAGTTTTGGTAACGTAATGATGATGATGATGATATTAATTTATCCCTAATGGGAAAGGCAAAGGACTTTAGTCCATACAGCCAGGTCTTGTTCGTATGATGGTTGGTCTGAAACTCCCGTGCATCTAAGCTTTGGTGACATAAGATATGCGAAAACAAACATGGCGGACGCAAGATAGGTTCGACAAAATGGAAAAAATAAATTAAGTACGATATCATGGTGGATGGGTATCATCTCTCATCCTGATTTCGAAAATATATTATTTTACATGCCTTACAAATTGAAAAATATTAAATAAATTTATATTTTTTTTTACGCGTTTAGTTAATTACGGGCATGTTTTTTGTTTTTTATTTACACAATTGCTTGTTTTTCTTGACACTTTTTAACATCAAAATTATAGACTGAGCTTTATAAATTCAATTCAATCAAAATTATAACTGAGGACATCATTAAGTGAATACACAATTAAGACTTGGACATAACCTCCTATTTGGTTCTAATACTTCAAACCCCTAAGGATAATTACATACTTTGTACACACCACTATCTAAGAAATCTTGCAGGACATTCTAGGCTCTGTGCGTAGTTCAGTACAGCTGAAAATCGTATGTGGTGGATCCGTCTCTCCAAGTGGGTTCATCTGCAACTTTAGCGCGACACAGGGGGCAGGTGTGTTCCCGGTCGAGCCAGGCGGAGATGCAGAGTTCGCAAAAGATGTGGCTACACCCTAACCTCACTGGGGTGGTGTAGTCGTCGTGGCAAATCGGACACGAATCCCCGGCGGACACCAACTGCTCGCCGGTGGGTTTGGTGCCCAGATTCTGAATTAGAGACATGATTTTTTTTAACTTGTAACGAAATGCTATTCTAAGAGGAATTAGTAGCGGAAAGTTAGCCGTATCATTTTTCATATCTTAAAAATCATTAGGCACTATAGACTGATTTTTTTTTGACATCTGATAATAACCAAAAGACATCAATCACCATGGTATCAACCAGGATAATCATTATCATACTCAGTTCACTTTAATATATTCTTCCCATTGATGTGTTCTGGTGAAAATCAGGAGATTTGATGACAAAATCAACATGAGAAAATCACTTTTAATGTAATGTCATTCCGAAATTAATGGGCATAGGAAAGAGTTAAAATATGGCCATACCTAAATAGAAAGTTAGATATAGAATAGTTCCAAGGTCACTTACAACACTCTGCAGTAACGTCCAAGTGGCGTTCTTTAAGAGACGAAGCCTCATCAGAACTTCCACCACCTTCGCTATAACGTATATGGAGGTTAGGAACATTCCCACCATCTTCTCCGAGCCCTCGTAGGATTGCATCAAGTAGAAGATCCATGGCTGAATGGTGAGCAAGGCACGGTAAATTTGGGAGACAGCCTCGGTGAACAAGTATACTTTACCCTGAAAAATAAAAATCTTAATGTATATTTTGTTTTGTACGGTGAAAGTTTTATCAGTGGTAGAGCTACGCTGCAATTTGGTTCTAGCTGAAGAATGAATGGGTCAGCTCGACCGAGGAAGGATCACGCCCTCACAGAATACTAGCATAATGCTTCTGTGTTTCGTCTGGTGAATGCAGGGATCTGAGACCTTTATTATTGGTGACAACATTCCAACTCAGGCCTCAAGAGTGACAACGCATCTGTATTATGATTCCTTGTGAAGGATGAATGTAGATGTCATGAGCTGCAGTAATCACTTACCATCAAGTGAACTGTGTGCTCACACACAATATTATGTAATAAAAGTATATTGAAAGAAGTATATATTATTATTTATACTTTTTTCTATATAAATATATTAAAAAAATAGACTAAAATATAAAACTTACAAACACACAATTCTGATGGTCAATCAATCCAGCTCGAACTAACTCGCTAGTTTTATTTTACTTCTCTCACCACCCCCTCCTTATTCTATACCAAATAGTAATGTAACACAAATAAATAAAAAACCCACTCACCCTCTTCTGAAATGGCAGTAGAAACGCTGGCATCATGGTGACCAATATCTTAATATCAACAGTAATAATTTTTACAATGAGATCAGTCATGACAACAAGCCAGAGCAGCTCCCTCAGATCGATGGCCTCCGTGTAGGCTGGAAACATTATCACATTGGGCAGCAGTTTGCCATGACCAAATAGGAAATGAACGAATGTGATGCAACTGGCAGTGAATATTAACTCACTGAATAATGCCAATATACTGCGATTCATTTGCTTTCCATGCTCTCTGAAACATTTTAAAATTTTATTATTAAACTTAAGGGTGCTGAATGAAAACACAATTTATATGATTATAAAACCTGCCAAACCATAACAACGTTCATCTATCCTCAATAAACTTTAGATGCACATGTCACCTCTTAGGACTATAATAACAAGCCTTTTTAGTCCAGTGAGTGAAGAATACCAGAGAACCAATGTGTGTCCCAAAGTAATTTTTACACATCTGTTCTGAAGATCAATTGTAAGTTATCCATAAAAGGATGTATAATTATATCATCTGAGTATAATAGAAGAAAAAAAATATATAATAAATGAATAAATTATACATTAGCACACAGTTCACCTGATAATAAGCGATTCCTACAACCCATCTTACCCACACTTATAAAATGCTTCATTACCAGTAGTTGGGTCTCTGTTTTCTTGCACTTACTATATAAAACACAACAGCTTTATGCTGTAATAACACATTGGTATTCTGTAAAGATGTGACCCTGCTAAAGCTCACCCATTCATGATGACATACTTGGCTTCCATTAAAAATGAAATAGTGAGATTGAATATGAGCAACACCATCTAAATTTAAGAATTCTCACTTAAGATTGAAGTGTCAACCATCAATAATTATTTTCACCTGAAGTATTGTTTCAATCAGTTACTTTTCATCTGGTAGGGGTAAGTGATCCCCTCTGTGTTTGAAGAATTGTGAGTCATTTCACCCTTTTTATTTCATGGTACATGGACAAACTGTGCTTATCTATAGTGCCGATAGTAATATAATTATCATTGGCATTTAAATTAAATTTACAACCTAATCGGCTGAAAAGCTTATGGAAAAAAAAATAGAGGAGAGGATGTTCTATAACCAGTGGATCTATGTAGATCCAAGCTATAGGACCTATGTATAATAAACCAACTTTACTTCAATGACAATGTCCATCAGCAACAATAATGACTTGAGTACTGAATATATACACAAAATGCATACATTTAGGTTATATTAATTTTTTTATAATAATTTAAAAAATTCCAGCTTCCTAAACATTGTTATAAAGAATATAGTTATAGTACAAGATTAAATGCTAGGATATCACTTAGACATTGTGTCCTAATTTTTAATTTATTCTACCAACCAGTTCTTCAAGTCTATAACGCTAGAAATTGACATATACTTTTATTTTTTTTATCAGCATTCTTAAATTTAAGGTCACCAATTGTATAAAATGGAACATTATTGTGTATATTTATTGATTGAGATATATAATTTTGCAATGAAATGTTGATACATAAAACCCCCATTAATGGGGTGACAAAAAATAATGTAGTTGCTTCTTAACAAAAATAGCTATTTATATCATATAGACACAAGGAAGAGAAATAATTATGTATAAAATAAAAAACGTTTTGTAAGAGTTCCTATTTGAACAGCCATAAAAGTGCTCTAAGTGTTTAGTACATTAAAGTCCAGGAAGCTGCCCCAGATAATTATTCTGTAAAGAGAGTACATCAAAAAGAATAATTCAGTACTTTCAGATGACATTTGGGCCATATATTTAGCAGACTTTTGCATCCCAACTTAAATATCTATAAACTGTCAATCTAATGCTTCTCAAATCCCATATGAGACACGAAGTGACCATATTGGCATACACAGAACACTTTATTTTCTAATACAAGTGCTCTTCTTTATATAAGAACAAAAATTAATTGTTAGGCCATAACTTGAACTGTTAATCCTTGTTTATACAAATTAATGACTTGTTTATAAATGTACCATTTATATTTTCTGGACTGGTCGTCATTGTTCGCTTTTTGACCCTTAGTTGAATTTATTGTACCCCCAAATGATTATATCAGTGTGGAAAAAGCAATGATTAGCGAGTTTGTTTCATCGGTAGTTGTGAGCATTGTAAAAGGCATATGTCATTCCACTTACCTTCTCACTAGGATGTTACTATGGAAGAATGTGCTAAACAGTAACAAAAATATTAAGATGCTCTCTCTGCTGTCATAAATGAGCTTAATGAATAGAATTAAATAGAAGGGTGCATAGCGTATCAGAAAACTTAATGCAGCCCTCACATCTAGCACCTGTAACAAACAAGATTATCATAAATAGAAAATAAGAGAAACAGATTTGCACACTATGACTAGAGTAACAAAGCTATGGTCCAAGGGAAGTTACAATGCTGTTTGAAACAACAACCAGTAAGATAAATATAAATTAGATCTATTATAAAATCATTTTCACCTCTTTTTCAGTAAATTAAATATTATTTTAGTTATGAATATAAATCTATATGAATATTCTATATATCTGATTTCTATGATTTGGAGGACAATGGATATAATTGATTGAATCATAAGTTATAGGTAATAATTGTACAGGTAGTGAATACAAAGTACAGAACAATTGTAACAAAACATACAGCAAGAACACTGTGATGCTGCATACTATGATGTCTGCCAACTCCTAGGTTGGGCTACTCATGCTAGTACCATTCGGGTGCATAGTGATGTGGTAACATCCATTACATATTTATTACATTATATAATTATTTATCATTATATATACCCCACAAAACAAATTAATTGTTTAGGTGTTTATTAATATAGCAATATTTCGGTCAGTTTTAGATATAATAAATGTATAATTTTAGAAAATTTAAATCACATTTAATATACTCATACTCATTTGTGAGGAATATTGGATAACTTGTAATAGTTTAATTTTGAACTATTAGTCCAATCGAGTCCAGTTCAATGTAAATCCCTGTTTCATTAAACAGCTAGGGTTTCTCAGCTAGAGTTACCAATTTGGACCTTATAGATTGAAAGGCTTGTAGAGCCAAACTGAAAATTATAAAGGGCATAATAAACTCTCACCACTACAGGAGTTACCTGCTGAGTCATATCATCACTTTGGCTGTCATTATCAGTATTGTCATGTATGTTGTTGTTGTTAGCTGGATTTACTGATGGATTTATCTCCTGGTTCTCTTGAGACTGATCTGATACATTAGAGTTGTTCGATGGGCTTGTGCTTATCCCATGGCTACTAGCCTGCGGCCTTTGTGCTAAAGGTGTACCTCTTTCAGTCACTGCATAGGTCTGTGACGCTGGACCAAGATTTACATGGGCTATAGAACTCTGTGGTCTTTGCACACTATCTGTTATCTGGTGTGTGCCTGGGGTATTTCTTGGTAACCATGTGGGCAGTGAAAGCCTAGCATTGTTTCCCTGAAATATATAACACATAATTTCTTATGTTATAACACATGATACAATGTTTAATGTTGCAATAGATGACAAAATCACATATTTATTCTCAAATCTGTTATGCAATTCTTATATGATTTATTAAATTTTTTTGACTACCTCTGTAAAAATACTTTTGGGTTGATAATACTACATGTAAATCCTAATAATGTTTTTATTATAATAGTAGTATTACTTACTAAAAAAATGCACTAACATCATCGGAAAAAAAAATTCTTAGATATTATCAAATCATTACAAATCAAAAAAATCTAGAAAATGTTACTAATAGACAAATTTATCCTTAAATATCTTTCAAAATAAATACCGCCTGGACTTACCATACGTGCATGTTCTACCAATGGTCGGATTTCACGAAATACACTGTTCAACCTGTCTCCTAATCCCATATTATTTCTCGTAGCCGCTGGTCTTGCAGGAGAATCTAATCTATGAAGTGCATTGTTACGGTTAGGGCTTTCACTAGGCGGTTCATCTTCTATGTCCAAATTAACTTGATTCAATTGTGCCATGATAGAACCAAAGATTATATTGATAAAAAAAGAGAAAATCAGCACTTCCAAATCATTTCCAAATATTATTGAAGAAGATACGAAGGTCAAGACGTTAATGAGTTTGACAGCTTAAAATGACAGCAATGATTCAACAATGGGGATACCCACGACATAAAATGCACTCTGTGGCTGACACAGATATACTAACTTAAAGGAACGACTTTAAACTTATATAAAACTCTATGTATAAATAGTTATAATTTAAATTAGTAAGTGATTTATGTATCTTTCATGGATTTATATAATTTGCAATCGCAATAAAAAACGCAAATTTTTAATGCATTTCGTTTATTTTGAGTTTCAATGCACAAATAATCAAAATTATAATATTATGTATGTATCATATAGTAATACTAAAAATTATTTTTACTGTTTTTTTAATGCTTAGAAATAAAAAAAAAACTTATTAACCAAGCAATCACTTTTGTTTATTTACCAAACTTCAATACATGACCAGAATGATGCTAGTGTACGAGGGTTTTGCTAAAAGAAAAAAGACACTAAAATTATAAAATGTATTCTTTATTATAGGACACACTTTTCTTCTATTCTTCTAAACCACTTGAAAAGAACCAATGGCATATCTTCTATAAACACAAAGACATAGTAATAAGCAGCCAGGGCATTTTCTTTGCTTGCTCTTTAATTTTTGGAAATAGGAATGCCTGTTATGATGCCAGATTCCTGTGGTATTTTAAATCAAGTTGATAACACTGTTGTGGCACAAACCACTATATTCACCATTCGGAGTTAACTATCCTTTGATCCTCTAGCACCAAAGTAACAATGGGTCCCGTCTTGCAGAAATATGAGGAAACCGTTTGTTTTTCTGAGCATTTCGTTTCATAATATTCAGTTGGATTCGGCATCTCTCAAGCTTACCCCTTTCTTTTTTAAATTAGAAAGCCAGTATTCATGACGAATACAATTTAGTTGGCAAAGATGGGTGATGGGATATAGTGCCGATACCGTAAAATCTTGATCAGAATAGTTCTGACACCTTAAAACGGTAGCAATCTAAGAGGGTAATGATATTCATCATTTCTTTCATGTTCAATAGTGGACAAATAATAAGCTAAGATGATAATAAAACACATTATGTTTTCGCTTTCGAATTATGCTCTGTTCAATCAAATTTTATATATTTTTGGATATTATAGATATAAAAAATTTTGGACATAAAAGAAATATCTTCTGGTTGTTACCTAAACTTCCACTGCGCAAGATATATTTAAGTGTCGTAAGCATTTACGCAAACGTAGGTACATTGGCGCGAACTCTTCATCCCCCAACCTTCCCTAGTCCAATGTAATGTGCAATGACATTGGAGAAAAATTCTGAAATTGACTCGGTACATACATACATACAATACACCCAACCCACAATTTGTTACCCAGAAATATTCTTCCTCGACTAGGAATCGATACCAGTCTTGAGAAACCAATGAATAAAAATCTTGTTTTTTTATATTTGAAGGTGGCAAACGAGAACGCAATTTAATAGAGAGTGAGTGTTTCCTGTAATACCCATAATGCCCATAACAACCGAATTCATCCACTATTAGGAATCATAATGGAAAGGTTGCAACTAAGACTAAAATGGATTGCCTCGTCATCGTTTTTTTCACTTACCAGACGAAAGATAGAAGCAAAAATCAATAGAAAATAAATTTTTTACTCCTGTATAAAAGGTGACCCTTTCCCTTGTAAGCCGCTACTTAGTTTCTAGTTAGTTTACAGTCGCAGTGTGGTTCTATCATGTAAAAGTGTCATATAATCACTTCATAATGGCAATACAATGCCGTTTCATGAAAGCTATAAGAAATAAAACAACAAATAGTTCCAAATAATATATATTTTTCAATTAAATAATCATCAATAGACCGCGATGAATTTCGAATATTCGATACCATGAGCAATTTATCACTAAAATAATGGTTTACGACACCTTGGTAGGTATCGATGTAGATTAGATAAATTCAGTCTTTAATTAGGCTTCGCTTGTCACAACCGACGGGCGCCTCCATCGAAATCAATCGTTGTCTACGAATAAGTCACTCTGAACTGTTGTCTGTGCATATAAGAAAATGTTCACGAATTAACAAAATACATAATTTTAACACACGGTCATGAGCATTGCCAGGATATAAAATTAAATTTGAGACAGGCAAATTTTCTGCCTAGAAACAATATTAAACTTGATCAAGCGACATATATACTTAGATTGGTAGAACTATTTCATGTTCGATATCACGTTGTAAAACATAAATCTACCTTAACTTTGACAATGTAAATGTTAAAACCCTAGTAACGCCGCACGCTTAGGCACTGCGTTGGTTTCTTTCACGCGTCGCTATCAGCTTTTAAAGACAAGACGCCTTCAGCGTGAAGGTCTTTCACTGCTTCTAGTAAGCGTTTTTCGGCTCTGGGTTCTCCGAGAGCGACATCTACACTGCCAGCGCATAAAAGAAGAGCTCTAAGCGCTGCTCTGGGCCAATCGGTCTTCAATTCTTTCCTAACCTCAGCTCCTGATTCCGCGGCTCCTAATTTCACACATTCCACCTCCAACCGGTCTCCATAGTATTCTATCAGCGATTCACCAACTGCTCGTCTCATTTCCGGCGTAAGGGACGACAATATTAATAATGCGACATCATCCATAGGTCTTCCTAGGGAAACCATTTGCCAGTCGAGCGCTATACATTCGCTGGCCCCTTCCTTATCTCTGAACAGAAGATTGCCGCTCCAAAAATCAGCGTGTACCAGTGGAGCTGGTTCAGCGGGTCTGAGCAACGTGCCTAAAAGGGAGGGTGCTCGAGCACTCAAGGCTGACACAGCGGCGGCCTCTTGGATACAATCTGTACGTCCTCGTAAGAAAGCTTCTAGTTGCGGCAACCCTCTTCGCACGAGACGTAAATAACCTGCAGCAGCCCGTTCGCAGGGGAAGAGGAAGTTAAATCTCCGGTCGAGTGGACCTTCTCTTTCTCTCAATGATAAAGATAAAGCA
This sequence comes from Teinopalpus imperialis, assembly GCA_029286865.1. Classification (NCBI taxonomy): domain Eukaryota; kingdom Metazoa; phylum Arthropoda; class Insecta; order Lepidoptera; family Papilionidae; genus Teinopalpus; species Teinopalpus imperialis. Next base: position 13,508 of record JAGSMU010000059.1, read on the forward strand.
TGTAGCCTCGCCGCTGCGTATAGCGCGGCTCTGGCTCTCTCTACTGTTAATCCTTCGGCGAAGTCCGCCGAGTCGAAACCGACTGACGTAACGTCTTCTAGTACCAGTTCGCTATCGCCGCCGATTTCATCTGCAACGTAAGAGATTACATATAATATGTAAGCTAATATTAATAATATATTTTATATGAAATGTAATATTAATCTTAAAATAATAACTAAATGTAATAACTTCATTAAAAAAAAGTATATATAAAAATAAAATCCTTACATACAATTAATAGTTATTATAATTATTTACAAGTAAGTTATATAAGCTTGACAGCGGAATAGTTTAATTATATATATGCTTTAAGAGTAAATTCTGGCAACCCCCTCATATCACCTCAGTGTGAAATAGATTGTGTTTATTTTGGTAAATGTAGGGATCCGCTCTCCCGAATACTGGTAGCGAGTTATTCGTTTCTTTGTTTATATGTTTGTGTAGTATGTGACACCACTCATTCGACGCTCAGCAGTCGCCGAGAACGGTCGCCCGGCTCCCCGCCACGATCGTCCCGAGCTACCTACCCCCGAGCGAGCCACCTGCGCACCCATTGTTCCGAGAACAATACACCGAGCAATTTTTATTGCGGGTGCTATTGTAATCGGAAATTAGTTTCCGAGAAAGATTATTGCAAAGCCACCTGGGTGGTTACACTAGTGGATACCTTGCGGTGTTAACTTAGCTAGTGTAGGGCTAGCCCCGTACGCCCGTGGTTCCCCTTCTGGGAAACGCGAAACCGGAAGGAGTCGACGCAAAACTTGGCCTTGGGTAGTGCCCTAGCCAAGGTTGACCAACCCGCTGGACTTATAATAGTCCCACGCGTAGTTTTAGTTAGCTCTAAGCACACACCCAAGTGCACAATAAGACTGGCACTTGGACGCACTAGGCTACACAACTAGGCACACATCCTCCCTGCCTATACCTGGCAGGGAGGGAAGTAGGCTATTCACCCCGGCATCCCACCGGTGGCCACACTTCCCACAAATAAAGTAGGAAAAATTAAAGTGAACGGGTGCACAATGGAGGACTCTTCCTCAGAGTCGTTGCTGCACTTCATCAGCATACTAAAAATAAATACCCCGATGTCTTCCAGGACATAATCAAAGAAAGACCGCTCCCGGATAGACCCTCCTCAAGGGCCTCCTCCATATCCTGCACTTCATCCGCAGTCTCCGAAATGGAGCTGGATAACGCAGCGTCCACTGAGTATCCCCAAGCCGAAGACACCAGCGATTTCACGCTGGTTGAAAAAAAAAGGAAAAAGCGGGCTTCACCCGCCCCGACGCCGCCTCCTAAGGCGAAAAAACGGGAAATGAAGGCCCCCTCTCCCCAGCCATCTACGTCGGCCCTGCCCCAGGGCCCCTCACAGCTGCCCCACAGCAAGCCCCGCCGCTCCTGAGCGCGCCTAGCTGGCTCAAAAACCTTCGGCTGTCTCACAGCCATCGAAACGCCCGCCGCCTGTCTTCATTCAGGCACAAGACAAGTGGCCGATTGTCGCATCGGCCCTATCCAATCGCTACAAATATCAAGCGATCCCCACCGCTGTAGGTATTAAACTGCAGCTAGAAACCACGGACGACCATAGAGCGGTAACTCGCTTCTTGCAAGACAAAGGTGTTTTCTTTCACACCTACACCTTGGCAGAAGAGCGCCAACTCAGGGTAGTAATTAAAACCTCCGCGGGAAATCCCAGCCGATCTGATCAAAGAGGACCTTCAGGCCCAGAATCTCCCAGTCCTGTCTGTGCATAGGATGTACAGTGGCCATAATAAAAGCCATTCAACATGGTGATTGTGGCCCTCGAAAGATCCGAGGCCGGGAAGCAGGTATTTAACCTGAAAACCTGCTGCCACCTCTCTGGGCTGACTATAGAGCGCCCACATAAAACGGCCCACCAGGCCAGTGTCACAAATGCCAATTATATGGCCACTCAGCACGCAATTGCTTCGGCAAACCCAGATGCGTCAAGTGCCTGGGTGACCATGGCACCACCGAATGTCCGAGACCCAAGGACAAGGCCCTTCTGGCCACTTTCGGTCCCCCCGCATGTGTCCTATGCAACACAGAGGGACACACAGCCAATTACCTTGGCTGCCCAAAAGCCCCCAAGCCGAAACGTCCGGCACTAAAAATCGCGCCCAAGGTCACTACCCCGACCGCCGTCCCCGCGCCAATTCTCGCTCCTGTCCGACCTCTACGCCCCACATGGCATACGCCGATCGGCGTAGCGACCGTTGCTCAACCGGTTGAGCAGCCTCCTCCATCAGCCGGACGGCCGGTTATCGAAAGCGACCTCGACTTAGTGTGTCGCTTCGCCGCCGTCTTCAACGGCGCCGACGTCTCAGCCCTAGCAAAAGCCTTAAGGGATTCTAATGGCAAGCCCGAAGTCAGGATTGCCGCCACAATGCGCTACCAACATGTAGTGTCAGCCATCGTCAACTTTCAAGCATAGAGGGCCTTTACAACGGCAGAGTAAAACCGCGTTCCCTTAACGTCGCATTTTTAACGCGAACGGTATTAACAATCAACGCGACGAAATCTTCAATTTCGTTCGCGATCACCAAGTCGACGTGCTCCTAGTGCAGGAGACATTCCTCAAACCGCACACTCGCAATCCCAGCATTGCGAATTATAACATCATTAGGAATGATAGAACTTCTGCCGCTAATGGCGGAACTCTCATTTACTACAAAAAGTCCTTGCACTGCGTGCCCGTCGACACGCCAACCCTCACTTTCCTAGAAGCCTCAGTCTGTCAGCTAGCCATGACCGGCCATGCCCCCATTACAATCGCGTCCGTCTACCTGCCTTGCAGACGTGATGCACAAGTATTACGAAGCGACTTCGTGGCACTCCTTTCCTTGGAAATTCAGTCATTTTGGCAGGAGATTTCAATAGCAAGCACACTCGGTGGAATGCAATTAAAATCAACCCCGGGGTTGGCTTTAGACTCGCTAAGCGACGCACTCGACTTCGACGTCGTAGCGCCTACTACGCCTACCCATTTTCCATATATATTGGGTCACGCACCGGATGTGCTTGATATTGCCATCTGTAAGAACATCAACCTCGCCTTCCAAGGGATAGACGTAATCCACGAGCTCGCTTCCGATCATCGCCCCGTTCTTCTTCGGTTAGGGCCCTCCGCCCCAACCTCACCCTCCACCAAAACCATAGTAGACTGGCACCGACTCAGGAACGACCTGAAGGAAGCCACATCACCACACCTAGATGCTATTCCTAGGAACATATCTTCAGTCCACGACACGAACCTCGCAGTTCATGCCCTCACTAGGCACATCCAGACAGTCGTCGAGGATTGCTCGAGGCAGGTTCCCTCGGTGGAAGACCACCGATGGACCCTGCCAAGCGACATAAAGGACCTAATGAGGCGCAAGAATGCGGCGACTCGTGCCCACGACTTATATCCCACTGAAAGTAACCGGCTGGTGCTACGTACCCTTCAGCGTGAAGTCCGGTCACGCATAGCCCAGTACAGGAACGATCGGTGGGATAATCACCTCTCCAATATCGAACCTTCCCACCTCGCCTTCTGGCGACTTCCCAAATCCTAAAGGGGCAACGCCCAAACAATGCCTCCCTTAGCGCGTCCTAATAAACCACCCGCCTTCTTAGACGAAGAGAAAGCCGAATGTCTGGCTGACAATCTGGAGCTCAATGCTCACCGAGCACACTACCGATCGACGCCGCTCACCTTGCAATGGTTGAGAGCGAGGTCGATCGGAGGAGTAAGGAACCACCTCGCGATTCCGTTACCCAAGTCACATGCACCGAAGTTGAATCCATAATTAAAACCTGCGACCACGCAAGGCTCCCGGCCCCGACGGCATCACCAACAAGGTGATGAAACTCCTACCCATGTCCATCTTACACCTACTGGTAATAATCTACAACGCGGCCATATCCAAAGGCACCTTCCCGAACACCTGGAAGGAAGCCGACGTCATAGGGATTCTCAAGCCCTCAAAACATCCAACCGATCCATCAGCCTATCGACCCATAAGCCTACTCAAAGTCTTGGGTAAGGTATATGAAAAGCTCATCCTCGCCCGCCTCAAGGACTTCATGCTGTCCCGAGGGCTACCAATCAATGAGCAGTTCGGGTTTCGCACCCAACACTCATGCACACATCAAGTGCACCGCATCACGGAGCACATCCTCAGTAAATTTCTTCAGGGCTACCAAACTGGGGCACTTTTCCTCGACGTGGCGAAAGCTTTCGACAAGGTCTGGCACAACGGGCTCATATACAAACTATATGAGCTCGGTGTGCCAGATCGACTCGTACTTATCATACGAGACTTTCTCCGAAATCGAACCTTTCGTTACCGCGTCGAGGGAACGCGCCCGAGGTTCACCCTATTTGTGCCGGAGTACCACAAGGCTCCGTCCTAGGTCCTATTTTGTACACACTCTACACCAACGACATACCGCGCACTCGCGGTGTAGAGCTAGCCCTTTTCGCCGATGACACCGGCCTCTATGTGTCTGGGTTCAAACCAGACGCTATTTGTAGACGCCTCCAATCTGCAGCCAACACCTTAGGGAAATGGTTTCGGAAATGGAGGATCGAGGTTAACCCTACCAAAAGTGCAGCCATGTACTTCTCTCGGCGCAACAAAACGCCGCATCTCCCAACTATAGAGTTATTTGATCGTCCAATCCCCTGGGAACAGACAGTCAAATACTTAGGCGTTACTTTAGATGAAAGACTCACCTTCGGTCCGCATGTCAACCGCGTACGGAATCGAGCAGCGTTCGTCCTAGGTCGTTTGCACCCGTTACTCAATAAAAATAGCAAAATGTCCCTGCGTAATAAAATTACACTATACAAAGCATGCATCCGACCCATAATGACATACGCAAGCCCCGTCTTTGCGCATGCTTCCCCGCGTCACATTCACCGACTTCAGGTAATACAAAATCGTTTCATGCGCAAGGCCACCGGTGCACCGTGGTTCTTGCGTAATGAAAATCTACACATAGATCTTGAGCTGCCGACCATAGCTCAGTACCTGAAGCAGGCTTCCCGCCGATATTTCGACTCTGCCGTCACACACTCTAACCCTTGATTGTAAGTGCCGCCACTTACAATCCCATCGCGAATCACAGAGTCACCCGCGTCCGAAGGAGACCGAGGCACGCTCTCGATGACCCCGACGACGTGACTACCAGGGCCCAAGCCCTTCATAAAACACAACACACGTACATTGCACCCTCACATCGCCCCGCCGACGGCGAGGGCGTCACAAACAAGGATATTCGCGATACCGCCATGTCACTGGTCGGTTCTCTCCAGTCCATACAGATAGAAGCGTCGCTGGAGTTTCTTGCGCCACTTCTTCTCCAGCGCCCACGCATTCCGAAGTGGTGGTACAGATAGCTAATAATCATAGCGAATTTAAAGAATCCTCTGTCAGAAGCAACTGACCGAGCCGAGGTTCGGCCCTCTCGGGCACCCTCGAGTCAGACGCTCTCGCGAAACAAGGTAACGGTCCAAGCCGAGGCTCCCTCTCGGGAGCCCTTGTGCTGGTTACCTATATATAGAGGTCTCGACTGAGCGCCATTAGCGCTCGGTCACCTCTCAACCCGGTGAAACTGTAAAAGCCCTCGGGCTAACAGTGGCCTTCAGCCCGGAAAAAAAGAAAGTGACACCACTTCACCCCGCCTTTTAATATGAATGTAAGAAATAAAAGAATAAAATACTACGTATCACAGGTCCCTACAACAATTATTGCATCCATACAATATAGCGTTTAGCGCGTTTATATAATAAAATAAATAAGGAAATAGACTTATATATAATATATATATATATTTATATATATATATATATATATATATATATTTATATATATATATATATATATATTTATATATATATATATATATATATATATAAATATATATATATTTCGATGCCTTGTGAAGTCTACAATTCCATTTTTAATAAAGTAAGTTACTTTGGTGGTATTTTGTAATAGGTGCAAAGAAACTTTCTTTTGTTTAGATATTCCACGGAAATGCACTCAGAATTTAGAAGGCATTTGTAAGAGCCCAGTGGCCGTAAAACTAGGCCGACCGACATTTCAAAAAGTAACGGGGGCGCTCGAAATATGAAAAATATGGCGGGTACAACAAACCGCTTCACAATTTATTCTACCGTTTAGAGACATGTGCCAGTATCTAATCTATGTTCTTAATATAAATAACCTTACTGCGGTTCGGCTATATTCGGATATTTTTTAGTTATGCAATTTTCCTCTCGATATATTCCTTTACCACCATGCGCATGGTAAATCAGTTTTACTCGTAATCTTCACTAATTATAAATGAAGACTTCATTAAATCCATAATAAAGTTTTTATTTATTCCTTCACTGAAAGCTTTATAACGAGAATAATCTGAATAAATATAAAGAAACGGAAAAAGCATTGTTGCGTATTCGAGTGCTCGTTTCTGCGCTATTAACGATGATCGCTAACGACCGACGTAGGAGTGACTCACGGCGACTGTATATAATGTTCGTATTTTTTTTTTTAAATATCATAACGTTGCCGAAGGAAACTCTTTGTTAGGACTTTATTATTTCCAGAATTTATTTTCTTCCCTGTCTGCTTTACAAATAATGCCAATTTGTGCAATTATTTATCAAGTACCGTTATATTATATGCTGTTGGTCTATTATTAGAAATAAATAGTAGTTTATTTTATTACAAATTATACAATGAATAGAAACTAAAATATTCATTTTAGTATATAAAATTGTGAAGTAACAGCCGCTGTACATGAGTCCCATTGATGGACATAGTCCTCGAATCTCGATTTGAAATATTTGTTTTATTTATCTCTAAGACGTGCATGTTTCAACACAAAAAATTACAAATAATACAGTCATTGGTGCCGGTAACGGGGATCGAACTCGGTTTGCTTGTGTACCGTGAAATAGTGAGTAGAAGCGTGAATAATGAATTAAAAGCGCGTGACTGATAAACTGTATTACAGTAATCCCCCTATAACACGGTACTCTTATAATAACGCATTTTTATATTACGCGATTTCAATCCCCCGTATATAACACGGGCATTCCCCCTCATAACGCAGGGATTTTCCACATTATATTTAATAAAACGTACATATTTCGTTCATAATATAGTTTGTTCTTAATATCCGATTTAAACTCCCTTTAACGAGAAAAGTTAAACGTTAATAATTTATACGCAACGCGTTATACGGGAATACTCCTAAATCGCGTTTTCTTATAACGCGGAACCAATCTACCGTGCTATACGGGGGATTAGTGTATTATTATATTACTAACGTTTTTTTTTATTTTTTATTACATTGATAGTAACAAACGAGCACAAAGTTCACCTGATGACAAGTGATTCCTGCGGCCTATGACATCTACATTCATTCTTGACAAGAAATCTCAATGCAGAAGATGCGATGTCACCCTTGAGGACTGAGATGGAATGCCTCGTCACCAGTAACGAAACACAGCAGCATTATGACGCTATTGTACGCGGGTACACAAACTGTAGTGTAGCTCCACCAATGTCGTGTGTTACCATGTACTTCTGATGGTCAAAATCGACTGGGCGTTCTGTCGATTTTGACCACAGCAATATCTGCCATTCACATCACATGATGTGGTGTACACAGGATATATTACCGTAATCATTCAAGCAAACTGCCTGTTTACCCTCGTCATTCCTCTCCCTCCCATTTTAATTGCAGCGTCAGGTATATAGAACAGAAATACCTAAATCCCATACCCGAAAACCAACTATATGTTACAATAATAAGAAGTGTCAATAGACCAATGGTTTAAGGTACGGTCTGCGTAACTTAAGGTCGTACTATTGTCAAGAACCATCTCCTAACACAAGCATTTTCATCTTAGTTGGAGTGGTTAACGGGAATATTAGTAAAGTTAATAGCATTGCTATAGAATTCTTTATAACAATAAAATTAAATAGGGATTATGAGAGATTTGATTTTTTGTAGTCCCTATGGGGCGATATGTGTGATGTGTGATATGGTCGCATAGCGACTAAGCCCTTTGTTAAAAAAAAATCTTTTAACGAAAATAACCTTTTAAACGGCTGGGTACTTTATAACGTTTATAGAGGGCAATAAATGTTTACTAGTAATAAATATAAAATCAAAACAATATTAAATTGAATGATTCGAACATCGCATTTTACTGTATGTGCCGCATAACAAGAATACTGACAGATGAGGAACACAAGTGTGATTGTCTTTGCCCAGATTCATGCGGGGTCGCTCTAATAAATACTGCACAGGAGACCTGAGAAGATGTCGCTGTGGTCGAAATTGTCTAGCAAGACATCACCATATTATAGGTTATTATGTATGCACGATTTCGTTATTTAGTATATTTGATGAGAGTTAGAAGAAATCACTTTACTGACTGAGTTAATAAACACAGAAAAAAGAAAAAGAGCGAGAACGCCACCTTGAGGAACACCCGCAGTGAGATCACTCCATTTGGGGTAAGTGTTATTAACGGTGACCCGCTGCAAGTGTCCGCGTAGATATGAATTTAACCAGTTAATGGCAGAAGAAGAATCTTAAGTGGATTTAAGAATCCCTAGGAGGATATCAAAGTCTACGGAATTAAAAGACAAGATTGCACAAATATTGTGAGCGATTTATTTTCCAATGCCCAACGGATGTCGTCAGTCACCTCAACAAGCGCCGTTGTTGTACTATGGCCTTGTCAAACCAGACTGTAAAGGATTAAGAATATTATTAGAAATTATAAATTTAGAAAAATTAATATGCACAATATGTTCGAGAACCTTCGATAGGAAGGGTAAAATTTAAATAGGCCAATACTGAGACAAAGAAGAAGGAGATGTTACTTTTGGCAAGGGTTTACCTACTTTCTAAGCAGAGGGAAAACAACAAGAGGATAAGGAATAATTAAAGATGTGAGCAATATATTCTTAGTTTCTACAATTCTTTTACATAATTTGGTCTTTTTTGGGCGTTATTGGGAGGTTTCTTAAGGTGTTTCACATCTTTATAGCCAAAGGTAACATATATTGGAAACTAAAATAGCGTCCTCCTTTTTCATATACATCTATATCTTCTTTTTTAGGGCAAATGGCCACTGTACTTTTATAGCTTCACCGGGGTCCTTTATTTATGGGTAAAAAAAAATGGGCCTGCGCGTGAAAGCATCTGACTGGGGGTTGCCTGAGAGAACGGCACTTCGGCTCGGTCAGTTGCTTCTAACAGATTAAAATCTATATGCATTCTGGACAATATGGTTTCGTGATGCATTGTCATCCGTAAAAACTAAGATAGAATGTCTCGCTAACGATAATTGATAATTGAATTTCCGATACAAAAACAACTGTTATTTTACTCTGGTATTCTGTGACTATTCTGCACCAACTAGTATTTAACTGTAGTGATACTCTATCACAAACAAATCTAACAAAGTGATGTATTTATATGTATAGTACATAGACAACATTTGCAATGTGATCTTTTTTATTTGACTTTTCGCTAAAGATAAACGACATACACTTACAATATGTCTTAAGAATATTTGCCCTTGGCGTGTAGACGAAAATAATTTCTGAGGAATACCTCGACCGAGTATTCAACGGATACATGGCAATTAAATTTGAAAATCATGACATCGTTTCATTCATGATATTATGAACTAAATTATTGGTTTTAGAGATTAGACAATTATATTTATTCGAGTATACACATCTGATTATGATGTCATTGTACAATACGCTTAAATAATGTAAAAAAAGGGATCAAGATGTCCATTAGTTACGTGGTCATAACCGTCAGCCGCGTGATGTAATGAGGTCTGCGTCGCCGGTACTGGGTTCGATTCTCAGTCGAGGAATATTATTCGTGCATCACAAATTGTTGTTTTACGTGTCTGGGTGTGTTATTTGTATGTCACGTGTCCCTGATAATGGATGTGACCCTTCCTTCGATCTTATTATCATGTAATTTAATCCGACAGAAGCAACTAAATAGGCTCCGTCTCGAGACCACTTGTGCTGAATACTCATAAATAAAGGTGAAGCTTATTTTTTATAGAATAGCTGGCAAACGAGCATGCAGCCCACCTGATGGTATGTGATCACCGCCGCCCATGCACATCCGCAATACCAGAGGAGTCGCAAATGCGTTGCCGGCCTTTAAGGAAGGCTCTTTTCTTGAAGGTCCCTAAGTCGTATCGGCACGAAAACACCGCTGGCGACAGCTGATTTCACAGAGTAGTTGTGCGCGGCAGTAAAATTTCGCGTAAAGCGCACAGTGGTGGATTGCCAACCATCAAGATGATGAGGATTAAATTTTGAATCCTGTATAGCTCATGGCGATAACAGTGGCCCCAAACAACAAACACATGTATTACATCGAAATAGGGAGATGGGACGACGATACGCAGTTGATGTCATTAGGAGGACATTATTTTCTTCAAAATTAAGAAATCGTGGACCTACGACAAAGTAGGAATAACTATATATCATCAGGTGTACTGTGTTCAGGACCTAATTTCATAGAACTTCTCACACCGACTAAACTCCGACTTTATCCACTCCGCCTTCTTTGTTCAATCCGTTCTTCTATGGAATGCTCTTCCTCTCCCGCTACAAATCGTTACGCGTTAAAGGTGAAAGTACAGTAGCTATTTCTCAAGCCCTCAAAACACTCAACCGATCCATCAGCCTATCGACCCTGCCCACAAACGGCGAGGGCGTCGCGACGGTAATTCGCGATACCGCCATGTCACAGGCCGGTTCTCACCAGACAATAATGATAGAAGCGTCGCTGGAGTTTCTTGCGCCACTTCTTCTCCAGCGCCCACGCATTCCGAATTAGTGGTACAGATAGCTAATATAAATAGTGATAATCATTTAAATAATCCTTAGTCAGAAGCAGCTGACCGAGCCGAGGGCCCTCTCGGGTATCCTCGAGTCAGACGCTCTCGCGCAAAAGGGTAACTGTCCAAGCCGAGCTCTTAAGCTCTTAACCCACTAATCTCGACTGAGAGCCAGCCTCGGTCACCTCTCAACCCGGTGAAACTGTAAAGCCCTCGGGCTAACAGCGCCTATCAGCCCGAAAAAAAAATCGGCAGTTATTTCTAAACAGATTGGCAGAATCAAATCAATATTAGATAATTATGTATTTATATGTATTTGTATATAAACCATATGTAAGGATGTACATATATGTATTTTATAATTAAGCATGTTGTTAATTTATGTATAATCATATATATATTGGAATAGTTTTTTAATCGCAATAAAGTTGTTAAACATATACTTACCTCATTTCTGCTCTGCATTACCCTAACGTAGTCAACCTTAAGGATAGAGAATGCTCAAGGCATTAAATCCCCCTTTATACATATTTGCATATAAAGATTAAATAAATAAATAAAATAAATAGTAGAGTAATAGTACTGCAATTTCTTACTAGCTACAGAATGAATGGGTCAGCGGTCGAGCTGACTCATTCATTCTGCACGGTAGGATCACGCCCTCACAGAATACCAGCGTAAAATAGCAGCATAATGCTGCTGTGTTTCGTCTGGTGAGTTTAGGCATCCGGAGACCTTTATTACTGGTGATGAGACACCACAGTCCTCAAGGATAACAACGCATCAATATTCCTTGTCAAGTATGAGTGTAGATGTCATGGGCCGCAGGAATCACTTGCCATCAGGTGGACTCAGTATAATTAAAAAAAATACGAATTTTATTTCGGTCATCACCTATAGGTTAATATCCCAGGAGTTTAATATAATATAATTAATACTTTATTAAAATTAAGTTATACACTTAACATCTCCGTCCGTATAAATAAAATAATATACCAATTTATATACTTACTAGTGATGCACTAGTAAGTATATAAATTATTATATATTTTTTTATTTTGACTTCTATAGTGAATAATATAGCACATATAGGAGATTATTATTATATTTCGTTTCATTTAAAGTTACTAATAGCTTTTATATAGCTTACTAGTGATGCACTAGTTAGTATATAAATTAGAATATTTTTTTTATTTTGTCTTGTACAGTGAATAATATAGCACATATAGGAGATTATTATTATATTTCGTTTAATTTTAAGTTACTAATAACTTTTATATAGCTAACTAGCTATAGCTAACAATTTCTTGGGTTGATTTTGAAATAAATTCAAAAGCATTTAGCTGGCCGATTCTCGATCGACCTTTGAAAACTGACAATCGCATAAGTTCGGCAAGATTTGTCTATTTAGAGAAAAAAAAATACTACCAGTCACCCAACAAGATGGTAAAAAGTTGACGTGTTTATTAAACGGTTATTTAATAATAACGAACATACACAAGTAATATATAAAAATAACTGAAAAGCGAAATAATCGCAGATAACATATGTAACCTGAAGAAAGTAATCACGTTTTTTGCAGAATTAACTTTAGAGGAGTTTGAAAGACGTGTAGCTGGTATTGCAAATGATTTATCAAGAAATGATGCGATGAAACCCAAGTTTATTTATTTATTTAACCCTTCAATAGCCCCTATTTAAAGGGAAAAAAGGATAAAATGGGCGGACTTAATACCTTTTGGCAATCTCTACCAGTCATCCCATATGCTTAAGATGGAATGCCTCGTCACCAGCAGTATATAGTCTGAATAATAAAGAAATTACATACCTGGTAATCTGGCTTTAATACATTTGGGTATTGGGAGTCCCTCTCCTGGACCAAATGACTCCTCGGCCAGTCGATTTAAAACTGGTGCAAGTTCGGTGTAGAAAAGTATCTCTCTTGTGTCAAATTGTGCCTCCGCCACGAAAAGTCTCCCGAAGGGGTCACGGGGTGGTAATTTTACAACTAGGGGCAAAGCCACTCGGTCACCGTTGCTCTCATAACGAACTGTCACCGCAAGAACCCTGCTTAGAGCTCCGGCGACGCCTGCACGTGATTCTACGCATACCTGTTATATTATAATTAAGTTACATTACTACAACTTAAGCTTAAGTCTTAGGTATTTAATAATATAAGAAAAATGCATTCATCGCACCTTTTAAATAATTGTATTGTAACTTTATTACACCGAAAAACTACTACTGTACTCGTCTATTAAATAAACCTGAATTTAAACTTTATGCATGTTTCATTTTTTTTATTTACTATTTTTTGTCATAAAAATTCAGCATTGAATCTAGAAATTATTGCGATTTTAACAGATTGGTGTAATATTGACTAAAATAATAATTAATTGCTAGGTTTTCGGTAACGTTTAAAGGGTGTCTATATATTAAATAAGACGGTATTTAAATGTTCCGACATTTAAAATAAACATAAAAATTACAAGGAACATTACATCGGTATCACAAGACCATTTTAATTGGCTTACTCATTCGCACAATTCAATGCGTGGGTTTTCAATTAAAACACGAAATTGTGAAAATATATGTAAAATCTATTCACGATCGAGAAATTTATAACATATTCTATATAAATATATTGTGTTATAATAATACAATAGTTATATAGTAAAAATGTTTACCTCCTGCGATCCGACCACGCCCGCGCTGACGAGCAGCTCCCTTGCCCATTCCTCTGTAAGCGCTGTGTCGCCATCGGCCTCTGGTCCAGGCTCGCAGTCCGACTCTTCGCTGCCACTGCTGGGGGCTTCAGAAATCGCTGCACTGTCCGGCCCCCCGGCCTGCATCTTACGCACTGCGTTTGCCTCAGCGTTCAATTTAAAAAGTTTCACTCATGTTTGGCGCGAAAGATGAAATAATTATGACGTGAAAATAACCAAAGACATTATAGCGTTCTTTAGAAGTAGGAGCGTAGCTAAAGTGTCATTTATGATGCAATAAATGCCGTCCCTGCCTTAGCGGTGCGCGCATGCGTCCTCTCTCCCTCTATTATTCATCGGAACTCCCGTGACGTGTCGCCAACCGTTCAATCCGAATGTTAATGCTATGCGTATAATAGCTCCGATTATATGTTTATATACAAAGCGTCACTAATAAAACGGAGCGATAAAACCAGCAAAGTTTTACAGTTTACTTTGTGTTAATAAACGCAGAGTATTTTCTGGCTTCATTATTTGATAAGTGACGCATTGTCTATAGAGTCATTGGTCTGAGACTCAGCGTTGAGTATTTCACTGGTTAAAAAAATAAATAAAAAATAGTGATTATTTTTAGCTTATCTGTTTAACTTATAAGTAGCATAAGTTAATCTAAGTAATATAACACATGTACTATAAGAGTAATATATATTTTTTTATTTTCAATGTTAGATGTCATGGACTGACACTTACCATTAGGTGAACTGACACAATTAATGTAAGTGAATATTTCGGGCCACGACATCTATATTCATCCCTAAAAAAGATTCAAGGTGCATATGCGTCGTCATCCATGAGGACTGAGATGGTATGCCTCGTTACTTGTAACTGGGTCTCCGTTTATGCTGCAGCTATAAACATGCTGTAACGAGACTCTATGTTACATGACAACTACAGGTGCTCTTACTACTTTATCCGACTACAAGATGTTATGTGTTACGCTCATAATTCATATCAATGCAATAAAGACGTAAAGAGGCATAGAGATTGATAAGACAGATATATATGTATTATGACAAATTTTCGTTATAACTACCAAACACAGTATTTTAAAAAAAATATATCAACATGACTGAAAAGATTGAATATTATTTTAAGGAGAGCTTATTGCGGCAAAGTAACGAATTTTATTCCCTAAGAATATATCCTAAAATTTGAAAGAAAACAATTTTTGTAAGCAAAGAACAAACAATTCACTTTTATAGAGTTGTTCAAAGCCTCGTCTATATTGTCGTTTACTAGATCGTCTACAATTTTAAAGCTATACTCCTATATATTCCGTCGTCTAGGGATTAAACATTTAGTTTGAATTTTAAGTACGAAATAATATATTTTTTTTTATATATAATTTGGTAAATTGTTTAGGTTACAATTTTATTGATTTCATACTGCTGCTAGAACTGGTAGTGTGTAGACGTTCGGCCATATACGTTGATTTGACATTGTGTGTGTCATTGTCAATTGTCAAAGTGTGAAAATCACCCTCAGGGTAGTTTGAGCACCGTAGATTGAATAAGATTTGAGTGAAATATGGGTAAAGAAAAGTCGAAGAAACGGCGACAATCTTCCTCATCAGATGACAGTTCTAGCTCTAGCAACTCCGAATCATCTCGAGAAAAAAAGAAACTCCGTAAATTAAAAAAGAAACTAAAAAGAGAACAAAAGAAAACGGAAAAGCTGTTAAAGAAAAAACTAAAAGAAGAGAAGAAAAAACTTAAGAAAAAACGTGAGGGTAAAGATTGTGAGACGGATGAAGCAACAGCTGACATTCCTATCGGTCTGTAAAGTATAATGTCGTAAAATACTTTTCTTATCTTTTTATGTTATCTATTACCATTCCCCTTCTCACTTGTTTGGAGTGTTGTATAATTTAAGGAAATACTAAATTTTATATTCATTATGAACCAAAAAGATATTTAATAAAATTAAAAACAATGACATGTTTTTTATTTATAAATTTTGACTAAAAGCTCGATACTAATTTTTCATTCATACCATTTATTCAAATTTAAATCATTACATATTTGCAATAAATGGTTTCAGAATTGATGGAAAAATCTAAAGCAATGGCCCCAATGACCAAAGAAGAATGGGAGCAGCGACAGAGTGTAGTCAAGAGAGTGATTGATGAAGAGACTGGCCGATACAGGTTATCCTATCTTTCTGATATAAAACTAATAAAAGTATTAAAAAAATTTTTTCTGGTAACATAACTTCAGTAAAGAGATATACATACCTGATGGCTTTGCTCTTAAGTTTTGTTTTTTAGTTTAAAGAGTTGTTTATCCCTCTGCTTTTGCACTACTGTTTCACCCTGTGAGTAAGCATAAGAGGCTAACAAAAATATTAACTTAGGGTGGAGGTGACTCTAAGCAAATATAAAAATATAACCTTTATTCACTGGCGGCTCTGACCTGATCACCTCTAAAAGTGAGCCATTAGAAAATCTGGGCAAAATTTTCTTTAGTTCTACAGTAATCTGTGATCAAAAAAAATAAAATTTGGCGTAATATCTGATATGATTTGATTAGAAATAGTAAAGTTGGTGTCTTATCTAGTACCAAAAGCACTATCCTTCCTTTCTTAACAGTAAGCACTGGAATCACCAGGTTCATATGATGGTATTGCCTATGGTAAGTTGGCACAGGTAGGTAGGTAAGTACCATAATTTGAGTTATATTTTTCTTTCATCAAGTGCTCCTATAGATATCACATGAAAAATTAATAGTTTGTAATACTAAATTGCACATAAATCTTCATTCTATATATAACAATGTAAAGATCTTTATACAATAAAGAAAGATTACATTAGTAATTTATCTAAAAAGCTAAATAGCTCAACTTTTAGTTGAGGATATCCTATGTAACATATATTATTAAGTTGCTAGATGGCTACCATGCAAGTTTCCAGGAATTGAATTAAATTCATAGGTAGTGCATCATTCTAATGCATAACATTCCATATCAGTGCCAACTATTTATAGGTTGAGGTGATATCAAAAATGTACAATTATTGCAAATATAGTATTGTACATTGCTGTCTCTCAGTGTAGTCCTGCTTTCAGGTTAATAAAAGGGGATGGGGAAGTGTTAGAGGAAATAGTATCACGAGACAGACACAAGAAAATCAACAGGCAGGCTACCAATGCTGATGGCGCTTTCTTCCAGGCTCAAACTCTTGATAAAAAGAAGCTTCTTTAAAGGCTACAAATTTATTTTGTATTTTTCTTTGTTATTAAGATGAGTTAAGGTAATATGGTGTCTATAGAGAAATTTTATTGTATTGAATGTTTTTTTTAAGTTTAAACTAGTAACAAAACCTAATTTATTTAATTTAATAAGTTACTGTTGTTATGATAATTAAGTATACATGAGGATTGGAAAATTCGGAGAAAATTTTTGAGTTTTAGTTTATTATTGGGTAATCTATATGTATGTATCAAGTTTCCTTCCAAAATTGAACTTTGTATAAATGTTTTCTAAGCACAATTTTATTGCTTTGTTGTTTAAACCATATTTATACTATAATAATAATATAAAATTGATAGTATATTTTATCTAGTTTTAAATGCAGCTAAATATATTATTAACAACTTGTTACTATAAACAGACAATTCACACTATTAGCTGCAAGCTTTCACTGCTGGAATTTAATGTTTAGGTACATTTTATATTGTCATATTTTAATTTTAAGACTACTATTAGGTTGGCAACTAAGTTCTGTCAGTTTTCATTAATTTTATATTCATTCCATATTCATAAAATATTATTAGCATAATATTTAAGATTGCTTGAAATTTATTATAATTAATTGTTTGTTTTTTTGTTCACTGACACCTCGTTTGATTTGTTTCTAATGTTCAATGCTAAAGTTTAATACCTATGCAGAATTCAGTTGGATGAATTTTTCGAGTACCAACCATGTATAAATCTTGTTGGACCATTCATGTAAGAAAGTTATAAACAACAGAGGTATGGGTACATTATCATATAAAAAAATATTAATATTTATTTAAAATAAAACTTATTAAATTAAAATGTAAATGAAAAAAAACGGAAATAACTTAGTTGCCAACATATGCATCTGGTATTTTTGAAGAAAAAAACTAAAGCTATATTTATCATATAATGGAGGTAAAAACTTAGATATGTCACTAATTTTATATTACTAATTAATGTGATTACTGTTTATTCATATATAATTTGTAGGATTCTTGCAATACAGCAACTATTACAGAAATAAAATTGTTTTAATAAGAACTCGGTTAACTTTCTTTCTTCCTATGCATTGCATGTTATATATACTGTATGGTGATATTGTAGGGAGTTATGATTGGTGTATCTCCATGATAGAACTTTCTATGTGAATGTCCGAAGTAGTATGGCAGCGACTTAGCTCAAAGGATCAGTATATGCAAGAAGGGCATCTACATATTTGCCATAACAGTGTACAGGGACCCTTAATAGAGTATGTTTGCGGAAAGTCAATAGATGCCACTATAGTCGACGCATTATGGACTGAGGCTTCGGGTCATAAATCATATTTATCTGTCTGTCTCGCTCGCGCTTATAGGTCTTATAGAGGTGCAGTGATGTGCGTAACAATTGTAGAGGTGCATATCGATAACGGGATAGGTACGATCGATATGCTGCATTATGTTAAGTATTAATAGGAATAATTTTTCGCTATTTGAAAATAAAAGTTTTTAATTTGTAAGATAAAATGTTTGTTTTGACGTAATCATAGAGAAACTATATAGATCGTAATGTGGCCCTGAAAAGGATCGTGTTTATCTTTTCTAGGGATATTTTTTAGTTCTTCAAAAAGCAACACGTGAATTACAGCCCAAGCTTGAGCGTTGATGTCACCATTTAATTTCTTCAAATCGTTTGAAAATTCTCCATTGTGCGTATTGCGTAATGAAGCGTAAGTAATAGTGCGTCGACTATAGCACAGGATAGTACTTTATGGCAATCTGTGGTGGAGGGCCTTGCCCGGAATTGGATTGCTTTTGCCCCATCTCTCCACGAGTGCAAGAAGAGGAGACTAAATATAATAAATTCTTGTCTAATAATGCGGATGCGTTGTCGCCCTTGAGGACTGAGATGGAATGCCTCCTCACCAGTAATAAAGATCTCCGGATCCCTGCACTCACCAGACGAAACACAGTTATGCTGGTATTCTGTGAGGGCGTGGTCCTACCTCGTTCGAGCTGTCCCATTCATTGTGCAGCTAGAAACAAACTGCAGTGTAGCTCTACCACTGTAAAACGCAACAACTATAAATACTTTTGTATAATATAATGAATAACTTGGAAAAATAGAAAACAATTTAATTTTATAATTTATTTATTTCTCTACCTATAGTAAACATCATAGTTCGTCTTTGGTGGGTGATTCTTCTTCGAATTTATTATCCTCTTCATCTGACGGCTTGTCCTCTAAAAACTCGTTAACCAGCTCGATCAGGTTCTGCAATGGCTTACCGCCCTGTTCAGCACTGACTATTTCCTTGTGTTTGTACAAAATTAGAGTGGGCAGCCCATTTATCTGTCGGGAGAGGAAACTTATATAACAAAGAGTATAGAATAGTTTTCGTAGTTTAGCTAAGGTAGAGTCACGTTGCAGGTTATTTATATAGCTTGTGGAACCGAGGGGGGAAACCCAGTAACTTCGGTCCAATTTTCCTGGACAGGTGGAGGATCCTCTCCTCCGGAATTTTCCGCCATTAGGAGACTAAAAAGGCGTGTGTGTGTGCGAAGGCATTCCTTTGGCTCCCATTATGTGCCGTTTACTTTACTTAATCGGTAGTCCCAGAAAACACTTAAAAAAAAGCTTCCATAAAGGGGTTATGCATTTTCCACAAGAGAAAACAAAAGGAAAGAGCGATGGGTCATCGCATCGTGAGGAAGTGAATCCGATGGAGGCAGGTTATCAATAACGTCCTTCGTGACCATCTTCCATGTCGGTTAGGCTTTAAGTTAGTCATTGAGAAGCAACCTGATACAGGTTATATATGTTATAATCATTTCAGAGATCGTAAAGTACTTGTTAATAAAAAAATATTTATGTTGTATAATTAAAATAATCAATCGACTTTTACCTTTTCCATCTCGCAAATATTCTTCGATCGCACGCAATCGACGTCGGCGATCAGCACGCGGCTGTCGTTCTGGAACTTTTCGCCGAGTTTCAACCACAATGGGTTCAGCTGCATGCAATGTGCACACCTGTTCAATAATGAACCTCATTACGATAATGTTAACACACATAATAGTCTAGGTCAGGTTTCGTATGACCAGTGTGGGGGAACTTGAAACCTAAACAGAGATATTCCATTGCCAATGCTAAAAAAAATATATAGCTGTTTGTGAGACGCCATCATCACTTACCTGAAAAGGAGACATTAAAACTGTCTATTTGTCTTCTTACCTTGTCTGCTTTATGATCGCGTCTTTAGTACACATTGTATACGAAAATATTAAGGACCCTGGTATAGAATCTCTAGTACTCGCACTAGCAGTAATTTCATTTTATTGTATTCGATGCTCTTGTAATGACGATGTATGCAGATCACAGCGATATCTCCTGGTGATGATATCAACTGCGCATGATATATGATAGTGTACGTCGCCCTTTTATATAGCAGTCCGAGCCGAGGATCTAACATCCTTATGGGAGTCCCTCAGATCGTATAACACTCCGCTCCGTTGTCATCGACGTTCTAAGTCCACAGAGGTAGGATTGCAGCGATGGTGCAACAGCAGTCCTCGTGCAAGCATCGTCGTTGTCTCCCTACCCAACGGGCCCCCCGCTCGCGTGTCTATTTAGATAAAGCTGTAATGGTCTCTTGACCAATAGCATCACACAAAATAAAAATGCTGTTATCAAATTAGAATAGTTGTCAGATTTCTACACTAGTTTGCAGGAAGTCGACGGATGCAGGTGGCAGGACAATCCAGTCCATTGTCCTTTATGGCAAACGCTACGCAAGTGATGATGATATATCGGTGTATACAGAAAAAGAAATTATCAACTATAGTTTTTCTATTGATGTCTATCAAGAGGTCAAAGATATCAATCGATTAGATTTTTTTTATACATACTCTATAAAGAAACGTACTGAAAATATAAAAATTGCAATCGAATTCTTTTTTTATGATAGATAAAATTACTCAATTAATTGTTATAAATCTATGTATATATACATACCATGGTGCAAAAAAGTTAACGAATACCAAATCCTTTTCTAGAAATGTTTCGAATGTCTCTTCTGTAATCCTGGCCACCGGCAGCACTTTCTTCTTTTTCATGAATTTATCTGGATCATGGTTCTCAGCCAGTACCATCTTATCCACATATTTCTTGAGTTCTGACAATGTTTCCATTTCAGCTACACCCATCTAAAGTTAGTGACACAAAGTTATATTTCAGTGTTCTAGTGGATGCTCGTTTTTAATGTAACAGTACGCGGGCTAACCGAGTTATATCCCCGGTGGCACCAATGAAAATCTTGAAGAAAATCGTGGGAGAGTCAAAACATAAATAAAAACAAATCTCCTTCATTATACTCCAATGTCCAAAGGCAAGTCTAGCAACAATTAATTGCATGTTCACGTAATAATATGTATATACCTATATCTCTACGGAGGAGAGCTATGCCCAGCAGTGAAATATATATATATCCTCCGTAGACAATGTATTGGAGCATAGACCACTGCGGATTGGTGGTCTTGTATTTATTTCTTAGACATCATGGTTTCCTCAAAGTGTTTTCCTGCACCGTCGAGAATTTAAAAGATACAATACTTTTTCTCTATATTTATCCAAATTTAACAATAAATATAATAAAATAACATGAATAATGGTAATAATTTATCATCTATTACCATGGTAAACGAAGACTGTAGCCCATGAACACATACGTCCACAACGTAGATTTACGATTATTTTTAAATTATCCTAAATCATTTATTACCATTATTCCTGTTATTTTATTATCTGTTCATGAACAGTAAAAAGAAAGATTCAAAATATAGATAGGGGTTAAGGTTTTCAATTCAAAACTTAACTAATCAAAAAATATCTTACTACTCAATGTCAGAATATTTATTTGACAAATATGCTTGGATTTAAGTTTCGAGCTTTGGGTTCAATGCTGGACAACTCTTGGACATTTTGAAACTTATTATTTTTTGAAAAAAATAAGAGTAAGTCGGGTTGCTTGCCATTCCTTCTCGCTAGCAGTGGCTATCTTGACGATTCAAAAGTGTTTTGTATAAACCTATATGAATAAAGTTTCTATTGATTTGATTAGATTTGAAAATATCAACACTTACAATCCTTCCATTGACAATCCACAGGAGGTGGGGATACTTCTTGATGTCGAAATTCTTGCAAGTCATCTCATTGTCCATACAATTCACCTTTCCCAGTTGCACGTACTCATTGTGGGTGTATTGCACGGCAATTTCTGCCCACACTGGTGCTAAGTTCTAATAAAAAAAATAACACATGATGGCTAAATATTCGAGTCATTTACTATATTTATAATGTAGTAAGTGAAACTCGAATCTTTAGCCCTCAGTGGAAAGGTGGGTTCGTGATGCTCCTAGAACACAATCTACAACTGAAATCAGTAAACGAATCATAAAGATTGTAAAACAATATTCGAACAAATATGCGATCAGCTGCGATTGCAATCGAATCATCTGCAAATCTCGCTCTTCGCACCTCAAGCCATCGAACACACATAAAAATGTTAACGCGGTGTATGGGCAAAACTATTGTGTGTCGGACTCAAAATACATTCAACAAAAAAGTTACATCATCTGTGTGGACTTGTTTAATATCTGTGAAATTGTTGTTAAGTGTGAAGTTTATATAGACTATATTTCTTATTATGTATAATCATTGCAATTAACGGTATTAGCATACACACACATTAATCGACTTGTCAACCACTATCAATTTAAATAAATAATTACTTTATTGGCAATCTTTATTTGTCTGCATGGCTTTATTCATAAATGTTTTAGATTTTGTAAATAAAAAAAAATTGACATCTGCGCAAGTTAAGGTCAGTGTGGTTTCAGACCAACCATCATACGAACAAGACCTGGCTGTATGGACTAAAGTCCTTTGCCTTTCCCATTAGGGATAAATTAATATCATCATCATTAAGGTCAGTGTACAAGATCTGTTTGTGTACGTTTGCCCTTGTTTCTAGATTCGATAAACAGTCGTTTTTTTGAGCAAATGCAAATTGATTACTTTTTGTTTTTGCTGCTTCTTCATAAATGTTTGAATTAACTTTAATGGTAATATGAGATTAATTGATTCTTGGAGTTCTGGTAGCTTCTAATTGTCAAGCAGACGCCTGTTATATATATTATTACTCACGGCTTTCTTATATTTCTTAAATTCTCTACAGTTTACTTGCAACTCAATAACTGGTAGATGTTACCGTCATTAATATCGGATAGAAAGAAATTTATTTGTAGTTTCTTTAAATCTATACTAATATTATAAAGCTGAAGAGTTTGTGTGGTTGAACGCGCTAATTTCAGGAACTACTGGTTCTAATTGAAAAATTATTTTTGTGTTGGAAAGTCCAAGGTTGTAGAACATCACACTACGACCGGAAAGGAGCGAAAATAGTTGCAAAAACCGGAAATAATATTCCTTTTGAGAGCTTCCGTTGCGTATGCTGCGTAAACGGTTAACGTTACGCAAAAATCATGTATGACAGAATTGTTCACCTTTAAAAGTTCTAATAAATAACGTTGCTTTACATGAGTTGGTATGTACTAAGCATCCTGTAATCTACGAAAGAAGTCGCGGGCACAGCTAGTTAAGTAATAAGCCCAACATAAATAATGAATATAAAAAAATAAGTTTGTTTTTTATTTAGAATATTATTATATGTATCAATCAGAATGGTTTATATCCTGTGCAATATTATATTTTCATATATCATTACTAATTTTATATAATGCATAATTGCCAAATTCATTGTTTTTAAAAAAATACAGATTTTTTATAATGTGAATGATGTATTTATTATCATTATTTATCTCACCTGTGAAGCTTTGCACCATGGAGCATAGAACATAACAAAGTGTTGCCCCTTGGACACAAATTTTTCAATGTTTTGATCTGTCAAATATGCCATACCACTGTATATCTTAACTTCATTGCTATTCTCTGTCTGCTTGCCCTTAAATCAACATATATTGACTTTAATTTACAAGTACATTTACAATTATTACATAGAAACTATCAAATATAGGTAAATTCTAATAATTTTATCTGGTACAGCTAACCTGCAGTGTGTTTCTAGCAGCAGAATGCAGAATGGGTTGGAATTCTAATAATTTTATCTGGTACAGCTAACTTGCAGTGTGTTTCTAGCTGCAGAATGAAGAATGGGTTGGCTTGTCTGGGGAAGGGCCACACTCTCACAGAATACCAGCGTAAAATAGCAGTATAATGCTGCTGTGTTTCTTCTGATGAGTGTAGGGATCTGGAGACCTCTAACTGGTAGCATTCAATCTCAGTCATCAAGTGTCGACAACGCACCTGCATTATGATTCTTTGCCAAGGTTGAAGATGTCATAGGCCGCAGGGATCACTTACCATCAGGTGAACTGTGTGCTTGTTTGTAACTTTGAATGTAATTAAAAAACAAAAATTGAAAATATATATTGTCATACCTAACTTAGGCTCCTTTGATATTTTTGATTATTCACCTAAAATATAAAATATGCCAGATATTTTATATATTAATACACCAATTTATTCTCTAATTGATAACATCGCCTGTCCATTATATAGCCTACTGGCTATCAAACCTGGTTGTAAAGATCGTCTATGGTTACAAATTTGAACTCACCATATAGTCAACATGCCGAAATCGCTGCTGTTTCCTGTTTCAGCAGTAGACTATTGACAGGCTGTTATGATGAAGGTCTGAATCCAATAATATAGTTTGTTATTGGCTGATGTGGATAATGTTTTTTTTATTATATTATGGGTGACAAACAAGCATGCCAACATCCTGATGGACCACCGTGGCCCATGACATCTACATCTATCCTTATGAAACAGCAGAAATATCATAGTTATTTAATTTACACTTGTATTCTGTAAAGGTGCAATTCTATCACAATTGCAACATGGCTGTATATATATCTCTTGTATATGAAGAAATGAACACCAAAACGATAATAATAACTTCTTTTTACATTTGTAATTTTTTGAATTGTAATATATATAACTGCCAAACACTTCAAAAAATATATATATTAATATCTAAGAACAATAATTACCATAGATTTCATAGAAAAAGCTTCGCTGAGGAATAGAGTCAAGGATGGCAAGTCCCTGGTACCCTTGTATGCCACAGGTGCAAAAGAATTCTTGTGAAAGTAGAGCAATGTAGGGTAACCTGAAATTTATATTTTACTGTTAATACTAAATTTAAATTAGATTAGCATAGATAATATCACCATCTACTTTATATTCTTTTCATGTTTCATTATTATAAAATTATAGAACAGGTCATTTAAAATACACATAGATAATTGCAACATGCTTAAGCAAATATTACAAAATAGGACAGGCCTACTAGGAAAGGACCATTGTCACAAAGAATATCAAACATTAGCTGCTCTGGAAGCATGGTAGGTTGTAGTGAACCTACAACATCCTGAAAGCACAAACCCCATATTCTTAAATCAACCCTAATGTTCCCTTCTATCTCTGCTACAGATATTATAGTTGTAAACAGTATAAAACTGCAACACTACATATAGAATATGACTCAGATGTAAATGGGTAATGAGGGCTTGGGCAAGACCAAGCGAGGGGTTTGGCATGGGCACAACTGGACGAGACTTTTATCTATGCCAATAGGTAAGGTCCACCTCAGTGACAGGATGGTGAGGTACTGGTAAAGATGACTTCATGCTGGAATGGATCTGCATGCAAAAGGGTGTCTATGATCTCTTCCCCCATTGAGGAATTTCAAAGTCTTACATCAGATTTAGGCAGAGATGTACTCCAGGCACAGAACTGGATTTGGGTGGAAGCTGCCCAATGGAGAGACTATTAAATGAAGGGAGTAAGCTAAACAGGATCAAGAAAAATGAGGTGGTCTAATTCATTTTGGGGATTCAATTCCATATAGTGATAATACACATTAAAAATGGACTATCTTCCACATCACCAACTTCTCAAATAATAATACATATATTATAATATAAGAATAAGCCAATGCCAATGATTAGCAAGTGATAACATGTTGAAATACAGAGGCAAAGCAGTATTAAGACCTATAATCACCTATCGAGCAATTGCATGGTGGCTGCGGTGCCAAAAAAAAGACAAGCTGTCTTTTTGTGTGAGTTTGACTACAGTATCTTCCACAGACATGTTTAGGAGTTAGCAGCAATACGTATATCACTCTCACATCTACTTTATCTTCAGCTTACACCAGATTGATTTTGTTTTAGTTGTAAGATTTAAAAGATTACCCATAATTCACCGACAATACAGCAGCCAGGCCATAACTTATAGGCAGACTATGCTAGACTAGACATATTTTTGGAGATTGAATGATTATAGTGGAAATACTATATAAAAATTGAATTGATTAATTTTATGAAAACAAACTTGAAGAGGTATTTAGTCAGGTTTGTATAATATTTTGCTTTTATGAAAATACTATTGTATTTAACAACAATTAGCTAATTAGAATTATATATTGTCAAAAATGTAACTTATTGAAATTTGTGTTTTCTCTTCTTACAAATTAATAGACAAGCTAAAATATGTATTGCACATGTGGGGATTAATTTCCTTGTATATTTGGTATATCTGTGTGAAATTATCTGTGCTTACAATTCCTTTTTATCTATGCCATGCTTCCTTCATCATAGTGTTAGGGGGGTGAAAGATCTTTAATTGTGATAAATGAAATTATTGTAATATTATAAAAAGAAAGCAACAGAAGCATCAAATCAACTTTTAAATTCCCAACATACTTGTTATATCAAGTTCATTACAAAACTTAGAATATGCATGGCAATCAACTTGAGCTATTGCAAATTTTGAATCCTTTGTATTTACTAGTTCTGCTAATTCGGTCCAAATTGGCTGGAACTCCGTGCAATGATGACACCTAAGTTCACCAGTCACAAAAATTAAAATTTAAGATTAAAAAAAATATTGCAAAAATATCTAATAAATACATATTATATACTTACCATTTGGCATAAAACATTATAAAATTTCCATCCATATCTTCAATTTGTATTCTAAAATTTATGGGATCGTAGTCATACATAGAGCCATCATCGGGTGTTACAAAATCGGGCAATATGAACAGCATTAAGACTGCCGATGGACATAAGAAAAAAATCATTTTAAATTCAATAGTATTGATAAAACTATAGTTTATATATTAATTATCCGTATATATTACTACTATAGACCCTAATTAATTAAGCAACTCTATAAAAACCTACAAAGAAACTTCACAAGTGAGTATTGACTATATGTCAAAATATTTGTCACTAGTTAATATATAGGTGAGCAAACATTTAATCGATATTAAATAAGTAGATACCGGTTTTCTTTCTATAGGATTAATATATATATAATATTTAGTTAAGTTATTAATTGCATATCTAATTTAATATTAAATACTCAATATATTTTTTTAAATAAGAAAAGTAGATACAATTTGTATTTTTTGTGCTTTGTAAGTCAAACCTATTTAAAATATTTCTCACAAATAATGCCCTAAAATTAGTGACAAAGAGATTTTATTAGCTTATACTATACTAATATTATACTATACTTCCTGAATAATGCCAAATAAATATAATGTCATTTAAATAAATAAACTTATGCAACTTTATCCTATGTATAGTAACTGTAAATAATGTGTCAATAAATCTATCAAAATTTAAATTAATTGTATAGTTTATTTTAAAATATCCTAAACTAAAATTTTAACAAAAATATATTATTTAAACAAACACGATAACTAATCCAATGTTTCAAGACAGCTCAAAAATAAACCGTAAACGTCAGTTTGGCGTAGCTTTTAAGAACACACTAAAGAATGTGGTAATTCTTCAAAATGGTCGCTTTGTATGGTTTGCCAACTTGCATGTCTGTGTTTTAGAGTCCTTTGTTTTTGTAAGTCATTCGATATATCGTAATAATTTTACGAAAACGCGTCCAGGTCGCTGTTATTTTGTGTATGCATGAGCATTTACTTTGTAATCCTAATTTGTGTTGTGGAAGAACGATGTCATCGGTAATGTGAGAGCACTCAACTATCATTTTTATTTTACGAGATTATGACGTCTAAGATTCTCATTCGGATTTGTGGAGAGTAAGAAAATATCAGGTAACATATTTGTCTCCTCGTAAACTTTTCATTCATGCTTTTTTGACCGTGTATGTGTAACAAAGCCGACTCTAATTTTGGCATTCCACAGCACTATGACAGATTTGATTCGTGTTGAGCATTCTTATAGTTTGCTATTAGTGTCTCCAGTTTTAGCATTTTATTTAAATTTGTTACTACCCGAACTTGATTTAATATATCATCACAACATTAATATTTTTACAACAGAGATTTATTATTATGCAGATTGTAACAACAACAAACTTCTTTTATAAGAAGTAATTCTAGAATTTGTATTACACTATATATCGTTTTAAACACTAATTCAGCAAATATATTTTGTTTTCAGTGGTTCAGTTAATACATTTTGCTACACCTTGGACCATACAATGTTATACAAGCATTAAGAGGACAACAAAGTGAGTGTGTACTGTTGAGTTTGGGACGAAATTTTCGAATAAATAATTTAATAAATAACGCAAATGCGAGTCGTAACAGCTGATAAGTGCAGCTGGCGGGGTGTGCTTATGTGATGGGAGGGGTGGGATGAAAGCTCGGCGCTCGGGCGCTGCGCCATGAACCCGCCGGCGCCCGGCAAGACGGCCACGCGCTCCTCCGGATATCACCAGAAGGCGCTCGCCGAAATCCGCAACTCCTTACTCCCATTTGCCAATATTGGTAACTCGGAACCACCTGGCTCATCAGCAGCAAGTACAGTTAGCTCTGGGGTCAGTTCTGGCTTCAGCTCATCATCAGGGAATGGGCTTGATAAGGATTTAAATGTTCTACCGCAGTCACTCAATCAGCTGATCGCTCTTGGATATGAAGAGGTAAGACAAGTATTAGTATTATAATTTATTTTGTTCACTTACATCACATAATCCATCCTCACTTAGGTATTAAATATTTAGACTACATTAGACTCTAAAATAGATAAGTTTTCTAAAAGTAATATATTCCAGAATTTAAATTTTTAGAATAACCTACACAAAAACTTAAGTTCAATGATGGCACCGTTATAAATAATAAAATGTTGTGATTCTGTTCCATTTGTGATATAAAATACAAATCCATGAAATTTATCCATCAGTATTGTTTTAAAAAAACGAAGACTGGTGAATGACCATACGGTTCACCTAAATGTCATGTGTGGTGACTGGCCCCATGTCATTTACATCTATCCGCAACAAATATTTAAGGTTGTAATGTTATTATCACCTATGAGAACTGGGATGGAATGCCTCGTTTTCTGTAACCTCTAAGCTACTATTTGAAACAAGGCAGCATAATGCTGGTATTTTGTGAGGACTTTGCTGGTGGAGCAAATCATGTTTCTACTATAAATAGTGATTTATTTAAAAAGAGATTCTTAGTAATATTTATAATGTGTAAGATATACCTTTTTTATGCATAATAATGTACTAAATTCATAAATACTCATTTAGTTTTAATTATTCTTATCTATTGTATGTGATAATGAGTTATTTTTTATATTGTTTTATTAATTATTTTTGCCCCTATCCTCTATAGTGATAATCAAAAACAAATCAATGAATCCCACATATTATGTGTAATATTGTGGTCCGTCTTAGATTATTATTTAGGAGGATTATTAATAGGATAATTAGTTGTCATTTCACTCATTGTGCTTACTTCACAGAGGCGACACAAATGAGGACATACACAAATGTTATACACTTGTCCATATTTCCTTATCTGTAAAAATATTGTAGGGAAGAAATATTAAACATTATTTATGTCTGGGAGTGTTGTGACAAGTATGTGTGTGACCTAGATTGTTAGCTTAGCTTATTTTGTATAAATATATTTAAGATGTTTGTGTATTACTGACACACATTCATTATTTTGTGTTTTGATGGGATCCCTTTTTTGGGATTTTTTCTCTCTTTCAAGGTTGTTAAAATTAGTTCCAAAACCATTCAGACTATCTTTCAATGAGGCACAATACAATATAATTTCTTACATAAAGCATGATTATTAGTAGTTTTACTGTACTAGTTTAGCATACTACTGTGAATTATCTGGTTAGTGAAAGGTACTGGAGACCGTACTACTGAATTGAACTGAATGAAGCATTTCATCTTAGACTTCAGGATACCCATGCTACAGAAATCAACGCCTTAATATAATAAAATTAGAACTCAGTAAAATATTTCAATTTGGCCGAAGGACTCGAACAATAATATTCATGCAAAAAAATTGTGTATTGTACCAGTATAGCAATTATTATTCCAACAGGCAGTAGATGGAATGAATTGCCATATTTATATTTTAATATCTTTTACAAATGTTTTGTCTATAAAGAAAATAATTATAAAACAATATGGTTGATTATAGTTTATGTACAATGTTATATTATGTAAACATGATAAAGACTGAAAAATTAAATAATGATCCTTCATTGAAATTATTATAGTATATAGTATATATAATATAAATATATATTAATTTTCATTACTTTTCATGCAAGTTTTAACTATGTACCTACCATTGATTAGGTTTTAGTTATGTGTTACAATATGTAACTGATTGATCACATCTGAATGTTTTTTTTGTATCTGGAAAATTGTGGTTGCTTTTAACTAAAATGGCTTGTGGCTATTATGGCCAGTGGTTAGATAACCTGATTGCTCAACCATAGGTTTAGTAATAGTCATAAGTTGGAATAAGTTAGTATTGATATTAATTATATTATTGTTTTTCAAGTTTATTGGTCTTCCTAGGTGTCTCAGAATAAATCCAAATTTACAGTTGAAGGTTAAAAAATAAAAAAGCTGAAAGCAACAGTGCCTCTTTGTGAAATCAGCTTTTGCCCATATTACTGTAGTTGAGGACTTAAGAATTTGTGTATCATGTGGATGTAGCCATATTTTATACATAGTAAAGACAATGGAACTAGTTTCTTGCTGTAACAAGAATTGGTTGGCTTGACCGAGGAAGGCCCAAGCTGCTATGTTTTGTATATACAGGGACCCATTTACAGGCAATGTGGCATTCCATCACCGGCCTCAGGGGTATAATGTGCACCTTGAATCTTTGTTGCGAATGGATGTCATGGACCATAGCAATTACTTACCAGTGACCTGTGTGCTTTATTGAGGTACCCGTAATATTATGAAAACATTATTGTTGAAAATAATTAGAGCCCTTTGACAGTAGTTTTATTTAGTAAATGTAGGTGTGATTGTGCACTATCAATGGCACTGAATGCACTTGTAATCTTATTAGACTACAAATAGCATCTTCCTTCTTAAAAGAGCAGCCTCACTCTTTTAAGATGACATCTAACTAGTCTGGCCATAAATACTGTTACATAAAAATTTTTCTTTTTTTTCAACTTTTTAAATTATTATGAATTTGGAACACATATATTATTTTAAAAACTTCTTTCGATTTTGCGCCATTTCACATATTTTTTCGTGTTCACTATCAAATTACAATATGGAATGGGGTGTTAAAGAAAATAGGAATGCAGTGATCGCCTTGCACAAAGTGGGTATGGAGCCGTCGGTCATATTCCAGACTCTTCAAAAGCTTGATAACAGCCGTATGTTCGTATATCGTACTATCAACAGATACAACAACACTTGCTCTGTGGAAGATCAGAAAAGATCGGGGCGGCCGCGTGCTGTTAGAACTACAAATGCTGTTAAAGCCAGAATTCGTTGAAACCCCATTAGGAAGCAAAAAGTCTTATTGCGAGAAATGAAGATTTCCGCTAGGACTCTGTCGCGGATTTTAAAACAAGTCCTGAATCTCGGTGCTTATTGTCGTTATACAGGACATGCCCTAAATCAATCTTTATAATTAAAAAGAGTGCTTCGATCAAAACGCCTTCTGTCGCGATACGCAGGTGAAAGGCACAGAAATATCCTCTTTACAGATGAAAAAAAATTCACGATTGAAAAACACTACAATAAGCAAAATGATAAAGTGGACACAGTTCTAAAGAAGCTGCTCAAGTGGTCGGAAAGGTACAACATCCTTTTTCACAAAACTACATTTTTGTGAAAAAAGAGTGAAAACTTCAGCCAAAGTGTATCAAGATACAGTCTTGGATCATGTTGTGCAACCTCTCAGGTTCAGGCAGCACTCTGGACCTGGTCACACGGCACGAATTACCCAAGCCTGGCTTGAAACCAACGTTCCGGACTTTATAAGAGCTGAAGACTGGCCCTCATCTAGCTCAGGTTTCAACCCTTTAGACTTCAAATTATGGTCAGTTTTAGAGGACATGGCCTGCTCTAAATGACACGGCGACATTGAGTCTCTTAAAAAATCTTTGGAGCAAGCAGTGGCGAAATTTCCCTTGGAAACAGTGCGTAATCCATAGATTCGTGGCCAAACAGATTAAAGGCCTGTAAAAAAGCCAAAGGTGGCCATTTCGAATAGAATATCTTTTTATTTTTTGCTGCCTGACTGATAATATGTAGGTATACATTTTAATAATATTACATTACTTCATTAAAAAAAAATGCATTTTCATTTGTAACAGAACTTATGGCCGGACTAGGTAGTAAATGCCCCTAGCCTTGTGCAAATACTTAAGCATATAGCATAGTTAGTGCATGACTATGACAATATTAAATATGAGCTTATAATATTACAATATTAAATATAAAGGGTGGCTAAAATATTTCGTTTTTAAAAAAACATAACAAGCCAATTGTTTTCCTAATGGGCATACAGTGAGAGTTAGTAAAGGGATTTAGTGTCTCATAGGCAAATATCCTGTTCCTTTTAATCAAAATAATATCTTTCTAGTTGTGATCAACAGTGGTTTTCAAGTGACTTCATAAACCCTTGATGCTCTCAACAAGAGAAAGTAGATAGGGTCTCCTAAGAGAATATAGGTTTGAGTTCTTGTTTATTTTTTATTTTACTTCAAATATATTTATTAAATTTTATGTTCCAAATTGTAATCTAATTGGATTACAAACTTTTAAAATGCCATATTGTTCTATTATGATTATGATCCGTTGTATTCATTATATATATATCCGAATATATTCATTTTGTATTCATAAACTTTTTAAAAATTATGACAAAATGGGAATCATTGAGGACTTATCAGTTACAAAATAGTATACTAACTAAGTCCTCATTGATTCCCATTTTGTAAGCAATAGGAATCAATGCAGCAAGTAATTTAATTATTTTTTTAATACAAAATAGTCTTTTTTATAATATAAGAATTTCGTACTAATGACCTTTTACTCTATTGCCAGTGGTCAAAACCATTTTTGATTTCATACAAATCTATAGTGACGTAGAGTTGTAGTGTATTTGGTTAAATATGTTAAACAAGGTATGGGTCACATCTAAAACTCTTTTTCAAAGTATCTGTCATGCTTTCATACTACTAGTGCACATTCCCATCTCGACTAAATATCTTTAGGTTTATGTGTTGTCGTACAGTCGTATATTGTATTGTACGAGGGTAAAGTTTCGCCTAAAAATCTAACATTGACTATGGAACATGTCACTCAAACCAACATTGAACATATTGCTGCCCAGGCCAGCGATAAACTCCTCTGCAACAATATAGAAGCCCATTTGCTTTATGTGGTTACATATAAACGTTAAACGAGCCTGGTTTGAGCAGGCAATGGTGGATCTATTTTTCTATCTTTTTTTATGGCTGATAGCCACTGTTAGTCCGAGGACTTTAAAGCTTCACCGGGTTGAGAGGTGGCCGAGTGCTTAGGCCACTCAGCCGAGACCTTTATTCAGCACAAGCATTC
This sequence comes from Teinopalpus imperialis, assembly GCA_029286865.1. Lineage (NCBI taxonomy): Eukaryota > Metazoa > Arthropoda > Insecta > Lepidoptera > Papilionidae > Teinopalpus > Teinopalpus imperialis. The sequence goes on from JAGSMU010000059.1 coordinate 47,411, forward strand.
CCGAGAGGGCCTCGGCTTTGACCGCTACACTGGGCGCGAAAGCAATTGACTCGAGGGTGCCCGAAAGGGCCGAACGTCGGCTCGGTCAGTTGCTTCTGAGGGATTTAAAAACGGACAACTGTGGACCAATTGTTGATCTAAAAGGTCTTTCAGTACGAACCATTAGGAGGACCCTTATGTCTTGTAAAAAGTAAAAAGGGATGGGACATATTTTATGAAGAAATAAAATAAATTGCATCCATATTTTGATGCGGTTCATATAGTATTGTTAGTTTGTTAGTGAAATATAAATACATTGATTTAGATGATTTTATTTTATCCTTGTCAATTAGTTTGTGATGTTTTTCTCACAGCTTAACTTTCTATGAATATATATTAACTTATTGCCAGTGATTAAAATGAATAATATATAACAATGCAGATTTTTGATGATTTATATAAAAGAATTTCTTATTTCGTAATTATTGTTAGGATTATCTTGTTATGCATTAAATATATATGGTACATGTACAAAAAATAATGTTGTGGCAATCTCATTGTTTGTAATTCAAGAACTTTGAAAATAATAAAGGGGGCGGTTACTATCTTTTGTGCGAGCTTGATATTCAATATATTTGTATGCGAGCGACAGGGACACAATGCCAGGTTAATGATCGGTTTTCTATCTGCATCGTGTCTGAATTCTAGAAAGATAAAAAAATCTTCTTTATCATTAAGACAATAGGTATTCATGCTAGATGCTATAATTTAAGATGAATGAACATAGTGACAGTAATTTATCATCAACTCCTTAAATAGTCTTTTGTTGGATGAGGGCCTAAGCTGTTCGGTTCGTTGATGTTGCCATATCAACAAATGATGCCGCCGACCATAATCTATGTAAATTACATCTGTTTCACATGTTTTTTTATACAATAAGCACTATTATTGACAAGTTTTCTCTCTATTTAAGCTTTTAGGGATCGTGATCTCGAATCCACCTGAAACTGATAATTGCGTTACGTGAATGATTGGTTTACGGGTGGAAATTATTGGATGGTCTTTTTGCATGTAATAATAATGTAATTTCCTTCAGTCTGTAATAAAAATACAAAAGATAAAAAGACAAGGCGACAACTGCTGGTTCAACCAAAAGATGTCGCCAGTAACCATGTAGGATTTTTGAATGAATTTGTTATGTTTTTTATTTAATTTTATAAAATATTTTACATTAAAAATATGAATTATTTAATTACAGGATCCAGCTGTTAAGGCTCTTAAATATGCTGGAGGCCGCTTTGACGCAGCTCTTGACTATCTGTCGAAGCAGCAGGAACCTCTTAACGGAGTACTCAAGTCAAGTAACTTTAGTACTAAGCTAATAAGAAAGCCTAGTCTAGAGAGGGAACTTAATCTCCATAGGGGAAGTCCGGCACTTGACTCTGGTGCTGGAAGCTCGAGATCAGATAGCCCTCGGCAGTCAGACGCGCCTCCACTTCCGCATGAGAAGTTGAGTAGACAGTACTCGCCATCTGGTTTCTCTGAGCCTCCGCCACCGCCGCCACCAAGATGTCCCTCCACGCCGCCTGTTCCGCCCTCTGTCCAGCAGCTCATGAAGCGAATGTCGCCGGCTCCGCCCTTGCCACCAGCAAGAGGCACCAGCCCGGTTGCTACAGGGGCCCCGACACCCCCCGCACGACAACCTATGATAGTTCAAAACGGACCTCAAGTACAGCAACAGCTAAGTCAACAAATTCAAGCGTTAAGCATATACCAGCCTGGATCCACCGGCGCAGAGCTTCCACCTCCCTACCCGCTGTCCAGCGTTCCTCCGCCGCCGTCCTACTCTGTCTCCATGCAGAACCGACAGAGCCCCACCCAGTCGCAGGACTACAGGAAGAGTCCTTCGTCGGGGATCTACTCGGGAGGCACCTCTGCCGGGTCACCGAGCCCGATTACAGTCACTCAATCGACCGGCTCGCCATCCGGCATGACTCGCCCCACGCCCATACAGCCGTGGACAGCGAGGCAAGCGGTCCAGCCTCCTATTATAATGCAATCTGTAAAAAGTACACAAGTCCAGAAACCTATACTGCAAACTGCCATTGCCCCCGTCGCCCCACCGCCCGTCGCAAGTTCCGTTGGCCAACCCCCACCGCCGTCGTACGCTAGTTCGATTCAACAGAAGCAGCAAGCCCAAACGCCGCCAAGTTATCCGTCAGCACCGAAACCTTCGTCGCCCGGATCAACGCCCCCCGTCATACCGACGGCGACCACACCCACCGTCCCCACTACGGAACCTCCTAGTTACGCTATCACTATGCAAGCACTGGCCGTCCAGAGAGGAATGCACCCAATACCTCCTCCGCCGTATGGTAACCAGAACGACAACACGACCACTGTGAACTCGCACCATTCTCCTCTACATAAAAAGTTTACCAACAACTGCGATATCAAAGGTGAAACATCTCAGCCGCCCATGGAAATGAAGTGTCTCAATCAGAACTGTAATTTGTTGAAAGAAAGTGCTCCGTCAAGCTCTGATAAGAGCTCGAATGGATCAACGGAACGTCGGTCCAAAGGATTGCCTGAAAAGATTAGACATCAATCGCCCATCCCTGAACGCAAACATATTAGCAAAGAAAAAGAAGACGAAAGAAGGGATTGCAAAGTGAGAAATTACTCGCCTCAAGCGTTTAAGTTTTTCATGGAGCAGCACGTTGAAAACATTCTTAAATCGTACAAACAGAGGACGTATCGCCGGATGCAGTTGGAGAAGGAAATGACGAAAATAGGTCTCAGCGCGGAAGCTCAGTGTCAAATGAGAAAGATGCTGTCTCAAAAAGAATCCAACTACATAAGATTAAAACGGGCAAAGATGGACAAGTCAATGTTTACAAAGATAAAGCCTATAGGCGTGGGTGCGTTCGGAGAAGTAACTCTCGTTAGAAAGATTGATACTAGTCATCTATATGCTATGAAGACGTTGCGGAAAGCAGACGTACTCAAGCGTAACCAAGTTGCGCATGTCAAAGCCGAAAGAGATATCTTAGCGGAGGCTGACAACGAGTGGGTCGTGAAGTTATACTACAGTTTCCAAGACAAGGATAACCTATACTTTGTCATGGATTACATACCCGGTGGTGATCTAATGTCGCTGCTGATAAAGCTGGGTATATTCGAAGAGAACTTGGCGAGGTTTTACATTGCGGAACTGACCTGTGCGGTGGAAAGTGTTCATAAGATGGGCTTCATCCACCGGGACATAAAACCTGATAATATACTGATAGATCGAGACGGTCATATAAAGTTAACAGATTTTGGTCTGTGCACAGGCTTCAGGTGGACGCATAATTCGAAGTACTATCAAAGAAATGGTGAGTAAAGTATACTAAATTCATTTCTTACCTCAAATCAAAGTTTTCTAGCATGAAGAAAGAAATAGTTTATATTTTGATAAAAAAATTAAAATCCATAGAAAGCAATATTTTATTATATTTCTATTCATTATTTTATTTTCATAGTCTAGTTTTAGTGATTTTCCTATCGGAATAATTTCATCCGAGATATAATGTACGGGGAAAATATGAAACGGGTCACAGTTTTGAGATTCGATTCAAAATGTTTAGTTACCTTATCCGACGATTGGAGAATCAAGATTCGGATGCTTCATCGTAAAATTTACATGTACATTGCCATTGCATATACACTCGTATCTTTAGCTATTATTAAAACAACAAAATATGTACAATTACAATAACGCAAGAACAAAAATTATGGTAAAGCCCTGGTCCTCGAGAAACCAGCCAGCCTTCAATGACAAGCCGGCTCTAATTCTTTTAAATAACCGAGGATTCAAGGACCGTTTGTGCCGAATCCATATCCCATCGATATTATTCTATATTTCTCAGATCATGGACGGCAAGATTCTATGGATCCAGTTGACGGGGAATGGGGCGCGATGGGCGAGTGCCGGTGCCACCAATTGAAACCACTGGAAAGGCGGCGCAAGCGGGAACATCAGCGTTGTCTCGCTCACTCCCTGGTCGGCACGCCCAATTACATCGCACCAGAAGTACTCCAGAGGACAGGTTACACGCAACTTTGCGACTGGTGGTCCGTTGGTGTGATTCTGTACGAAATGTTGGTCGGTTCGCCGCCTTTCCTGGCGTCTACGCCCGCTGAGACGCAATTAAAGGTTTGTTTATTATTGATTCATTGTAAACATATTAAGTATAATGCTTTGACCAGTGAATACATTTTTTTTTCTATCAATAGGGAATAATTTATAAAATACCCTGCTCTCTTGGGAAAGTTTTTATTTCTACCCACTACGTTATATTCTATGGAATACAATGGCACTAATCTACACTGAATTTAGGTAATATATGTCTCAGAGAAGTCAATACCTCCCCAGTGACCTCTCTATATTACAGAAACACCGGACAAGTATGTGTTGCTATCCTCCCAGCGTTCACTTTAGCACTAGTCTACCCTGCCTTTTTAACCTTTCGTTTCTAGTTCTTTTTTTTTACTCATCTCAAGATCCATATTCTGGACAACGGTCTCCTCTGTTTCTTACATTCATTTCGACGATGTTTTGTGCTGTATATTTCAGTCTCTTCACATGACTTTCTAAATGTGTTTACAGTTATTTACGGTTTCTTAACTTTCAATACAGACATCTTATGCCGTCTATATTCTTTATGCCGTCGAAATTGACCGTAATGACTGTTTGAGCGTTTTGCGTATTTTGTTTGACGTGTAGTAGTTAAGCTATATATTCGCATTACTAGTGAAACCGTGAAAGCGGGTATCTATTTACTCTAACTTAATTACACTGTATCTAAGACTTCTTGTTTTTATAAATCTGCCAACCTAGAGGTCTATCTTGGTACATTATATTAGATGGGTTTCGGATAACCTTGTATTGTTGACGTGAGGAAACGAGATACTGTGCCTGCGTTATTGCCTTACATAGAAAAATATGAAGAAATTTGTCAAAATCACGTACTTATAACAGTGTTAGAGCCACGCTGCAGAATGAATGGGTCAGCTCGACCAAGGTAGGACCACCACCTGTGTTTCTTTCGGTGAGTGTAGGGATCCGGAGACCTTTATTACTTGTGACGAGGCATTACATCTCAGTCCTGAAGGCTGACAACGCATCTGCATTATGATTCCTTGTCAAGGATGAATGTAGATGTCATGGGTTGCAGGGATCACTTGCCATCAGGTGAACTGTGCTTGTTTGTTAATCTTAATGTAATAAAAAAAACACATGAACTTACTTTTTTGCCTTTATCAGCGATGTCGGAAACTTCGATGTTAGTTGGTTTAGACTTAAATCATTATCACCCCAAGTTTTTTCCCCAAATACCACCGTTATCTATAACACTATTTAATCTGATGAATATTTTAATTTCGATCATTACTCTAGAAACTACTATCTGGGCCCAACTTAATAAAATGACTTAAGTCCTTGCTGTTGGGTAATTAAATTTATAACTTTTATAAAATATAAACTTGAAAATCATATAAATTTTGGTTTACAGGTTATAAATTGGGAGAGTACTCTTCACATACCAGATGCGGCGAACCTATCGCGGGAGAGCAAAGATCTCATCCTCCAGCTGTGCTCGGGACAAGAGACGAGACTCGGCAAAGACGCCAACGAGGTCAAGAATCATCCCTTCCTAAAGAGCATCGATTTTGAAAAAGGACTTCGGAGACAAGTAGCACCTTATATACCCAGAATCGAATACCCCACTGACACCTCAAACTTCGATCCGATCGACCCGGACAAGCTACGGAACTCCGGCAGCTCGGACTCTAATAAGTCAGACAGCGAGTTACTGGACAATGGGAAGACGTTTCACGGCTTCTTCGAGTTCACCTTCCGAAGATTTTTCGACGACGGCTACACGAATAAGATCAACCTGGACGACGACAGCCAAGGGCCAGTTTACGTGTGAGCCAAAACCGACAGTGGTAAAGGAGACACTGAAACTAACTTGTAGGATTTTTTTACAAAGTGTGTGCTTTGACTCTCTCTATTACACTAGTTTTTTTTTTTTGTAAACATAACGAATGTAACGTATTTAAATTTAATCTTAAAGCCGTATTGTTAATAATCCCGGTGATAATGTTGTAATATTGTATCGTTATGTATTTGTAAGAGTAATCTTATTTTATTGTAATATATGTAATGGAGGGACACATTAGTACATAGCATGGGTTTACTATGGTGCTTTTAAGACAGTGTTGTATCGTCGCCCAGCGCGTCGGGTTGTCCACACGTTGTTCCATTCACTGTATACTATTTTTGTAACTAGAGAAATTATTTATGAAATAAGAACAATCATACGAAGTAGTGAATGATTCGTCACTATATTTTCTTATGTATTTATCGAGTTAGGTCGCTTATAAATGTGTTTGTTTATATAATTGTAAAACGTAACTTATGAAGTCATTAACAGTTGTACTTTTGGAATTGGCGTATGTGATGTATTTGAAGTGCTTCCATTCAGTCGGCAGGATGTCAGCTCACGTGTGTGCCTTAATTTTTTTCTATTAAATTTTACAAATGTAGATTGTATACATTATAGACAAAATTTCTGAAAAAAGTCATGTAGAGTACAATATCTATTTATTAATTCAAAGTAATCTTTCTCCCCGAGTGTCATTTTGTATTTATTGACCTGGCAAAATTCTTTAATAACTAGATAGTTTCTGTTGGTTCAATTATTTTAGAAACCATTCAAGATATACTTTGTTTTAACTAACCTAAAATTTTTAATGTGTAGCGCAATTAGTATTGTTGATAATTAATATAAAAAACAAACATAATTAAATACAACAGAACAAATAAACTGCCATGTGTGTAGCAACCCCAATAGAGGCAAGTTTGTGGTTATCCCCAGACGAGTTTAAACTTGTACAGTATGATATAAACGAGTCACTTCACTTAAATTATGTGTTATCGAATGTAAATTGTTTTATTCTAAAAATGAAACATGCTTATAAGAAGTAAATGAAAATAAAACATGGGAATTTTGTTGATTTTTTGTTTAACCCTTATTAAAGTTATTATAATAAAATATATACACAATAAACCCTTTACACAAATGTAAATAACAATTCCAATAATTGATTACAATTAAATGATTAATTGGAGGGTAGAAGTAAAAATTCTTGAACTTTCTTGTTGAAATCATCTGCATATCGTATGTGAATATTATGTTTGCCTTCAGGAAACAGATGAATTCTGGAAAGAAAGCTTACAATTAATATGAGGTTCAAAAAACCGATTTTCGGTATCTATTTACAGGCAATCCGTGCAGCATCAATGTTAGTCATTAATAATAGAGATTAATTTTGATAATCCATAGTCGGAAGCAACTGATCGAGCCAATGTTCGGCCCTCGGGCAAAAGTGTGACGGTCCAAAACGAGGCTCACTCACGGGAGCCCTTGTGCTGGTTACCCACTAATAGAGATCTCGACTGATCGCCATAAGCGCTCGGTCACCTCTCAACCCGGTGAAACTGTAAAAGCCAGACCAACAGCAGCCATCAGCCCGATAAAAAAAACTGCATCAACAAAACTAGTACACAATCATGCCTTAGTTTTTGTATCTAACCAGTGCATTGTTAATCACAGCAATAGGAATCTAGTGGAATTAGGACCACAGATACTGAAAAGAGTGCAAATGATACTTAACATATAACAACACACTACAGAAAAGCACACTTCATAAAAACGATAAAGTAAATACTATCCTTAAGACATGTAATATGATTGTTTTCACCGGACATAGATTAAACGCCAGAGCAAGACCCATTCATACATGCTCATAAACAAGAAAAAAGAAGTAATATACTGTGATATATATATTTTGGTTGCACATAGAACTGTTATTTTCTTGTTTATATTATTATATAGTGTCAAAGATATTAGCAAAATTACAGAACTGTGTCAGGATATATTGTGACATTCAAATTACATGTTTTTGAAACATTTATTATGGTAAAATTAAGAAACAAAAATTATTAGTGTGCAAACTGCTTAATGTATTTATTTGATTTTTGAAAGCAGATTCTTATCTTTTGCTTTTTTAGCAATTTTTAATATAAATCTATGTCACGTGGGTATAATATTTGCATAATTCTGTAACTCATAAAAAATTACCTTGATCCCTCTATATGCGTATGCAAATGCGACACATGTACATTATCTACCAGGGGATCCTTCTCGCCATGTAGTATAAGCGTTGGACAACTGATGTTCTTCAGGAGTTCAGAACAAATATTGCCATCCTTAGCTTGGAATAATGTCACCATTCCTTCAACCCAACTAGCCCAATATTTAGCAAAATTCTCTTCGCCATATACATCTATCATTGGTTGACGCATTTTATTTGACCATGTTTTTACATCTTTTATTTCTGAAAATAAATATGATTATGAAGCTCCTTCCATCCTTTGATGTTTACTCATCTTTATACACAATTTTCCATTATTGTATGAGACAGCAAATGACAAAACAGTGAATGTAAAAAAACAATGCTCTGATGATTGAAGAACCAAGTGGCTAAGTTTATGCCCCTTCAATGAATCATACAAAACCTCCCAATTATATACAACTTTCCATAATGGAAAGCACAATGGCGACCGCGTTATCCATCGCCTCCGGGCGTAGACTTTGATGAGTGAGTAATGCTGATATTGGTATCTGATATGCAAGTACCGTGATTTGTCGAAATACGCGAAATTTTAATTATGTTTCAAATGTGCTTCCGATTTATAAAACTTTGATTACACTTGTGATCCAAATTTATTTGTAATTTTTTTTTTAATTTTTGTTTGTAAATAAAATGTATGCAATTCAAGAAAAACTTTTTGAGGAAACCTGTTTGATTGCCAATTAGGACTTACTTTTGTAGGCTTCAAGCTCATTTGGCAAGATAAATGAATTGCTTCCCCATATCACAAGTTTGTTGACCACACTGGGATATTTAGCAGCAAGGATCATGCCAGATATGCCGCCATCACTCCAACCCAATATTGAAAACTTCGGAATTTTCAATAGCTGCCGATTAAAAAAATATCTTTGCTTTAAATTCAAAATTACTGTTCATAGTACGCACAGTCAAAGATGTATTAGTACAAGTTTCAGCAGGTGCTAGTTTAAAAATAAAACTTTGTTTTGATCTTTTGGTATAAAGAAAAAAAAATATATGCATTACATAGTAAAGCATTATGCATCAGTATAGTAAAGAAGACAACAAGTGACAGGTTCTGTGTTTTCATGAATGCTTATGGCACTATTATAATATATTCTATACAGTTAAGATACTAACAATATTAGTTTGGTAACAATTAATCAGGAGGACATCAGATCAGATATCAGTATTTAAATGCTTGGAAATAAAATGTATTATTTTCACTGATTACAGTGATGCAACACTCAAAGTTCAAAAATTGTTTTTACATTATGTTAAATTGAATCTTATAATTTTCTCTCATTTAACAGCAGTTATAGATCTGCATACATATAGATGTATATTTCCAGTTAAGCATTGATTAAGATTATTGTACATGGCAGAAGCATTTTTAAATAAAAAACTCAATGATATAAATTATTTTGAGTATACTCCCGGTACTCTTCAACCTAGTATTGTAATCACCTAACAATGTGAACCCACTATCAGAACATTCAACAATTACATATCTCAACCATGTTCACAATAGCTGGAGTTGTATTGCTTCCTGATGGACAGGCTCGCATCACCCTAACAATGGCATACTGAGAGGTGTACCACAACATGAACAGCCCTATTTATGTATATTATCTAGGAATAGCAACAGGAACCAAAAGCAGGGTTAGATCTAGATATTCATGTTATATGTTAATTTAGATATGTGTAGTGTAACTTTATCAACATTTTATTGTTATACTGACAATTTATTTTTATTTTCACTGTGTTTTGGGAATATGGGTCCTAGAAACCTAAAATAAAACCTTATTATAATATATTCGGCCCAATTAAATCTATTATCAATCACATGATAATTCTGTACATCATAGTAGTGAATAAAAGTTTAAAATTTGCAAAAAAGAACTATAAGAAAGTATCTATAGAAATAACTCAAACAATCATGAACCTTTAGGAACTCGAAAGCAATGTCTGCATCTTTCTCATAAAAATCTGGTGTAAATTCCTTTTCTGGTGGTCTACTTTTCCCATAACCCACAGGATCCCATGCTACTATTGTAAATTGATCTTTATTTAGTCCTTCTATTTGGGGTTTAAAATCCGTCCATATTGTTCCCAGAGCACCAGGCATACAAAACACATGGTGTGGCCCATTTCCAACTTGTACATAATTAATATTATAGCTCTTTACTTTTATATTCTCCTCCTGAAAATATATAATGCCTACTATTATTCCAAACAAAAATTTAAACTTAAAATAATTCATGAAAAAGGTTGAAATATATTCACATACCTTGGGTGAAGCTGCTGTGGACAGAAAAGCACTACAAACCCTTATTGTTCGTATATTTAATAAAGAATATATTTTTTTACTTACTGTTAATAGCATATTTATTTAATAATTTTAGATTATAATATATATTGATTTTAACAAATGTATAATTTATTTAATAATTACTTATTTAATGAAAATATACAAATTACTAGCAAAGTAACTGCAAATGCAAACAAGACTATATTGACATTGACATAGGCAGCTGATTATGAGTGATATGTCAAAATATGGATATAGTCTTCTAATTTTACAGAGTACATTTGAAAATGTATTCAATTGATTTATTAAATTAATACTTTGACATTTAAATGTGAAGCTGTTGATTTGAAGTTGGGGAAGCTGAACTAAATTTACTACAATAATTATTTAAAATTGGCGACAGTAGTGCAGCACTAGCAATTTGAAGGCAATATAGGGTATATTTTTTACCGGCCAAAAGTTTAAGACCGCACAATGCACATCTGCATATTCTATTGTAAGTATCTAATATTTAAAGAAGTCATTCTTTTGTTTACTTTGAAGTTATTGGACAATAAACATCTACTGTTTTCAAACACCGAAAAACGCTGCGCTAGAGCCTGAGCTGCAGCTAGAGCTGTGGTAGAGTCATAATAATATTTTTTATAATCCTCATTACTAATAATTAATTTGCTTTTGTTACGTTTTGGTCAATAATTAGGATTATTTAGCTCCTGAAAACACGTGTTTCTGGCTTATTATTACCCGAATTTACTTGGGTTTGTTCAGAAACAATCTCAATTAGTCTAAACTTGTGGTTTCACAGTTAAGACGTCATAAAATGGGAAAAGCTCGAGAAATTAGCAGTGAGTGCGTTCCGCCATCGTTGTTTTACATAATGAAGGCAAATCCGAACGTTTTTGAAACATTTATTATGGTAAACGTGAGATTGCTTCACAGCTGAAGTTATCGAAGACTTTTGTGTTCATGGCACAATAACTCGATACAGGGTGACAGGCAGTTTTTAAGACCGTCCACGCTTGGGAAGGCCGAGAACTACCACGTCTAGTAAATATAATTTAATTGTTGTTACCAGCGAAATCGACGCTTAACAGCACCAGAAATCCACGTTGAAGTGAACAAAACCCGAGCTAAACCTTTCTCATTGACTACAGTAAAACGGCGACTGAGAGATGCGAAGTTGTATGGTCGTGTTGCCGTTCGAAAAGCTCTGCTAAGGCGGCAAAACAAGAAAAACGGATGCAGTGGGCTCTTGCGCATCGAGATTGGACTGAAGAAGATTTTAAAAAATTGCTTTGGACTAATGAATCCAAGTTTGAACTATTCGGTTCAAGACGTAGAATTTACGTTCGACGCAGTGCCCAAGAAAAGATGATGTCAGATTGTGTAGGCCCACCAATCAAGCATGGTGGTGGCTCAATAATAGTCTGGGGTTGCTTCTCTAGCCAAGGAAAGAAGAAGGAATTTTGAAAAAGGAACAGTACAAAACATTTTAGAACAAAATCCCGTTCTTCCGGGTTGCGATTAATTGGAGATGGATTCATTTTCCAACAAGATAATGATCCACAGCATAGCTCAAAATTAAACATTTAATATTTTATTGGAGTTTTACTTTATTTTCCTAGTTTAATTGAGGTGGTTTTAAACTTTTGGCCTCCAGTGTATATGAAATAATATTTATATTAACGTATAAAGTACAAAATCATTTACGCCTAATTAAAAGTAATTAACACTCCAGTTATTGCACCTCTAATAAAAGCAAACTTTAAATGTAATTAAAAAAATATTCATCGCTTTAATTCAGTTTTCAGATTATATAGCTCCTCACAATGATCCCTCATAGCCGTCAAATTTCCTGCAGTAACTCTAATTATCTGTTACCGTTGGTGTCCAACGCATTTTCTAAGCCAATACAAACTAACAAAAGCACTTTGGATATTTGCCAGTGGCATTGAAGAAAGTAGGAATCACACCATATAACGCGAAGGTAATTTGTCTGCGTTAGCTGATGAATGTCGTTTTTTTATTGCATTAAGGGATGCAATCGAGCACATAGTACAACTCAGTTCAATAGTAAATTATTCCTGCAGCCCATGGCATATTTATCTTCGATTAAAAATCATAATGCTTTGTCAACCCCGAGATCTAAGATGAAATGGATTGTAACAATGTATTGCTTCTCTAAAAAATTGTCTTGTGATATAACATTTTGTAATTCCATACTTTTGAGGAACGTACATTCAAATTAGATTTAAGGCAAGATAAAAAACTGAAAATGTTTGCCAGGCAATAAGTTTTGAAGTCTGATTTGATACTTCTCATGACACATGCGGCACGAAAGCAAATTTTGAACTATATTGTGGATGCCATGCCGTTTCATCGACATCTCGCTGTTATTTTTAAATGCAAACAATATATTTTACTCTGCTTAGTTGGACACAAGTCATGATCTTGTTCTAATTGAATAGCTTTTGTGCATTGTCCTTCATGAATTAATTCTCACCGAAATATATTGTTTTTTCACTACCGATAAACGTTGTTGTGTTATGTAACAACGTTTATCGGCTTAAGATCGTAGGTTTGAAACCACCATCCGACTTATGTCGTGAACCATCTCCTAGCACAAGCAGTTTCAGCTTATTTGAAATTTTTAACCGGAATATTATGTTAATAGCATTGGTAATATTGTTTTTTAAAAAAAAAGAATCATCTGTACATTTATTTATGCACCATTTTTATACAACAAATTGATTTTAACTGTTGACGCGTGACTGAGGGAGCAAGGGGAATTTGTTTTAGGCTACGTCCGTCAAAGCGGCTCTTTAAAACTCTACGATCTTCAATTTCATTTTTAAGGCGTTTGTTTTATACAGTAAATTATAATCATTTAATAAATACACCTTCAATGAATCTTGAAATCTTTCAATACATAACTAATGACAAGCAAATGTTACATATTTAACCACAAACTAAACGTAGATTATATTAAACGATTTCATGATAATTATTTGATTGAATATTCTTCTTGTAAATATAGTAAAAAAACATGTTTTTATTATCTTTCACTAGATAGTCGCTCGTTTGTTACTGGACGCAAACTTTTTTGGAGAGTTCAATGAAACAAGGTTAATATTAAAAATTATTTTTATTATCAATAACGACGGCACAGCGTCCTAGCGAGTTACAATCTAGTATTTAGTATTAAATGTTAAAAGCAAGGAAACCGCACTGGTTAAAATAATTTATAACAACATCTCGAAACGGAATATTAATCCTGCTATCATATTGTGACATATCTTCATCTTCACAAATAACGACAAATATTTTACTAATCTGATGTTGATTATAAATTAATACATGTAGCGCAATTATAATAGTTGTCTTAGTCTAGTGACATTAAAATACTGCTGCCCCGCTCTCATAGCCTGAGCAAAAAAAACTATTAGCTTTTTTAAATGCGATATATGGTATGGTTTTGACCAGGCTAATGCCTAATCCAACATGCCACTGGCACATCCATTATTTATTTATTAATCAATCATTTTACATTATTTTTTAAACCCTTTATTAATTAATTAATGATTCTTTTAATGTAAGTGTAGATGTCTATGAGTACACAGTTCCCTGATATAATATGTGATCACCAATGTCCAATGGTACAATGTTATTATAAATATAATCATTGCTTGTTACCTGTTTGTAACAAAGATTTGATTTAATTCTGTAAGAATAAAAGTAAGAAATTTTGCTGTAATGTAATCTTTTTGTTCTATGGTCCTATTTAAGTTCCAAAACACGTTCTCTAAATTTTGAGCTTGATTCTGCTTGCGGAGACTATTAGTTTCTAATGGGATTGTTGTTTGATAATTAATTTTTATTTATAAAACAAATATTTTGGTTTATTTTGATTTCCTGTTTGCAGATTAATAATCTTCTCTATCCCCTGCAAAGAGTTTTTGAGAGCATTGATATTTATACACTGTATGTAGACCTGCTATTGGTTCATGTTGATGATCTACACAAAACTTCACCTATATTGTTTAGACATATTTGACAATATGCTTAGCATTATTATTATTGAGTTTCCACATAACAGAGAAAAAAAAAGTAATATTTCAGCTATATGTTAAGCAAACAAAACACATGTAAAGCATCCATTGGATTTCACACAACAAACATTTATATGACATTTACATAACACCAGTGATCTAATTCATATATTTAAATGTTGATAAACATTATTTTTTAATTTATTAACATTCACAGAGTATGAATTAATTAGGCTTGGGCATAGACGGTTGGTACCGTTGGGAATCTATGATCTAACTGAAGCTTAATTTTTATCCCAGTTTTTTTATAATAATTGTACACTATGCTTGAAATTGTATATTGCATTTAATAAAGATTCTTGACCTATTTGGGACTCAATGTTTAGCACATTGGAGATTAATGTAGAACGTGTAAAATCTGTCCAAATGGTATAGATGTAAGACTATTTTATAAATAAAGTGATAATTATTTTATAACCCAGGCTTTGAGAATTATTTCAGTATAACAGTATTTCCATTAGTTATACTTTCTTAGGCACATTGAGGAAATTTTATGGATGCGTATGACACAATGTAAAATTAACGGCTTGAGAGAGGCAGTAACTCTGTAATATGATCTCTCATGTTGATAAAAAATTTCGTTCAGACATAAATTCATGCCAAAATATAGTATGTACTTCGCACTTACGTTACAAAAATCACTTACAAATTTAGTTTCAACATACAAAACAGGACTTCAAGAATTAGACATACATTAGACAAGCAAGGATTACAACAGTAAAAAATTTGCAGCAATAATATTTAACTAAAACATTGTTTTTGTGAAATATAAGAGTTTCCACTTAGATGCTTTATCTATGAATATCTAAACTGTGATGATATATATAAAATCGCACTTTGGTAAGCAATTTTCAGAAATCATTAATAAAAAACATTAGGTTACAAATTTTATCTAGTGCAATTGTCTTAATAGACAATGTTAGCAGATATTTTTTTTATAATGGAAATATATAAAAAAAAATATTTGGAAATTATCTTGGCCATTCTTTTACAAGTCTCCTTTATTATTAAAAATATATGAAACTTTTTACTTGCAATGTATTAAGAATAAACAAACCTATTTACTTTATTGAGAAGCAGTAAGCACTGTAACAAGTTCACTCTGGACAATTAACACAGACCTGAGACCATCTTAGACCTGTCACCGCTTAATCCAGCTCCCCAGCGTTGCATGCGTCTTCGTAGGTCTTACCCTTTTGTTCAGGGTCCAGTTTGATCATGTCATCTATACGTAGGATAGTGATGGCTGCTTCCGTTGCAAACTTTAGAGCCTTGATTTTGGATATCGCCGGCTCAATCACTCCTGCGGCAAGGTTGTCACGGAGTGTGCCCTCTATGAGGTCTAAACCTACCCATTTTAAGTTTGCGTGCTCTACCTGTGTAATTAAATAAAGTAATTAATCAAAAATATTCACAAAAAGCGATTATAGTCTAGCTGGGCTGTCAGACAAGCAATTCTCTTAGATTGGGAGATCTGAACAATGTGGAAACTTATATTTAAGTCATAAAATGAATATTCATCAGTCATTCAGTATAGTAAACTTTGAACCTTTCCCTAAAGTAATAATTATCTACTATTCGGGCATTGAAAGTATTAGTACTTATTGTTCTTTAATATATATGTTACATGGCGAGTACCTTAGTTTGTGAAGAGTTGTGATAGGCCCTGAGTTTCGCGACGAGGTCAGTGGCATCACGTGCCGCGTTAACTGCCAACGTCTTCGGAATCACCAGCAGGGATTGTGCGAATGCAGCGATGGCTAGCTGTTCCCGAGAGCTCTGTAACAAAGAGGTTTTTGGATTATCCTATTAATTCCGTTTAATTCGTCTCGTTTTGAATGCTGGTATTCAAAGTAACTGGAACAGTGATAGAATCACCATGCAGTTTGTTTCAGAGACGACTACAGTCCATAAACACCTATAATCATCCTTTTAATTTTTTTTATTACATTAAGAGTAACAACACACAGATCACTTGATGGCAAGTGTTTCCTGCGGCCCATGACCATATTTTTTTTCACCAGAATACACAGAATACATTGAAGTAGTGTTAGTTAAACTATTATTTTCGAAATACACTTTGAAGTGTTGACCTACCCTCTGGTTTAGCTAACCTATTCATATAATTTATTCTTGATTAACTTACAAGGGTAGTAGCAAAGTTATCCAAATATATAGACAAGGCAGCGTCCACAGCACCTCCTCCAGGCGATACGCGACCCGACTCTAACACGCGTCGCACCGCGCACAGCGCGTCGTGAGCGGAGCGCTCCATCTCATCACAGTACGCATCTGTTGGGCCGCGGAGTATGATGGATGCCGCTGTACGAGATGATGGGCTAAAAAAAATATTCCATTGCATGTTAATAATCTAATAACTGTAGTGACAATAAAAACAATTATTCTACATTGTTGACCCTAGTCGTATATTATAATTATTTTAAGTAATTTAACTTGTAATTGTCGGTTTAACTATTAATTTTGTTTGCCTAAAATTTTGAAAAATCCCAACAAAACCTAAGGAAACATTGGTAATGCTGATTTACACTATAAAAGAATTTAAATATAAAAGGGGTACCAAACTGTTACTTTAGAAACATGTACAAATACACTTGTGTAACAACTCTCTATATAGACACCGATATAATTAAAGAAATCGATTGAGACCAAGGTTCTGTATATGTTATCAAAATAAATTTCTTTATTCACTTTATTTACACTTATTTATTGATTGTCAATATACTACTAAGGGCCCCAAAAAGGAATTGAGCAGGACTATTTTTGCTTACTTATACTTTGAAAGAGCCTGCAGCGATAATTTAATTTCTAATATTTTTTTATTACATCGGGTTTAACAAACAAGCACACAGTTCACCTGATGGTAAGCGATTCCTGTATCCCATGACTGAATTCTGAATTCATCCTTGACAAGGAATCATAATGTAGATGCGTTTTCGCCCTTGAGGTCACTGTCACCGGTAATAAAGGTCTGCAGATCTCTACAGTCAGTTACGGTGCTATTTTACGCTGGCATTCTGTATGTGTGTGGCACTAGCCCAGTTGAACTGACCCATTCCTTCTGAATCTAGAAACAAACTGAAGTCTAGCTCTACCACTATTGTTAAAGCAATCACTTAATTTCCATGTTCCTTTCAGAATCCTTATAGGCTTGTTGCTTACACTGTTTCAAATCACTCCTTAAGCCACTTTGAGATGTATTGTTAAAAGTATTGGGAACTAATTCCCCAACTTTCTTCTCTAAATTCTCTTCTAAATCTTATTAAGAAAAAGAGTTGGGTTTTGGCCAGATTTTGCATATTAATAAATAGCTAGAGCAGTTATATATATATTACAGTTAAAATATATATATACATATATATACATATATATATATATATATATATATATATAATACATTAATAAGCTATCTGATGTACTGTAATATAAATATATATATATATTTATTTTGTTTCTACTTGATTAGACATTTTTTTAATTTGGAGAGTAAGTATAATGATTTTGTATTTGTCTCTTCCATCATCCAAAATTGATGATGAAGGGAAATTTGAACACAGCCTTCGCTTTGGTTATGAGTGTAAGTTAAATTACCCCTTGATAAGTATAAGTTGGTCATCACAAATTTCTTCCTGCACTACTTCTGCTGCTTCACCAATCATGCTTGGCTCAAATACTTCTTCGCCTGAAAGCAATAAAAATTAGGTTAATGACAAATTATAATATACTCCCAATGTTTTCAGTTGCACTTGTCATTGTGACAGTTTAATATATATATGTGCCCATAATTAGGGAAATATGAAATAATGAATTCTATATAACATTGAAATTACAACCACTATCTAAAGGTTCATTTTTGACGACATTGTAAAAATTACATTGAATTAATTTAGTTTAAAATAATGTGGTGTGAAATAAATGATACTCAATTCTTTTAAATTTTGACTTAGACCACTTTCATAATTATGGGCACATATATGCAATACACTCACGTCCTGAATGAGATCAATGATATTTGCTGAGAATTGAACTTAGGACCCTCAATGCAGCAGCCAGATACTATAATCGCCACACCATGCAGCTTTCAATATATACATTTCGTGTCCCTGACACTGCATCTGAACCATCCTCAGATGTTATTGCATATGCATTACATCGGAATAGGTAAGGGGTCGAGCCTGTGTTTACACAAATGCTTAAGGTTCTTTGAAATATTCTGCACAGCTCATTGCGCAATAACCAGATGATTTTGTTGTGGTCGAAATTAAACAGGAGTGTCATCATATACAGATGTTATAAATAGATTATATTAGATAGATCTAAAATAAAAAAATTACAAGTTGATTTAAAACAACTTCAAAAAGATATCACTCACCATCCATATTAGTCAAAGAAGTGAGGTAAGTAGCTCCAGTGGCTTTGGCAATCCTCTTTAGATCTGCTTTCTTGCACCTCCTGACTCCCATGGCTCCAGCTTCCACGAAATATTTTAGGCAAAGGTCGTCTATACCGCCAGTGCAAAGGATTACGTTCACACCAGTGCTAAGGATTTTGTTAAGACGCTCTTTGGTGATGTCGAGTTCACGGGAGCGGATCGCGTCCAGTTTCTCTGGATCTGTGACTAGAACCTAGAATAAGCAAACAGTAATTATTTACTATAATGACAATATAAGTTGTAGAGGGAATTACTTAATGAAATCATAACATTTGGTGTTAGAGCATATTCTACCATGTGGATCCACTGTGGATTGGCGGATTTTAGACGCCTTCAAAATATACTTTTTTATTATTCCTTAGCATTCATTGTGTTTCACAGATGAGGATGTGGTAAATCAGCACTTGGCAGGTGTCGGTACCCACGTACCGTGAGCTAACTCGAGCGCAAAAACACTGGGCTACCACCACCATGGCTTATATTAAGATCGAATATCTAAAAATTTATGGGTGTTCTCTAGTAATACATTTGTATTTTCTCTTTATTTCCCTCTTAAAAATTTTAATTGATAAAAATCTTTTTATTAAGTTTAAAAAATGTAAAGGAAGTAAGAAATGTAAGAGAAGACTTGTGCCTATATATTGCTCCTATATATAGGCACAAGAGTATAATACAGTTCACAGCTCAAAAGAGGTTTGGCTGATTGCATATCAAATGTGTTTATTTAATGTAGAAGCATCACACTTACCAACTCAAAATATTACTACTGCTTGAAAAAAAAAAACATTTTTTACCTGAACTCCAAGCTTCATCTTAGTCTTCTGCAGCGAAAAGTCGAGACAAGCGATCTTTGCATTAATAATCTTTTTAGGCATAGCTTGAGAAGCGACGGTGCAGTTCAGAGCATATCCCTTGACCAGCACACTCTCCCGAGCACTACGTCCATGTGCCTTGAGTATATTGACAGCCTTAATGGGATACAAAGCGTTGCCCTTCGAGTCAGTTGTCTTAATAGCCTGCGCTGCGTCTACTATCATCTCGGAAAAGAAGTCTGCATCACTAATTTCATTTGTCAAGGAGATTTGTTATAAGTCGAATATTTTGATTTTGAATATTTACCTATATTATAATTATAAAACTTATAATTAGAAATTAAATTAGACTATGGTATTTTTAAAAGTTTCTATTAGTTAGAAGTAGTTAATTTTAATTTGTAGACCATTTCTAAATTGATAAGAGAATTTATTTTTGATTTCTGGGAGTTGTAAAATTAAGCAGTATTTAGTAATAGTGTATTCTATAGAAAATGATTGTAGCCTTTAAGTGAGATAATCAAAGATTCCTTTTTACATTGACAGATCTGTGTAATGCAGCTATTTATAAGCAACATGAATGGATAGGCTTGAACGGTTGAATGACAACACACTCAAGATATACCAGGGTTAAATAGGAGCATTGTACTGCTGTGCTCCAAATAGAGAGTGAGAGCTCGATAATTATAATTTTTTTATCTAATAAACTTGGCAAAAAGCAAAAAGAAGAAGAAAGTCATTATGCATATGCTGACTGGCTCACATAAGTATATCGGTACCAGAACCTACTAAGCTAAATGGTAGGGTTCTAGTACCGACATCCTGGTTGCCATCTGGTATCAGACAACTAAGAGAGCATAAAAATATTTTTTAAAGGATACGCTCCAATGAGTTTGGAAGACATGGTGGTCTTGGCAACATTGATGATGGATGCTCTGCCGAGTGTCTCGACATTGACAGTAAGGTTATCCTGAATATATTTGACAGCTTCTTTGCATGCTAGTCTGTAGCCGGAGATGACACTAGTTGGGTGAATTTTGTTCTTTACTAATTCATCGGCATTCTGAAATAAAAAAGCTTTTTTGTCAATACTTAAAAAACATATTGTAAACTTTCTTGTTGAAGTAGGACCAAACAAAGTGGCTCACCTGATGGTAAGTGAACAATAAT
The DNA here is from genome assembly GCA_029286865.1 of Teinopalpus imperialis. Lineage (NCBI taxonomy): Eukaryota > Metazoa > Arthropoda > Insecta > Lepidoptera > Papilionidae > Teinopalpus > Teinopalpus imperialis. Next base: position 68,462 of record JAGSMU010000059.1, read on the forward strand.
GTAATTGGACATTACTACTGATGTTTTTATTTTATATAATAGTTATATTATATAAAGTTAAAATGTATATAGAAAATGGGGCTAGATTTTCTTGTAAGTGTAATATTTTCTTTTATTACTTTAAGAATAACAAAACAGCGCACAGTTCACCTGATGTTAAGTGATTCCTGCGTCCCATGACATCTACATTCATCCTTGACAAGGAATCATAATGCAGATGCGTTGTCACCCTCGAGGTCTGAGATGGAATGCCTCGTTACTAGTAATAAAGGTCTCCCGATCCCTGCACTCACCAGACGAAACACAGCAGCATTAAGCTGGTAATTTACGCTGATATTCTGTGTGGGCGTAGTCCTACCCAGGTCGAGCTGACCCATTCATTCTGTAGCTAAAAACAAAGCTCTACCACTGTCCCCAACCCAACAGCAAGATTTTCAGGCACATAAATTTCACTCTTTCAATAACTAAATCCACGATATATGTTGGTTACTTATGTTATTTGCCTTGTTTGGTCACTTATTCTACATAATTAAATGTGGAAAATTTAATTTGGCTGTATTCAATTTATTATTATAAGTAATAGCTGTAAGTTTTCCTAATAAAATAAAATAAAAATATACACTGAGCATATGTGTGTTTGTGTTTATGAATGGTATCAGTGTGCATTATATATTCAATTTGCCAACACAAGGATGTTCTAATTGTGCACTTAATTTTTTGAAATTTAGACAAGTATCACAGGTTAATTTTTTCTTCCAGGCATGCTTAGTATATTAAGTTTAAAGTTACAATTATGACTGATATTAATTTAAATGTTAAAAGAAGACATGGCAGGGAAAGAATATGTAAGGCTTCAGGTATGTCATTCCCACAGTCCCATTATTCTCTCTCCTGCCAATTCAGATAGTGTTATTTTAAACCTATCAGTAAATGATTACCTTGAGTAACTCTGCAGCTATAATAACAACTGTGGTGGTGCCATCTCCAACTTCCTCATCCTGAAGCTGTGCCAGTTCCACCAGCACCTTTGCTGCTGGATGCTCCACTTCCAACATTCTGTGAATGTTTGATTAATTGTCAAAATAATCACACCTAACTTTTGCCATTATCTTAATTAATTTACGGTAGAACTGCCATGCAGATGAACACCAGCCAAAAATACCATAGAATATAGACTAGGTATGAGCTCATTGCTACCATGTTTCATGTGGTGAATGAAATAATGCACAGAATCCACTGGGAAGCATTCAACCCTAATCTTCAGGCTTAATTCCTTAAACAAAAAGTTGCATATATGCTTGATTATATATTAACAATATGAATAGTTAATATATAATCAAGTATAGATGCAGGTGTCATTGCACTTATTATCACAGATTCACAAAATAAATAATTTTAAGTTTTTATTGAGATATCTAAAAATACTTGTTCTATGTCCATTACATAAAAATAATTTAACAGGCATATTGGAACTACGATCTCGTATTCAGCAGACTTATTTCTTTTGTTTTTTTTAATACTAAATTTACACTAATGGTTTTGGAAGTGCAATTATCAATTTCATAGGTGCAAGATTTGCAAGTAATGGAGATTGAAATCAGATAGGTTGTACTATATAAGACAAGAAATTATACAATTATTTATATAAATACAATAAGGATATAAAAACTCCATATATAGCAGAGGCTCAACCCAAAGGTAGGCTGGTAGAGAATGCTTCTGGCATTACATCCGCCTTTTTGTACAATGTTTGTTTTACTTGTGCAAATAAAAAAAATATAAATAACACTTGCTTTAATATGGTAGCCCCATCGTTGGTGACAGTGACATCACCAATATCATCCACCAACATTTTGTCGAGTCCCACTGGCCCAAGTGAGCTCTTTACTATGTTGGCAATTGCTGCTGCTGCCATAACTAAAACAAGGTATTACAATAAATTTCACTACTCACGTTAACCACTTAAATTTAACTTCCATCTTAATGTGTTCACTATCAAAGATTAGTAACGGATTATATCCAAGCATAGTAAAAATGGAAAATAACTTAAGAATATCCTAGGAAATAAATACATATAGACATAACAACTAAGTTCTTCCAGTTTTTTTTAATTATATATTTTGCATGTCATTAAATGTTTTCTGTTTCAGTTAATTTAAATGGATTTCTACATCTTTCAAATACTATGTGAGTTAGAGAGTAACAGAGTCAAAACCAGGTGATTTCTACCAATGGGGGATCTTGAAACCTTTTTGAATGATAGAAGAAAGTTGTAAACAACACTGGAGAATACATTTTTAATTTAAAAATTCTCAATTTTTATTGAAATATATACTTAAAAAAAACATAGAATTTAGTTGATAATGTTATAGCTCTGTTTGTGATGTGTGCAATATAGATAACTGTCTGTCTTAGTTGTATCGCCACACTAGTTAAGGAGACATGTGAACATATACACACATCTATTAAAGTTAAGTTATTTGGTCACTCAGAAAGTCCTCTACTTCAATATTATTAATAATTACAAGCAACACAGTATGCAATTACAGGTATTTTATCTCAGTCCTCAGGGGTGACTAAGACTATGCATCTTGAATCTTTGAAGATTATGGACTTGAGATGTCATATGCAGTCACACAATCACAGTTATCACTCACCAGGTGACCTGTGAGCTTGTTTTTCACTCTTAGTATTAGAAAAACAATATTAAACCAGTGAAATATTTTAACAATGTTTATAATTTATTTTAATAATTATAAAATTTTACATATTTTTTTAAAAACATTTAATTTCAATTTATATCAGAATAGAAGTTTCAATATTAACCACAAATACACACAGACAATAGGCAATATATGAATTAATATCATGTGGCTGGAATTGTTATTTTTTAGATACATTTATTGGCATAACAAAATTATTAATAATAAGTAGTGACTTTCATCATAAATGAAATGTCATGGACTGACATGAACGTAATTATCCTTTCATGGGTTGTGATCAACACTCAGGAATTACTCAATGTACACAAGTACCAAGTGGGTACCACTAATTAAAATAGTTAACCATACATGTACTTTCTAACTATCAACAAGATGTCCCCAGAAATATAGATAGTTCTAACATTTGATTGATGAGTATTTGAAAAAAAACATTCCGTTAGTAACAACCTCTTGGGTATATCATCCTAAAATTTAATGCATTGTCGTTAGGAAAAAAGTAATATGCATAGTGCAGATTTTTTTCCACGCAAGAAATACAATAACAAATTATTATACTAAAGTATTAATTATACAAAATAGCTAATCATTACTATCCCGATTTTTTAAAATTATTTCGTTAAAAAACTCTTTAATATTAAGAATTATTCGGTTAAAAGTTAAACTCATAGGTTACTTCTTTTGTAATTGAAAAGTAATTACACCATAGTTATTAAAATTAATGATATATACAATCTTTATGGCATAATTATGGAAGATATGCAAAAATATTCGTATAATTTGAAGATTTCATGGATTTATTACAAATTGTAAGACCATAAGCGGCGGTGCATGTGATCTACCGGGATCAACCTCGTGTGGATTTAATAGCGTCGGAATTTACCATTTTGAGTTCTAACTGGCGCTCCCGAGAATCTAGTCCCTGCAACGGATAAAGGTGCGGCTAGTGTAGACATTTTTTTGAAAAGTTTAACACAAAAATTCACTTAAAATCGCTCGTTACACTTTTTTGATTCTCGAAGAGAGATGGAACAATGTTGCAGTATTTAAAAATTGATGACACATAAATTGTTTATTGCCAGTATGATTAGAGGTAAGGAGAATTATTTTTGAGGATAATATGTTTCCCCAAAAGAGTGAATTAGGATAGTGCTGATTTAATTAAAGGGTAAAATGTAATGGAATGCGCAAGTAATTGATTATTGTTCATTAATAATTTAAATATATTTTTGGGAGAAGCTAAAGTTTATATTCGTGACTTTTTCTCACAACAGCATCCCATATTACACGAGCCTACAGATGTAATTGAAATAGATGAGCTTATCAGTATCAACATCAGTATACTGGAATAAATTGACATTCTAAACTGCATAGAAAGCCGAACCGAGCCTTACCGCTAGAGATAACAAATAATAGTTTCACTTGAATCTAAAGTTACTCATAAAAACATTTGAGTGTGTAATATTTAAAATTTTGTTATTGATATAAAACTGAACATATACCTATGGACATTCGGTAGAGTAAATTTTGCACATTTAGTTTTTAAGAATGTAATGCCAGGTTATTTGTTGCACATCATTAAAATATCCGTGATAATGTACTATTTTCTTCATCGTAATTTTTCTTATTTACTTTAAATATCAGTAAGATTCCACCATAAAGAGTACAATATCATATGCATCCTTCATATTATATACGGTATTTTATTAATATACAACAGAAATAAGAAAGGATCCTGTATGAATCCTATTATTTACGATAACACTGGATTTTTCGATCAAGGACAAAAGTCAAGCAGATCCAATGCAGTGCTATTGATTCTGTAATAATTAAGTGTATGTGTTACGTGTTCTATGGTAAGAGAGAGTAAAGACAGATCGAAAAATATACCCATTGTTATTGTTCTCTAAGTCTAATAGTAAGAGGTTGTTACTGTATTTATTTGTTTAATTTAACGGAAGCTTCCTTAATACCACATATTTATCCATATTTCAGTTATATAAAACTGTGTTTTACAGATTACGCCAAATTCTCATGGACACGTAGCGTACCGGTGAGAGTACCGGATGGTGAATCACGAGGCATAAGTTCGATCCCAAGCCGCATTCGATATTTGTGTCATCTCAACTGTTGTTTGTGTAAACTTAGGGCACTATATACTATATATCCTGTTCAGAGAACCTTTGCAACAACCGGAAGACGCAACCCGTGGTCGAGATCGAAACGTGAGGCTCGATGGAGAAAGCCCTTTGATAGAATGTCAGAGTAAGGTTGAATACCAGAGTAAGACAAAGATTCGTCCTGTTATCGTATCACTATTGTATCATGGTGAGTGAGAGAATCTAGAGATTCGATAACTAAAAAAGCGGCAACTCTCTTTATCTATGAAAGTAATAACGCACGATTATCGTTATTTTTCTTCGGAATGGATGTAGATGGTTATTAGCTTCAATAATTATAAACGAGTTATTACTCTTATAAAATAATGTTTGATAGTGTATACGAGTACATAAGCATAAGATTCTAGGTTATCATAAATTAAATTGTTAATATAACATACAAAAATAAGTTATCGTATTCGTGAGATTAGCTTTATAACGTTAAAATCGCTGGTAATTATTTATTAGTTTTGTACAATATTCACTTAAAAAGAGAATTATTTTTTACAAATACGATGTTATTATCGGCATTTTGTGTACTTACAACCGATATTTGAAATCGTAATGAACCACGTCACGCGGTAATTAGTCATACGATCGCAATCAATTGAAAATGGTGTACTTTATTCATCATTTTGCTATGTAAAAAAAAGAAGGATATCAAATATACCAGAGTCTGAAAAAATCAACGGGTGGGCGGGGTTTTTTTTATAATATTAGGGGTGACAAATGTTTACTTGATGGTAAGAGATTTAAAGATTCACGATGCACATACTTTATCACCCCTGAGAAATAAGATGGAATGCTTCGTTACGTGTAACCCTGCTTACGTGGGCCCCTGCATCCCTGCACTCATCATACGAAACTCTGCGATGTTATAATGTTATATCACGCTGGTGTTCTATGAGGGCATGGTCCTTGCCAGTTCGAGCTGATGACTTATTTCTAGGTTACTACTTACCGTACTTACACAATGCAGTGTAAGTTACTGGTGTACCGGTTCCTGGTGGTGGTTCAAACTACGAAATTATTCACAGTAAATTTAAATGCCATTCACCAATATTGCGCAGTGAAAGATATTATGCGGAAACCTGTGAAGTCCTCTAAACTGCTTTTTGAAACTTGACAATTCCGAAGAATTCTTTGAAGACTTTTATGGAATTAAAGTTAAAAAATATTTTTGAATTTTAAAATGATGTGTGGCTTGGGCCAAATTTTTATTTATATGTTTCTACATATAAACAAGAAGGCTTAGAGAATTTATTATAAAGATCTCTCCGTAAGCGTGATCTTTACAGAAAATTCTTTTGATAATTGATGTTTGTTTATTGAAATCATCAATCATGAAATATGGTAACGAATATATTTCACCATAATTTCATGCAAATTAAAAATAATGACACATTCTCTTTAATCACATTAATTTCAGAATGCGTTTCAAAACAGTGAATATATATGTAAAAGGCAAAGTTATATGAATAGAAAATGATTGAGAAAAGGGTACATAATTTATGTAAAAAAGATATTTTGAGAAAATAAAATAAAAAAAATAAAAAAAGAAAGTACCAATAAACCTTTTAAAATTAATAAAAATAATGTAAAATATTACAGGCACGTTATGTACATACGGAAACTTTAAGTTTGAGTGGTGATAAACAATCATAGAGGTCACATGATGTGACGTTGCCTCTCCTGATTATAAAGATCAATTTTTAATTTTGTTTTTCAATCAATTTTAATAAATATTTTTATCTTCATCTTTCAACATAGTATTATGAAGCATATTTCAGCGTTGTAATATTTTCATGTCATCTATATTTGTATAACGAACGCATGATCTAGTTGTCAGGTCCCAGGTGTTAAATCCCAGCCATGTTCTATATTTACGTAAAACAAATTGTTGGTTTACGGGTCTAGGTTCATTTTTGTAAGCCTTTCGTATCGATGAGATTGTCCAATCATGCTTTACATCTGATTAAAGAAGGGCAGTACAAGTGAATGTCACTGTATTTTCTTAAAAAGCAATAATAATAATAATCATAGTCAGAAGCAACGGACCGAGCAAAGGTTCAGCCCTTTCGGCCATCCTCGAGTCAGTCGTTCTCACGCAAAAGTGTAAACGGTTCAAGCTGATGCTCCCTCTCGGGAGCCCTTGTGCTGGTTATCCACAAATAGAGGTCTCGGCTGAGCGCAAATAAGCGCTCGATCACTCAACCCGGAGAAACTGTAAAATCCCTCGGGCTAACAGGGGCCATCAGCCCAAAAAGAACACTGTATTTCCATATATACATCATTATTACAATATAATGTTGAACCTAGTAAGATGCAGAAGATTAAACTGCGGTTGAATTCGACCAGGAAGACAATTAATAAAGTTAATTGATAATTAGTTTTGATTGGTTTTGTGATGTTTATATGTTTGTAGTTTTGATCGTCGACCTTTTTCCAGATGCATTGCAGGGCTAAGGAAGGAGTTGATATTTTCTGCACTGTGATATATATTTCTTAAGGACATTACTATTTGGTGCAATACCTAATTAGGTACTGTACAATAGTTTTTCTACAGATTCAGATGTCATACATTACGAAATCAATCGGAAGGATATTGTTGATGATATTAATTATCTCAAGTAATAAATTTTAAATTATTTAAATAATATACAATTGTTTTAATCTTTTGTCATTTGATATATGATTTGATATTATTCGATTATAAGACTATTTTGTAGAATTATAATGAGATAGGATTAAAATAGAAACAAAAATAATTATAGCTTTTATTATTCTATAAGATCAGTATTGAATTAATTCATGATATTTGTTTTAAATTTTATATGAAAGCCTAAGTCTATGACAATTCGACGAGCTACGCCAATAAATGGCTGAAATGTTTGGAGTACCGACGTTCATTGTAATGCCCCGCAGCTAGTGTCGCATGTATACTCAAGCTTAATTTCATTTTGTTCACTAAGGGCGCGATAGGCTCCGTGCAAAACAAATCGCATGGCGCAGGCGTCAAAATCTGTCACGCACGCGTACGTCGCATAGTTTTGCGTCAGTCGCGCGTTGTTCGTCGCCGCGTTCCTACATTTTTGCTGTATTGACAATTCGCGCTCCCATCTCGAGTTTAATGGCGCCCAAATTGGGACTGCGCTGACGCGGGGTAAGTCACTTTGAGAGCTATATTTTTTTTACAAATATCTGACGTGATTACGGATTATAATAGTGTGTGGTCCATGCAGCCTCCGTGTGCGTGTGGGCGTGGTGAGATGTCGCCGTAGAGGGCGCGGGTGTCGGGGTTGATAAGACGAGTCAACAAAGTCTAACATTATATAAACTAGCTAAGAGAATGAGCTAAAATAATCTTGTTATTGATTTTCGTAACACCAAGATCGTGAATATTAGACAATTCTAAAGATTGCAACCTTTTGGCTGCAACGTGATTGCACCCTGCACCGATAAGGGTTTTACGACCATATGTTACTAATTATTTGGTTGTCGTATACGGTTAATAAAATGATTTGAATATTATTAAAATAAAACGTAATAATCTAAATAACCGAGTGGAATATACAGTGTTTTCCTTGAATTATATTAGTAAAATAACTGTTTTTTTTATGCAGAGGTATAAAAGAAGAAAGAAATGAATATGTTATACTTATTTATTATAATCAAATGAAGATAGATTTAAATATTTCCAACGTTTTCCAAGTTTTAAGATAAAATCATAAAATAATATTGTATTGGAAGTACACAAAAATCTTCGAAAAGAGGTTCGATTATTGTTTATTTGTTATTTGCTGTGCTAATTAATTTGGGCCTAAGCGACGTCAACCATTAGCCAACGTAATCTATCAGCTGTGCGGGAAGTTTTACAATATTTTAAACATCTGCGCAAATGCAGAGACCCTTCCTCACTGACTATCCCTGTTCCTCCTTCCTGTAGTTATAATAATAATATATGTGTAATATCTTATACGACGCTAACTAGATACACAATGGTTACGCCTCATTACCTTTAAACTGGTACTTGGTAAATAAAACTGGTACTTTTTATGCTATTTGTAATGAAATTCGGCAACTGAACACTTTTATTATTTTTATTTCAATATATATACATGGATGTGTCACATATCTAGTTCGTAATCTACTCTTCAGTGTCGCTGGTAACAAGAGGAAAAAAGAACCAGCTTCCCTCGCTCAAAGGTTAAGTTTAACAATTCAGCGAGGAAATGCAGTCAGACTTCATTCTTTATTACAAACAACGGGTTGTAGGATACCTTTAGTTTTACGGTTATTAGAAATTTTATTTTTTTGTTAGTGTTGTTACATAAAGTTATTGAGACTTTATTTGTCTATCACTGTCTGTAGCGTGAATAGGTTGGTTTGCTCTAGGATAGGACCACGTTTTCCGGAATACCAGGGTAAAATAGTAGTTTAGTAAATCTTGTATATCGTCCGGTTAAACAAAGAGAGGCCTTATTATTGGTGTAGAGGCATTCCGTTTTAGTCCTTCTGGGGTACCATTGCATCTGCATTATGATTTCTTGACGAAAATGAATGTTGCCATAGGCCGAAGGATCACTTACTATCGGGCGGGCTCGTTTGTTAAAAAAAAGATCTGTCAAAAATTGTTATTAAAGTAAATCATATGATCTTCATATATTTTTACTTTAATACTTGTATTGTTTTTAATTAGGTGTAAGGGGATTATACGTGTTATATACTTCGTCTCGTATTTACAAGCGATAGTCTCCGTTGGCTCATAATTAAATAAACGTTTCGAATATAAAGGGTTGTGACGTTAAGATTTGCAGATACATTTTAGTCTGCTTGCACTTATAGCATAGCTGTAGTAAAATAAAAATAAAAAAAAAAACATTTACAATACTACCTAATACACAAAATTAAATAACACAAAAAATTCTAGAATTTAAATAACCTTAAAATTGTACAATATTTATAAAGTAGGTAGCTGAAAGAGCTACCAACTGAGAATAAGATGAACGAAAGATGCAGTTATTATTTTTCTGTGTCAGGAAAAAAATCGGAAACTAAAGAACATTCATTATATAACATACATTAGTTGTTCAAAACTATCTATTCTGTTCTTCACACATTTCATGTGTCAGTTTTCACATTAATCGCCAAAAACTGTTGGCACTAAATATTGAATTGTTTTTTATTATTTAATATGTGATTGTTTTGTCTTTTTGTCTATATTTTCTTTAGAGTGGATGTTTTCTTATTTTAGAGTTTAAAACTAATTTTCAGTAAATATAAATAAATCGGAGCATTAGATTTTATATTATATACCAGAATATTTAGACGAAATGCGTACGGCGTGAGTCGAATGTTTGCTCACGATGTTTGACTTTATGTTTGTTAAGTATATATTTATTTTAAAACATTTTTTATAAACACGTTGCGTACATTATATTTTCTCTACTCAAATCAAAAGGAAGAGAATATCTTTTCTGCAATTTTCTTTTATAAGCAAATAAAGATTAAATAAATAAATTATCATAATCATTTCATCATTATACTGTTTTCCGTCCGGCTTTCTTTACTATCGTATTGAATTACGATATTCAACTACCTGCATACGAGTACGAGTAAGTCGTCCTCCATCTCAAGCAGATTTATCCAATACGTGACTGCTATTCCTGCATGAATATATAACATTTAGAATATGTAGTATATAATATGTATTTAATAATCTATAATTGTAATATCTATGGACTATGGAGTATTTTTTTTAATTATCTATCATTAAAACCAAAATAGATATCTGTTTAATTCTTATGATACGCCGTGATTTTCAGACTCAAAAAACTACAATAAAACCTTTTATGAATTAACATTTACATAAAGATTATTTATATAAATATTCTTGTTTATTGAGTGTATAAAAAATAAAAACAGACTAAAAAATATTGTTTAAATAAAGCCGATTTCACTGAAGGCTATTTCGTCACAAGTTTTTTTTTTATTATAAAAAGGTTGTGCGCAGTACGTTTTGTTTTATTATATTCTTCTATTACTATTGTTAGTAATTGGTGTAATTACATGTTGGTAGAGGAAGGACCCTCAAATATCACCTGCGTGGAATAGCACAACTCTACTATGCTTTGATTGATGAGTGTATGCTCGCAACCCAGTTACTGGTAGCGAAGCATCCCATCTCGTTTCTCAGGGTTTTACAACGTAATGTATGTACTTGTCATCTATGTTGAGAATGGATGTATAGTTGTTTATGTGCCGCAGTCATTATTTACCTTACTGTGTTACAGTGCTCATTTGTCTTATATAACAAAAAATAAGTAAAACAAAAATTAAGTAAAAAAAAAAAAGAAGTGAAGTTACAGCCTACATATAAATCCCACTGCTGGGTATAGGCCTCTCGAGCAGAGTGGCTGACTTAAAATCTTGTCTTCGAAATATATATTATATAGTTAATTAAAAGCGATACCAAAGTGAGTGCCACAGCTCTAAAATAAATAAAAAAATTAAGAAAAACAAAGTTATAATATGACGTCTAGAAATCAAAAGACAATTTGGTCCTTAATGTTCTAGTTGAGGTGCCCTTATCTTTATCCAAGGGACAGAGAATTGGGCAGAAAGTTAATGAAGCGATCGATTACTTACTCGTATCTCGGGCTGCACAACTACAGCGATAGTCTAACGAGCTTTATTAGGGTATAATTCAGATTATGGTCGTGGAATCGTTTAGCGTACATAAGATTACATGTGGGAGGCAGTTAATTAAATTTGCCAAAGTGAAGAGAGAATGCAATTTTTTGCTGAAATAATAATTTTTATATCGTGCTGTCGGTTGTTCTATTGCAAAGATTTTTTTTGAAATATTTATTTAAGAATTATGGTACAATAACCTGTTTATAGAGCTCGGGTAGAAGTAGTGTTTTGTCCAACAGTGGGACGCAGATGGGTTTAGCTGAGGGAAGATTTTATGTACATTTTATATGACATGAATCTACTGTCTAGAATGTACTTAAATCTTTAAATAGTTACGGAAAATACGTCTCATACACAAGAATTTTCCATAATTAATACTTTCATGCAGCAATAAGGTGACGTAATCTACATACACTTCATTAGATTGACCTAAATATATGTGTATATATGAATGTAATGGAATTTTTCAATTCAATTTTCAGCCACTTCCAAACGTCGGAATAATCTGAATTTTTGTAGACATAAAGAACCAATAGCCATATGGTAATTTTATGATTGTGAGTGTCGTTTAAGTTTTAATAAATTCAAAAATATATTTTAATTTACTTTTACATGAACAACTATGTTTGTAAGTAGAGATAAAATATTTTATTCAATGGACGATAATAAGAGATGAATGAAGGAATACGACATACTGTCGCGAACCTTTTAAGTTAAAGGATATTACCATAATATTTATTTATAATCGTATATCAATGTATTGTATTTTATAATTATACCTTATATTTTATATATATACCTTTTTCACTTTCTTTTGTATTTATTTGATCAGATTTTATTCTTTTACTTGCCGATCAGAGATGGACGATAAATAGTACTTTAGAAAATAACCATAAATTTTAATAAGTTATTAGTAGAAACGTATTATCCTTGTAAAAATCTCTGCTTCTTGTTACGATATAAAGCAGTAAGTTTCATTTACAAGCTACGTTGGACCGGGTGAGTGTGTATTAGCATTTAAATGGAACTACCCGTCGGTTTTCGTGACCCACTCTGTGTATACAGCCGTATATTAAAGGCTTTCCACTTCCTTATTCCTCGAGAAATTCAAAAACGAAACTCTGGGTTGCTTGTAATAAAAATATTGTGTATATATATAGGGGTTAAAAATACTTTTTTTGTTACATTGAGAGTAATTAACGAGCACACAGTTCACCTGATGGTAAGTGATACCTGCGGCCCATGACATCTACATCCATCCTTGACCAGGAGTCATAATGCCGAAGCGTTGTCACCCTTGAGAACTGTGATGGAAATATGTGATGTTTTTAAATACATTAGGATTGATTAGGGATTTTTAATTTTTACATTTATAAACATATATATATACATATATATACATACATATATATATATATATATATATATATATATATATATATATATATATATATACATAAATATAGGCCGTCCAATACCATAATTTGAAAACAGGTAGGTACGTCACAAATATCTAAAATTACTTGCAATTTTTATTGTGAACGCCACCTCTAATTCTTTTATGGTGCCTGCAAATTTTGTATCTACAAAGTTGTAAATTTTGGGGAGCGCGGTAAAATAAGTGCGGCGCGGCCGGGCGTTCGTTGATCTGAGCATCAGCTGTTTTTGATTTTGTGTTTCATTGCTGGTTTTTTTTAGTAAAGTAATGTATTTTTATGAAACTATCGTTTCATTTAGCTGTACTATACACAGTGGAGCGTACACGATGGAGCGTAAATAATGCTAATAAAACTAACTTCAGTTTTGATTGGCTGTGAATTCTAAATTAAATTAATTTTGTTTTAAAAACATGACATTGTTTTTACAAAGTCAGTCTTTTGTTTATTGATTAGCTTTGTATTTTCATTACGTTTGAACATTTTTCGTCATAATGGATACTTTAAAAAATCGTGGATATGAGTTATGGAATATGGAATATGAGTTACTTCGTGGCATCAACGCGGCACAGACGGCACGTAACATCAACAATGTTTACGGAGAGAACTTACGAACGCACAACCCGTTATTGGTTTGCCCGGTTCCGTTCTGGAAATTTTGATTTGAAAAATGAAATTTGTGACACTTTGGTCAACAATGATAAATTTAAGGCGATTGTGGAAGCTGATGATACTCAATCTACAGCCGAGCTAGCAGCAGCTTTTGATGTTAACATCAAAACAATATTGGTCCATTTGCGACAAATTGGCAAGGTAAAAAAGCTTGATAGATGGGTGCCCCACGAGCTTAACGATCGCCAGCGCAACGTACGCGTTGAGACCTACTCCGCGCTGCTCCACAAGCACAGAAATGAAAGAATTTTGAACCGAATTGTTACGTGCGACGAAAAGTGGATTCTGTTCAACAATCGAAAGCGCTCAGCAAGTTGGTTAGATCCTTCCTGGTTCAGCACCAAAGTAATACCCTAAACGAAAAATTACCTCTAGAAAGTTGATGGTTACTTTGGTTGTCTAGTGCCGGTGTGGTTCATCACAGTTTTTTTACCAAACGGCATGACCATTACTGCAGATGTGTACTGTGAAGAACTGAAGACAATGGTGGAGAAGTTCGCACATCTGCAACCAGCTTTGGTCAATCACGACAACGCGCGACCCCATACTGCACAACAGACAGTCTCCAAGCTGCAAGAGTTGGGGTTGGAAGCTCTCCCTCATCCACCGTATTCAACAGACCTTGCACCCACCGCTTATTACTTTTTCCTAAATTTGGACAACTTTTTAGCGGGAAATAATTCAATTCCCGAGAAGCAGTACAAAATGCCTTTGAAGAGTTTGTTGCCTCCCGTCCAGCTGATTTTCACAAGAAGGGGAATAAACTACCACTGCGTTGGCAAAGATGCATCGATTACATGGGTGATGCATATATATAACTAGTCTGGCCATAAATACTGTTACATAAAGACTTTTCTTTTATTCAACTTTTTAAATAATTTTGAATTTTGAACACGAATATTATTTTAAAAACTTCTTACGATGTTGCGCCATTTCACATATTTTTTCGTGTTCATTATCAAATTACAATATGCAATGGAGTGTTAAAGAAAATAGGATTGCAGTGATCACCTTGCACAAAGTGGGTATGGAGCCGTTGGTCATGGACACTTCAAAAGTTTGATATCAGCGGTTTGTTCGTGTATCGTCATCAACAGATACAACAACACTTCCTCTGTCGAAGACCAGAAAAGATCGGGGCGGTCGCGTTCTGTTAGAACTACAAAGGCTGTTAATGCTGTTAAAGCCAGAATTCGTCGAAACCCCATTAGGAAGCAAAAAATCTTATCGCGAGAAATGGAGATTCCCGCTAGGACTCTATCGCGTATTATAAAACAAGACCTGAAGCTCGGTTTTTATCGTTGATATACAGTACATTCCCTAAATCAATCTTTACAATTAAAGAGAGTGGATCGATCAAAACGCCTTCTGTCGCAATACGCAGGTGAAAGGGACAGAAACATCCTCTGTACCGATGAAAAAATTATCACGGTTGAAAAACACTACAATAACCAAAATGATAAAGTGTACGCTCACAGCTCTAAAAAAGCTGCTCAAGTGGTCGGAAAGGTACAACGTGGTCATCATTCTGCGTCAGTGATTGTTTGGTGGGGCGTGTTATATCAAGGAGTTACAAAACTACATTTTTGTGAAAAAGGAGTGAAAACTTCAGCCAAAGACAAGATACAGTCTTGGATCATGTTGTGAAACCTCTCAGCAATACACTTTTTAAAAATATACCGTGGACTTTCCAGTAGGACTTTGCACCCGGTCACAAGGCACGAACTACCCAATCCTGGCTTGAAACCAACGTTCCGGACTTTATAACGGCTGAAGATTGGCCCTCATCTAGCCGAGACCTCAACCCTTTAGACTTCAAATTATGGTTGCCATTTCGGGTAGATTTTTTTTTTATTTTTTCCTGACTGACTAATAAATATGTAGGTATACATTTTAATAATATTACATTACTTCATTAAAAAGAAATGCGTTTTCATTTGTAACAGAACATATTGGCCGGACTAAATGTATGTATGTATGACAAAAGTTTGATTCAAATCAGCATTTGGCACTAGTCTTGTCTACGCGACTTGATATCTTGCTCATGGCACGTGTGCATCATCGTCCACTGAGACGAAACATCCGAGATGTCCTTGGCAGTCCAAATACTCCTAAAGCTGGTGTCATCATCATTATTTAAGCGAAATTATTCAGTTTTCAAATGCCTGTCAGAATTGGTAAGCAATTACAAGTCAAGTAGTAAGTCTATAAGGCACATTTAAATGTAATATACGGTTGAACTACCGCTCTTGTAAAAGTCTAAAAGTAATACAAGTCATCATTTGTTCGTACTGAGCCTTTCATATAATTTTCTCCGGATTTATTCCCGAACAATCATCGATGAAGAATTATTCATAGACATAGTAACGAAGAGAAGTTTATACAATGAAAGCGGGAGTTGTTTCGTGATCTTTATTAGATGATACTACAAAGTAACACATACAAGTCTCTTAGTAATAAATTTACGTTCTAGGGTTACGTTGCAATAATAAAGTAACTGTAACAAGAATAGCTCGGTATGAATATGCTTCTCGTAATACAAGTGGCAAAAAGGAGTTCAATGGAAAATAGATCTACTCTGTTTCGTCTGGTGGAAGTAAAGAGTCTTATTTGTATATGGGCATTTTATTTTCATAAAGTTTCTTTTGGAACCTTTGACATAGCTTTCTGTCACCCGCCAAAACAAAAAATTTCTTGGCATATCTCCAAGTCCCAATTAACCGTAACAACGCATGTTGCAACTTGAATCTTTGTTAAGGTGTAGGTGGACCATCTGGTTATGCTTAGCTCATTAGAGATGAAATGGAATACGAAGTTTTCGAAGATATTTAAAGATAGTAATATGTCTTGATTAGATTTAGAAGTTTACATCTTTTTACGGTGGATTGGGTTTATAGAAACAAATCGAAGGTGCTAGCTGCTTCCTCTGAGGTTCTTGTGTATTATATATATTTACGTACGGGCGTGTAACATAGTTGTTAGAGTATAAGGCTACCACATCGGAGGTCACGGGTTCAAATACGAGCCGAGGAACAATATATGTTTATCACGAATTCTTTGGTTTTTGACTCTTTGCGTTGTATGTACATTCCGTGTCATCAACACTGCATCAAAAGCTTCCTCCAATCTTATTGCACATACATTATGTCGGAATAGGGAAGGCAACTCGCGTAAATGCCGACGTCACTATAAATTATACCTCAATTTACCTACGCTGTTCATGTCATCTGGTAAGAAGGTGATGTAGTTGGGGTCTACGACCAATGAATCGACAATGAGGATGTCATATATCATAATGATATTTTAGGTTAAGCTGGTCAATATAACCACACGACAATATCGAAATTTTTTATCCTCTAATCATTGTTATCAGTATAAACAAAACAAAAATCCTTGCCCTGTTTACCCTGCAAGGGAATATAAGGGTGAGTGTTGTTCTTATACCTATGGATAGAATGAGAAAGTTAAACTCATTTATCTTAAATATTAAGTCCTAGATTACGTTGCAGTAAAAATAAAAAGCAGTGTAGAAATTGAAGAAAAACGTGCACTTCCGCCCGCAATGTGGAAAGGCCTTTTGTCGGGATGCTGGAGTGTTCTCCTCTTTCCTCGAGTCTCACTGTCAAGTGTTATAGTTTATTTTATGAGTACTCTTCAACTTAGTATAAGTGTTTCTTTTTTCTTGTGGTTCAAATAATTATTTTTTATATGGTGCGGTGACTTTATAAGAAATGAAAAACTCATGCGTCCATTGTACATATCTATTCGTCCTCGATAAGGAATGATGCAGATGTATTGTCATCCCTGAAAACTAAGGCAGGACAGACAGGTGTACACAGGTATATACATACACACGTATATATACATATATATATATATATATATGTATATATATCTATATGATATAAGATAGGATAAAGATAAGTACTGTTCCTTCACCAGTTTTTCAATAACACATTAGACACAAATATAATTTAATTTTCGTCCTGTCGAGTAAGTAACAGTGGTAGAGCTACACTGCAGTTTGTTTCTAGCTGCAGAATGAATGGGTCAGCTCGACCGGGGTAGGACCACGCCCTCACAGAATACCAGCGTAAAATAGCAGCTTAACGCTGCTGTGTTTCGTCTGGTGAGTGCAGGGATCCGGTGACCTTTATTACTGGAGACGAGGCATCCATCTCAGTCCTCAAGGGTGGCAAAGCATCTGCATTATGATTTCTTGTCAAGTATGAATGTAGATGTTATGGGCCGTAGGAATCACTTACCATCAGGTGAACTGTGTGCTCGTTTGTTACTCTTAATGCTATAAAAAACCGTACACGTAGTTAATAGTGGCATCGAAAATAGTTAAGAAGACAGACACATTACGTTTTCCATCACTTATGACAATATGCAACAATATTAACGTTACTATAAATTATTATAGTGTGCCTGAATGAAAGCGTCGTAACACTTTATTGCAGGGATTACTAATGTAATCCCATCACATCGGCCTATATAAATATTGATTATCTATTTTTTCCACTCCGAAGAAATAAAGTAGCATTAAGTTTCTCGCATTGGTGTTCTGTAAAAGCACAAAACTAGTACTTTGAAAATTCTAAATAAATCTGAGATCTTCAGAAAGAAATGCTTTTAACCTAATGGTGGCGTAAGACCGCTTGCAGGTATACGGAGTATAGCAAACAATAGACTCATTTATTATAATTTTTTTATTTTTATAACAGCTAAGAGGCAAACGAGCAAGACGGGTCACCTCATGGTAAGTGATTACATTGAGAGTAACTAACGAGCAAACAGTTCACCTGATGGTAAGTGATTCCTGCGGCCCATGACATCTATATTCATCGTTGACAAGGAATCATAATGCAGATGTCACCCTTGAGGATTGAGATGAAATGCCTCGTCACCAGTAAAAAAGGTCTCCGGATCCCTACACTCACCAGACGAAACATAGCAACATTATGCTGCTATTTTACGCTGGTATGTGAGGGCGTGGTCCTACCTTGGTCGAGCTGACCCGTTTATTCTGCAGCTAAAACAAACTGCAGTGTAGCTCATCAACAGTAACAGTGGGCCCCTGGATCCCCACTAAATTCACCCCAACACAGCATTTGGTGTTACACCTGTTAATATGTGAGAGATTGGTCCTTCACTGATCGTGCCGAGCCAAACATTTAGCGACTAGGTAAAAGCTGGACATTGGTTCTATCATTGTTAAAAATAAGTCTTTGTGTATAAACCAGATTTTAAAGATTATTGTAGTTGTAATTTCGTTAGTAAGTGATGTACATAAGGCGCTTAAAAACCTATATGTATTATATAAAAGTTGGTAAATATTTGTGTCAATTTATACAATGTTGATAAATAGCCTAACAATGTTAAGGGTACGGTCTTCGCAACTTAAGGTCGTAGGCACCAATCTGCTAGTGGAAGTTGGTTCCGATAATAGTACTGCCAGCTTTATAAGAAAAATTGCAAGGATTTTTACGTTAAAGCATTTTTTCATGTAAGATACACTTTTCGCATTTTTAGTTCAGCTTTTCACAATTACGTATTACTTTGGATTCCTTACTGTCTTACGTCGTAAAGATAATATACGATGTAAAGTAACTTGAAATTCAGAACACGTACTTAGCGTATCTTAAATTTTAACTCGTTTTTATCTCTCGTTTCGAATTCACATTCTTACTAGATTAAATATAAGTAAATATTTTACGAGGGATTTATCTGTAAATATTGCTTTGGGATTAAGGGATGTAGTAGGTGCTTATTTACTGTCCAGAAAAATATTATAATTTTTTAGTAAGTCCCCATATTAATATGATATTAACGTAAAAGAGACAAAAGATTCCATTGTCTTGAACATTTAATTATTACGAAGAGAATATTTTATCTGAGCTATGCAATGATTTTCAAAACGCTACTAAAGGCTTTTTTTTATTTCTTTGACAATAACAAACGAACACACAGTTCACCTGGTGGCAAGTGATTCGTGCGACCTACGACATCTACATTCATCCTTGATAAGGAATCATAATGCAGACGCGTTGTCATCCTTGACAACTGAGATGGAATGCCTAGCCACCAGTAATAAAGTTCTCCGGATCCCCATACTCATCGGAGGAAATACAGCAGCATCATGGTGCTACTTCACGCCGGCACTCCGTGTGTGCGTCAGGACGTCGTCAAGCTGACTCATTCATTCTTCAGCTAGAAACAAACTTTAGTGTAGCTGTACCACTGTAAATGCGATAATTAGGTTATTTATAATATTTTTTTATATTATATATAACCTACCTAGTCCGGCCATAAGTTCTGTTACAAATGCATTTTTTTAAATGAAGTAATGTAATGTTATTAAAATTTATACCTACATATTAATTAGTCTCAGCAAAAAAAAAAAAATTATAACAAAATTAATATTCTATTCGAAAGGTGGGTGGTGAAGTTTGGCCACGAATCTATGGATTTACTCAGTTTCCAAGGGAAATTTCGCCACTGGTTGCAAAATTTTTTAATAGACTTAAACCCCATTCCATATTGTAATTTGAAAAAAATTCAAAATAATAAAAAGTTGAAAAAAAGAAAAGTTTTTATGTAACAGGATTTGTGGCCAGACTAGTTATATTTAATATTATTATACGAGTACATGTTATGGTAAGTGATAACTTAACCAAAAGATTGAGTTAGAATGGCTCGCTAAAGGAATGTTAGCAACGTGAGAATGTCAGAAGTGCTTCTATACCAGAATTATTGTTTCACGGAGATGTGTAACTAGATGTACATAGACGAGAGAGTTGTGCAAATTAACGATTATAATTCCTGCCTAATTTTCTAGGTTGCAAAATTATTTGTAATAGATTTGTGTAATATAATTTGCGGGGAGCCGTTAAATGCAGTTTGCCGAGAACTGCGGCTAATTTGGTTTTCATACCGTCTGTGACCGTGCTGCCGCATCAGAACTTTTGCTAATTAGCCACCGATAGCCGCCTGAATCACGATATTAAAGTTTACGAACAACATATTATATATATACAGTTGGAGATCTGTCAGCTCTCTTACACTCGTTACACCCGCGTGTCAGGGCGGTTCTCACCGCCCACAGCTTCCGATTGATTGATATGAAAACAGGTGGCGTCCGTCAGAGGCTAGGTTCGCACACCAAAACCTCGGACGGTCATTAGTCATCACCATCCATTCTCCACTCGGGAGAATCACTCGATAGCTAGGGCAACTATGAGACCAGAGAGTAGAGCGACACGCTCAGTTTATGAGCGCTTTGAGTAAGTAAGAGAACCACAATAGGGAACACGATTTATAACCAGCTCACGGACCCCTCAGTTCCGTGAGCCCTGTGTCCGATGAAGCTGTAAGAGCCGCATAGGCTAACAGCATCAACATCAACAGAATCTAGAAGTCAGCTCTCTAATTTTACAAATAAAATATGAATTACGCTTTAACTTGACGTTTGTTAAATTACATTAAAATTTCTTACGATGAAAATATCTTTTTAATGAAATGAAAGAATCTTTATTTAAATTCACTGACCCTAATTTCGGACGTGACGAGTTCGACAGTGATAAGTTAATATTTTATAATCTTGGACAGCGTATACTAATTTAAACTAAAACTGAAGCCAAATCGAAACTCAACAATACGAAAAAAGCGAGTCGGTAAGTTATGTCTGCAATCCATATATACTTATGTCGTTTTCAACTGAATTATTAAGTTGCACGTGTATTTTCACACCTGAAGTGACGTCATCAGTAATAGGGATTGACCCCTACACTGTTATGCGGCCATTTCACAAGAGAATTTTGTGAATACGTGGTCCTTAGTTCAGTCCACCCATTCATGCTGTAGCTAGTTTTTTTTAAATTACAACTTTATTGTTACATAATGGTTGATATAAATGCAAATTAAATAATGAATAAAAAATTAAAATAAATCTTTTACAAGCGATTCGACCGGACAAGACCTACATTACACATAATACCAGAGTATCGCGAATATGCGCATATGTATTATGAATATTTATCGAGGACGAACATCGGCGTAATGGAACACAGGAATCACTTGCAATCAGGTGAACTATTTGCTGTTTTGCGACTCTCTATAATAAATAAAACTTCTACAACTATATTAAACAGTGGTAGACCTACACTGCAGTTTCTTTCTATCTGAAGAATGTATGGATCAGCTAGATCGAGGTAGGACCACGCATTCACAGAGTGCCGGCGTGAAATAGCAGCATAATGTTGCTGTTTCGTCTGGTGAGTGCAGGGCCGCAGTAATCACTTGCCATCAGGTGAACTGTGAGCCCGTTTGTTACTCTCAATATTATAAAAAAATAATAATCGTATATCTGCCAAGGGCGCTGTGTGCATACAAAACATTTTACTTCAGTCTCTATCTACCCTTGAGTCATCGCTTAACGTATCATTTAAATGAGTGTTTATTCAAGTCGGAGCTTTGACGGCGACGCTCCCTAGGGATTAAGGGAAGCAATGCACCTGGTACGATAAAACGTGAGAAAATTAGTTTGCCGGTGAATTACTTTCTTTGTTTATGATGGGAAAAAAAGCTCTTGTTTCTGTTAATATTTTCATTTACGAATATAATATCAAGTTACACTTTATATATATACCTAGGCCATAGGTTCTGTTACAAATGAAAATGCATTTTTTTTTGATGAAGTAATGTAATATTATTAAAATTTATATCTACATATTAATTAGTCTCAGTAAAAAATAAAAAAAATATTCTATTCGAAAGGTGGCCATATTCATTTCTTGTGATAAGATTTTTTGTTTCCTAATGGGGTTTCGACGAATCCAGCATTCACAGCCTTTGTAGTTCTAACAGCACGCGGCCGCCCCGATCTTTTCTGGTCTTCGACAGAGGAAGTGTTGTTGTATCTGTACGATATACGAACATGCGGTTGATACCAAGCTTTTGAAATGTCTGAAATATGACCGACGGCTCCATACTCACTTTGTGCAAGGCTCCAATCCTTTTTTCTTTAACACCCCATCCCATATTGTAATTTGATAATGAACAGGAAAAATATGTGAAATGGCACAAAATCGAAAGAAGTTTTTAAAATAATGTACATGTTCCAATTTCAAAATAAATAAAACGTTGAATAAAAGAAAATTTTTATGTAACAGTATTTATGGCCAGTCCAGTAGTTATATACCAGAGCTGGGATTTTCTTGTAAGTGTAATACCACTTGTACCAGAAAATCCCGCTCTTTCTACATTTATATCCATCATACATATTGGTAACTTATTTATTTAACTTTTATGTACACAAAGCGTTTATACAAGGAAACTGAGATAAGAAAAATATGTAAAAATGTGCAATTTATTTTTACAATAAATCACTTCTTGCTGGCCTGGTGTTGAACATAATATCGGAAAAAAGAGACAGTGTTATTCACAAACAAAATAGATAAGAAATAAAATAAAATAAAACTCTAAATATAGAACTCTATTCATTCTCAAACACATGCATATATTATATACATTTATCTCAAATACATGCATATATATATATATATATATATACATATAAATACATACATTAATAATAGTACATATAATATATAATTTAAACATAAATAATAAATATAAATTTATTATATCATACAATAAAGCTAACATAATATTTATTAAACATAAAGTAAAGTAAAAAATGATAACACATTAAGAAAGGAAGAAAACCAAAAATGTATGCGTATTTCTCGGCGTGTGTGGGCGTGATATTACGCTTGTATAATATTAAGGGTGACGTTGCGGTTCACCTGATGGTAAGTGATAGCTGTGGACCTCGACATCTTCATCCAACCACAATAAAGATTCAAGATGTACATGCGTTGTCACCTCGGACGACTGAAATGCCTTTGTATCAGTAATTCAGTCGTCGGGTCCTTATATTCATATACCAAATATTAGCGTTATGTTGCTAATTAAAGCTTTCAGATTTAACCGCGGTAGAGCTGCGCTACAGTTTGTTTCTAGCCGCAGAATTAATGGGTCGTCAGCTCGACCGGGTTAGGGCCACGTCCTCAAAGAATACCAGCGAAAAGCAGCATAATGCTGCTGTGTTTCGTCTGGTGAGTAAAGGATCCGGAGATCTTTATTCTTGGTGGAGACGAGGTATTCCATCGCAGTCCTCAAGGGTGACAAGGCATTTACATTATGATTCCTTGTCAAGGATGAATGTCGATATCATGGGCCGCAGGAATCACTTAACATCAGGTGAACTCCTTTTGTTACTCTTAATGTAATAATAAAAAAAAATTTCAGCAATACAGTACAAATACCAAAAAACCTGAAGGCTATAAAAAAGTTTGATGAAAAAGGTTGATGATGGCGATGGACGTAGATATCATGGGTCATTTATCTCTATCATTTTATAATTAGTGTGTGCTCATTTTTTTTGACCCGTCTTGGGGTTCTGCCATTGTTTACGCAGCATCTTGTTAGGGCGAACCTTGGATAAGTTTTTCAGACTGTTTTTTTCCTTCCTCCGGACCCGTTTACAATTATTTATAAATATAATTTCCTCAAGTGTGTGACCGAGACAACATCTGAAATGATCTCATTACATACATATCTTTGAAACTATCTTGTATCTATACGAAGAATTAACTTTGAGAGATGAAATTCACAGTTCAAAGACATGGTTTCTAACGTATTTGCCTACTTGAAACGGATTTAATTTGGCAATGTTCGGCGTTTTGTTTTATCGAAATTTATTTGGAACATTGATGGAGAAATTTTTATACAGGTATGATGCTGTAAGCGTGAATCTTTTGTTTCATAATATTTTGTTAATTCGATGCGCTCATATAATTTTAAAATACTCTTTTTCCAAGACGTCAAAACAAATTTTAATTATGTTTTTTTAATAACAGTTACATGTGGCATACGAGTATACAGTTCATCTGAAAGTAAGTGTAGTTCACCGCACTTTTCTTTGTGACCTTATAAATAATTAGCTTCACCCCTCGGTTTCTCGCTGGGAACTATTAATTGTTCCATCATAGCGTTTATTATCGCGTTTTTCACTTTGGTGTAATAAAAATAATTATTGTAGCATTTATGTAAATACGTTCTATCACGGATTCTACTACGGACCACGTCCTATAAATACAATTTTAAAGAATACAATAATGAATACTTTAAAAAAAAAGTTTATTCTTCTAGTTTAATAATAAATACCTTTTGAGTATAAAACCGCTACTAAGTTCCAATAGCTGTTCGTGTAGAAAATTATATCTGTTATGCTTTCGAGTATATCTAGCAACTTCAAAGAGAAAGTAGTTAATTCCCTCTGAGGATCCTTTGATACTAACGAATGAACCGTTAAAGGCATTCTGTGTAAAGTGTTAAAGTGAACGCATCGCAAATGTTTGAATTTGTCAAATTGGTGAAAGACTACAAGACTGAATTATATATTTATTTTAATTTTGCCAAAACCAAAAGAAAGTAACAGTAGTAAGTAAGAAGTAACATATTGCTTGGACAAATTTAATTAATTGTTCTTCTAATTATATGTACCTTCAAAAAAAGAGCCTACACCTTCCTTAAAGGCCGGCAACGCATTTGCGACTCCTCTGGTGTTGCAAATGTGCATGGGTGTCGGTGATCACATATCATCAGATGGGCTGTATGCTCGTTTGCCGCCTATACTATAAAAAAAAATGTTACCATAACATGGCTTTCCATTTATTTACATCAATGAAACCAAAGAACAATTAAAATATATTTAAAAGTAACATGATAATCGATTAAATATTAATTATTTAAGGATTTATTGGTTGTCATGTCCTTTTTGACTACGCTACGCTGCAGGACCACGTCCTCACAGAATACCAGCGTAAAATAGTAGCATAATGCTGACTAACCTTTATTACTGCCGACGAGGCATTCCATCACAGTCCTCAAGGGAAACAACGTATCCGCATTATGATTCCTTGACAAGGATGAATGTAAATGTCATGGGCCGCAGGAATCACTTACCATCAGGTGAACTGTGTGCGAGTTTGTTATTCTCAATGTAAATGTGTTCACTCCGGTGTCAATATATATTTAGAGTTTTTTTTTCATAAATCAGAGGGTTTTGAACCAGCATTTTCACGAACAGTTCATCTGGTTGTAAGTGATGTTTGCGATCCATTAACACCTGCACCCATCCTCAACAATGTTACAAGATGTACATGCGTTGTGGAACCTGAGGGCTCATATGGAATGCCTTGCTACCAATAAAGGTCATCGGATCTCTTTGGTGTCGGGGGAAATCTTCAAAACTGCCTCTTGGGGTCAAACGTCAACGTGAAGTTCTCATTTGTCCTTAATATCATCGAAATGCTTCTCGGTCTAATAATTTTTTTATTATTAAGCTTGTCCCCTTAGTTACTCAAAAATAAAGGATGGTAAGTCCAGATACCTTATCCTAGTAAATTATGATTCAAATACGTGAAAGTCCTTGAATCCAATCGGAAAAATCTCATCGAATAATTGGCGAGGGCAGTTGATATTCCTGTACGAGTTCCCTTTGAAGTGAAATATTTAATTAAAGCTGCTTCACAACATTCCGGAACTTCCTTAATTACATTCCGCAGTCGAGTTCTTGTGCAAATCGTCTGTATGTATAATTATGATGATGTGAAGTTATAGACATATTTTTTTATTTTCCTTCACTTACAGGTGTTTTCAGCATAGGTAAAACATGTTTTCAGGCTTTTCCAGAGGAAGGCCTAACATATACCAGTAAATCAGATTTTACTCCATGTTAGCATATATACCCCACCTGACTCCGGAACATTCCAGAAGGTACGTGAAAAGGACACCCTATACGTGCGAAAGAGAGCCACGAGTATATTCCATCATGTCTCTGAAACATTCCAGAAGAGGTGTGGCTATATGCGCGAAAGATGTTCGATACAATCGTCTATGTTTTCGGAATATTCCCGAAATGTAAGAGGAGGATGGCTGCACGCGTATACAAAGAGATGGTTATGTTCGAATACGATCCATAATGTTCTTGATTATACTACGTAGAAGGGACGCCTGTACGCGTGAGTGAGGGAAACAGACATATTCAACTGGAGCATCCCAACTTTATGGATCGATTTACCGCGCGTGTCGGGTTGCAGCTGCTGAGAGATTCGATTGTTATGCGAAGTCACCTATGAACCGGAACCTAATCCGTCGAACAGAAATCATAGACCGAATCACGTCCTCCACGACTTCACGAGGGATCCGAGCACCAGTCCGATCACAACGGACACCAGATCATCACTAAACACAATAATTTAAACTCACATTCCAGGGCGGTTCTCACCGTCCCCAGCTTCCGATAACTGGTGACGAACGTCTGTGGCTAGGTACTTAGGCATAATAGGTTCTCCGGATCCTTATACGCACAAAACAAAATGGCGTAGCTTCGCCGGTCGAGTCAGCCTACTACCAGTTTCAACTTAAACAGCAATCTTTTTTGAAAAAATGGTAACAGTGCTATTTTAGGAATTTTAGTAATGTTTACTGAAAGCAGACCGTACATCAAACTAATAGACTATTGACACTTCAATAAACTTCGTTTCGTTAATTTACACTAACGTGTTAAATATGAGTTATATATCGGCCGACACTCACCATCAGGTGAACTGTGTAATATTGTCGATGTTATAAAAAAGAATCAGAAAAACCAAACCGCCCCGTCCCGTGTGTATTTGCACAAGTAAAATATTTTTCGATCAAAATTGCCTTGCACAATGGTTTTTGTTTTTATTTTTGTACAGATGTTGTCTTTTTGTATGTATTGTTTACACTACAAGGGTGAAAGGAAGCGAAAAGTTTGTCAACTTTGCAATAATATGAAATTAACCCTTGAATAGTTGTGGTCTTTCATTGTACAGAAATTGCTATGTAGCTCCATCGGAAGCAGGGTTAGATGAATATGAATATTACAACGGTTTGAATTATTTATCCTCATATTGTCACAGCCCGAGCTCCCCTTCCCCTTCCCCTTCTTGGCGTAACTGTATCAGCTTCATGGAAGGAAACAGAATTTTGTATTAAACCGAGAGAATATTTTTAAATTGCACGGCCACTTGAGTGATCAGAGTATCTGACTGATACGTCACGTATCAGTCAGATACTCAGATCACTCCGTTGTACTTGTTCAACTCCGAACTGAAAAACAAATTTATCAATTTCTTGCTTTTCGCGCTTGGATGTGTTGCATGTAATTGTCTATTATAGTGCATCAAAACTTTCCTACGATTGGGAAGTAAATGAGTGTCTCTGTGTTTGCACTAAATTACATCCGGTGCAATTAAAAGACATCAGCATCACGCATACTTAATTAAAGAAGAAATGACAGGTCCATTCTGTGTTCTTACGACCCTACAGTACGATACCACGATTAGTGGGAAAGATAACACTTTCTGCTGCTAATTACGGACATGGATTGCTCTTAGTGCTTGTTGGTTTTCCTGCGATTAGAATTCTCGGTAGTTTGTTATTTTATTCTTTTTTTATTACATTCAGAGTAACAAACGAGCACACAGTCCACTTGATGGTAAGTGATTCCTGCAGCCCATGACACCTACATTAATTCTGCAGCTAGAAACAAACTGTAATTCCGAATCAGAATAAGCCTTACCGGTGCAAAAATAGCCTGACTTCTAGCACAGGTATCTACACAAGTGCAGTTGGTGTTAGACACGAAAATGTATGTTTATGTGTACCTTAAAATCTTGCTCTTCCCAATTATTTATTTATTATAATTACACAAAACTAAACAAAAAGGGCGTAGTAAAGCGAATCAATGTATAATGATATTGAATTTATTGCCTATCAGCATTATTTTTTATGTTTCCATACCTGTTAAACGTAGTAACGTTATGTTCCTATTTTACGTTAGTGTTCTGTTATGGCGCGATCCCTCTGTGGTTGACGGCGTAGCAGTTTCACTGTTAACATTTTTAGATATTGGCATATATTAATAAAATCTTATATATACATAATTTCATAAGTTAGTAATGTTCTGATAACCGTATAATGGATATCCCAGCTTTTTTTGGTCTAGAGCCAATCTCACAATTTTCAATAACTTAACCTATTTATTAACTTTAATAAAATATTGGAGTTTAAAAATATATTTGAATAGATTGCTTTAAACGCATTGCTATATTTATCTACGAATATTGACATTTATTTCAACAGATCATATTGATTTCTTAGTAATTATCGACAAAAGAAGAACATCACACGCTTGTGTTGTAACCTATTGCCTAATTGAAATGGTTATGATCTCCGATTGATGGCGGAAAAACCATTCAAATATGAAGAAACCAAATTTCATTCACTACTGATCTACTGAGGGGTGCGCAAGGATATGACGATGTTAAATCTCGGGTCTTTTCTTTGATTCTCAGTCGTAACAAACATTAGTTATATAATAAATGGAAAGTAATCAAAGTATATATACATATAATGGAAGTAATATATATATATATAAATATTTTGTTATGTATGTATCTATATACAATTTGACATTTTTATCTAAATAACCATTCAACATATTCTCTCGAACTACCAGGGTTGACTGGTAGAGTTAGTAGTCTTGTTATTTAAGATACTAGAATAAATAAAAAAATATCAAATGTTTTGGGAACTTTTTTTTCACTGGTTTCTCATTTTGTTTATCTTCATTGCTAATAACAATTTCATAGGAGCCGGAGCCGATTTAAGGAACATAAAGAATAAAAATGACTAAATAATCTAAGTTACTTTCATGATTTCAATATCAGTTGTAAAATTAAAAACATTAGTAGACGAATTTTCGTAGCTTTAGTTGTCATAATATTAGTAATTCTTTTAATGCTAGCAGACGTTGTAAATGAAATCTTGACTTCATTTTCTTTTAAATAAACTTTAAATATATTGTTAACGTATATTATTGTAAAAAGATAAAAATAATATATAATCCCGTAGTTTCTTTCGCATGTCTGTGGCATCCTTTTTCCGAACCGTTAGTAGTAAAACTCTTAATTTAACGAGTAAGTGTAATTCTTGTATATTGAATAAAGAAATTTCATTTGATTAAAAAGACCTGGCAGTTACTTTCTTTGCTTTCCATAACTGAATAATTTTGCATTTCACGAAGAAGAACGAGTTCGCAAACAAAATACCGCCATATCTCGTTTGCGTTTTGAATTCAGCAATTTGTACGGTAAATTTGTAAAGCATTTTACTGGTGCATTTAACATTGGGGAATGCTTAATCAACGCTGGTTTTGCTGCGTTTTAACTATTTGGTAACTGTAGTGGCGTCAAGGGTTGCCAACTTTATGTAAAGGTAGAATTTACTATATATTTCCTACATAAATAAAAACAAAATGCGTAGAATGAATAACAATCGTTAATTTTTAATATTTTATTTCTAAACATAATAACTGGAGTACGTAAAGAAATGACTGTGCCTATATAGAATGCGACCATAAAATAATCACTAAAATTTATTTTTATGTACATAGGTGCCATAGGCAGCAGCCTAATTAATTTGTACTTTATGATTATACATGAAAATAAATATGTAGACACCGGAAAAAAATAACAAGCAAATTTACACACAGATTTTCTGTTAATATTTAAATATTATGTAATATGGAAGATTATGTTTATGTACTATTGAAGAGGACCCCTTTAAAATAATAAGTATTTGTTTTTTCTTCTAAAAGTAGTCCAGATAAGCATGGGAATTTACTATAGTGCACCAAGAACACAGCATAAGATCCAATCATATCGATTCAATGTAATTATACTGTGCATAGGTAGGAATAACAAAGGCTTGTCAGGTAAAATTGAAAGGGGTAAACAAGTTTTTTTTAATTTCTGTTAATAATAAAATATATTTATTTGAGTTTTTACCAATATAAAGTTTTGATCTAACATGGTCGACTATGGTATTAGGCCATTTTCTGCTTACCCTGTGCTTTTATTTCCTGTACAGGCGTGATTGTTTATTTTGTGGATCTATAATAGCGGTAACTTTGAGTGGCAACACTATAGGAGCCCGACAGACGCTCTCATTATCTCCTTAATTAGGGACCCCATCTCACACAGGGCGGCTAATCACAACCCTCCACTTTGTACAACGGTCAAGAAAGTGTTTCGTTTCTATGCCGCTTTTAATTGTAAATGCTAATTTTTACTATTTTTTTTATCTATTTTTATGTACACAAAGCATACAAGAAAGCCAAAATTAGAAAAGTTTGCCTATTTCGCAGGTTTTTTTACAATAAAAATCTCTTCCAGCAGGCCTGCTGTTTGACATGTTATCGGAAAAAAAAAACATAATGTATTCACAAAAAAAATTGAGAAGAATAAGAATTAAATACAGGACTATATTTATTTACAAACACATGCATATAAATATATACCATACAATAAAGATAATATTATATTTCATTATACATAAATTCAACTGGATAAAGATAAGTAGTGTTGCTTCATTAGTTTTTTTAAATAGCACATCAGATTCCAAGGCACGAATTTTTTCAGTTCCTCAAACGAATTCCCTGCACAGTGAAGGCGTTGACATAAAAACTAGTTTTATGAGCAGGAAATTGAAGGAGGAATCTAAGCTTCGATCTGCAGTATTCATCAGGCGTATGTACAAACGAAAATCGTTTGCGTTTGAGATATGACGGAGTCATTGGGAATGAAGGATATTAAAAAGGAAGCAAAGTAATCGATTGTTCCTGCGATAACGTATGGGGATGTATACGAAAATAGGAAACACGGTTGAACTTTTTAAGCCCATAAATGTAACGCATGCATGAGTGCTGTAGGCGCTCAAGTTTATTAAGTAACTCCTATATCCTTCTTTATCTATAAATGTCTTTATTATTTTTACTACTAAATGACTGTCTGCCTGTAAACTATATCGTTAATATCTTGAGGTGCACTTTTCTTGAGAATTTACTATTCTGCTCAGACATCCGCAAAGCTACACCATTGGCTACTTCATAGCTTCAGCTAGTATGTAAGACTACGACTTAAAAGCTTAGCTACGAAAATCAAACTGTACTATTAGTGGGTACAACAAACATCCCTCGCTACGCACATCCCTTATTGAAAGGCGGCCTAAAACCGGCATTCCGAAGCCTGTTAACAAAAAAGGACGATATGAAAGCGATATTAAAGCCTATTTCAATATATTTTGCTAATGGTGATATGAGTACTAACATTCCTAACAAAACTTAACATTCTGGGATGGATCACGATAAGTCGAATGGCAGATTGAAAGCCTTAAGTTTTGCAGATCGTACCCTAAACAATTAGGCTATTGACGTTTCAAATACATATTTCAGCTTAAGTTGCCAAAGTTATATAAGGGCGGGTTAAAATATGATAATATTATATATCATATTTTAAACCGCCCTTATTCGAATTGTGGGCACACATTTCTTATCGTAAATATTCTGCTAGCCGATCACGTATCACTTCGATCCCATATACACTAAAGGTAAAAATATGTTTTAGGATATTATATAATAATTTCAGACACTTGATTTTTTAACTCTTAAAGTTATTTTTCTAATAGAGATTGTGATTTTTTTTAATCTATTTATTTACAACAAAAATACAAAAGTAAAAATGAATCGGTACCGATACCGACACTAAATACTGAATTAGATTTATGTGTGCTCCGTCCCACAATATATATAGAATTACGTATTAATTTATATTTTAATTATTATATTTTAGTGTACAAACTTGTTTTTGCTCGTTTGCCACATATTTTAAAAAGTAAAAAAAGGTTTAAGATCAAATTGAAATAGGGTATTAATAAAAATAATATATTATGATCACTTCATGTATTATTTCAACTTGCGAGCATTTTCGTATTTAATAAAAAAGACTAGGGACATTTTTTTTCTCTTTCACAAAGGTACAGAAAATTAGTACAATAATATAATACAATATAAAATATTCCTTTGTTAGAGACTGGTGTCTGCACCAGGTCTCCCTGTCTGACAGATTACCAGGCCCTCGGCTTGACATACTGATATTGTTATGCCTTAAACTTGAAAGAAAAATACTAAGAAAAGTGAAAAAAAAATTAAAACATGAAATAAAAATAAACAACGAAAAAACAAAGTGTTATTCATTATGTTTGATAATATGTGTTTGTTGTTGTTATTTTTGTGTATTAAAACCGTCTATTGGTTATACGGATTTTTAGAGTAGTTTAATAATTATGTTACATATTCGTATATCTATGATATGTTATACGTCGGCCTTGATTTAGGATAGGGTTTGGAGCAGATTTTCAGTAGCATCATAATCCAGTTTTTGTAAGCACGCAAACAATTTTAATTTGCACTTGCTTTTAGGAAGAGGGTACGGAGATAGAATTTTATTAATTTTATTGTAAAGGTTGTAAGTAATCCTTTAAGAAAGCTAAAAAATGTATGGGAAAAAAATTATGGGAAAATTTATGGGAAAAGCTAGTTCTAGATCGCTGTGATTGGAAAACTATGTCTTTGTTCCTTTTGTGTGTGACGGAAGAGGTGTACTTTAGGAGATAATTTATTTTAAGCACCGTTTGTAAATAATAATAATATTTGCCTGACTGTAAGAACGCCAGTGGACAAGTCAGCAGTGCGATGGAAAAATGAAAGATAGTTACTTACTTTAAGACTGCTCTTTAAACTCGTTCAAGTTGCATCATGTATGACTTAGAGGCACCACTCCGAATTGTTATACGGTAATTTATCAATGAATTGGTTATATGTAACAAGAGAAAATGCAAGAATTGTAATCTCTCTCAAAAATAATCTTTGTTTGCGTAATTTTTGTTATTACTAACTGTCCCAGCGATTGCATACGCGGTACGATATGAGAGCCCGTAACGCATATTAAAATAGACATATATTTATTTGTCAACAAATAGACATACATGTAAAGAAAAAAACATCGTCTCTATCTCCAACATTATCGCTTTATCCACATCCAAACTCGTCCAGACATTTAGCAAAAGATTAGCGTGTATAAATGCACAAAGTATAAACAGATAAGATGTTATTAGATGTATAGTTCCTAAATCGTATATTTTCGGTCGTATACAGTTTATATACCATTTAGTTAACTTGTAGATTTTCTCACGATATTTGTTCTTCACCGCCGAGTATGTGGCAAATCATCACTTGAGATTGCAATTAAAAGCAAGCGCTCGGACATTGTGATACCATAGCTCTATGTTAGATTAATATTTAGTTAATTGGGACATTTAAAATATCTCACCGTTTGAGTAATTACTGGAATATTGGAGTGACCACCACTAGTTCTCTGTTGTGGGTTAAAATGTGCCTTCCTTTTTCAGGCGACTTGAAGTGAGGCATACGACCGCGGCGAAAATATATACTGACGATATGGTAAGTTTCTTAAATTGCTTTTTTCTTTATAATATTATGAATAACGTCTCAAGGTGATAGGGCCACTTGGTAGCTACGAAGAAAGAACCATGCCTTAACAACAATACCAGCATACATATACATAATATATAACTTGGAGTGCCTTTAATTATATAATAATTCCTTAAGATTTAGTTTCAACTTACGTAGCTATGATCCCATTTCCTTCTATCGTTCATAACTCAAGTGGCTCTCTATTCCACAAAGGCGTAGCTCTAGAATTCTATATTACATGATTCAAATTATCCATCTTATCTTAAAGATGACTTCCGATTTATACATACCGTGTGCCTCGATCCCTAAATAGAATGAGAATTAATGTTCCATATGTATATATATATTAGGTCTTCACCTATGAAATTATTCTTCAGTATTGGCCATTTCAAACCAAAAAACAAGTTTTGATTCGCTGTACATTCTAAATTCAAATGAATTTTGTATTAAAAACATGTTCAACACACATTCTTTTTACAAAGTCGCTCTTTTGTTTATTGATTAGCTTTGTATTTTCATTACGTTTCAACATTTTTCGTCATAATGGATACTTCAAAAATTCGTGTAATTATGGAATATGAGTTCCGTCGTGGCATCAACGCGGCACAAACGGCACGTAACATCAACAACGTTTACGGAGAGAACTTTACAAATGAACGCACAACCCGTTATTAGTTTGCCCCCTTCCGTTCTGGAAATTTTCATTTGAAAAATGAACCTCGTGGTCGTCCGGACACTTTGGTCAACAATGATCGATTCAAGGTGATTGTGGAAGCTCATGGTACTCAATCTACAGCCGAGCTAGCAGCAGCTTTTGATGTTAACATCAAAACAATATTGGTCCATTTGCGACAACTTAGCAAGGTAAAAAAGCTTGATAGATGGGAGCCCCACGAACTTAACGATTGCAAGCGTAACGCACGCGTTGAGACCTGCCTCGCGCTGGTCAACAGGCACAGAAATGAAAGAATTTTGAACCGAATTGTAACGTGCGACGAACAGTGAATTCCGTTGTGTCTGGTTCAGCACCAAAGCAATGCCCTAAACGAAAAATGTCCTCTAGAAAGTTGATGGTCACTGTTTGGTGGTCTAGTGCCGGTGTGATTCATCACAGTTTTTTTACCAAACGGCATGAGCATTACTGCCGATGTGTAATGTGAAGAACTGAAGACAATTATGGAGAAGCTCGCACATCTGCAACCAGATTTGGTCAATCTGTCGTACCCGCTGCTCCTAAACGCCAACGCGCGACCCCATACTGCACAACAGGATCGACAACAGTGTTCAGTTGATGACTAAGCTAGTTTCTAATTGTCGCATCTAGCAAGCCGAATGAACTTGCCGACGATTGCTGCAAATAATATGTTGTTATTGACGCCGTCGACGGCCTCGACGTAATACAATGAGACCAAGTGCTGCTTCTTCTATATCCATCGTCACACTGTTCGTAAATTGTGCAACTCAGCTATCAATGTTGCTCACAGATTGCCATAAAATTGCGGCAACCGTAAACCGGGCTAATTGCTTGTAATAACTGTTTGATAGTTGCTCATCTAAAGTTGTTCCATCTGCAAAGCGCCTAAGTTGTCTGGCATGTAAGGAAATTTTGCCATGTACTAATACATAAAATCCTTCCAAATATTTTGGATATATGATTTTTTTTTTTTTGTTGGTCCAGACCTCTACAGCTTTATCTAATTATACTCGCTAGCGGGAGGCACGCAGAGTAGTCATTAGTTAAGTAACCACGAGTAAGTTCTTCTGTGAATACTTACAAATATATTCATTAAGCAAAGAATTCATTTTATCGGCCAAAAAATGTTGTAAGAGCGAAATATTTTAAATATGCTGGAAGACTATTTTATATTTAACTACTTATGCTCACCTTTAATTCATTTTATTACAGCGCCATCTAGTTACATGTCTGTAAACTTTGTTGGGGCTTACTAATGAGCAGTCGTAAAAGTTCTGTCGCCACCCGATCGATGGCGCTGTTTCACAATTCATTTTACTGTTCTAATATCACTGCCTAGTACAAACGCAGTGGACTACATTCACTATGGCTCATATAAATTATTATATTCACTAACAGGATGCAGTATGGCCGCGGCACATTGGCTCAACTCGCTAGGATTCCTTTCGCTGTCGCTATTATGCCTTTTCGGTACTACTCTTCAAGTTACAAGCGGTGAGTATCACAAATTCTTTACTTTTTTTATAACCGTGCTTCAGGACCATATATTTATATGTAAAAAAAGATAACTATAATATTGATAAGTGTTTTTTATAAACATATTTAACTCATGATTTAAGTTTATAATATAATAAAATATATTCTATAATCAATATAAGACGAATCCATATTAATTGTTTTTAATAGAGTTGTGTACATTTTTATTTAATCTATGCTATGTATATATGTAAGATTTAAAAATAAAAATTGACATTGCATTATTCGGTTCCGTACAGAAACGGAACTAATTAAAT
The DNA here is from genome assembly GCA_029286865.1 of Teinopalpus imperialis. NCBI lineage: Eukaryota > Metazoa > Arthropoda > Insecta > Lepidoptera > Papilionidae > Teinopalpus > Teinopalpus imperialis. Next base: position 105,126 of record JAGSMU010000059.1, read on the forward strand.
CACCACGGTCTTTACACGATTTCAAAAATGTATAATTCGTTATTTGTGTCGTATGTTATCAAACAGTTTTTGGAAAAATGCTTAACAACCGAAACACTAAACATACACAAAAGCAAAGTAGAGAACCACGGAACACTAATAGTGCAAGAACAAAGTTACTTGACCAGTTTTGTTCACTAATCCTTAAAGTCAACATTTTTATAGAATAATATGTTTGATGTATCATACTCGTAAATATCATGGTATATACAGTACTACAGTTTGTAGGACCACGCCCTCAATGAATACCAGAATAAATTTCAGCATTTCTGGTGAGTACAAGGATCCGTAGATCTTTATTACTGGTGACGAGACATTTCATCTCGGTCCTCAAAGGTCACATCTGCATAATGCTTCCTTGTCAAGGATGTATGTAGATGTCATGGGCCGCAGGAATCACTTGCCATCAGGTGAAGTGTGAGCTCGTTTGTTACTATCAATGTAATTATTTTTTTTTGATAAAAGTTTATGATCCTTGGCTTCATTCATCATTAGAGTAATTAGATGGCTGGCTCAGTTCCTTAAGTCATGAGCCCTGGTTTTGATTCTCAGTAAAAAAACAAATTCAAAATCAACAGAAGCTTTATTCAAGTAGTTTTATACAAAACACTATTGAGTTCAAGATAATAGCTTCGGACCACCGCTTCAGAAGTTTATCTTTTCTTTTAAAATAATAATTTACAAAATATCTAAGAGTTGTCCAGTGTTGAACCCAGAGCTCAAAGTTTAAATCCAATCATATTTATCAGATAAATATGATTAATTCGTTTTACCAAAATTTTAAATCTGTTTAATGGCAAATCGATTATTATTTTATTAAATATGCGTATTGCTCACGAACGATTTCTTTACCTTTTTAAAGAAGAAAATGTGTCACAAGTTTTCTTTTCTAGAATATTTTTCTAAATTCTTACGTAGGAATAAACAATATCTTATCGTAAATATATTGTGAGGTAGCCATTAATATGCCTTTCCTTCTTTTCCTTTTAACATTTATTTCTTTAAATTTTTCCCTCGGTATAAATTAATTTAAGCAATAAACTAAAGCACAATTATTGTCCACTGTTGGACATACGCCTTCGCCGCTGAGTGCTAAATTAATAAAGCACTACTCTAAACCACTTGCATTCATTGATTAAACGTTCCTGATGTGTTTAAAATAATTTCATAATTTATAGTGTTGTAATTGCTTGAAAATCCACCAGCCTATGATCTCAATAGAGTGATCATAATAGAGGAGAATTATGGGAATTAATAAAAAATAATAAGGTAATAACTACTCTAGATAAGAAAGAGACATGAGAGATAGTATTATTTATACTGAATCTCTAAAATCTCAAGATTCAGTTGGAAGTTTTTTGATATTGTCGTGACAAATTATCTTGATAAATAATTTTTTACGAAATTTAATACATACGAGTACCAAGTTTCGGAGAAGCAAGAAATTGCACACCGAGAGAAGAGATTACATATAACAGTTGCCAAAACATCGGGAAACAGCACCGACATAGCATTTTTTTAACAGAGATAGAGCTACACTGCAGTTTGTTTTTAGCTGCAGAATGAATGGGTCAGCTCGATCGGGGTAGGATCACGCTCTCACAGAATACCAGCGTAAAATAGCAGTATAATATTGCTGTGTTTGTGTTGTCTGGTGAGTGCAGGAATCCGGAGACCTTTTTTACAGGTAACGAGGCATTCTATCTCAGTCCTCAAGGGTGACAACGCATCCGCGTTATGATTTCTTGTCAAGGATGAATATAGAGGGCATGGGCCGCAGGAATCACTTACCATAAGGTAAACTGTGTGCTCGTTCGGTACTTACAACGGAATAATAATAATAATGCGGTTAGCGTAGGGATTTGGAGATCCAGGTGCTGGTAAAGGCAATCCATCTTAGTCGTTAGGGTTCCGTATGTTCATCATGTTAATTTGCTGTTAGTGAATGGGGTGGAGTCATCACTTTTTTTGACAGTGGTAGAGCTACACTTCAGTTCGTTTCTAGCTGCAGAGTGAATGGGTTATCTTGACCGGGGTAGGACCATGCCCTCACATGCGTGAAATAGCACCATGATGCTGCTGTGTTTTGTCTGGTATGTGACAACGCATCTGCATTATGATTCCTTGTCAAGGATAAATGTAGATGACATGTGTCGTAAAAATCACTTACCATCTAGTGAACTGTGTGCTCGTTTGCAACTCTCAATGTAATTAAAAAATATAAAATTATAATCACTAACCGTCGGGTAAACTACGTAAGTAATGTTATAAAGAATATAAAGAGCGTCCCCGGGTTCTGGGTTGGATTCCCAGCCGAGGAATAATATTTGTGCAACACAAATTGTTGGATCTTTCTGACCTAGGTGTGTTGGTTGTATATCCTATGTCCCTTATTTTTATAGAATATGTGGCAAACGAGCAAACAGGCCAGCTGATGGTAAGTTTATACCGTCGGTATCCATACCTGCACCACCAGAGTAGTAGCAGATGCACTGCCGGCCTTTAAGAAAGTTGTAGGCTCTTTTCTTGAAGGTCTTTATTTCGTATCTGTTCCGTAATACCGCTGGCGACAGTTGATTCCAAATAGCAGTTGTGCGTGATGGAAAATTAAAACTAACACCGCATCTGCGTCGCCTTTCTCCGATCTTAACGCATATGCATTGTATCGACATAGTGAAGGGCACGACGTGTGAGTGTCTGTGTGTTTGCACAAATGCTTACGGCATTATAAAACAATCTGCGCAGTTGATATATTCGTAATCGAAATCGATGAGGAGAAAATCATCACTATAAATAAAAAAATATTTTCTAACGTAACACGTACGAATTTCGAATGAACGTATATCAAATGGCCTCTAAATTATTCAGCTGGTCCCCCTCTCGCACTAAATTGGTCTCCATAAATCGACTCATCTCCACAATGATTTACGATTTGGGCTGACATTGACTCACTTTTCTAAGCGCGAATATTCATTCTAACGGTCTAGGGTATTATAAAAACGCTGGTATTCTTTGAGGGTTTGGTCCCTATCTGCGACTCCTTCAGTGTTCCGGAATATTCGGAACATGTTTTTTTTATAAGAAACACGTGGCAAACGAACAAGCAACTCAAATGATGGCAAGTGATCACCTATGCCCATAAACATCGCAACACCAGAAGACCCGCAGCCGCTTTACCGGACTATAAGAAAGGTTTAGGCTCTTCTCTTCAAGGTCCCTAAGTCGTATCGGTTCGGAAATATCGCTGGCGACAGCCAATTCCGCAGAGTTGTTGTTGCTGAAAATCATTAAATTACACATTCAGTATTATGTCGACATATCTCTCTTATCTAGAAGATCATTTAATCATTTCTTCTCTTCTGATACTCTCATCATAGGGTACCGTTTTCTTAGCTATACAACAGAGTAAAATTAAAAAGAATTAACTACATAACTAAGTATCTAATATCTAAGCAAGAACATTATAGTTCGATGTAACGGCCGAGTAAAAAGATTAGAAGAACTTAGAATGGAACCCGGAATACGAAACATTGTATCAAATTTCGCACGCGGTTTTGCTTTATCAAAATGATTAATAGGTACAATGCTTTTCTATCGAAGATACAAATTAGGTCTCTTATAATATAAATAGTTAGTGCTCAATTTTAACAGGTCAGGAATAATTTGAACTCTCTCAAGATAATAAGCGTCCCCTCCCCTAGTGCACCCACCACCCCCATTAGACTCTCCCCACGCTAAAAGCGGCTATTAAGATCTCGCCGTGCATCTACTTAAGTGGTCCTAAACAACTTGGAAATTCTAGAGAAATGAATATTAAATAACACCGCTTGTACTTCGTTGCCATTATGACACAGATTATTTCGTTTTATCCCAAGGAATATTCGGTCAGTCATCCCATTCGACTAGACAGTCGAATACGATGACCGTCATCGCAAAATAAGCGAGACTTCATTCGAGAAGATCATTCGAAGTACTTCAAAAGACAAAGGCCCGCGTAAATCTCAGATGTTAATAAATATTTTTAATGTTAAACGAGGACTGTAATATCTATGGTAAGTAGATTTTTCAATCATCATCTTGATAAGGAATCATAATGTAGATTATCACTTTTGAGGACTAAGGAATGCTTAATCACCGGTAATACAGTTGATCTTAAGGAATTGATTCTATCGACTCCTACATTCTCCCTTGATAAGTAATCATAATATAGAGTCAAGAACTAAGTAATGTCTAAAAAGGTCTCCGGCTCTATGGGATACTGATTTAACAGTTCATTTTAATATCCATTATAATACGAACTAAATACATTCTTTACGAACTCGTATAATATTATAAAATTAGTTATTTTTATTTTATACCCACTCCCGAATCAACAATTTATATACGATTATGACAATTATGATTGTATTCATCAAGAAAAACGGCCGTAACGTACACACCGTTAACCTACGGAAGTCTAAAATGAAATTTACGGGAACTAACTTCTAGTCTCGAGATATATCGATATTTCTGTACAGTAACAGTAAAATTTTACGTAACTCTGTAATTGTCCATTTAAGGGACGGAACTTTTGGGAGCATGACGATAAGGTACGTACGATAAAAGCCTTTTCTTGTTCTAGTATACACACATTCGCAAATTTGTTACATGCGTTGCTCTAAAATGATATTCTTATTTATTTTTATACAATTACATCTAGAAAATCTTTACATAAACATTAATAATATTGCTTATTATTATTATTATTTATATTCCACAATGGTTTAATTTTAAGACTAAGTTATGAATTGGCGAATCAATACAAATTTCAGTTGAATTTATTGAAATTGTCTTAAATTTTGTGTCGATTGAAAGGATACACTTATTTTGCAATTGGACCAGTTTGAAATATTTGAATTGCTAATATTCGTGTTATTTAACGTCCTATTCCCTAGGTTCACGTCTGAACTGAAAACCTTCATAATATTCGTAAATAATATATCAGCAGTCATTTAGGCCATTTGGACTAGATATTGTAATTGCACACATTGTCCTGTAATTTATATTCATATATATATTCATATTATATATGAATATAAATTTATGTATATATATATATATATATATATATAAATATATATAATATATATATATATATATATATATATATATATAATAAGATTTTGTATTTTCTCCTTCATTTTACTTTCGTTACATTTCTCCTATCTCGGGTCTGCCGGAAGAGATTTCCGCAGTAATAGGCAGTACCGATGTACGATGATTTTTCTGTGTACATATATTTGTTTTTGTTGTTTTTATTATATGTTTACATGAACAAATAAATATATTTAATGGTAATAATTTTCATTTATTTATTTCTAATATATATTGCTTTTATGTATTTAAAGTGAACACGTTAAAATAGTCGGGAATTAAGTAGTTATTTTCAGTCAAGTTTAACGTGCATAAGTTATTTTTACTGCCATCTGTTGGTGTGCTTTAGTATCATTTATTTTTTCATAGCTTGCCGGGATGACAAAAGCATGATATCTTCTATAATATCCCATAATTTCTTTGTGATCGTTCAAGTAGAAATAATGTATTTGATTTATCTTTAAGAGATATTTGAATTTAGGAATAGAAAGAGATATATGAATTTTATTTCCTAGAATATCTCGCATAAAAGTGTAATATGTACAGAAAAATGTAATATACTACAGAAAAGTGTAATATCGTATTTTTTTTAATATTATGGACACAAACGAGCGGACTATTTACCTGATGATCCCTGGAACAGAGAGGCAGCAGGAATCCCCAATAAGGAATAAAGATGCAAAGTTTGCTCTAATGTCTTAAATTACAAAATTATTCACACATCACAATCCTGTATCATCATTGACTACGGATTTATTGCATCTTGGCTTAGGATTGACGTAGAGCGTGCTTGATATCAGCTGACTCTCGCTTCCGTAAAAAAAGAAAAGATCACTGTGGTAATTATAGGTATTAGATAAGAAAGAAATTTAAGATTGTAATATTTAAAGTTATTACAAATATATAATTTTATTAAAATATAAATCTAATGCGGCCAGCATAGGTAGGCCGCCTCTCTAATTGGAACTTATATTTTTTTAACTATTGCTTAGATGCACAGATTTCCTCACTATGTTTTCTTCATCGCAAATCACGTGGTGGATGAGCATTTAACTATTCAATTGGTCCCGATACCGGAGATCGAAATTAAGTCGCTCGGAAATTAAAAACCAACGCCCGGACATTAATGTACCACGGTTATTGGTGGTAAATAAAATTAGTATATTCTCATTGAGGAAATTGCGTCTACGCTTGATTTCACTTTGAGGTAAATATAGAAGACCAAGTTTGTAACGAGGTTAATGGAAAAGGGCACCAGAGAAGTTCTTAATAAGTTCTCTATTAGCAAGAAAGCTCAACATCAATGTGTCTTAAAGCGTGAAAATACTCATGCTTTTTATCCGTTAAGAAAATGTCTTGTTGGTTCAATGTCTGTGTATTGTCTAGGTTTAGTTGATTTCGAGCAATATTTTTTTTTATTACATTCAGAGTAACAAACGAGTACACAGTTCACCTGATGGTATTTGGTGGTGATTCCTGCGGCCCATGACATCTACATTCATCCTTGACAAAGAATCATAATGCAGATGCGTTGTTATCCTTGAGGACTGAGATGGAATGCTTTATCACCAGTAATAAAGGTCTCTGGATCCCTGCACTCACCGGAAGAAACACAGCAGCGTTATGCTGCTATTTTACGCTGGTATTCTGTGAGGACGTGGTTCCACGCCGGTCAAGCTGACCCATTCATTTTGCAGCTAGACAAAACTGCAGTGTAGCTCTAACACTGTAAAAATATTTGTAGTTGTATATAGTTGTATATTTGTAGTTGGAGTATTTATTTTAATTTCAAATCAAATCTAAATATACTTCAGTCGTAGACTTATAAAAAGCTCTCATGAAACATTATTTATTTAACAACCTATCCATGATTCATCACACCTAAAATTTGATACATTTGGATTGTCACAGTGGAGTTGCGTGAGCATAGCCATGCTCAGATACCAACACCAGATTGACACATGTTTCACCGTCACCCGAGCCATTATCGAGCAATACACTAAAGTGAGCTACTCAGTAAACTTGCTAAAAATACCGCAGACACCCTCGCCGTAAGTCCATATTGGCAACACTCTCATCCAATACACGGTAAAGGCGGAATGAATCTTGTTACGAACTGGCGTTTTGTTCAACAAACATTATTAAAATGCAAGTACAATTAACTTGATTAGCGATTTCATTTATTTATTTCTCAAATGGCACAACATTTAAAATAAATAGTTTAGAATTGAAATTATAAGTACAAAATGTATAAACATAATCGTACATTACCATATCAATAAAAGTCAATCTTTAGGATACGGTTTGGGAAATTTAATACCGTTGGTTCGAATCGACCGTCCCACTAATGTCGTAGACCATCCCCTACCTCAATGACAAGCATATAACCATAGTTGGAATGATTGATATATGTTACTTACCTATTATATTGATTACTAGCATTCTTTTAAAAAAAAATGTATAGACGTTCCCCAAATACTAAGTAAACACAAACTGAGACCGTATCAAACTGTCATTAAAGTTCATGTATTAAACCATTTCACCAAGTAGTTCCTTAGACTATTAGAGAGTTTGGAAGTTTCATATAAGCTAGCTGTAGCCGTCCTCGGAGATTGGATCCTTCGGGACGCGGTATATATCCGTCCTTCACTAATACGGGTAGAAAATGGACTGTCCCTTTCCACCGTAATGGCGTAGCGATCAATAGGGGTTCCGATTCCGAATTCTGAATAAGGTGCTGTTAAATTACATGAGAATATCCTGTTTTCACATTTTAGCCTTAATTTATTTCACAATCTGGGACAATTTTTTTTGCATTTTGTAGCAATTGGTTTGTGATGCCAAGACAAATGTAAATAAGAAGCAGAAGATAAGCGTACTTTAATGATAATAACTGTGGAATTATGTCCTGATCATTTTAATTACGACGATATATTCGGGTTGTTACTAGATGACATCAAATATGCAGAATATACTAGCGCAGAATATATTATAGTACCGTAAGGGTCTACACAAACCGATGCACTCACTAGTGATACCTTTTCTTATTCCAATGTATGAATTCTCAATAAGATGGGATGAAGCTTTGGATGCAGTCACTGGATATACACACAAAACATCAAATCTCAAGAATTTCTGTTAACAGTGGGCCATACTATCGTTTGTGTAGTGGATTAACCGGAAAAAAAAAATAAGTAGGAAAAACGAATGATCGACGAAATTGTATTGTATTTAATATCAAAATATAATAATTAAATAATATCATTAAATTAAAATAATGTTTATTGCGATACAGTCCAAAGTTATAAAAAGTTTTTTGTCTTATTAAAACTCAGCACAAAGTATATATGTTTAATTTTCTTAGACGATTTAGTTCATATTATCGAATTTTGCGTTAGCAATCTATGCGTAACTGTCGTTATCTTCTAAAGTTTTACTTCCAATTAGCCAAAAGAAGTGTAACAAAAAAAAGTAAATTATAATTTTTTTTATTGTTTTCACATACAAAATGTAAAAAGAAGTTTTATTTAAATATATACCTATTTTTTAAGTTACAAGCAACCATAAATAAAATTCAGTATCTTAATTTAAATGCCGACATAAACCAACTTTTATACAAACAGTTCTAATTAAGAACTTACATTTTGGGAGAAGTAGGTTAAAGGGTGTTTTTAACGAAAGCAACACTTTTAACTACTAACCACTCCAACTAACCTTTAATGCTTGGTTCACGACATTAGTCGAACGGCAGATTGCGTACCTACGACATTTCGTTTCGTAGAGCGTACCCTAATCGATTAGACTATTTGGGCTACAAATTCAATATCATAAGGTAAATAACCAATTCTCGACGCGAAGTAACGTTAAACAATATTTGCTTTAGCCGCGTACGAGCAAGATGAATCGTTTACTAACTTACCAAATGATGTTTGCACTTTCAACAAGATTTTTTTTTAAGGGAGTAATGAAAACAAATGAGTACTCTAAGTATCGAATGAGTGAATGAGTAAAATACTGCATTGTTTTTGCTGTAAAGAATTGTGTGTTTTTGTTTTTTGTAACAGAATAGGTTAAGGGATGGGCGCGAGTGGCTCGAGAACAGTTCATAGCTTACAATATACATTAAGTTTCAAAAGTTTGTGATCTCTTTTGTAATAATATGGCTGACTAGTATACAGATCACCTAATGCTAAGTGATTCCTACGGACCATGCATGTTCAAGAAATATTAATACAGATTTCACATCTGGAGACATAGTGTTAATAAGGTATCAGTTTCTTTTACGTACCAGACGAAACAGAACTGCATTAAACTATAATTTGACGCTTGATATCTCTGAAAGTTCGGTTCTATCAGATGAAGCTGATCTATTTATACTAGGTAGCTCAACGAAAATGGATATAATTGCTTAAATAGTAAATTAAATGACATTTCTTAACAGTTTGTCATATATATATATATATATATATATATATATATATATATATATATATATATATATATCTATATAGGTATATTTTTATCAGTCAGGGAACGAGCATAGTACATCGTGCCATACATATATTTATATGTATATATATATATATATATAACAAATTATTATGAAAAAAAATATTTTTTCATTATAACTTGTTATATATATTTTAATAGAAAGCACTATATGAGCATCTCTATTACTTCTCAGTACTCTGTCACTGTCTTTTACTCTGCCTCGCTCACTCATGGACATGTCATGGGCAACAATACGTGCTGTCCAGTCAATGATGTGCTTTGTATCACTTTTTACGAGTTACGTCTCCATTCAAGATGTGGGTTAAAAGCCTTTAATGAAAAATAAATGAAAATGAAATACGAAAAACGCGCTCGTCTCTAGCAAATGGTCTAATGTTGTTTGGTGTAATATTCTAAATAGAAAGGAAGTCAGCCGTTAAACAGCATCTCTCCTTTTTGCCTTTTTAACTCACAATATATCCCCTGATGAAAATAAATGAATGGGAATGACGGAAGTGTTGGAAATTTATTAAATATTGTTAGCCTCTTTTGGTAGAAAGTTTTGGAATCGTAGTATAACGTAGCCCAATACAACTTTGTTGCCCTTCGTCTTACTTTTTTTTCTATAATTAATACTTTCTTGAAGTAACTTACCAAGTTTTATTTCACATCCAAATGTTAATATGCTACATTAGTAAGATAAGAGTGCTTGCTTTGCTGGCTAATAAATGTTTCTCTGGGAACAAATTGATGGCAAAAATTATCTAAATACGTCTCCTTGAAATTTGATTATGTAACATTACTCACTAACACGGTTTAGCCTGTGTGCTTAGTATGGTCTGCCATACTAAGCTGACTCTTCCAAATGTCAGTTTCTGCCGATGTTTTTTGATGAGAGGTATGTGTCTTATACGGCTGATTTTTTTATGTTACTAGCCGTCAGAAAGATAAACACTGTACATCTGATGGTAAAAGGTGATGATGATATCCTCAGCAATGATTTTAGAAGCGCATACATTGACCCCATTATCCCTAAGGACTGTAATTGAATGACGAGTAATTATTCTTTGGTTCCCTACATAAATAAAAACAGTTGCAAAATGATGCTACTCTTAGTTGTTATTTTATGGGTTCGTAATCCTTCCTCGGTCGAGCAGATTGAATGTTACTTCAATTTATTTTTCAAAGACGCGCCTTCCAACAAGTTGTAGTTTAAAATTAAAGTGGTTAGTTATATTATAGGTTAATCCAGTTTTACATAAAGAAACGTAAAGCGCAAAACTATCCGAAGAGCGGCAACAGTTTTTATGGGAGTCACTGTGATATTAAAATTTGCTTTTTAATTATTCAGTGGCAAAACATAAAAACTTTCTTTTTTTTCAACTTTTTAATTATGTTGAATTTGGAAACGTCGTATTATAGTATTTAAAAACGTCGTTCGATTTTGCGCCATTTCACATATTTTTTTTGACGGAGATGGAGGAAATAAAGATTCCCGCTAGGACTCTCTCACGTATTATAAAACAAGACCTGAAGCTCGGTGCTTATCGTCGATATACAGGAAATCAATCTTTATAATTAAAGAGAGTGGATCGATCAAAACGCCTTCTGTCGCGATACGCAGGTGAAAGGCACAGAAATATCGTCTTTACCGATGAAAAACTTTTCACAATTAAAGAACACTACAATAAGCAAAATAATAAAGTGTACGCTCGCAGTTCTAAAGAAGCTGCTGAAGTGGCCGGAAAGGTACAACGTGGTCATCATCCTGCGTCAGTGATGGTTTGGTGGGGCGTGTCTTATCAAGAAGTCACAAACTACATTTTTGTGAAAGATGAGGTGTGAACACTTCAGCCAAAGTGTATCAAGATAATCTTGGACCATGTTGTGAAACCTCTCAGCAATACACTTTTAAAAATATACCGTGGACTTTCCACCAGGACTCTGCACCTGGTCACAAGGCACGAACTACCCAAACCTGGCTTGAAACCAACGTTCCGGACTTTATAAGAGCTGAAGACTGGCCCTCATCTAACCCAGACCTCAACCCTTTAGACTTAAAATTATGGTCAGTTTTAGAGGACATAGCCTGCTCTAAACAACACGGCGACATTGAGTCTCTAAAAAATCAAGCTGTGGCGAAATTACTAGTTTTACCTAGTAACTAAGGAAGAAAGGACTAGGTATATACAAGGTCTTTCATTTACGGATTTATGCACTTGAAATATATTGTGCAAAGTTTTGCTTTTTGAATTTGCAAACCTGTAAATCATATTATATTGTCATAGAAAGAAAATTGTTTCCATTTAAGACATCGTAAAGAAAATTACGAGATATAATAAAATATTTTATTGTAATACTTCACAAAATGCTATTGTTATCCCGCGGTGAAGTAATAAAAGAATACTTCGATGATACTCAAGTACGCCAACAGATGGCGTTAATACCAATTTTAATAGTCGTTTAGACGCCAATGTTCACACTTACTTCGTCGTCTCATCGACCAGATATTAAACGTAATATGAAAAAATCTATTTAAATCGATAGATAATATATTTCAACGTATAAAGTATGTAGATAAAGTAAGATAATAAGTAAGATATGAGTAAGTATGTTGATTCAATGCCACCAAAACACAGGCCCGTCTTTTTTCAGCTAAAAAGAACCAGTGCACCTTGGCTCCTACCTTCCAAGATCTATCCGTGGAACTCTCAGATCGCCTTCAGTTATTTGGAATCGAAATTTCATCGAACCTTAACTATGGACGAGTACATCAATTCCAAGGCGAAGATAGCTGCAAAAAAACTTGGGATCTTGGTCAAAGTGCAGCGGTATTTCTCTGCGGGGCAGCTTTTAACGCTCTATAGAGCTCAAGTCCGGTCGTGTGTAGAATTCTGTTGTCACATTTGGGCAGGCGCCGCTAAATGCTATCTCGCAGCTTTGGACTCGGTAGAAAGGCGGGCTAAGAGGTTAATTGGTGACGCAGCTGATACCAATCTGCACAGGCGTAAGGTGGCTAGCCTTTCAGTGTTTTACAGAATGCAGTTTGGAGAGTGTGCTCAGGAATTACATGATCTAATTCCCCATCCCCGTTCCACCATCGGACTTCACACGGACACACTGCTGGAGTTCATCCTTTTGTTGTGAACATCCTTCAAACCGCTTGACTTCGTTTTTTTTTTTTTCGTATTTTATATATTTTTATTTTATTATTCGTACAGTAAAGGACTGGAATAGTTTGCCCGCGATTTTCCTCCGATTACAATGTGGGTGTTTTCAAGAGTAGAGTGAATAGGCATTTACTGAGCTAGTGCGCCTTACCATCCAGGACTGCATTTCAGCTTAACATCAGGTGGGATCGTGGTCAAGGACTTGCTTAGAAAGTTTAAAAAAAAAAACTATACTAAATATTAAAAGAGGTACATACATAAAGCTTCTAACGCAATTGAAGTAGAAAAAGTAGACGGATAAAAGGAGCCATACTTATTTCATGAAGAGTTCGTCCATCGCCATATAAGGAGCGCATTTGTTAACCATTCAGTTATTGCAAGTAAACGCCTAAAATAAAACACTCAAGAACAAATATGTTGAGAATAGAACCTAAAATCTGAGTCTTAGTCTATATTTAGCAAGAAACAACACAATGTGTGAAGACATGAAAAAAAAAGTTTTCTAAGTATGGTTTTACAGTAATTTTGATACTCGCAGTAGTTTTACCATCGTAAAATTGATGGGATTGTGGTTATGAACTAGTTTAGGCTATTTAGTTTTTTAAAGAAATTATTAAGTTACCATTTCGCTCATAAAATCGATGACCGATGTTAAAGAAAGATTTTCGAGTGTTAACATCGTAATGGCAAACACAGTGTAGCAGTATTTTATTCAAACACCTGTCACGGCCATTCCGTGTCAATGTTAAATAATTCGGCGATATAGGTATATAATATTTTTGGGATTCGTAAAAGTTCATAAGACGCTCGTTTTAGTTATATCGTATATATTTCCCCCCACGCGGTCGTCATATATTAATGTGCAAACGAATCGCAGATTCAACTAGTTGGAATGCGAGTTCTTTCAATTTCCGTAGGTCGTCGGGTCACGCCTACGTCTCGCCTGTTGCGCTGCTTTTCATTTCGAATCCGATTTCCTTATGAATATAATACAAAGTACTACCCTGTTATTCAAAATATTTAAATTCTTGTAAATCTGCTTACAACCTTACTTAGAATACCCTTTGATATGCCTTCAAATAAAAAGCCAACCATGTTATTTGTTCAAAAGTTTCATAGATTTATTAAAAATATAATGATTTCATATGAATTTGAAGCGTCAATAGGCTAATGGTTTAGGGTACGATATGCGAAACTTTAAGTGGTATATTCCAATTGTTTTTCGTCTATTGTCGTGAATTATCGCCTAGCATAAGCATTTAAAGTTTAGTTATTGAAACTTGAAATATATAATCATTAATTTCTGATAAAATTTAACAGTACATATACAACAGATTTCTTTCTCGCTTCTTACGATACAAACTATCAAGTTGTAGCTTACATTTATTGCCCCTACGACGTAGACTGCTGGCGTAGAGTGTATGAGCTGAAGCGTGAATTCAAATATATGCAAAATATATTCCGATTTTTTTATGTTGTTTGTAAAATGTTTTATATGCGAAAGTTTATTTATTATTTCTGCGAGTTAGAGTTTTGACATAGTAAAACAGTTTTTTTAAGTGAAAAAAAATCGACAAAAAAATAAAAATAAAATATTGATTAGTAAGAAAAGATACGAAATTACGTGGCACTTTTTTTAAAATAATCAGCTACAAAATGACTAGGTATTGTCCAGTATAAAACTTTAATGGCAAATCGAATATTGCCCAAGAAGCATTTCTATATCTTTTTAAACTGTTAACATATAAACACCTACGTTCAGCCTCAACAATGATTCCAGATGAACATGCGTTTTCACTTCTGAGTACTGTGATACAACTTTGCGTATCAATAATTGATTCTCTGAATCGTCATCATATACAAAATAACAGATCTATGTCACTATTCCATATTGGTATCCTGTGAGAGTTCTTTAGTTGGTTCTCTAGTCGAGCTGATTTGATTGAAGCTGAAGCAAGTTGCAGCGTGGCTCTTTCGCAACCCAAGAGTAAGGTTTAGGAATGTGCATCGCGTTAAATGTAAGGAAGTGATACATTCCTCTTGCCGTAAGGCAATCCTTTTTTGATTTTTTATATTTACACGAATACAGCGCATTTAATAAAACAAATTATCACTATTTTTAACGCGTTTATTTCATTTTTTTTATCCCGATCCAATCCCGATAAAATAAATGCGATAAAATTCGTAAATAAATTTTTTATCCAACATTTCTTTTCAGTTAATATGGTATCATTAAAGCAAGAAAGGTAGTAGGTAGTTAATAAGCCGCAGTTATCACATACCAACAGATTAACAATGTGCATCGCTTGTTATCCTCACTGACAAAAAAAACAGCATTTTAACACAATTTTACATATTTTTACACAATCTATTGCACGAATAGATTGTGAAAAATTTAAATTGAACCTATGAATATATTACATCATTCTAAGCACGTGATCGTCGTACTTCGCTACGAAATCGCAAACTTTTGTAGCAATTTACATCAAGAGTTTACCTTTAATTTACAGCAGAGCTTTTATTTTTGTTTTCTGAGAATAAACAGTCACGCTCGGCTCCGCCTGTACTTCTGTTGACATAGTTTGACTAACAAATCAATGTATCTACTCTGAAGCCATTGTTTTATTGAACTTCCTTGAAAGATATTTTATTTATATATATTTTTTTATTACATTAAAAGTAAAAACGAGCACAAGGTTCACCTGATGTTAAGTGGTTCATGCGGTACATGACATCTACATTCATCCTTGACAAGGAATCATAATGCACATGCGTTGTCATCCTTGAGGACTGAGATGGAATGCCTCTTCAACAGTATAAAGGTTATATAAACTTTATTGGTTACAAAATAAGTAAATCAAACTAGTACACGGTTAACCTTAAGGTAAATGGTTTATTATTAACAAAGATTCAGGATGCACAGGAAAATTCATTTGCCAGTATATAAGTCTGCGGATCCCTACGCTCATAGCTGAAACACAGCTGCGTTATGTTGCTATTTCAAGCGGGTACTCTGGGAGCACGTGGTTCTTCCCACTTCTGAAGTGATGAGGTGATAAAATATGCAAATTTGCAAGAGATGTGGCAATATATGAAGGCTATTTTTCAGCAGTAGAAACGATGAGATTTATTTCAACAAATCTTTACACAACCAACAAACAACTATAAGACATATCATGAAGATACTTTTTTTTAACTTAGCTCAAAATTATAAAATGAAGCAAAGCATGGCGGAAGCAACAAGCTAGCAAAGCACAGTTGTCGCCCGTCCGTTGCTCGTAAACGGAAATTACTATCACATACTATCTCCCTACCGAAATGGTTCTCCGATTTAATACTACATGCCATTACTTCGTTAAAGGATGTCCATAAACTGCTAAAGTATATATATATATATATATTTATATATAAATTTATATATATATATATATATATATATATATATAGTTCCGGTCGCGCCTATCTGTGCCTACTTGAAGGTTATTTCTAGTGACAAAATTGGCGGCAGTTTTGTCACTTGAGGAGAATATATTTAATACTAATTCGACGTTTTAATGACTTCTATATTTTAATAGAAATTTACTATAAATACTATTTTAATTTCACAACAATGTGGCCTAGAGAAAAATAGGTAGGAGTAGAACAGCTGGGCAGCTACGCCGCGGGTTCTGGGTTTAATTCAAAGCCAATAACAATGATTTATCATTCAAAATGTTACGTTTTGCTGATACTGCATCTTTACTTTCTTTTGCGTGTGTGAGTATTGCTCTTGGTCCAGAGATCTTTACGACTTTATCTAATTAGATTCGCGAGCGGGAGGCCCACTGAGTAGGGAGACAACGATGATGCTGAGAAACTGGCGCGGAGACTGCTGCTGCATCACCGCTGCACTCCGACCCCTGTGGACGAAGAACGTCGACGACAACAGAGGGGAGGTGAACTTTCCCGCGATCTTATACCACGTACATAGCCTTCTGATTATTGTAGGGGACGACCTGTGAGTGCTCATATGGTTGCGAGAAAAATATAAATAAATAAATAAATAAATATACTACGCAGTGACGTCATCTGGTATAATAATCAGATTATAAAAGATTGATATCCTATGATTTTCGGAGTTTGTTAAAATGCACTTTACGTAAAACCTTAAGGAATGACTTAAATAAGTTGTTTACTCGCAAAATATATTGTACAGAAAAATACACAAAGTAAATATATACTTTATCGATACGTGAACATAAAATAAACATTTGCGAATGTCGCTTCTTTCTTAAAGAGGAACACTATTCCTCATTCCACGAATACGTTGCGAAGGATTACTGGTATTTTATATTTACGTATATGTTAGTATAAAGGTAGTTTCACTTCTTCGATATATGTTCGTAAATTTACTGAAGTCAAGACTATACTTATGTTATGATGCTTAAAGTTTGATATAATAAATTGAAATTGAAATAAATTGAAAGACTACATACAAATGTATGTATGTACATATATACAAGCCAAGCTAACGGAAGCGTGTTAAAGAGGATCCTTTCTTTATTCTGTTGCGATTTTTCCATATTTATAAGATAGGAAAGGTCTTTTTTAGTGTGTATTATCATATAAGGGGAAAGGTTCCATAATATTTGTCTCTGATATCTTCATAGGCTTTTTTTTTTTTTTTTTCCTTCTTCTTCTTCTGTTTTATTGCCGCATTTATTCCGTGTGCGTTTTAAAATAGACTCTCTGTTTAAGCAAATTGTTCTTATGTGTGTATTGTTCTTGGGTCGTCATCTTTTAGTTACTTATACACTGTAAGCAATTCGGTATTGGATGCACAGTCCAATCCATCCTCAATAAAACTGTCGTCATTCCCGTGGACCGAGACGGAATATTGCGATAATTAAAGCCGAGTATTCTTGCTTATAACTCACCACACGAAACGTTATGGTGCTAATTTATTCTGGTATACCGTGAGGGCAGCGTTCTATTCCGATCGAGCCGACCCATTCATGCTGTAGCAAGAAAGATGCTGTCATGCTTATCATTGATAGAATGTCACTAAATGAAAAGTCGGGGTGGCTTTTCATTGTAGTCTTACTTTATATAGTAGGGGTTACCTTGTACTGCATTAATAAGTTACGACAAAGTAATAAAATCGTAACACTAAAAGCCTCTTTCTGCGGATAATGTAAGATAATGGGTACTAACGTGAAGTTTCCTTAAAGTGTCGCTGCAACATCTGCAAAACATCTGCATTTGCTCTCCCATTTTAAATTTCCTCCTACTGCCTTGGAATAGTTTTCGTCATATCTTTGGTTCAGCAGTCAGTCAATGTAAAGCAAAATTACCCAACGTTGGCCGACGTAGATATTGGCATGTTTGAATATTATATTTTCTCCTTTGATTTTTTAAATTTTTATCAATCTGATCACTTCCAATATTGAACTTAATTTTGTTAAGGTTAGTGCAATAAAGAATAAATAAATAAATATAGCAGGTACAGATTAGCCAAAGTATAAATGGGAGTCGCTGGGAAAATATCACTTCTTAACGAGGTAACCGGTATAAAAAAGCAGGAGAAACTTGTGTTGGAATTACTTTAAATGAGGCAATGATTTTAGTCCTTGGGGGGTAACAATGGGAGTGAATAGTATTAGGTATCACAAACAAACACATAAATCACTTGACGGTAAGTGATGACTGCGGTCCATCACACGTAAATACTTAACAAAAATATAAGATACTTATACTTTGCCAGATGAATGCTTTTTCTTGTTGGTATTCTCTGATGGCAAGGTCTGTCCGAAAGAGCCGACCCCTTCAGTTTGTGCCTAGAAACTAACTGTAATCAAGCTCTACTGTCCACTGTAGAAATGGATATGAGTGTTGATGCGATGCACGTATCTCTTCATCATCATCATGATTAACTCGGCATATTACTAATCCACTGCTGAATAAAGGTCCCCTCACAGACTGCGGTGCCAGCTTCCATCGACTTCCCGAAGAATTGAATAAGTTGTCTCTATTGGGGGTTTTTCTGCACTGCAATAGATTCTACAAGATTGCCACTTGAGAACTTTCTTCCGTATCAGTTATCGGTTTCATAGCCTGTTCCTTGCCACCTCAGGTTACCCATTAATATGGGATATTCTGTGAAGTCAATTGTTTTAGGCTTAGTACATTTGAAACTATATTCTTTGCCATTTTCATTCTTGGAGGTTTGACTGGCTCTCACCAATAACTAGCATAAAATAATTTGTAACTATTTTATACCGGAATTAACGCGTTATATTAAGATGAGTTTTGTCTCTAAAAGAGAAGTGTATTTTCTTTACTGATCTCAACGTTATTATTCTTGCTTGATTAAAATCCGGCCGAACAATATTGTCGATCTACGGCAGTTATTGTATGATTAGGGATCGTTTTTTATAATAAAATAATAACGTATTTCGATGTTTTGTTGAACATAAATTCGTACATGTTATTGTTACAATTTAGTATAAATGTATAAATTTCGTCGTGTACCGTGACACATTATGTGACATGAATGGATCGACTCGAATGGGTAAGGACCAGTCCCTTACAGAATACCCGTATAACGCTTTTGTGTTTCGTTTGGTGAGTGTAAGGAATCCGAGGACATTGCATCTCCATCCTCAGAAGTATCAACGCATGTGCGTCTTAAATCTTTGTTGAAGATAGATGTACGATACAGTACATGGTATACAGTAATTACTTACTTATAAGGTTTTTTTTATTTTTATTGCATTGTGAGCAACAAACGAGCACAAAATTCACCTGATGGTAAGTGATTCCTGCGTCCCATGACATCTAAATTCATCCTCGAGAAGGAATCATAATGCAGATGCGTTGTCACCCTTGAGGACTGAGTTGGAATGCCTAGTCACCAGTAATAAAGGTCTCCGGATTCCTGCAATCACCATACGAAACACATCAACATTATGCTGCTATTTTACGTTGGTATTTTGTAAGGGCGTGGTCCTACCCCGGTCGAGCTAATAAAATAAAATAATATTATATTTAAAAAGAAGTGATAAGGCCCTAGTGGCTAGAGGAATGGAATCGGATTTAGCGGTAGTAATAAATTCATAACCAAAAAAAAATTGTTCACATCATGCTTTAGATTTATTATTATGATATATGATACTTACATTTGAGTTATATCTCTTCGTTTTATTTTTTATATTTTAAAGTAACTATTTTATAAACAAAAATATTCTTGAAATTATTTTAAAATATTTTATAAATTTACTATTTCACATTTTCCAACAATTCTTAAATCTTTCTAACGCATTTCATAAGTCATTCGCTTTCATAAACAAGGATATTGCCAACTATTTCCACTCATTCAAGTCGCAAAAGCTTATCTCTTTTCATTCGCAACGACGCGATATACGTGATTGCGAAAGTCCCGGTAAACGAGAGCGGGGGACGCGTAGCTCCCGAGCGCTGAGCAGCTTTCGTAGCCTCCTCAGTAGCCGACGGGAGCTTCATGACGTAAGACTGATGCGTGCTACGAAAGGCATGGGCGCGAATTAAAGAATATAGTGTCGGAATTTGAAAAAAATTCTATTAACCTTTAAGAAAGTTTAAACAAAGAACAATAAAGTGTTAGAGTTTCGGGGTTATTGTAGTGGAAATTTTTAGTCCTTGTTGATTCATTAATCTTCTTGTTATGCGAGTATTAGGTGAAAATTAAAAAAAAAAATCGAACGTGTTAAAAGTACCTATTAATTTTCACTATAATATAAAACTCGTATAACGTTTCTCTGGTATGTACAAAATAATTTTAAACGTTTAACAGTATTTGTAATTTTTTTTCAAATTACACAATTACAATAAATATGTATCTAAATATATAATTAAAAAAATATATTTATAAATGAATAGCTAAATGGAGAATCAGTTTAATCTTGTCCACAACCGAGACGCTGATAAATTTAAGATTTTCCTTTCATTAAAAGAATATAAAATAAATTTTAATAAGAGTTTTTACACCCAAACTTTTCTTTCTCCGAGAACTAAATTATGTTGTTTATGGAACTTATCAATTACATACGACACTCATCGAAACTTTCGCTAATACTATGTTCTAAAATGGAGATACTGATTTTGATTATTTTGGATGTTGCTATAAGAATCACAAGAAGCCAGGATTCTAGACTATAAAATATCCAACTCGCGTATTCGCATGTCTGTCGTGGTGATTACAGAACCTTATCATAAAGAGTGTATATAGTATATATATATAGTATCATATAGAATACTAGAAATGATTAATTAAAATTATGCCACGTCTATTAACCATGAAGAAGAGGAATAAATGTACGTTTGTTAAATGACTTCAATGAAGAATGAAAGTCTGCACGTAATTTTTTAAGAAAGCCTATCTTTTTTACTGTCACAGTCACACAGCTCACATGATGTACACCTTTGGGTCCATGATCTATCCATTTTCAATACAGAATCAAGAAGTATGAATTGTGATAGCTTAAGATTAAGATAGAATGTCTTATTACCAGTAATTGTTTCTGTGTTCTTTAAAATACAAATAATGTCTTTACGATACAATATTAAATTGTTACGATAATAGTGAGAGAAAGATATCTCATTATTAAATATATAAGCAATAAGTGGTTGATTTACGCTGCTTTTCTGTGAAATCGGGATGTTGATCAGTCGAGCTGATCCATTTATGCAGTAACGGCGAGACGTTGCAAACATTTCTTTAGGTTACGTTTCTTTAGGTTAAAGCAATATTGTAATCAGATGTTTCTTGAAAGTATATGTGTCACAGCATAATTAGGTCCTCCGGATATAAACGAAACCCAACGGCGTTACTATAGTATACTGTGAGGGCGTGGCCCTACACAAGTATTCCGTAACTAAGTATTTAGTCCGCAAGTTATGTGTGTCCAAACATAACATTAACAGGGTTTATTCCTTTTTTTATCTAAGGTTTGGATTTCAACACTTGCTGGCTTGTTTGTACGTCCAACATTTAATTAATAAAATGATAGTAATTTTACTTTTCTAATTTTTATCCTTCAGGAATTTAAGGATGACAAACGAGCACACAGATCTCCTGATGGAAAGTGATTCCTGTTGCCCATTACACCTACATTCGTCCACTGTAAGGACTCATAATGTCGATGCGTTGTCACTCGCAAGGTTTAAGATCGAATGCCATAAGGGTCACGGGATCCCTACACTCATCAAACGAATCACAGCAGGTTATGCTTCAGCTACAATTTTGCGCTGGTATTCTGTAAGGGTGCGGTCCTTTCCCCGATTAATATATCTATGTATTTCATAAATAAGAAACTATTTTACGCTAAACTCTGTTTCATATGTAAGATTTATATTTTGTTATGTTGATACATTTTTCAGCCAGGCAGGAGAACTCTTTAAAAAATGTTTCATTAAATTTTAGAAATAAAAATTCCTAAATTAAATTTCTTTCTTGCCCTTCCTATTGTGAGTTTATTTCTATGTTTGATGAAAAAGTTTTACTTGGAAATGAAAAAGTAACTATTTAGCCGTCTTCTATAATATAACTTTTTCACTTTCGCTTTCCAAGCCCAAGTAGATTAGTAGGCGTAATTTTATTTGTTTTAATATAAATTATTGCCTCGAAGGAAGTTGTATTGGATAATAATATATAATAATACGGTAATATTGTCCGTTTAATCTTCTTCATTATCTTCGAGCTGTCCAACAAATATTCTATTATCTTCGAGCTGTCCTACAAATATTCTATTATCTTCGAGGCGAAAAACGATTTTATTTCAATAATATCGTTTTTCGTCTCGCATTCGCAATACAATCTCAAAAAAAGAATTTTTTCCACTAAATGCCTTAGAAACAAAAAAAAAACGTTCAGAATCTTGGCTTTCAGATTATTTTAAAAACATAACCGTTTTCTTAGCTCTACATAAATGCATAACAACTAGGCTCTTATAAAAAAATGATCACAATGGAAGCAGGCGGAAATTCGTATTCGAACTAAACTTAAGTTGATAAATAACCAGTGTTTAATCGTTTTCATAAATCAGAATAAAACATTATATTTTAATTGATACTTTTTTTAATAAAAATTTTTGGTGTCGCATTTTTAACTTATTTTGAAAAATGCTAAAAACATGATAACTCAAAAATGGTTCACTTTTTCATGATTCATATGGGGTTAAAATAATCGCAAATAGTCATCCTTATCACCTCCTAACGGGAATACGTCGAATTACCAAGAACCCTCTATAAAAATTTTGACATTAGATATTTTCATACCCGCTCTCCATAGTAGTTGCTTATTTTGGTCAAACCAGTCTCATTTCTAATACTTCTCGTATAACTTTATCATATCACCGGCAGAGCCACTCTGCAAATAGTTTCTAGCCGGGTCTAAAAGGATCGGCGCGACCGGAGAATGAACACGCCCTCACAGAGTACTAGCATGAAATAGTGGCACAACGCTTGTTTGGAATGTTGAGTGATTCAGGGAATGACAAATAACGAGACAATCCATTTCATTCCTCTGGTTCGAATATCTATACAGATGTGATAGGCCGCAGGTATCGTTTACCTTCCTTTCCTTGGTGAACTGTGGGCTTGCTTATGACAGCCAATAACTGTTCTGCAATTTGCTAACTATTGAAAATATTTTTATAGCACATACTTTTCTTTTATTAACGCGAAGAAATTTAATTTATATTGCAAGTTATATATATTTTAAAATATATATATATATATATATATATAGTATAAGCAATTTAAGCAATACATATTTTCATTCCCTTATCAATCTTAGGTGTTGGTTTTAACACTTGCTGGCATGCTTGTATGTACAACAATTAATTAATGAAACGGTAGTAAGTTTACCTTTCTAATCCTTAGCCTTTATGTGTTCATTTAGTTGTATGTAATGTTTAGAATAAATAAAGAATTAACAGGACAGTTATATTAACAATCACGTTTTTCGTTCAGAAATCTTTATATACATACGTTATAATAATTTGTGAATAATTTATTAACACTTTATTCCCGAACTGTACAGCATCTGTCAGTGCGGTAGTCTGTACTTCGGCGTGTCGACCCATGTCAATGTCTTTATTATTTACTTTCAAGCTTTTGTTAAAAATAATATTGAGATGTTATCACTTCAAGTAATGAATCAAATGTTATTCTACTATTCTAGTTATGTATTGAGGTTTAATGGTTGTAAATTTTATTTTATTGGTGAAATGAAAAGAGGTCTTGCTCTTTTTAGTATAAGTGGATGACAATTATTTACGTATTTTTTGAAATTACTTTGAGAGTAACAATCGAGCACACAGTTCACCTGATGGCAAGTGATTCCTGCGGCCCATGAGATCTACATTCATCCTTGACAAGGAGTCATAATGCAGATGAGTTATCACCTTGAGGACTGAGATGGAATGGAACGAATGCCTCGTGACCGGTAATAAAGGTTGACGGATCCCTGCACTCACCAGACGAAACACAGCAGCATTTTGTACTATTTTACGCTGGTATTCTGTGAGGGCGTGGTCCTACCCCGATAGAGCTCACCCATTCATTCTGCAGCTAGAAATGTTGACCAAAATTCTATAAATTTGTTTGTGATCGTTTTGTGAATTTGTGAAAATAATTCAAATGGTTCATTATGATCTTGAGTTATTACAAAAATCCCATTGAAAAAATGAACAAACAACAACGAACTTTCAGTTTTACCCGAATAATCCAATTTCCCGGGCAACTTTTGCAATTATTTTCCATATAATTCGGACCGGATTAGGTTTTTATGTCTGTTATTTACGAAAGAATTATGTAAATTACGAACATTAAAAAAAATCAAGCCGATCCAGCCGTTCTTAAATGATGCGCTTACCAACGGACAGGAATAGTTTTTATTTGTATAGATATAATACCACAAAACTTTTCCATACATTACGTATTTAAAAATAGCATGTGAAATTTAGTGTGCGTGACGGAAGTGAAACTTCTTTGATTATCTTATTATCCATCGCTTTGAAAGTATATAGTAAAAAAAATAGTAGGGGCCACCGGCAGAGAGAAAGAGTAAAGAGAATAAAAATTACCCCAAGAACATATAGCATTGTTATTCCTTTTTCATCAACGTCAGTAACGCATCACGTAGAATATTATTTAGTACAAATAAGGAAAGTTCACTTTGAAATTTTACTCTCTTTGCACCCGAAGATGTTTCACTTCAAAAAATCTTTTTACCGATATCATGGTGACAAAAACACAGATGGTATATTAAATAAATATACGTAAATGTACAATAAATTCATATTTGCTTAGGGCTACGGATAGATGTAGATGTATATAGTAGAAATCATCGTCGTCAAACTTTATTTAAGATATTAGGAGACAACGAACACACAGTAGACCTGGTAGTACCTAATACCTCCTTATGATACCTACATTAATTCAAGATAACTAATCAATAATTATGCAAAAGCGATTACCTCAGGACTAAGTACTACCACAGACTACTCTTTTATAGAAAATTTGAAACAAAGCATTAGTTATTTTACACTGGTATTCTGTGATATTTGAGAGTCCCTAACCTGGTCGAACCAAAATATTCATGATGCAGAAGATTTTAAATGATGATATTATTCTAAAAAATAACACGGATGGCCCAATTATAATATTATTTCAAGTAATCATAATTTTACTCTCCTCGAGGACCAACAAATACAAGTGTAGCGAGATTTATTTCCCTCCCACCATTATTTACAGCGACACCTAACTGAAAGGACACTCGTTTATTTGCGCGAGGGTGCTCAGCCCTCGCATTCCCTGCTATCGCAGTTCTTCACTTAATGAGTCTCGCAAATAAAAAAGGTTAACGTATAATAGACGAGAGGTTTCCATTGTTGCTGAAAATTTGTGAAACCCTCATTCAAACGCCTACTTTTAGTTATTCTTAAATAGCCTAATAGCAAATTTAAAAGCCTTGTGGTGTAGTAGTATAAGTCAGTTCAGTTACAGTGGTAGAGCTACACTGCGATGCGTTTCTAGTTGCAGAATGAATGGGTCAGCTCGACCGGGGTAGGACCACGTCTTCACAGAATATCAGCGTAAAAAAGCAGCACAATGCTGATGTGTTCCGTCTGGTGAGTGTAAGGATCCGGAGACCTTTATTACTGGTGACGAGGCATTCCATCTCAGTCTTCAAGCGTGACAACGTATCTGCATTATGATTCTTTCAAGGATGAATGTAGATGTCATGGGCCATAGGAATCACACGCCAACAGGTGAACTGTGTGCTCTTTTGTTATACTCAATGTAATTAAAAAAAATAAACGTCCTAGATGTAATTCCCATCCGTGATCAATATTTGAGTAACACAAATTGTTGGGTTTTGGATTGTTCAGATTGGATTAGTGAAAGTCTTGTATCGAACTGCATGCAAATCTCCCTTATACCCTTACAGGCATTCTTTATATCGAATAATGGAAGTTGACGATTGCAAATATATGTCTTAACACAAATAATTACGGCACAATAATATCTTATCAAGGTGCATTAGAGTTGAATTTGATGCTATCTAGTAATAGATATCGATGTGGTTGATATCAACTTATAAATTTGAAAGCATAAAATATTATCGTAATAACATTTACAGATTCTTAATAATACATAAATACGTTTGCCCACACTACATAAATACAAGCTACATTTGTCTAATGCCCACATAGATTAACAAATAAAATATGTATATGATGTATACTTATATGTTTAAAAAATATAAATCTCGTTAAAGTGTCACACTGAGATCAATACGAGAAAATCACGAACCGCCATTTCCACTCGGCTGGACTAAGTAGTTAAATAACTCACCCTCACGCCTCCCCTATTTTTTAGTTGGAAAAATAACTCCACTATCACGCCTTGCAGCGTCTATTTCACGTCGGTGACATTAATCGTGACGACCGAGGGCCGCTGTAATAAGTAGAATATATGATCGAAGGTTAGGGTTGTTCTCGACCTTAAATTTTGTCACAAATCCGTGAACAAGCATTTGTAAAACTACTTCTCTATTTAACAAGTAGTGTTATAATCCCAAACTAGGTTAAATTAGCACAAACAATTACGCTTAGCTGCAGTAATTAACTGGAATGTTAGTAATTTTAATAGTACTGGAAGCAATAATTAAATCATTCAAATCATTATCATATAAAATTTAAAAGCTCTTGTCGGTAGAGTTATTTCCAGATTTCTATTCTTTATTCTGATTTTTCTTTTTCTTGTTGCTTGTATGTTGTTCCGGACTTCCTTCCATTTTTCTTTATCCTATTTACTCTTTAATAATTTTTGTCGTGTTTCATTAGTTATAAAAAGATTCTACTTCACCAACAGGTGAAGTAGTATCTTTTTTAAAACGTCTATCATTTTTAAAAGGCTTTTTAAAAGGCTCCACATTTAGCCACTATTAATACTTCAACATATGATTTCCTCTCCATCCGACATTCGAGAACATTGGTTTTTCTAAATTTTTAAAAATAATAATATAATTAAAATAGCTATATAAAATATCAGAAACAAGGTATATATGTACCTTGTTTCTTATATAACAAACTTTACGTTGTTGTTTCCATCCGTTCATGTATTTGCCCTATCGAAACAAAAGTGAATAGGCAATTACTAAACTTTTCCAAGATTACTTTAACACAATACAATAGGAATGTAGTCAAGCACTAGGTTTAATTGAGCAAAAAAATCTGTCGATTTCGTTTGAATACTATAATACAAACTACAAAAAGAGGTTCAGTAAATTTTATCAAAGGTTCAGTATATTTAAATAAATAAATGAAATATTTAGGACGTGACGCCCACCCACTGGCGCCTTGTGGCGGATTTTTTATACTCTTCTTTATCTACTCTATGTGTTTTTTAACTTTTAGATATAAAAACCTTAAAAATTCTGCTTCAAAATTGATCTATTATTATTTCAATAGTGACTTACTTTCACCATTTAAACTTTACCGCAGTTTATTTTCTCAACTAATCACTAATTGCTAAACTCCTTATAGATGTATCGTATCTATACAGGTTACTACGATGGCGTGAGTGCAAATGAAAACGTTGTTTTGGTAGCGTGAATGCCATTACTTAGCTTAATAGTGATCTATAAGTCGTACCTTAAAAATGATTTAAAAAATGACCTAAACTTAATTGAAAAAATGGCTTATTTCCCATTTCCCTTGTTTTTAAGATCTGAGGCTTTTACTGTGCCAGTGCATTTATCATCTAGACCAGAGGTTCTCAGACTTTTTTTCTAATAGAACACTTTCAATATGTAGCTGGTATCGGTGGGTCCACTGGTTCCAGCTACATTTATACCATATTCCTGAAACTAGACAAAAAATGTGGAATATGCAAGTTTTTACAAGTAAAATTTTAGTTCTTCACTATCGAAAGCAAATAAATTTTCGCGAACTCTCGCTTACGAATTGTGAACCCCCATTTTTTTACTCACGCCAACGTAGACTCCCGTCGAGTCTCCCGTGGACTCCTGAAGGTCCACCTGGATCACTTTAGGAACTAAGGATCTAGACCTAGAATTACTATCAGGTGGGATAGTAGTAAATTTATAGCATTATAGTCAGCATATAAATGTTGGTTTTTCTATAGTCCTTACTGTCAATTTCTATCAATTCTTTGTGGTGAGGCTCGTGTATAAAATATATTTATGATATATTAAGACTTGCGGTCAGAACGTCGAATTCAATCAGAAGTTAGTGTCGAGGGGGTGACGTTGTGATGGATGTAATTGATCTTAGCGAGGAGAATTGTTCGAAAACTTTTGGCATTTTATTCCTTTGTTCAGTTATACAGAGTGAAAATGATGAGAAAAGTTGCTCAGTAGAAGTGAACTTAGTAGAATCCACATTATAATTTTTTACGTTGCTATAGTTACATATTTTTCTTGTTTAATGATCTCTGACTCCAAGCCCTTTTCTTAATCTTTTCTAGTTTTGTCCATCCAAAGGTTGTCTGGAAGAAATTGCTTTTAGCAATAAGACAAACCCTTGCGACCTTTTAATTAAGGTTACTTTTATCTTTTTCAAATTATATTTTCTAGCTGCGCAATTTTGTAAATCTAGGTATTTAGCATTTATACAAATTATATTTTTATATTGGGGTAGGTGCGATTTCCTTCTTCTGCATTATTTATATAATATTGTTTCATTTTGAGTCTCGGGTTTGTGGTAATTGTCCTTAGTCTCTGACCCTTCCTTCGATATATTTGTATATTACTTTGGGTTATTAGAAGGCGATGTCTTATGACCTTGTCTAATACGTGCAGCACTAAAAAAGTGCTATACTTAGCACTTTTTTTTATTTATTTTTAATTTTTATAAAAAGTTAGCAAACGACAACAACGATATTAGCAGCGCACTTGATGGTAAGTGGTAACTAATAATATTATTGGTATAGCCACGTTGCATCTAGTGTGTAACTGCTAAATTAATGGGTCGGCTCGACAGAGAAATGTCGACGCCCTCACTAAACGCTAGCATGAAACAGCAATATAAAACTGCGGTTTCGTATGATGAATGTATGTGTGACAACGGATGTGGAATTTAAATCTTTGTTGAGAATTGAGATGTGCTCGTTTGTCACCCCGAATAATATATAAAAAAGAAGAAATACATTCATACAATCCGAATATGCTATTTTTTTTTTCAAGTGATATCAGTAGATCTAGTATCTATTCGGATAATGGGTCGTGCCTCTTTATTTGCCCGGTCATAAACATCTCTATCATTCTTGACCTGTTATACAAGTATACTGTCCGTTTTTTTTTATTTTTAATACGTGTTAGTATTTGACAGCTGACTCACCTGAAGAGTCAGCTTCAAGTTCACACATTAGTAGATTATCGATTAGCAGATTATCGTTAAATTCGGTAATTATAAAAGTTCAATTCAGGAACTGAATGATTTTGGTATCCCACAAGGATCGATACTGGGTCCCTTGCTCTTTTTAATTTATATAAACAATATTAATACAATAGGTCTGACGGGCCATCTCACGCTATATGCGGATGACACATGCCTATTCTACTTTGGTAGGTTTTTTGATACTCTTCATATTGATGCTCAGAATAATTTAGACAGACTTAATGAATGGTTCCTGAATAATTTGTTAACAATCAATGTAAAAAACGTCTTTTATAATATTAACAGCAAAAAATAAACCCATACCAGATTTTGCTTCACTTAAAATAAATAACGACACTCTTCAAAGATCATATGAAGAAAAGTATTTAGGGTTAGTAATAGATCACAAACTGACATGTTAGCTGCATATAGAAACGGTTAAGTCAAAATTAAAGGCCGTCCTAGGAGCTCTTTACAAAATAGCTCACTGTATACCTAAGAAGATTAAGGCAGTTATATATAATTCTCTAGTAGAATCACATATTGAGTACTTAATAGAAATCTGGGGATCAGCAGCATCAACTAATTTATTGTCATTACAAAGAACACAGAATAAAATTATAAAGGTATTATATCATTTCGACTACCGAACTCCAACTAAAGAACTATACGCCAAAACAAAATTATTTAATCACGCTCAAACATTTAAATGTAGAACTGGTACTCTTATTATAAATATAAAAAACAACAATATTAAATCTAACATTAAATTCTAAAAAAGGGATAACAAACATAACTTACCTAACAAACACATATTAAAAACAATTACTCCGCGAACTAACTATGGAAATAAAACTATTTTGTTTGAAGGCGTTCAAATGTTCAACACACTGCCGGACCAGATCAAGAATTGTAACAGTATGAATATTTTAAAAAACAAACTCAAATCACATATTATTGCCAAACTATAATTACCGCTTCTCAATTATATTAATTTCAATTATGTTTAATTTAATTCCTGTCAATTTAGATTCTTATAGTTATGCTAGGGTTTGTTTATATCTATATTAATAATGAATTTTGTGTACCTACATTACGTATTTACTCGCAAGCCCATATATTGTTTATACATTATTCTCATTGTAAGCGAAACTTTGATTTTTATGAGAAATAAAGATCCTTAATCTATCTGTTAAACGGGCATCCTATTTTAAGTTTGTCTAAACTCGATAATATGATAATGATCTGTAGACATATTATAGAGTAAATTCTAAACTGAAAGCTTTAGATGTAACCAGTCTATATTTTTCCAGACTAGTTCGACGGATCGGTTTCTTTGGTTTTTATTAGTTTTTCTTAAAGTTCGTTGTTAATACAAATATTGTCTATAGATTGTTGGGCGAAAGTCACAATATATCCGACAAGCTAAATTTGATCAGGCGGAGATAAAATCTTCAATATCGGCTCGTATGTGACTTCCCCGTAGAGGTTTTATTTCGGCGCCGAGTTTTAGTCAGCCGTAGTATTGGGTGGCGAGGAGGCGTTGGTGGAGAAAGGAAAACTCCTTACTCGGTATATAAAGTTATGGAATAGACTTAGGTTTTGTGTAGTTTTAGGTTTTGTACGCGTATTATAGTTCATTGTAATCTTACTCTTGTTCCGGTTATGAAAAATCTAAAACATATTATATTCTTAACAGGTTATAGTAAAAATGGTCACCCAATGTCCGGGTTAAGCAACCTTTGAATTCGCGGTTCATGAGCAAGCCGGTCAGCACCACTGATCGTGCACGAAAACCCTCTTTATGTATACAGCATTATTAGCATATTTTCACTTCCCATATATGAGTCTTACTTGAGCTACTTTACGCTGGTACTCTTTGATGGCGTTATTTTGATATATGATGACTAATCCAACTAATTATAATCTCCTCGTGGTTTTTTCGAGCATGACGATATCTTCTGCTTTATTATCAGATGACATCTACTATGTAGAATATTTTATAGTTGTGTGCATTCTTGCAAACATGTAATATAGATACAGCAAAATTGGAGGAAGGTTTCGATGCACTGTCAAAGATATGGGATATACACAATACTCCCAGACCAGAAGACAACATTATAAGATTAGAGCTACGCTGCAGTTTGTTTCTAGCTGCAGAATGAATGGGTCACCTCGACCGGTGTAGGACCACGCCTACACAGAATACCAGCGTAAAATAGTAGCATTATGGTGTTGTGTCTCATTTGGAGAGTGCAGGGATCCGGAGACCTCCATCTCAGTCCTGAAGAGTGACAACGCATCTGCATGACGATGTCAAGGATGAATGTAGATGTCATGGGCCGCAGGAATCACTTGCCATCAGGCGAACTGTGTGTTCGTTCGTAACTCTCGATGTAATAAAAAAAAAAAACAACGATTATTTACAAATATTGTTTCTTGTGTCTTATCGAATCCTGTGATGCAGCAGCTAGTTACTGTAGGCACTACACGCGATCGTCCGATTTACTTGAATATGTCAATATATCACACAAGTGCCTGCAAACCCTATTTCCAGTCCTACATATTTGAAATAACCTTAGCCAAAGCCATCAGATTTTTTATTACAGTACTGATAATTTTGAATGCATGAGATGGGTGGGTAATACTACTCGTTAGATCTTTTATGCAGGTAAATGTCCTTTATATCAAGTTCAGCACTCCCCTGTCACGTTCGAGACTTAATAAACTAAAAATAGAATTCAGATAGCAATAACTGTCTATCTATCCGTAGGAAATTCTAAAATACTTGAGAGCATGTTTTGTTTTTTATTTGTTGTTACGAAACTGTCGATTTACTGAGGCGTATGTTTATACAAGTGGGGATTCTTTTACCCAGTACACTCCCCCTGTCACCTTTTGGACTTCATAAGCTAAAGATAGATAACAATGCCTACAACTATCTTCCCTAATTCTTAAATACGTGAGAGTTTATTTTGTTTTTTAATTGTTGTTACAAAACTGACTTCGAAACTTTTAAAAATACATGATAGGTTGGTATATGTTCTTCTATACAAGTGAGGAATCAATTTGTACCCAATGCACTCCCCCCTGTCACGTTCGGGACTTTAAAGCTCAAGATAGAATACGTATAGCAATAGCTACATCTCTCTTTAATAATACGTGGGAACTATTCGTTGTAATAAAGTACGAAACGTCGAATAGAAAATCTTAAATAAATACTTACGATTTTCGAGACGAAAATGTTCGTTTATATGTAAATAATAATCTTATTGTATTATAACATATAAGGAATAAATAATATCTTAAATTAAAGGAAATTGTGTCCCGGTGATGTATTCGTAGCTTCAATAACTTTTTGTAATATTTACAAACATGTACGATGGAAATTTTCCAAAGCGGAGACCGATTAAGCCCTTGTATGTTTGCGGAAAATGATGGATTGAGTATATTAAATTGACTTTCTGAAGGATATCAAATTTCTTGCTCTAATACTCTACTCTCTAAGACCGCGGTATCTCAGTGTTTACTAAGCGCTATCTTTTATTCACGGTACGTAAGCAGAGCCAGTTGTTCGTCCTCGATGCCGGCACGGATGATATTGTTAATTGCAATTTAAAGTGCCGTTTCACCACGAGGTGGTCAAGAAAAATATTTTAATATATCTTTATTGGCTGTATAGTTAATGCATTTTAAAAACTTTTATGTAATATTATTGAAAATGCGTATTGACATCGCCTTTATGTAATACAAGTGGATGTGTAAACAACCAAAACTTTTTTTAAATGCTAACAACTTCGAACTTAAGGTCGAAGGTTCCAATCCACCATTAGCGTATTGTCCTGAACCATTTCCTAGCACAAGTATTTCATCTTAGTTGGAGTGTTTTATTGTAATGTTAGTAAAGTTAATGGCATTGCAAAAAAACTTTACATGTGTGTTAATTTGTTTGCCCTGATATTGTTAAATTACTTAATATGTCACACATCACATTAATTCACGATCAGAAAATATAATGCGAATGCATTATTTTCTGTTAAGTACAAATCGAATACTTCGTCAAGAAACGAAACACAGTTTCGCCAAGACACAGTTTTAATTTAGTATGCTGTAAAAACGGTGTCTTTGCCCTGTTATAAGTAGTGTATAGTTGGGGTGGTTCTATTAGAATGTCAAGTTTTTATTGTGACAGTTTTAGTAATTTAATCGATTAATTAATCCCAAATTTGACAGGAGCAATCGAATTGTTAACTGTAGCTTGGCATAATTCGATATGACGTATTTATCAAATGAGCCATTGTGATGTTAATGTCTTGTCACGGTCGGAACTACGGTAATTATCGTTTAATAATCTCAATTAGTGATAGTATCTAGGAAGGCGGATGACCTAGATTTACGAATAATATTACTAGATATATAATATTGTAGGGTTTTTCTCTTATTCCGATACTGATCAAAAACAGTCTTTAATAGTTATGTAGTAATAGACCATGGTTGTCTTTAATAACTTTTCAAATTGTAAGTTTTCAAAGTTTATTTATATGTGTTTTTAATGATATTATCCATTCTCAAGAAATATTGCACTGAATAAGGAAACCCAGTAATATTATTATTGTCTATTAATATGTAATACGCTATATGTACGAGCTATGCTCGGAGTGTCTTTTACGGATGGAATCCGGAACGAAGTCCTTCTACAGAGAACTAAAGATAGGTGATATATGCCGCAAAACTTATGACCGCTGGGGTAGACAGGTTCTTGAGTGGAGATTGCGAATCGGTGAACGCAGTGTAGTGCGCCCTGTTTTTTTTTTTTATAACAGCTAATTGGCAAACGAGCAAGACGGGTCACCTGATGGTAAGTGATTCACCGCCGCCCACGGTCACCAGTGGGGGTGTGGCGATGATATTCGTAGGGCAACGGGCAGAGACTGGAGGAGAAGAGCTGAAGACCGAGCTCAGTGGCGTGCCATGGAAGAGGCCTATGTCCAGGAGTGGTCCGATATAGGCTGTTGTATGTAATATGCGAATTTTAAAGGCCGACATCTGCGACTTCTCTGGTGTTGCATCCCTTAGATGTGCTGCTTACTCGTTTGCCATCTATGCTATAAAAAAATACACTTAATTTGATTTTGGTGTATAGATCAGTATCTATTTTACGTTTATAATATTTGTGTTAAAAATAAAAAGTATTTTAAGAAAAAAGAAATATAATTCACTAACTCGTTTACTCGTTTATGAACCGAATGAGAACGATATTCCGAATAATGGAAGGCAATAACTTTCATCACCCCTCGTACCGGTTCAACTTGAGGGCACTTTCAAAGATGTGTAATTAATTTCAGATAGTCCAATTAAAATGGAATATGCAAGCCTATGTACTTCGGAATTAGCACAATGGATTATATTCCTTTTTTTTAATGGAATACGTATTTTTTTATGGAGACAAGATAATTAACAGTTCACGTAATTGTACGTGATGACTGCGGCCCATAAACACCGACCTACATATATCTACTGGAATCAAGCTCCCTTTTTATTACATTGAGAGTTAGAAACGAGAAATTTTGCACTGATATGGACCACACCCTCCGAGGTGTGGTCGTTCCATGGACTAACTCATTCATGATTTATTTAGAAACTGACTGCAGAGTACCTAGTTCACTTAAAACCAACCAAACCTAGCTTGCAAACGTACGGCTACTATCTGATGGTGACGTGGCTACATCGCCAGACATACATTTTATTAGTAATACTCCGCAAAGACTCATTCCTATCAGTAGAAAAGATAATTAAAGTAGCCAATACCAGAAGACACTATGCAGTGTGTGAGCTCTTGTCAGAACTTCTTTTGCAAAAAGATTCTTTCGATATCTGGCCGGAATATTGTATAATAAAGTAAATAAAATATTAAATATTTTAAATTGTTGTAGGCCAGAAATAAAAAATAAAATTACCAAGTGGCTGATAAACTTCAATTACAAAGAAACGTAAAATATCTTGAATACGAAGCATGTTGACGTATTTTATGTACGTATGTTGCGTTGCATACATACATACGATTTAGTAGATGTATAATTTATATGTTTACTTAATGATATGCATAGCTTCGCACAATTAGGCTCCAGATTTCCTACAAATTACATCTGTCAACCATCATATTTATAATTTTTTGTTTTACTTAAATTTATGTAATTTGTGGAGATTAAAATAAAAGTTATTATTATTATTATTTACGTTCATTCGCAACAAAGATTCAAGATGCACGTGCCCTTGACGAGTTATGAAAAACCTCTATACCAGTCATAGGGTCCACGGTTTCTTACACTGACCGTAAGTATAGTAACGTCATTCTGATATTGTGTTACTTGATCTCCGGTCAAGCTGACCCATTCATTCTTTAACTGGAAGCTGGCTGTAGCGTGGCTGTGAAAAACTAACCAAATCTAACTTGTATATATAATACCTGACGGTACTTTTAATTAAGCGATGATGGTAACGACGTAAAGGGAATCCAAATATACAAGTGCGAGAAACTACGAAGACATCAAAAGGCTTAATGACTTCAGAAATGAGTATCGAATAGAACACAATGGAACCCGTTAACTCTCCGCTCCGATTAAATTTTCGTGTGGTCGCCCCTCAAAAGCTTGGGGTCGTTTTACAGTTCTTCTTTTGTCTCTCATTTACTGTCCCCCTAAGCTCATTGATTTCACCGCGTTGCGTTGTCATGAATGTTCACGCCTAGGTTTCTCATTCTATTTGATTGATTTTCACACATTTTCCCCGAGTGGATTGCCATTTGTTAACCATATATTCGTTATCTTTAGTTTAGACTTAAAATACTTTATTTATATTTTAATGATAAAGGACTGATATTTTCGGAAAAACTTTGAAACTCATTCTATTAGTTTTTTTTCTTTAGTCGTCGTGAGTTAAAACATTTTTCTAGATTTCAATGATATATGATTACTGTTTTCGGATAAACTTTGA
Source organism: Teinopalpus imperialis (assembly GCA_029286865.1). Taxonomy (NCBI): domain Eukaryota; kingdom Metazoa; phylum Arthropoda; class Insecta; order Lepidoptera; family Papilionidae; genus Teinopalpus; species Teinopalpus imperialis. Next base: position 141,877 of record JAGSMU010000059.1, read on the forward strand.
ATTCTTTCGATCAGTTTTTTCTTTAGTTGTCATGAGTAAAAACATTTTTCTTTATCTTCGGGGAAAAAGTATAATTCAATGTTCTAATTTTTTCTCTAGGATAATATTTAAATGTAAGTGTACCTTCGCTCTAGCGATACTGCTCTCTATTTAATTAAGTCTTAATATATTAGGATGATGTACCGTATTCGTTGAAGTTGTCACATAAAATATGTTTGTTTACTGTTTGTATATACTAGTAGTAACCATTATTGAAGTTTATTGAAGAATTTCGGTTAAGAAGTCGGTTATTTGTTTTTATTAAGACATGTTTTATACATTCATATAACACACAGTCTAATATATAATAATGCTAATTAGGCACCCTCAAATCACAGTACAGCAAAACTCAGCCGGGCATATAAATAACCTTGGTACTCGTATATTTTACACTTCGCACTGACAGCGACTTGAATAGATCGGCCTGCTTCGAGATTAAAACTTCTTCGACCGTGAATGAGAGATGTCTGTAATGGAAGAGATTTCTGCGGCTCAAGGTATTTTAATTTCCCGTAGGCGTCTAAATGATCGTTTCCAAACAATGAAAGTTTAAGTCGTCTTACTATGATTAACTCTTTGAATCAAACATTTTGAAGATTACAAAATATTTTAGGCCTCTAAAACTTTTAAGATCATCATAATTATTTAATTTCTTTTTGACATAGTTCTGCTTCAACGTTGCCCTTGCGAGCTTTGTCAAGTCTTTTTCGTTCCACATGGCTCATAGAACCTATCCCTTTGTGTAAAACCATGTCGCCAACGCATTTCGCTTTTCAGCTTCCATGGGTCCTGATACCTTTTTCATCTTTCTCACAAACAAATTTCAGGGGGAGTGTCTTTGTGTACAGAGCAAGTATTTGATTCTGTAGAACCTTGTATTTCTTATTCGTATCGTATATTCATGTTACACCTGGATTGGTTTTGTGATGCGAGTGCGTTTGTGAATGGAATACCTATGCAAGTCTACAGGAAATTTTGACAGTATTTGTTTCTACCTGCAGAATGCCGAGGTATTCCACCTCAGTCCTCAAGGGTGACAACGCATCTGCATTATGATTTCTTGCCTAGTATTAATAAAGATGTCATGGGCCGCAGTAATCACTTACCATCAGGAAAACTGTGTTCCCGTTTGTATCAATGTAATAAAAAAGAAAAGAAAAAAAAGTCGATGGTCGTAGCTCAGGATAGTGCTCCGTGATAGTCTGTAGATGTCCATGTTCAGCAGTGGATTAGTGATGGTCTATTATGTTGATGACGGAAGAGGTTAATTAAATAACATATTTAATTAACGCCTTATTATTTATCTTGCGTAGTTAACCCTCTTTTGTAATAATGGAAAAGTACAGCCGGCGTCGTGATCGTTCTGGTTGACATATTTGCGCATACATGCTCGTCCAATTTGAAGATACCCTAAATTAAGCTACCATCAAAAATGATGATGATAATATTGTCGTCCTGACCGTTTTCGATCACGACGATATTATCTGGTCAATTCTGGCTTTCGCGCAAACACAAAGGCACTCGTCGTTGCCTTCCATATTCCATTTTTTTTTCTTTTAAAGCAATATTCGTTTTGCTAATAACATTATATTCAGGTTAACCACTCAAACTAACCTGAAAATGCTTGTGCTAGGAGTTGGTTCACGACATTAGTAGAATTGTGGATCGGATATATACAGTACATTCTGACCCGAGAACCTACAATTTGTGATGTACGAATATAGTTCATTGGAATACCAATATAACCACACGGAAAATAATACAGCCCAAGCTTTCAAAATTTTAATCTAAAGGACCAAAGAGAAAGCGAAAAAGTTATTCAAAAACCTATACGTACGCAATCGAAAGCACTCCGCATTGTTAGTCAAACTCTCAAGTCTTAATTAGTGCGGTAAATTGAAAGAAAATTACGGCTTTGTGGAGGTAGGTTTGAGAAATATTTGGTAATTTCCATATAGACAAGTTGTTTATTTATGGTTGTGTGTTTATTGAGAGGTTATGTTATTCACAACATGAACGTTATATAAAAAAATCGCACTTTATTGGAAACATGTAATTTTATTTTTATATTCTTTTAACTTAGATTGAACAAACGCAAATTGATAGTTTAACACACAATCTACTGATTTTTTTTTTCTAAAATTTAGGGTGACGACAAGAAATAATTGAGGTACGTAAACCTGCTGCACATTTGTTTTCACCCCTGAAGAGATAGAATGCCATTTGGTCTCTGGAACCCTACCCAAACTCAGAAGCATTCTGCTGCTAATTCTCGTCAATATTATATAAGGGCATAGTTCTTTCCCGATCGAGGCGACTCTTTGATTGGATTTGTAGTTTTAGGTTATAAGAATATTAGCATTTAAATAATATTTCGGTTAACCACTCCAACTAAGCTAAAATGCTTATGGTTCTCGACTAAAGTTGACTGGCGGATTCGAACTTACGACCTTAAGTTTCGCATACCGTACTTTAAACCATTCTGCTATTGACGCATCATTTGACATAACCTTACCTGACAACCTTATTGGTGTTTACCAACAAAGTTTTATTTTCGGAATACGGCGTATAAACATAACTACCCCGCTGGAGCCGACCCATCTATGTATCTAGAACGGTTGCAACGTGACTATCACTGTTAATTTTTTTATCATTCAGAACTTTTATGTCAATTTTACACTCTAGACATAGATAAAAATCTGTCACTTTTTGAATTATTATGTAAAAAAAAAAAAAAAAATTTGCTTATATGTACACGCAGTAACAAAAGACATTTTTTACTTTAGAAATAATAAAAAATCTCAATATCTTGAAAATAGTGACACTTTTATTAAGGTAATTATTTTGTGTGGTAGGTGACCCATCGATCTATCATCCCCTTAAGTTTGTCGTGCTACTGACGGGACACCCGGTGTAGAAATAAATTCTTGTACGTGAGGAAGCGTGTATGAGAAAAGTTTTTATATTACTACGAAATCTTCAGATTACATAGCAGATTTCTCATATTGGCGTTACCACTTTTACTTTTGAAAACGTCTTAAGAAGTTTCAAGCGTGAACGTGACTAACTTGACTAAACACTGCTCAAAATAATTTATAATAAATTTAGCATTCCCAGAGAAAAGTTAAGGCTGTTATCCATCAAGTGAAATAATATATATATTAATATATACTTACCTACAAACTTTAAACAACCATTAATAATTATACTTAAGTCGAGAATGCTTAATAGACAATCGAATATAAAGTGAAGTAACTACATAAAGCGATCAAGTGAACGAAAATTTTACAAAATATCCAATATTTTGAGTATAGAACTGAAACACCAGCATGCAAACATAAAGCATAGGCGTGTATTGACGGGGAGAACAAATCGAGATATAAGTGTTCGTGTCGTGCGGCGCGCGCCTGCGCTACAGGCGCCGCCAAGCTGGGCGAACACGCGGCCATGCTCGCGGTGGCCATCTGCTGCATCCTGGTGCTACTGCTGGTCTTCATCGTGCTCATTATCGTCGTGGGGCAGAACGTCGAATCCAAGGGCGGCACGTAGCGGGTAACAGGTAAACATATATACATTAGTCAGTAAAAAAAAACTGTACCTTTTACTTGGGTACCTTGGACACTTGTGATGATCGTGTTGTAGTATCGTTATTTTCTTTTCTTGCATCGGAGTATTAAAATGGGCAGATATTATGAAAGTAGACGACTCATAGCTGAAGTGTAATGAAGTAAAAGTTATTATACCTTGACTATTCTTTTAGTACTTATATGTACTTTATCCGAGACTTTCTTTATTTGACTATCTTTTTTAATTACGTTTAATATCGTTACCATTTTACCATGGCTCATTAAAGGTAGAAAAATGAAGCCCCGCAGCTATCATAATAATTTATAATTGTGACAATAGAATTTACTAGCTACAGATTCCGAACACAAGATCCGTATCTAATATAATAACACTAACATACTTTAACTGGATTTACTGAGCTAAAGCATACTATACTAACTAGGCTAGTGTAAACAGCGGTATAGCTCCAAACTCGTGGAGTGATTCATATCTCATAGTTAATATACTAATTACTTAGGCCAGCGGAAGTAAACATTATACATAAGAACGTTAATAGTTTAAACATTGAAATGTAAATTACCTTCTAGCTGCAGAATACACAAGATCCGGAATATAATTTACAAATCTTATAAAATTTGCCTGCGTTTCATAATAATGAGACATGTGTAAATAGAGATAAAGCTCCAACTACTGGAAAAATATAATTTCTAGCTGCAGAATACACAACATACGAATCTAGTTTACAAGTATAACAAAAAACATCTGTATTCAATGAATTGTATCATAATAATGAGACATATTTAAATGGGGTAAAGCTTTAACTAATGGAAAAAATATTTTCTAGCTGCAGAATACACAAGATACGAATCTAGTTTACAAGTCTTATTAAATTTGTCTACATTCAATGAATTGTGTCAATAATGAGACATGTGTAAATGGAGGTAAAGCTGCAATTAAAAAAAAAATTCTAGCTCCAGAATACACAAGATGCGTATCTAATTTACAAGTCTAATAAGGTTGCCGTGCTTTCAATGTACTCTAACATGATACATGTATGGTATGGTACAAAAAATAAGAAAAAATAACTTCTCACATATGTACTGATTACTTAATCTCGCAAAATAAAGATTATAATGTATATTATAATAAAAGATTAAAATATAAATTATATACTATATTACGCTACATCCGTAGCTAATTCTGCTCATTCCTCAGTTAGAAACAAACTGCAGTGTAGCTCTACCACTGTTAAAATGTTAATTGAAAACGTAATTAGATTTCCCCCTCTCAAATGTTCATATAGTTTTCTGTGCCTTAACATCATGTTTATTGATTGATATCTCAGCGGGCCTCCCGCTCGCGAGACTAATTAGATAAAACTGTAAAGGTCTCTGGACCAACAGCAATACTCACACACAAAAAAAAATGATTGATATTGAAGATCATGTTGAAGTTTAATAAATGTATAATGAAATGTTAGCTTTATTGTATTGTATAATATATTTATATTTACATTATCTGTATTATCATTTATATATTTATAATTTTTTTATCTATTTTTTTACGAGTACACTATTCTTTTTTCGGATAATATGTCCAACACCAGGCCTGCTGGAAGAGATTTTTATTGTAAAAATAAGCTGCGCCTTAGTACATACTTTTCTTATCTTAGTTTCCTTGTATAGATGCTTTTAGTACATAAAAGTTAGTTAGTTATGCTCACTATCTGGCTGGGCGAGCTTCAACTGCACCTTCATTGTAATACGTGTTTTTAATGAAAGGAAATTATACGATTTTGCAAGAATATAAAACATGTATCGGTTTTTTTCATGGCTGTGTGCATGATGTTAAGCAACCAGGCCAGTGAAATAACGTTGCCAGCTCACACGAGTGAGACTTAATACTTCAAAACCTCACCGCAACTATGACTAAATACTACAGAACGTTTACATTATTTTTAAATACAAATTACTATTTCTACGGGTACTCGTAAAACTGTAACCTAAAATTATTGTCTACTTTTACGGAACCTTTTTTTTATTATTATTTTCATTAATTGTGCTTCAATTGAAAGTGCATTTGTTTTTTAATGGCAGAAAATTTAAGAACCTACTTTTCATCAATTCGTTTGTATATATGATAAGCATTCCTGAGGATATATAATCATCACAAGTACTACTGAGGTGTCAGAAGTTAAGGAAGTATCTTCTGACCGCTTTGACACCAGGATAGTGACGTACCAACGCTCTTGTCGTGGTGCCGAAGTAGTCGGCGGTTACCTATTCAGCGCAGGAAAGAAGATCCATACCAATCTAACCTTATAGTCTCTATACCTAGGTTTCCTACCCAGCGCACGAAAGATCCATGCCAATTTAACCTTGTAGTCTCTATACCTAGGTTTCCTACCCAGCGCACGAAAGATCCATGCCAATCTAACCTTGTAGTCTCTATACCTAGGTTTCCTACCCAGCGCACGAAAGATCCATGCCAATTTAACCTTGTAGTCTCTATACCTAGGTTTCCTACCCAGCGCACGAAAGATCCATGCCAATCTAACCTTGTAGTCTCTATACCTAGGTTTCCTACCCAGCGCACGAAAGATCCATGCCAATCTAACCTTGTAGTCTCTATACCTAGGTTTCCTACCCAGCGCAGGAAAGATCCATACCAATCTAACCTTATAGTCTCTGTACCTAGGTTTCCTACCCAGCGCACGAAAGATCTATGCCCATCTAACCTTATAGTCTCTATACCTAGGTGTCCTACCCAGCACACGAAAGATCCATGCCCATCTAACCTTATAGTCTTTATACCTAGGTTTCCTACCCAGCGCAGGAATGATCGATGCCCATCTAACCTTATAGTCTCTATACCTAGGTTTCCTACCCAGCGCAGGAATGATCGATGCCCATCTAACCTTATAGTCTCTATACCTAGGTTTCCTACCCAACGCAGGAAAGATCCTTGACCTTTCTTTATATTATCTATTATCTCTCTCTCTATGATGGTTACGACAAGTTCTAAAGGTGATGGAATACTGCATACTGCAATCTACATGCAGGAACCACAATGTACTTTAAAACTGTTTTACCGTGCCTTTCCTCCACAGTGTTTATTTCTCTATATGTACGAGTATGTATATATATATATATATATATATATATATATATATATTGACACTATTTCCCTATTACTTTCTTTCAGTAATACGGCATAGTTTTACTTAATAAATACAGCTTTAAAGATTACATGCAGAATGTAATTCCGAAACGATTCGGCTTATTTCGTTTAGATTAACGTCTCGTATTTCAAGAACCTAAACATGCCTAAGTAAAACATAAAAAATAACTATTACGAGTATTTAATTAATACGAGGTGTTTAAAACGATCTTTAGACTATATATGGAGAGTCAATAAAATTATTGACTACCTTGTATAGTGTAAACTGTCTACGGTAGGAGAAAGGAAGTAATTTGTAAAGCTTTAGATGAGCGTTGGACTTCTATTAATATAAGATTCTGTAATTAAGAATCTGTGTAAATGTATCCATAGATGAGGTCACGCTGACCTTTATTTTTATTTTTAATGTATGATATCAATCATAAAGAATTCAATCGAACATAAAGAATTTGAGGCCGATTTTATTTATTTTCTCTTTTCGATCACATTGCATATGCTCTGCATCAATATAGGGGACGAAGAGTGAGTGTCTCTATGTTCGCAAATGCTTATGATATATAATTATAAAAGAATCGATGTAACCGTAGAAACCGTCCTGGAGGATATCTTTAAACTGTGTTCGTTACCCGTTTTGGAAGCGGCGTGTTCCTAACACCTAAAAACGTTCCGCATATTGCTTTCAATACGTTGAACACGAACACCTATAAAATGTCAAGACGACATTTATACAATTGAAACAAATTGACAATTAAGAGTTCACAAACGTAATGAAAACAACAATTGATTACAATTAGCTTTGTATATCGGAAGAACAAATCTAAACTAATTAAATACGACAGGAATTACGAGTGACAACAGTACATGTACTGGGTATACATATGTAGCTGAAGTTTAACTTAAGTTCAGATGAATACAAGAAAAATATGTCTATTATTATTATAGATATATTAATATACTTTTAAAAATTAAAATAAATATCTTTTCTTGTAGCCTTTGCCCAAACTAAAGATCTGCTGAAGAAGACGGGTAGAAAATGACTGTTGACATTACAGCCTTTTTGTTAAAAAGTTTGATTTACTGGTGCAAATAAAGAAATAAAATACACTACAATTTAGTATAAGTATCTCCGATAATTATTCACTAATCAAAAATATTATATTTATTTATGCTTTGATCTAGTTGTTATAAACTGTAATTTATTTTTATTGAAAATAACTATTTTATGTTAATATATCATATGATTTTTCATGATATGGAGTATGAGAAACGATCACGTGGTACCTTATAGTAAGTGATTGCTTTGGTCCATATCTATCTTCAATAAGGACGAGTTATGTCTAGTATTTTTGAATCACTCCTGAGGACTGAGATAGAATACACTCACCATACGAAAAACAGTAGCATTATAATACTATTTCTCGCTGGTATTCTGCGAGTACGTACTCTTTACCCAATTGAGTCAACCCATGAATCGTGTAGCTAGAAGCTAAATGAAGTATAGATCTACCACAATAAATGTTACCATATGAAATTAAGTAGCATTGCAACAACTGCTTTTCATATTAAAATTATGTGCCTAGTTTTTCCCTTAACGATACAATTCATGCAACTACCGTATGCGATAAATAAGATGCCGTAATTACCAAATATGCGAACATGTTTATTCCTGAAAGTAATTCTATAGTACAACGTGAGCTTTAAGCTGCGAGAATTGCGAAATGATTCAAAATGTAAATTTCCCGGAATTTATTTACCGCGGTTGAAAATGAAAATTTTGGATTGAAATTCAATTTGTTCTCGCAGGTGTTGTGAAAAAACAAATAAAGCAAGAAACAAGTAGAAGTAGTATGTCTAACAAAACAACCGATGTGAAGTCAAATTTAAATTCTACTGAGAAACGAAATTTCTTATTTCGTACAAAGATTTGCTACCGTTCTGGGTCTTAAGTAAAATGCAGTGCTTTAAAACTGGATTTTAGTGCTACGAAAGTGAAGACATTTTTTAAAAAATATGATATTTAACGTTTGTTTCTAGCTGCAGAATCAATGGGTCAGCTCGACCGGCGTAGGATCACGCCCTCACAGAATACCAGCCGAAATAGTAACATAATGCTGCGTTGTTTCGTATGGTGAGTGTAAGGATCCGGAGACCTTTATTACTGGCGACAAGGCATTCAGTCTCAGTCATCAAGGGTGACAACGCATCCGCTATCATGGGCCGCAGAGATACCATCAGGTGAACTGTGTTCTCGTTTGTTTCTCTCAATGAAATTAAAAAAAAATGTGATACCCCTACCCTGGTATAGCTGACCGATTCATTCTGCAGCTAGAAACAAATTGCAGTGTAGCTCTACCACTGTCTAATGAATTGACACAATTTTACGTTGATATTCCACCGATAAAGATAAAAAATAGGCGTCAATGTATCACATGCTGATTATATAGATGTACAAATCCAACCACTTTATAGGGCTTTGTATTTAACGTTCTAAGAACCACTCATACAGGGAGCTCCTCGGCGTATCGATTGCGGCTGGGTACTTCTAATATAAAGCTGATTGTCGCCCTTATAAATATTTCACGTATTCTCTTTCTTAAGACCGCCAGAGCCTTGAGTATATATTTCTTTTCCTTTATAATATTCCATGAAAACTCTTAGAAGCCGTTACTCTTTGATCTCATAATACACATTCATCTCACATACGTGAGAACACAAGTATGTTATAAATGAATAGACGGTGACATGCTACGCCTGGATAAATACTGTTTTTTATTAATATAATTCTAATAGGCCGAAGTGGTTCATCTGTTTTTAATTTTATTTAACTAATTAATAATACGATTTAAAGAAGGTACGTTTGAATTTTTTTAAAGTAATTTTTTAAGTTTAGTCTCTCTGATCTTATTAATAATAATAATTAGACCAACAACTATGAGTGATACATGAAGGACGGCACCGTCGACATCTGTCGAGCTTGCCACCGTCCCGCTGAGTCAAAAAAAAGTCGAAGAGCCTATCATCATAATACACATCTCACAGCTGGTCATATACCTGCTCCATAGTAGTGTCATTGGCATAGTTACGAGCAGAGATACGCAGCTCCATTGTGGATTGACGGACTTCTCATTTCGTCGATTTTTTTATTCGGTCCTAACACTTTTCCTACGATCATTTTTCCAACGTCGATAGCAAACGATTCACTCGCGTACCGTGAAATTATAAGCGAACGGTCACTGAGCTACCATGACTGTCAATAATTCTTATTTATTAATAACTTTTGAATTTTATTACATAATTAAACGATGTATTTCCTCATTCTTGAGCTTTATCACTAGAACCGACTGCCCAAATTCGACTCAACAGTTTATAACGCAAGTTTAGTCATTCCTGAATATTTAATTTAATAGTTTCTTCATCAGTTCGAAGTCAACAGTAGAACATGGCAGCAAAAAGCTCTTATTTTTATCACAAGAAGCCCTACAACCTTATGATAAAGCTCTCTTTATAGTAAGCTTAGATCTTTACTGTAAATATTACTTGGTTGTTAAATAAAGATCAATTAATCTTTTGGACGTTTTAGACGTCGAGGTTATTCTGCAAGAGGGTGGCCCCCATTCATTGCGTGGCACTAACGTTCAGTATTTACTCAAAGTTTATTTAATTATGTAACATAATCTTTTTTGTTAGCGATAAGAAAAATCTTACAATGCACACAAAACATTTCTGTAGCATTAAGCTAAATTAAGCCCTGAAACCATAACAACGTGTCGTCGACAGCGGTAGACCAAATCAACCGTAACGAGCTGCCTATTTGCATAACAATTTCAATTAAGTAAAGCAAATTTGAATTTGAACATTTTATTGGTGTAGAGGCTTTGGCTTAATCGGAAGTTCATTGGGATTTAATGTATACATTGCCCTAAAGTTTTTCGATCTGTTTTACAATTTGAATAAGTTTAAGACTGACTGGTTGTTGTTCTGTCATTATACTATTAATACTTCTGGTTTTAGTAACTTCTATATTTTTTAAAAACAACACCGAGAAGCAAAGAGGAATAGGGCTAAAGTATCCCTTTTATGTAGTTTAGGGCGACTAATTGTTACCAAGATAAAACATGAACCTCTTTTAGTGGTCCTCACGATTTTTTTCTTCATCGCGAAGCACGTGGTAAATCAGTGTCAGATTCAGATCAATGGTAGAGCTACGCTGCAGTTTGTTTATCAGTGGTAGAGCTACGCTGCAATTTGTGCCTGCAAAACGAACAGGCCACCTCGACCGGGGAAGGACCACGCCCTCACCGGATACCAACGTGAAATAGCAGCATAATGCTGCTGTGTTTAATCTGGTGATTGTAGGGATCCGGTGACCTTCATTACTGGTGACGAGGTACTCCATCTCAGACCTCAAAGGTGACAACGCATCTGCATTACGATTCCTTGTCAAGGATGAATGTAGACGTAATGGGTCGCAAGAATCACGTACCATCGGATGAACCAATACCCACTCTAGATTGGAGGTCTGTGCTCAGAAATGGGATCGGTATATATGTTTCTTCATTTTGTTTACAAGCTTTATCTAAAAGCGAATAAAATCTGTCTTATTATTTTTTGCGTAACTTGATTTATTCACAATCATTTTTATACAAAGATAATTTAGCAAAGTTTTTTAAATTTGATCAGATTAAAGAATTTCGGGAGTAAAATTCGCCAGGGTGGCACTTAGACTTACCAAGAATTATGATTAAGATAAAATATCTTGATTGCTTTGGTATTTTTTTAAGTGACGTTGTCCTTTGATTATCGCAGGGAGATATTTTAAATCTGGAATAAATCAGAGGGAAGGAAATACTTATGAATTCCTTAAGCACTGTTTTATATTTTTATTTTTTGTATGAGCGATAAGTAGTTTTCTTGTGTTATTTTCTTGTATTATATTCTCTTATTGTTCAATGTGGAACATATTCCTTTATAGATAGGACATCGCCAATAATGTTTTATTATTGCCATTATGCCAGTATTGTTTTCTGATAGTTTTTTGACATCAGAGCTTAACGACAATCGAAGACAAGGCCCTGTGAGTAAAACATATAGACTCTCTTTTTATAGGTCCACTAAATTAAAAATAATTTAAATTAAGCACTAAGCGGTAAGATCAAGATCAAGAAGAGAAGAAAGAAAATGTACATACAATTAAAATAGGGAAGTAATTATAATCTAAGTTAAATCTGACAGGGTCAGTGTGCTGTATCTTTGTAGTTACATCATGAATGGGTCAGCTCGACTGGGGAAGGACCCTAAAATACCATCGTGAAATAATGCTGTCGTGTATTGTATGGTAAGTGATGAGAAACGGAGATACAATTACTAGAAGCGATGCATACCATGTAAGTTTTCAAAGGTGAACACGCGTGGACGTTACATCTTTGTTGATATGGAAGTAGGTATTAATGGGTCGCAGATATCATTTATCATCAGGTGCAAATGCAATGCAACGTGTTGTCATATGTCATCCATAAAATAAAAATAAAAAGAAAAGCTACTAATGAGTTATGGAAAAATATAATATTTTTCATTTATTTTTCAGACACACTTTATGTTTAACAAACGAGCGTGCTATGATGCCTATGCATTTGCGCAAATAGAGATAAGATAAGATTTAATACATATGCAATAAGTTTAGAAGAATTTTAGAGTCAAGAACACGAGATGAACCCCTAATGCAGCAGCCTTACTGTAACCACAATGCCACGCGATTGTAACACGTACACAAGGCTATTTAGTGTGCTTGTTTATTCGAATACCACATTAAAGGCGCTCCTAATGCTTTAATCCTATTTTCTCATGTTTGTGACATGTTTCGTTGAGTATGTTGTATTAAAGTGTTTAACTGTCTACACGCGAAGTATATTATTTCATTCACAGGCGGCGTTACCTATGGCGAAGGGTGTGCGTAGCACACGGTCGCAGCGGTGTTATGGGGGCTGGCTTCGGCAGTTTCAACATCATCGATCAGCAATTTTCATTTTTTTAACATTTATATAGACATGTTAACATTTGTACCTATGTCGTTTTGAACGAGCGCTTACTAGAGGGCGCTAGGGAATTGATTGCACACGGGTGCAACGTGGGCTAGAGACGCCTTTGATTTCATTAGCATTCAATTATATATGTAAATCAGATTACTTGAGTTAAAGAAAAGAGTCCTTAAAGATTAATCTTTCAATAATAACGTAAGAAATGTCGACTTTACGATACCAATTTAGGTTATTACTCCTTAACTTGTAAATGAACACCTTCAGCAACCCACAAAATCTGGGTAAGATTTTGTGGTTTGCTGAAGGAGTTCATAAGAAAAAGATCAGCATACATGATAATTTAATTATTTTATGTAGAGGCTGCGGCAGCTTAATGTCTAACTGTACTCGTTTTTAATTCACGGTATACGAGCAAACCGGATGGAGTGCGCACTCGGATCGTATTATCGCCCCCCCCTCTGTTATGTCGTCGACTTCGTCCACAGGGGTCGGAGTGTAGCATCGTGGTTGTGTCCCTACTCAGCGGTCCCTCCCGCTCGCGAGTCTGATTAGATTAAGCTCTAAAGGTCTCTGGACCAACAGCAATACTCACACACAAAAAAAAGGAAAAACCGACACCAATTAAATTGTTAATTGCATTTTTAAGTGCTGATTTATCACATGCACCGCGATAAAGGAAAACATTTTTCGTGTACGCTATATTGTTTCATTTGTATCGGTATTGGTGAGAAATACACAAGTGTTTATGTAATTGTAAAAAAGTGGTTTAGTTGAAATCACACACAAAATACCAGCTCAAAATATGCAGCATATCTCACCAGACGATATAAAGCAGCGTGCATTGTTTCGTTTGATGAGACTAGAGATCTGGAGACCTTCATCACTGGTGATGAAGCATTCGATCATAGTCATTTGGAAACGCAGCTGCATTATGTTTCTTTATAGAAGATGAAGGTGTCATGGGCCTTAGAAGTAATTTACCATCAGGTATATTGTGTGCTTGTTTGTCACCCTTATTACAATAAGAAACGATCCAATGGTTTAAATGTGGAATATATCATATCATTTTTATTCATATATGGTATCTGTTTATATCTGGGATAAAACTTTTTAATTTAATCTACTCCCATGTTTGTTGGTGGATGTCGAGTAGCCCTAAACCTGCTTCATTAATGTCACCTGATAATAAACCTTCTGTTCATTATCAGGTGGTATCGCCTTAGTTGAAATCGACAAGAAGAACATCGATAAACATCTACGTAGTACTTGTTCAAAAACTTCGCTAGCGTAATTCAGACACTATTCACTGACTGGTTGACCTTGTTCGTGACAGCTCAGCGTTCCTAAAATAAATTAAGTCGAAATCCTGTATGAAATCTAGAGTTAACATCTAATGGTACTAAGGAATCTTGATAGAATTCGACCCAAATCGTATTGAAATTTTAATAGCAAATGGTCATTGCATCTCGTTTAGTGATACGAGCACGTACCATGTATTTACACAACAATTTCAATTTGCAAAGTCAATTTTAGCTTTGAGTGTTGCGCTCGCATTTCCAGCTTTGAAAACTTTGCAAGCGTCGTGTTTTTTTTTTTTATTATTTACAGTTCTATTCACAATTCACGTTTACAGTTATGGCAACAATTGAATACGGACTCGGCTTTTAATATAACAAGGTTATGTAACTGTGGAGCAATGTAATCTTGTAAAATATTTATCACACGTAAATTAAAATATCATGTAATAAAATATTTATCTTAGTATTTCTACTACTTTGATACTAAAGTTGTTGCTGGAAACGCTAAATACTTATTACAGACTTTGCTTTATTAATATAAACAACACCTGTGGCTATCAATAAACATGAAGTGAAAAAAATAATTGAATTGCAAATTTTCTCGGTTTAGTTTAGGTCGTACGGTATAAAATAGTAATTGGATAATAAGATACTTGAACATTATTTCAAATAAATATTTAAGATATCCTTCCTACGTAGGGATGGAACAAGCACACTTATTTCTTTCCCAAACAAGCACGTTTCCTCACGATGATTTCATTCACCGTCGAGAACGTTTTAGATCATAACATATCATTACCATGACAAATTCATTGTTGCTATTAGCAGGTAACGAAATCATTTAATTTTGAAATTAATAGCGAGCGCCTGGACAGTGAGTGTATAGCTCACCAGAGCACAGCATAATATAATAAATTTATTTTGATAAAAGAATAAGAATCGAGGTTAGACCACCCCTCCAATAACTTACAAACCCCCGTTCCATTAAGCGGAAAACTAAGCAATACTTGGGATGTAGTGTATTTACCCAAGCATTGTCGGATAAACTAGAGCAATGAGGAACCTAACTAAGGCAATAGGAAGTAATAACAGTACCCAGCAACGATGTGCAAATAAACGTTATTTCTTTATTATTTTCTAAGTTAAGTGAATGGGACGCACAGTCTTACGGTTAATAAGAGAAAACCCCGTACTATACAATAAGCTTCATTTGAAGGACCGTTTGGTTTGAGCCTTTCGTATCACACTGAGCATACACGCTAGTACTTGTTTTCTTGAACCGGGACTCTCAATATACACTGCCTCTTGAGGAAAAACAGAGTTATTTAGGATTTTAACCCACCTGTCGGGTATTTTTTTTTTAAAAAGACATTTTCTTTCAATTCATCATATCATTACTAACATTCCGGTTAAGCACTCCAACTAAGATGAAAATGCTTGTGCTAGGAGATGGTTCACGACATTTATCGAATGGAGGTTTAGAACCCCCGACCCTAAGTTTCGCAGACCGCACCTTAAACCATTTGGCTATTGACGCTATTTTTGCCCGGAGCTCCTTCCAATACACAAAGGGCAACCATCCCCGACAATTTAGTGATGATGTGAACATTAATGAAATTCGACTCCGCATTTTACAACACAATCGGTACCAACAACCAAGAATTATTGGTTCTAAGATTTTCCCAGCGTATATATACAGAGTGGTAGGTTATGTCAGTTGTTCATTGTCATTAGATTTTTTCCTTTTACTATATCAACATTATTATCACGATTGTAGTCAAAATATTGTAATTAAAGATTAAAAACTTTTATTTGCTAGTTCAGTAAAAAAAATAGGTTTACATGTTTACAATGTACTGACCTATAATACAGTGGTTGTACAATTTTTTTCCACGGAGGTAAAAGAGACTGGTCTTCCGGTCGTCATGATTACTCATTTTTATTATTAAATTAACGGTTACAAACGAGTACACAGTTCGGTAGGTGATGACTGTACTGATTTAAATACTTAAGTCCATCAATAAAGATTCAAGATGCATATTGTCTACCCATGAGGACTGAGATTCTTTTTTTTTACATTGAGAGTAACAAACGAGCACACAGTTCACCTGATGGTAAGTGATTCCTACGGCCCATGCCCACGACATTCATGCTTGACAAGGAATCGTAATGCAGATGCGTTGTCACCTTTGAGGTCTGAGATGGAATGCCTCGACACCAGTAATAATGGTCTCCGAATCCGTACACTCACCAGACGAAACATAGCAGCATTGTGTTGGTATTTTACGCTGTTATTCTGTGAGGGCGTGGTCCTAGCCCGGTCGAGTTGACCCATTCATTCTGCAGCTAGAAACCAACTGCAGTGTCGCTCTACCGCACATAATGATAATGGCCTTCTGGTCGATTTCGACCATAGCAATATCTTCTGATAATATCTGACAATATCAATTGTGTACATATTATAATATAGTGCTATATGTATGTATGTTATCTTATAACTCAAATTAATGTATGTAAGTCGGAGGAAAGTTCACTGTAATACTGTAAAACTCACTGAACAAAAGTAACGTAAAAAACACGCTCTTTTTTTAACAATTTGTCTCTCTCATCTATTTTATATTATTTGAACTGTCACGATGAGTGTTTGGGTGATACGAGGAAATAAAGAGACCTTAATACTCATATATAATATCGCGAATAACATTATCCAAGTCTCGAAAAAAGATCGCGTAATTGTTACCAATATTATATTCCATTGATGTTTTAAGCCATGTTGTTCAATATACTAATTGCACATCCGCATTCAAGTAAATGTATATAATTTGACGGCCATCTTTTTTAAGGGTCGCATACCCTCGGGTAATGGTACCTTCGCAAATTAATTTTATTTTCCGTAACAATTTCGTCCCGCATATGGTTAATGGGAAAATAGGGTAACTCAACTACAGGCATATTCTGAAAATTATAATTTAATTTTTTCACATTATATATTTAACTCTTTGTATTTTTACAAAAAAATTTTTTTTTTTAAATAAATCTAATAAAATAAGTTAAAATATTGGTTTTTATAAGACAAACTGTATTGATATCTACCGAATTTTCTATGCTTTATACCCATGGCTGTCACGAAACATTAGCTTGCAGCATCTGCATCCAACGAATTCCGCGGCCAAATACTGTTTAATATTTGCAATGATAACCTACTAGATAGACGCAGCGGAATAAAGCTTCTACTTTAAGCTAGTTAATTGTAATAGCGTTCTTAGCCTGAAGCGTTCATGTTATATATATATTTTTATTACATTGAGAGAAATAAACGAGCACACAGTTTACCTGATGGCAAGTGATTCCTGCGGCCCATGACATCTACATTCATCCTCGACAAGGAATGATAATGCAGATGCGTTGTTACCCTATGAGACTGAGATGCAATGCCTCATCACCAGTAATAGTGGTCTCCGAATCCCTACACTCACCAGACGAAACATAGCAGCATTGTGTTGGTATTTTACGCTGTTATTCTGTGAGGGCGTGGTCCAAACCCGGTCGAGTTGACCCATTCATTCTGCAACTAGAAACCGACTGCAGTGTCGCTCTACCACACATAATGATAATGGCCTTCTGGTCGATTTTGACCATAGCATTATCTTCTGATAATATCTGACAATATCAATTGTGCATATTATAATATAGTGCTATATGTATGTATGTTATCTCATAACTCAAATTAATGTATGTAAATCGGAGGAGAGTACATACGCATCAATCTCACATCCTAAAACTAATAGTTTGTGTTGCACAGTATTATTCACTGACTGTCAATCGATATATGTACATATATATATACATATATATATATATATATATATATATATATATATAAATATCTTTATATAAATATCTTTATATATTATAAGAATAAATATTAATTTACTAAACTCTACAACGGCTTTACTATCATTGTTTGGTATAGTCACTTAACACCTTGTGCCTTAAACTCTTTCATAGATTATTAAAAAGATCAATAAAAAAGATCCTAAAAGTTATGTTTATTTGTTTATAAGTATACCAACATTTTAATTCAAGCGTAGAAACATTTGAACATACAAAACCGGAATTAAAAACCGTTACAGTTTAATCCCTTAATCTCGTAAAACCGTTAGCGCTGTGTATTTTCGTAGTATAATCACGAATCGTCATCAATGCTCGCGGCTAGTGACGTAGATAAAGTATTTTTTGTTTTAAAGATATAAAGTAAAACATTAACTGTTCAACATCAAAAACCTAAGAAACAGTATTCGCTTCATTTATATGGAAGAGTGTTGTCAATATTCTAAACAAAACATTATATTATTTATTATTTATTACAATTGAAAGTTTTTTTTATAATACATATAGGGTGTCCCAGAACTCAACGTCAAGCCGAAACGGGGTGACAGGATTGATCGTAACCATCATGAGAAAAATCAGATTATGGGCATTTTAAGAAAAACCTAGAAATTTGGTCAAACTGTAACCATTTTTCGGTTAGTGGTTAATTTTTATTGTTTTTGTTAATTTAAACTTTGGAACCATAACCCTATAAACCATAACATATCTGAATGACAGTCAAAAATAATGACACAATTGCCCCAAGTTTCCTAGAATTAAGACTCGATCGATCAATCCTGTCACCCCGTTTCAGCTTGACGTTGAGTTCTGGGACACGCTGTATAAGAGGTGAGACATTAACACCCCTTATGGTAAATAATGACTATTAGTTATGACATCCACTTGCATCCTCAACAAAGATTGCAGATGCGTTGTAACCCTTGTGGACTAAAATGGAACCCCATCATCCCTAAAAGGATGATGGGGGATCCTTAGACTAATCCGAAACAGTAATGTTATGCCACTAATTCGCGCTGTTATTCTGTGAGGTCGTGATCAAATCCTGGTCGTGACGACCCATTCACGTTGCAGCTAAAGCTTTACAAGTGAATAAACTTTGAAATCTTCAATAAGATCGTTCAGGAGCGTCGCTGTAGTCAAAAACTGTTCCATAGCATGAATGAGATTACTCAACTGGTTAATGTCTTTCACAGAACACCATCGTAGTTACCGTTTTTGATACATAGTGATATCACGAATAAATATTTAAAAAAAATATAGAAACAGGATGTCAAACGAGCCGACATGTTCATGGTGTAGCTAGTTTTAAATATTATTAAACAATACTGGGGGAAAATTTATATTTTTGTCGTAGAAGAGTACATAATTATAGTAAAGACCGTGCATGAAGACTCGATTTGACTGGACATCATTACCTGACGGATCATTGCTGTCGAGTTTCACGTAAAATTTTTGCTGTAAGCGCTCTTTTGTTTCATATGGGGCTTTAACTGTGGCCCCAACTGTTTTGGAAAAGTTTTTTGGGTATTGCGGTTTACGTTATAACCCTTTTTGAATTTCATTAACATTTAAAGCTCGCTTATATTTATATAACAGGCTCCTGCCATTTTTGAGCTTTTCTTTTAATTTGGTATCTCGATTTTTCTTACCGTCGGGACATCTACATGTGAATGGATAGGATCAGAGAATAGTCCCAGACCCGCTTAAGAAATTAGTCGTAATAAGCTTAGAGCATGAATTTCAAATAAACTTGAACACTGCCGGCCTTGCAGGCAGAGCATTCGATTGCTACGAAAATCTTTTATAACCAGTAATAGGAAACCCGAAGCCTAAGAGAGATTATTTCGTCACTAGTAATAATATAGTTTATTTCTTTCATCATAAGAAATAGTACCTTAATCTATTTTAAGCTGGTAGCTACACTTTCCCATATACCAGTTCGAGTCAACTATTTGCGTTACAGCTTTTCATTACCTTGGGCTTGGGTTGAGTGAAGTCTTTTTAATGTTTCTATATATATATATATATATATATATATATATATATATATATATATATTCTACGTAGCTTATATTCTATAAGATCTTCTTTTACGTACGTTTAATAGTACGTTAAAATAAATCCACCAAACTTCATAATTTATCATACAGAGCCGTCATTCCTGCTATATCTGATCAATATGTATTGCACCATACAGATGAAACAAAAAATAAAATATTTATTGATTGCTTCTCGAATGAAATTGCGTTTGTTGCCATAAAATTTAATGTGTTATGAACCCTGAATGTTAGGCAGCTGTGAGTTGACGAGCATGTATTTTTTTTTATATTATGTTTATTTATTCTTTATATATTTTTGTTTTGAAAAAAGAGTACGATTGGAGAACTTAATGCTTTTTGGCATTCTCTACTAGTCAACAATTGAGATGTAAGTACCACGGACCCTAGGTGCCAACAATGAAATTATTCTTTACTTTTTAAACACATTATATTTACTTTTAAAACAAAAATGTATATAGTATATGACAATAATAATAATAAATAAATAAAATAGTACAAAAACATAATTTACTACTATATATACACACGTTCAATTAATATAAATCTATGCAGGCAATTTTAAATGGTCAAACAATTCCAATTCCGTTTCCAAATACACATGACTCTCTTGATAAAAGTAACAAACTCAAAGTCACTCTTTTACAAGAAGTTCCAATGTTATCTTATGTATATATTTTTTATTTCTGTGGACTTAAAGCGAATCCTGTTTCCATATATGTATGTTTGTTTTTAATATAATCTGAATCGATTAAAGACCTTACTTAATACAACAAATTTATATGATACAAAGGTGTTACAAGAGAACGCAATCCCATGTGATTACTAAAGCTCACGAGATCCCCATTCATCCCCGATGAGGCATCGGAATAAGGAAGATGCATTGTCCCTCCTGATGACTAGGGTGGATTGTCTGGTAATTAGTAATCAAGTGTCTGGTTTTTTCACTCATCAGATGAAATACAGCAGTGTTGAGCTGCCATTTTAAGATAATATTCTGTGATAACATATAATAGTACAGTTTATGGTTAGGGAAATTTTTATCGTATATTTAAATACGCCTTTCAGTGAACTACGGTGCATAAGCTCTTAGGCTTAGTTGGGGTAGTTGACGGTAAAGTTAGTAACATCAATGGCACTTCTAACTAACCTTAAAATAATATATGTAATCATGTTTTACGAAAGCACCAAATACACAAATATATAGAATAATTTATTTAACATTCACAAGTATATCACCGGTTTACCGAATATATTCGACGTTCATTTTATTCACAAAGCCCTGTGGAGACGGCCGGAAATATTAATAACATTTCCGTAATAAGTAAATAACGTCGCGTCGTACCCACGAAAATATATTCTTGGAGTTGAAAACGTTAGAGGGAAAATCAATTACCCTAAATGCGAACCTTTCAAGCCAAGATCTCTCTGTGGAATTGATTAATGTCCCTCCTGGCCAATTTCGACCATATTAACGTCTTTTGACTATACGATATTATACACGTGTCCGTTATTATACACGCCTACGATGTGATTACCTTCTATATCATTGGATAGCCTTTACATCACTGGATATGAAGCTTGAATAAATAAATAATTACAATAATTTACACACTCTTCTATATTTTTCTTTAAAAAGATACAAACGGCGGACTTAACGCCTTATGGCATTCTCTACCAGTCAACCAGTGGAAAGACATTGTGGTTATTAGGCCTACATTGTAAATAAGAGAAATAATATATATCTTAAAACGTAAAATTTAATATATATATATATATATATATATATATATATATATATATATGTATATATATACATACACATAAATATACATATATATATATGTAGAAACATACACACACATACATATCATACTCTCAGTTATATGTGTCATAATGATTTTAACGCTTTCAAATTTCTCTAGGGAACTGATTTAATCTTATAAGATCGCAGATCTCGTCCACAAAAGACATATGAAGAGCGCAGCTTCAACGGCGTCTGCTTACCGCACACTCGATGCAAGGTCCATTGTGGATCGTCTTTTGTTCCCACATCTGCATGTTAAGAATTAATAGGTCAGATATATAGATCAGGTCAGTATCTGACACACTCGTTACGTGATATGGAATATTTAATGAGCATCAGCTTAAAGTGCTCTATAATCGGTCAAGATAAACTTGCGATTTATTCAGTATTAATCAGCTCCATTACTTGCAAGCAACATTTATATAGTAATAAAGTTTGCTATTATCAAGAAGATAGATCAATAAGTCATTTAATTAAGATTCATATGAAATTAAAGCTAAATCAAAGAGGATTTAGTACAGATCAGATTAATATTAAATATAATTATGGCAGTTTGGCGAAACTATTATTTAGTAATTAAATTTAATGTATTTTAATAAATAAATTTTAAAAAAATTACATATTTTTTTAAAATTTATTTATTAAAAAATATGTAATTTTTTAATACCTATTAATCAATCCGGTGAAACTGTAAAAGCCCTCGGGCTTACAGCAGCCATCAGCCCGAAAAATTAAATAAACTAAAAAGCCTATTGAATTTCACAATTGTAACTATTATTCTTTGTTTAAAATCATACATTTATTATTAGACGTCTTTGTCATTATTTCTTTCCATTTCCGAGAAATAGTAGTAAGCTATTGTAGTAGTCGTTCGTTGAATGATAGAGGTCGTAATATAAAATATAATGGTAAGTTATAGAAAAAAAAGCTCAGTATCAAAAGAAAAGATATATTATTTTAAAGGTATAAAAATTCCCATTCGAAGTTATTATTGAAATATTTAAAAAATCGGTGCAGAACATCGCAAGGATAATTTATTATGTCACTGTTCACTTGATCGTAATCGATAAATGCGGAACTTAATGAAATGTCAAGATGAATGGGCGATGTTACTCATGATAAAATAGCTTTTATTACATAAGTTAAAAAATAGAGTATGTGAAACTCAGTGAAGAACGCAAGGGATAATTTTTTATATGATCTACATCCCGGTTTGTTAATGTAAATAGTAAAAAATAAGAATAGAAAGAACACAAAAATTTTCAAGGGTTAAATGGCTAAGAGGCAGAAAGAGAAAATGAAAGGAGAACTAAAACGAGCCTAGCCACATATAGTTGTCGCTTTTCAACTCTCTGGTCGAGTACTAATTTTTCCTTTTAAAGGTTAAAATATTTATTTCTATCATCATTGGCCCATTATTAGTTCACCGTAGAACAATAAACTTCCCCACAGCCTGCTATAGAGTACGATCATGAGCCCCTTGTATCCATTGATTTCCTTTAAAAAAAAATATTTCCTACACAAATACAATATTTTTTATCGCGTATTAACCTACACCGATTTAGAGTACCGCAAGAAACTGGGTCAGTTATAAATATCTGTAGCATCGGCTTGAGAGAGGTTCCGTGATATCGAGATGGCAAGCTTTAGGTACGTGGATATCCCTCCCTTTGTTTAGTACTCGATTTGAGGGCACCCTCCATCGAGAATATTAAAGGAACGTGCTAATAACAAAGTCGTAGAGGGGGAAGTCGTGACGAAACCGATTTTAAAAGAGAAAGTCCATTGCAGATTAGATAGTAGATTATATGATTAAATATATTTTTAATAGAACTTTATAAAGTTAGTAAAAAGTATACAAGAAATAATTACGAAAAAAAAACAAATCTTTATTAATACTCGTACAAAATACCTGAAAAATAAATCATAAATCTTGGTTGGAAATTAAATCTAACATCCACTTAAATAAGTAATTAGATAACAAAATATATTTACTATAAAACATGAAAAATGTCCCGTATATCGTCTTAAAATGAATTTGCGACCCAAAGTGAATTTATAAATGGAATTTTAAATTCTGATTTATATGTGCTCTGTGTTGATGGAAATTATGATGAGAGTAATATATTTAGCAGATATGTGAAGTTCGTTAATCTCTACGGTATCCTGGAATGGAAAGGTGTGCACCAAGATACGGGATGTTAATTTAAATATTTTTGTTGTGTACTAACATTGATTTCTTATTAGTTTTTTTTTGTTTACAGGTAAGACTAGACAAGCGGTTAGCGAACGCAGTAGGTACAAAGGATTTTTTTAAGTCAGTTTGGTTTCTAAATTATATTTAAAAAAAGGTGGGAAATCATGTGTCAAAAACATTTGTGTTGCTTTTTTATTTTTTTAAAGATTATTTTTTACATATCACTTACTTTAAGTGTTCCAACAAAATTTACAAGAAATGAAAGCTGTTGCTCGCTTCTGCGCATTGCAATTAAAGTAACGTTAGCACTAATGAGAGTCTCATCACGCACCGCCATTTTGACGCCGCACGTCGAATAATAAAATGGCCGACTTGCTTTCCCGTTACAGATGCAAATCTTTTGCATCAATTTCAAATTATTTGAGTATTAAGTGACCGTAATTTTAAAACTTTTTATATAACCAAAGATATCACTTGAGTTTTCGTGTTCGTATACTGGACACAATAATTGTGAAAAAAGAACAGATTATATAATAATTTCCACATTTTTACTAACATACAAATAGTTCCTAGTTTAACGTGTTATGCTATCAAAATAGTATATCTTCAAATAAGCGCGTGGCACAATGGCTTAAGTTCTTGTCTGCTGCGTCTTATTATTTATTTATATATTATTCTGACTTTAACAGCATTAACAGCCTTTGTAGTTCTAACAGCACGCGGCCGCCCCGATCTTTTCTGGTCTTCGACACAGGAAGTGTTGTTGTATCTGTTGATAGTACGGTATCTGAACATACGGCTGATACCAAGCTTTTGAAGTGTCTGGAATATGACTGACGGCTCCATACCCACTTTGTGCAAGGCGATCACTGCAATCCTATTGTCTTTAACACCCCATTCCATATTGTAATTTGATAATGAACACAAAAAAATATGTGAAATGGCACAAAATCTAAAGAAGTTTTTAAAATAATAAACGTGTACCAAATTCAAAATAATTAAAAAGTTGAAAAAAAGAAAAGTTTTTGTAACAGTATTTATGGCCGGACTAGTTACATATATATCAGCAGCTCACGTGATGATAAGTGATTACTGCTGCCCATGAACATTCGCAACACCAGAGGAGTTGCAGACGCGCTGGCAGCCTTTAAGAAAGATGTACATGTAGTCTTTTATTGGAGGACCCTTAGTCGTTACGCTGATTCCACACAGTAGTCTGCGTGACGGAAAATTTCGCGTAAACCGCTCAATGGTGGAGTGCCAACCGTTGAAATGATGAGGATGATATTTGGAATTCTATTGTGCTGTACGATATTTAAACTCGGCGGAAGTAACCCGAAAAACTCAGAACACTCTAAATTAATGAGTTTCAGAGATGCAACATCTCTTCTTAATGCCAGTGACCCCTTATATATTTCCATTCGACTATTATCGTGAACTATTTCCAAGCACAAGCATTTAAACTTTAGTTAGTGTGCTTAACTGGAATGTTAGTTATTTAAATAGCACTGCTAGAATTCTTTAAAAAATTTAAATATACTATCATTGGGTGAACTGTACGCTCGTTTGTTTATCTGATTCCTATATCGCTTTATGTGTTGGAAGCCTCTAGTTATCGACTACGGCGACATCGTCTGGTTATTGCCGAATGACATCAACTGCGAAGAATATGTTATGTGCCGTAAGTATTTGCGCAAACACTCACTCGTCATACCCTTCCTTAATCCGATGTTATGCATGTGAAATAAGATTAAATGGGAAAGTTGAGATGCAGTGACAAAGACACGGGATGGATAAGTCACACTCAGACTCGAACGATTTATGATACACAAATATTGTTTCTCGGCTGAGAATCGAATCCAGCACCCACGACACAGCATCCGGCACCATTAGCAACTGGTCGTGGCTCATCAATACGTAGAGTTTTGTATTCAGCATACTTAGATGGAATTTCCTGCATCAGTCCGTTATCAGAGTACGAAGTGCATCCCGCTTGCTAATAGAGCTATCGCGATTCACGGCAAGCAGGTTTTGTGTGATAATGTTCATATATTATTTTATTTCTACCACTCTGATGGCCGTTTATTCACTTATTTTTACACAATTACAATACGTCTAAATTGCAAACATATGTTTTGATTCTCTTTCTTAGAAATAAACTCCGCACAGCTGGTATTTGATGAATTTTTTAGTGTTCATTTAATTAATTAAAATATTAAGTATAAGTGACTATTTTGTAATTTAGACTATATAAATATTTGACAATGAAGCTGGAGGTGTGGTGTAAAAGTAATACTCGTAAAATATTTAAAATTTATAACTTTCAAAATTTAAATAACATAAAAACAAAATTGAAGGATGCTGTATTCCTTATTAGCTCATCTATATTTTTAGGATAAATGCCGCTGTTAATATCCTGACACAGCTCTCTCTCTCTCTCTCTAGCAATACTAGTTCCATCATTATTGGACTCTTTCACGACACCTCTAAGCACCCAATATGACATACTTCTCATTGCCTCTATACTCCGTAACGACCTATAACAGTTTACTTACCATAGTTAAATTCTGTTTCATTTATAATTCACTCTGATTCAAAATTTGAGGCAAAACTATAATGAATGTGTTTTTTGCAATTTAAACTTCTGTTTTTTTCTTCACAAAAAGTATCGATAGTTATTTAATAACAAGTACTATTCTTTTTTAATTAATATATCCTTACACTCCAGATTTACTCATAATGTATCTTTTAATGTAATTATCCTATTTTACAGACTATGGGAGATTGTTACAGTATCATAAAGTAAACGGTATATATATATATATATATATATATATATATATATATATATATATATATATATATATATATATATATATATATACATATGTATATATATATGTGTATATATATACATATAGATAGTCAATGTAATCAGAAATTGTTCTGTATCAGATTAATAGGATTTAGCGTAATTTCATCGCCAGGCTGGCAGGGAGGCATGACAGTAAACTCGTAACCCCCTTATCCTCCCCGATGCCTTAATACACTCTGGCATACTACGGTAATGTAAATTCTTGGAGATAATAATTTTGAAAACTTAAGCTTAAGCTTAATGTGAATGAAGAATGCCTTAATATAAAGTTCTTGAAGCGTCAATAGCCTAATGGTTTAGGGTGCGGTCTGCGAAACTTAGGGTCAAAGGTTCGAATCGGTCATTCGACTATTATCGTGAACGTAAATCTCCTAGCACAAGCATTTTCAGCCTAGTTGGAGTGGTTAACCGGAATATTAGTAATGTTACTTAGCATTGCTAGCATTCATTACAAAAAAAAAGAATGTATTGATGCGATTAAATTTGAATATCTTCATACCATATGTAGTATTTTCTTTCTTCCCCTTAGTTTTTTTATATATAATTATACTATCGTAATCTTACAGCTTCTATATTTGATATAATTAAAAAATATATAATAAACAATTATATTAAGTTGTGAATAGTAACTTAATTATCCTGTAAAACCGAGCTGAGCGACGAGAGTCAGGTCAGAGATTTCCTAGCCTTCAAACAGATAATCCAAATAAATTGTCCTTATCATTTGTTGCGTCCTGTTATGTCCATTCTTTAATTGCCCAACATTAGAGCGCATGACTTCTAACTTTATGTTGATAATTAATTAAAAAACAATATATATAACCTTCTTGTCCATCCCGACATAGCGATTGCCGCTAATTGTCACTTACTGTCATCAACTGCGCAAAATATGTGAAACTACTGGGAGTTTCAGACCAACCATCATACGAACAAGACCTGGCTGTATGGACTAAAGTACTTTGCCTTTCCCATTAGGGATAAATTAATATCATCATCATGTAAAAGTACTGGAAGCATTTATGCAAACTAAAAACTTTTATATTTATAAATACTTAAACAGTGACTTAAATGTCATGTAAAACCTGACCTCAATCTCATCGTTCACATTTTCCAGTCTAGTATCGTTAAGCGCAAAGTCTGTTCCTGCAATTAACTTTGTCCTTTGTTATTCGATAGACAAGACAAGTACAGTTGCGAACAATTATGTCTATTTCTTTATAATTATCGTTCTATATTTGCCCAACATTACAACAAGATAGAAGTTGATGCTGATAATGACTGGTGGATTATATATATATATATATATATATATATATATATATATATATATATATATAAATATATATAAAAAGATACACATAGAGAAATTGTCCTGTATTAGATTAATAAGATTTAGCGTAATATCATCGCCATGCTGGCAGGGAGGCATGACAGTAAACTCGTAACCCCCTTATCTTAACTATTGATGACAATTTTAAGAACGGAAAAATAAAATGTCAAAACGGTTTCTCGCTATTGTTTCTCTGTTCGCCAAAATTAGTTAATCTAACTAAGAAACTTAATACATTTTGAAGTTTTATTGCAAAAAGCGAATAATGATAACGCTAGAGATATTTTTACTTACTTAGTAAATTTTGAAAGAGCTTGGTTAGGACGTGTTAATGCATCCACCCTATATTCCTGACCCTCAGATTTTTACCTGTTTCGGTCTCTTCAGAATTATTCAGGTGGTGTTAGGTTAGTAAGAGAGGACTGTCAAGATTAATTGTGGCAGCTTTTTGATCAGAAATCCCAAAAATTCTACAGCAATGAGATTATATTACAAACTACAAAATTGCAACAAGTTATCGAATAAAATGGCAGATATATATTATAATCAAATGTAAATAAACTAAGATAAAACATATCTTAAATGTGTATATAAAATATGAAAAAACTATTTATAATTATTCACCGGATTTTTGAGCGATTGGTTGGTTGTCTTGTAAATAAACATTTAAATCTTTGGAATATTCAAAGGTGCACATCACGGACGTTTGCAATGAAGTAAAAAATTAAAATAAACTAAATTAAATATCACTTCTTTAATTAATTAAAGAAGACCAATGGTTATATGTTATAGTTAGAGAATAATTACAAACAATTAAGAACTTTTATTAATGCAAAAAGTATTTCTTAAGTTGAATAACGTGAAAATGTAGATTAACATGAAAAAAGAGAACCGTAAGAGAAGCTGTATTTCTTGAATGCTAAAAACTAAGCGTTGTAAATTTATCTATGGCACTCTTATTAAATTTATTGTTCGGTACAAAGCATTTCTACGTCGTAAGAAGTAGAACGCTTTTGTGATAAGTTATCAATGGAATAATTTTTTAATTTTTACTGAGGATGACAAAGGAACGTACATTTCACTTGGTGGTAAGTGATTCCTGCGGCACATGACATCTACATTTATCCTCGATGAGGGATCATAATGCAGATGAGTATTAAGATAGGAATGCCTTTTAGAAACTAATAAGGGTCTCCAAGATACGGTCACCAGATGAAACACGTCAGTTTTATTTTACCCTGATGTGAGGGCGTGGTCCTTCCCCAATCGGATCCACTCAAGCCTAAGCTAGAAGCAAAATCCAGCGTGGCTCTATCACTATTAATTATAGAACTATAGTAGTGGTCCCGCTATATTATTTAACAACATAATTCTTTTCTGTAATAGAGTCACGCATCAACTTTTGTTGTGCGATGAATAGACTGGACAGGTACCACCGCCTTGGAGAACACTGGCGTAAAGTGGATGTGTCATATACATAGTTTAGCCCGGTGAACGTGAATTAAACGAAAGCGGGGTGAACCACTCCAAAAGAACATGGTAGGGGTATAAAAAAATAATGCCTAAAGCTTAATATAGATACAGTATTAGAATTGTGCGAATAATTCAATAGTTTTAGTCCGGTAAAACCAAATATCGCACTGTTCTCATTTCAATTCATAAGAATTAATTCAAAGAACATATGTATTATTTTTTTGGTTATTATTCCGACACTTTTCTTTCTTTCTTTCTTTCTTCTTTCGAAATACGTCAACGTAATGCCAACAACCAAACGAAACAAATTGCAATGTGACTCTGCCACTGGGGCTCTTGATACTCTTGTTATATATATATATATATATATATATTTATATATATACTGGCATCATGTATTGTATAAACTTCTAAATTCCCGAGCACTATAATCAACTTCAATTAAATATTGCAATTAGCGGTACACCATCATGTACACTGCGCGTCATTTAAAACCGCAACGTGTTTTACATAACATGTATGTTGACTTTATAATATTAGGGGTGACAAATGAGCACACAGAACATCTGCATCCAATTTCACCCTGGAATTTAGTGAGGTGGGTTTCTTTATATATATATATATATATATACATATGTAATAGTAAGTTTC
The DNA here is from genome assembly GCA_029286865.1 of Teinopalpus imperialis. NCBI lineage: Eukaryota > Metazoa > Arthropoda > Insecta > Lepidoptera > Papilionidae > Teinopalpus > Teinopalpus imperialis. The sequence goes on from JAGSMU010000059.1 coordinate 172,277, forward strand.
TTTCTCCAACGTTAATCAACGTCAAAAAGTTATAAATCAATGTCTTCATATTTTACCAAAAAAAGGGTATTTTAATACACAATTGTTTATGTTTTAAGAGATTGTAAGATTGACCTTATTACGTGTCCCAGATTATTACTTATATAAACAAAGATGTTGTGGGATCATTGGGCTTTATGTGAAGTTTAGCGTGGGCGCTCTTTTGTTTTGTGAGAACTAAGTTACGTAATAAGAGGATTTTGGGAAACCTCGTAAAGCACCTCTTTATTTTGTTCATTACACAACACAATAAAATAGTATACATAAAACAATAATGAACTTTATAGAATCCACCAATAAACGCCGATAATTTGAAACCGAAAAAACTTGGTGCGTCAAATTTATTGAGGTCAAGTTTTGTTCAGAAATTTCATTTAGCGTACTTACATACATACATCGATAACAAAAAGACGGTCGACAGCGTAGGATACCCGAATGCAGCACCTCGGGACCATGATTCGATTCTCAGACGAAAAAAAAGCCTCGGATTTTAACACAAATTGTAGGCATTTGGGCCTGGGTGTGTTATATATTCCGTGTCTTTAACATTACATCTGAATCTTCCTCCAACCTTATCACAAGCGTTACGTCGGTTTAGGGAAGGGAAACGAGAAACAAGTGCCTCTGCTCGTGCAATGTTTACGGCACTATATACTACATATGTCCTCATTGATGTCATCTTTATGTAATCAGAAGATTCTTTTTTCTTTTTTTCTACCTCTACAGCTTTATCTTATTAGACTCGCGAGCGGGAGGCCCGCTGAGACTATATTCAGAAGACATCGTTGTGGTTATTGTAAACTAAAAGGACATCGTAAATATATTTTTAGGTGTTAAAACGTCCTATTAAGTATTCACGTCGGGTTTCAATGATACATGCAGTATTCTATATGTTGATCATCAAGAACATAAAAGATATTGAAATCATTAAAAAAAGAATTATTGCAAGCACATTTGTAGTTTCAGAGCAATTAGTGGAGAAGCATGACATCATCAACCACAATAGCCTGCGGAAGTCAATTGCTGGATATGAAGCTCTCCCAAGGCACGATAATTGGCCCATTCTTTTAAGCATCCAATTTCTGCTTTCATGTACAGATAGGCGGTCCATCTGGTCAATGGGTGTCACGTTTGCTTAATCGCAGTCTGCACTTTAAAATACGTCTATTCCAACGGTGGTAACTATTATTAATACATATGTAACCACCGCATAGCGTTTAAATTTGCAAATTCGAGAGACATGAGTAACTATTGTTCTTTTCTTATACTTATTATAAGAAATTAAATATTACACTTGCAACAACATCACAATGCAAGCAGAATTGCCTTGTCGTTCCAACTGGAGACATTACATTGAGAGTAACAAACGAGCAGACACCTGATGGCAAATTATTCCCTCGGCCCATGACATCATTCATCCTTGACAAGGTATCATAATGCAGATGCGTTGTCACCCTTTAGGACTGAGATGGTATACCTCGTCACCCGAGTACAGTAACAAAGGTCTCCCGATCCCTACACTCACCAGACGAAACACAGCAGCATTATGCTGCCATTTCACGCAAGTATTCTGTGAGAGCTGTCGTGGCGAGGGAATTAGAAAAACTGCGTAGCTCTACTACTTTCGTTACTTTTTACACTGCTCTCTGAGTGACTTTCTTTCTCTCTTGACAGCGACTGCATACGTCACTTTACACACTTAGTCCACTGCTGAACTGTAGATTCTTCCAGAGGTGTCATGATAAGGATCTACATCTACAATTTCCGTAACGTACAGATCATCTCTCAACCTAACAGGGGATCGTCTTAGACTACGTTTGCTAACATATAACCTTTATTTCAATATGAATTCAAAATTAAATCTTTATCTTCGAACATTATTGATATTGAAAAACATATTTCATTTCGATTCTGCGAATCCTACACATATCTTAATGGAATCCTTTTCTGTTGAACTTCTTCCTTATAAAATATTCAAGAATATTCGAAGTGCAAAGATGCCTGATAACAACATATTTTTCGACATTTTCTTTAATAGCGGAAGATGACAAATTACGCGACCTTCTTTGCGCGGATTCTTTTTATTTGACAGCCAGTAGAAATCTGTTATAAAGATAATTTATATATAATATATAATTTATTTTAAATATTATGTATACATTAAAGAGTCAATAGCTCAGTGGCTAAATTAAGCGTCAGAATTGGGATTTAGTGATCGTGGATTTGAATCGCTGCTCTGATATGAAACGGAAATTCATTGAATCCTATTCCAATGAGTTTCAGTTTAATTTTGTATTCATGTTTCCATAATATCATTGGCTTCCGCTTGCTGGTTAATTTTGAAGAGAAAACCCTTTTTAACGCATCTTTGGGATGGGAACCTAACTCATAAAAATGCGAATATGACTATGCAACCGACCTCATTGACTGGGAATGGCATATTGTTGCTCAAGTGAGTGATAAATATGAAACATGCCTACTGGAAATAAACAAATCTGAAAGACTTTTTTGTACTTACACAACCATAATAACCCAAACAATCGCACACATACACCTTCAGAATATATACATATAAATCTAAACATACACACAAACCCACTCAAGCTGACACATGCACATGCAAGAGAACACATTAGTAATAATTAGTAGTTGTAGATAGTTTTCTTGTCTGCTCATACTTAATTTTTCATTTCCTTTGTTGCGTATAAATACTTTGTAAAAAAAAACTTTTAGATGGAAATCGGGAAGTCCTCAATTCTCACCTCTCCCGCATTACATCTAATGTAGATGGGAGTGGCTGAAAACGAGCGCTGCATTGGACTATAATCCTGTTTCAGCAAAAGCTGAGTCACCTCCGTTTGCCAAAGTGTATAATATTGTTTATGTAAATTTGTTTGTGTGTGTGCAATAATTTTTATTTATTTATTTACTATTATTATTATTGTCATGTAGAGAATGATAGAATTTGCCACTTTAGGAATAATAATATATAGTTATAATTGTTAGTTTTGGGACCTGCAGTAAGAGATTTATGATATTGTAACATGGTTATACGAAGCTTTATAAAAAAACATGCTTCTCAATTTAAAAATTTCTTTTCTTACCCCGATACCATTTACATGACAGATAACTTTATTTTTTATTTTTTGTGTAAATGACCAAATCATTTGTGATGTTATCGTGATTTGACTGCTACATCAGACTTTGAAATTCAACTTATATTACAGAATATATCTTGTTTTATTCCAAGGAAATGAAAGCAGTAATATCACTGCTACGAAGACCTGTACATACCACCACGTTGTATCAGTTTGTGAGTTATAAGTATTTCCATTTCACTCAGACGCCATTTTATTCGGCACTACAACCCTTCATGGATCGTCGTCTCCTTAATAATTTACATAAAAATTCAAATACAAATGTAAGATTTCCAAAGCAATTGTTTTCTTATACTGGTATTTAATACAGTTGGCTGGGGACCCACGGATATTTGACGCAGAACTTACGACTTATATGATACGTCTAAAAGAAACCGGATACCTTATTACTAGTAAAAATCAATCAATTACCAGGTATAACAACTTATTTGTATTGTGATTCCACAACGAGAATAAATGAGTTATAAGCATAACTTGTCATCATTAGAGCTGTGTGCTAGGTCTCGTTATCCTGACGTAGTACTTTTTCGTTCAATAAAAAAAGAGTTCCTCTGTTTTTGCAGTATAAACAGTAAGAATCTCGATAGATCAAAACGACAAGGACGTTCACATAACAAGAACTTGAAATAAAACGTCTTTTAGGCTGTACCTAGCACCTAGTTTACATTTATCATTTAAATAAGTCGCATTCATCGTTTTTGTCACGATTAATTAACTCCTAGTGAAACTTATTTATTTTAATTATTTTAAATGATGCATTTGCAAATTAAACATCACGGTCTTCGGCATCGTTGCAATTAGTTGTACGCAACCATTAATTGATAGATTTCCATATTTAATCTGATATATTTTCCGTATTTAAACTTTATATATATTATTTTATTTAAATTTTTGTATCTGTATCCACTTTTTTAATTAATATTGTTGATGCTTGTCTGTAATAATGTCAACAGTTGTTAAGCAACGATATAGTCACTGATTGACTCTTCCCTTGAATACAGTTATATTGTGATTGATGAAGGTACATCATGGTCAAGTCAACTCATGCTCATTTGCCCCTTAAATGTCATAAAGTTGATAAACGCTATATCTAAATTATAATTATTTAATAGTATTATGGATTAACAACACCTAAACACCATCACAAGTATCAAGTTTTATTATAATATCATAAACTTCATTCTGAAAATATTTGGGTAAAAGGTAATAAAGCGAAGTTAATTGGCTACATCCGTAACCTACTCTTCGCTTGACCTGGCGTTAATATCAAACAAAAGACCAAGCGACAATAACAGTCGACGGCTTTGTGGTCGAGTTACTGGTGCCAACCTAATTCCTCTCGTTTAATTTTTAAAAGAATATTTTACTATTAACAGAAATATATATTTTTTTTTATTAGAAAACTTCAGGTTCGAACGAGCTTGGTCTCTTATTGGGGCCAAGAGCTCTTTATTTGCTTAAAGTTATATCGTATGGTTTTTATTGGAATGAGACATAACGCGATAATTATAGCTTTAATTAGTAGTGCTCTTACTAAAGACTCAAAACTGTATACAGGTTGTTTAAATCTGGTTACTCATTAATAAAGGTCTCGACTGAGTGCCCTATACGCTCGGCCAGGTTTCAACCCGATGAAGCAGTAAAAGCCATAAAAAAAGCAGTGGTCATCAGCCAAAAAAAAAATACCTCAAATAAAAAATTATTCAAAATGCATATGAGTGAGATGATAGATAGACCTAGATGTAACCTACTGTTAGATAATTACACTAAAAAATAATAATAACGTGCTAACGGTAGTCGAGTCGAATTAAGAATGACATCGAGATGTCAAAAACTTCTGTCGGTCAGTCTTAGATTTGTAAAAAGCATTTGACTACATTATACACAACATTTTACTCAAACAACTTGAACATGTGGGAATAGGTTGAAACAATTTAAATCGATTAAATCGGAAATTATAGAGTTCAAAATATATAATAATTTTCCAGAATGTATAATGAAGTTGGTGCATACTTAAAAAAAAACAAGAAATGATGGATACGTTTTCATATTTAAATTAATATTTTAATAGGTATGATAGCGGCGCGTTCAAGTTAATACTATTTGTGTAATCGTAAGTAGACTTTCAATGATTTTCCACCCTCCCGTATGTATAAATAAGAAAATGATGAACTCCCCAAATGATAAGACAAGAACAGAAGAAGTATTATTAAAATTAAAGTATGAATGTTTTAATAAAATCACGAAACTAAGAATCGTTTATTGTCCACGAACTCTTTATCTAAGTTTCTACATCACTAATTTGTTAAATCGGTTGGATTATTAACGACATCTTTGTTCAGCCATTCGGTGTCTTCGTTTCCATCTGCATATCTTAAACGCGTCGGTCGAACTTTTTCGACTGGAAATGTAGCTGCTTTTTATATACATTTTTCAAATGATAATTAGCAGATTTTTATGAGACCGACCGTAAATACCAAATTGATTCCAAACTCTAAATATATGCGGCATACCATAATAAAATAATAAAAATATTATAATAAATTGAAAAGTAAAGTATTGTTCTGAAAACATTATTATTATTTTATAATATTATTATGTGACGTAAGATTTTTATTATTACCCCCGCTCCCTTTGTCAGCAACACAAGAAAAAAATTGATTTTTGGATTTTTCTGTTAACATAACACTAGATAGAAGTTAACTGAAATAATGTTAAAATTGTTACAAATATTTTTCGTATTGTTTCGTGGATTATTGTAAAATGGACAAATATTGTTGCTTATATTTTTAATATCGATTGTACACAATTTAAAAATAAATTATTATATTAATTTATCAGTACCCTTTGAACTATGAGAGCTGTAAACTCATATTAAATAGTAAAAATAGTATTATTGAATTCTTAGATTTTTGTCTTAAGACTATGATTATCATTTGGTCTTTTCTTATGTTAATTATAGCATTTTATATAAGTTGAACGGAAGTGTTTTTTTTTAGTTGTCAATTTTTTTTTGCGAATTACTATCTCATTAAAATTTTATCAGCTTAACACTATTTTTAAGCGGTTTAAAGAATAACTGCAACTTTAAGTGAGATGTTAATGCCTCATATAACCTAGATACTTAAATACGTGCTTAAGTTTTATTGGTAGTATCATTCTCCCAGATTTAAAAAAGTAAAGTTAGCTATATAACTGGTAAACCAAATGATAAATTACCCACCCCGTAGTAGAAATGCACGGGAAGTTTCTTTGAGGACTTAATTCATTATTAGCGAGTCGTTCTGTTGGAATATAACTCTAAAACTTAAACGGTCAACTTCATCAAGTTCTCGACTTGCCGGAGTAGCAGACTGCAGTATTATACGGTAGGAGTATACATAATATGTATTTTTAATTTTTAAAGAAGTTACCACTCGTTTCTTTGTATTTTAAACTATATATACAATATTTAAATTAGTCAGAAACTCAGGTAAGATACTATATATCCTGCGCAGTTGAAGTCGATATCTGGTTATAACCAGAAGATCGATCGACCGACTAGGATAGTCAACTAGACATCACGATTATGTAAAAGTTACTAAACTCGTTCGGTGCCTCAATACAATTATTTGATAAATAATTTAATTACGCTACAGAGATTGAAATGTTTAAATTCTGATGTAAATTATATACGAAAATACCTGTTACGTACTTGCTTAATTTAGGTTGGATGGAAGAGAGTAGAAAATACAATTTAAACATATTAGGAGCTTTTTCTTTAATAAAGTAAAGTTGAGAAATAAGGTAAATTAAGCATCTGTGAAGGAAGAGGGGAGTGTCATTAAACGACATGAGTTCAACCGTAATGAGGAAGTGTCCTTTTCGTTACACGCTGAAAAAGATTGGTTCTGTCTCTAATAATGTTATTTCAATTAATTTTCCTTTTTTAATCTTAATAGCAGAAACATGCTGTAGCTAGTTTCTCGGTGTAATATGAATGTGTGGACTCAGCCGGAGCACCACACCTTAACAGAATACCAGCGTGGAATAGCAGCATAACACTACTGTATTTCATTCGATGATCAATATCCCAACCCAGGGACCCAATAACTGCTTACGAGGTATTCCATCTCCAGTCCTCAGGAGTGACATGCAATGTCATATGAATCTCAAAACTTTATCGAATATTGATATAGGTAGGTGTTTAAGGGCCGCGGTCATCGCTTACCGTTAGGAGAACTGTGTGCTCGTTGGTTACATTTATTTACAGAAAAAAAGCCTAAAACGTCTATTAAATAAGAGTATTCAACTAGCACACAGTTCACCCGATGGTAAGTTATAACTGCAAAGTGAGTTTGTCACATGACATTTGTATTTTAATTACATAGAGTGAACGTGTTTTGTACATTAGATAGTGTTCGTTGCAAGAGATTACCAATGTTGTCAACAAACTTTTCACAGGCTGCTTACCATTACTTAGTTTGTTCCGTTAATTTTGTGTATCTATGCTCTGCAAAACTCTCCTTATTAATGCAAAATCACATAAACTTCCTTCTACATTCCGTTGATCCTGGCGCGACTTTTGATAGTCAAAGTCATTGTAATAGTCTGTACGCATATACGTATATATATATATATATATATATATATATATATATACACACATATATATATATATATTAATGGCACCCTCGAGTCAGTCGCTTACACGCACAGGGTAACAGTCCAGGCCGAGTCTCCCTCTCGGGAAACATTGTCCTGGTTACCCATTAATAAAGGTTTCGGCTGAGTGCTTTGAGCGCTCGGACACCTTTCAACCCAGTGAAACTGTAAAAAAAAGCCCTCGGGCTAATACACATAAAAAAACAACGCGATCTTTTTTAAAAAAGTCTAACAATCTTATCAACATAACTAGCATTCCAGTTAACCACTCCAACTAAGTACTGAAAGCTGATTGTGCTACGAGGTTCACGACAATAGTCGAATAGCGGATTCGAACTGACAACCTTGACTTTCGCAGACCGTACCCCGGAACCATTAGGCTATTGACGCTTATAATAAGATCAGTATAACGCTACTATGTTTCGTATGTCGCGTATAGGGGCCCGGAGACTTGTAACAAGTAATTCTACCTCTGTCCTATTGGTTAACAACGCGGACATCTATCTTTGTTGAGGATATATTATATAAGATATATATTTATATGTCATGTATCGTAGTCATCGCTTACCACATTTGAACTGTGTCGTTTGTAATGCATAATAAATTTTATGTTTTTTTTATATCAGTGAGAGTAAAACCGAGCACACAGTTCACCTGATGGCAAGTGATTCCTGCGGCCCAAGACATCTGCATTCATCCTTGACAAGGAATCATATGCAGATGCGTTGTCACCCTTGAGGACTGAGATGGAATGCCTCGTCACCAACAATAAAGGTCTCCGGATCCCTACACTCATCAGACGAAACACAGCAAAACATTATGCTGAAGTTTTATGCTGGTGTTCTGTGAGGGAGTGGTCCTACCCCGGTCGAGCTGACTTATTCATTCATATGTATTTTGTGGCCATCTATGGTGGAATCTATTTGCCTATTACCCGTCTGGACCAAAGGTACTATAAATTACTATTTCGTCTACAAGAGTAAACTCTTGTTATCTCCTGTCAATGTGTTGAACTCAAAACTGTATTTTTTTGTGTTGTCATTAGTTATATTTATTGATATGTTAACCTTTAATTTTCTCTCTCACTCTCTTTTATTTGACATTATAATACAATATATATAATATTATATATATAATAAATTAGTTTTTATATTATTGAAACAGATGTTTAAGGTGATAATGATCGGATTAATTGGTTTATGTATTTTGGAATGATTAACAAAATTATTTTATTAAAACAGCTAGAACAATATTTTTATATTGTATGTGCACCTATCTTCTCAATACCACCCTCAGGTGGTAGTAACACCCTCGACTGGTTGAAAATGCTTTTAGTATTAAGTCCTTCTATGTAATTTACTTTGAGCATAAAGTTTAAAAGAAATAAATAAAAATAAATAAATATACTAACAAAAAAGCTATAATGTCTTTTAACTTTCTGATCGAATAATTTTAATTAAAAGTAAATCTTAATATAATTCGACATGTAAACGTTAGTATAGATGCAACATTACAACACCGGTAAACAAATGGAGGGAATATCTCCAACACCAAGCGCCGCGCGCGGCCAATATCCGGCTGAGATAATCAAGATGGCTGAACATCCGGCGCGGCCATATTGTCAAGCTGCAATTGCAATTATCCGGAATCGTGTCACTGCAAATTTACATTATTACTTGTCTTTATTTTTATGGTAAGTATTATAGTAAATTGTTATTTACCATTTTGAAAATAAACTGTGTACTTATTCTAATCTATAATTAAAATAAGTAGCTACTATGTTGTATTTTTCAACAAGTGTGACAATTTTAAAAAGTAGAGTCCTGAATGTATATGTCACTCATTTAATATTTCCAAATATCCAAAGATCATTGGTATAGGCGATAGCCTGATACAAACCATGCCCTAATTTTTTGTCAACGCAACCATTGTATATTTATAGAATTAATAGTTGTCTGCGATCACAAACTAGGTAGATGAGAAGTGACTTTATAAGTGCCTAAGACAAAGTAGTTATGTATTTGTATTTAATATTTTCGAACACACTGAATTAAATTGAACTAAAGTGTCCATTTATTTTTATGGATCGCATTGACCATATTTAATAAAAAAAAAGTTAACGATAAAAAGTGAACGGAAACGACTCCACCGCGCTCAGCGGTCACTTATCCAATACAATAAATACTCTATGGAGGTACACACAAGTCGAATAAGCCACTAGCTAGCATCGATGTTTATAGCCATTTGTTAAACTGGGAAAATTTTATTCCTCAAATACGATGAAATATTTTGAGGCGATGCGTTTTATTGGTTGTATAATATTGAACGGTAGTTCGCATGGTTATAGTTTAGATTTGGTAGAGTTTTGGTAGAGTCAACCTCAATATTGCACATCCTGGATTAAAAGTACAGTCGAAGAACGATATTGGTATATATGATACTGTTGTGTTTCAATCTGGGTGTTATCGAAAATGTCTTGTGTACACTGCTTCCGACCCGTACCTTGATTTGATAGAAAATACAAAAGGCATTATCATATGGAAAGCGGTAAAGTTTTGTACCCGTAAGTAATAGGTTCATATCCCATCCGATGAACACATTGTTGGTGTGTTGTGTACGTCTTGTATCCCTGAGCCGTCCTGCAATTGAACTTTTCCTTCGATCATATTGCATAGGCAGTAGATCAAAATTGAGAAGGGGTGGGGGTAAGGGAGTGCCTCACAGCGATACACTCACTGACAGCTTACGGGAGTCTAATATAATATATTGGTAATAACCTGACTGCCTTTGTCATATATATATATATATATATATATATATATATATATATATATATATATATATATATATATATACTGCTGAGCATAAATGAGACATGGTGATGGCCGCGTGCTAGTTAGAGTACTAGGCGCCTGCGTGTTGCGTCCTGGGTTCAAGTCCCAACAATATTTGTACATCACAAATTCTGGGTTTTAAGGTCTGCGTGTGTTTTATGTTGTATCCCTGACACTGCATCTGAATCGTCCTCCAATCTTATTGCACATGCATTTCATCGTATTAGAAGGGACTACGAGTGAATGCCTATGTATTACACTAATGATTACGGTACTATAAATCTGGTAATAACTAGACGATATCACCGTAATCGAAATCGACCGGGAGGATTTCATCATACTAGGTATATAACACTGCGTACAAATAACTCACTGGGGCTCAGTGTTGCCAGACGATATAAACGAAAGAGATGTTAAAAAATGTATAATTTCTCTTTCTTTTTGTATTGACATGATTACCTTTATAATTAAGAAACGTTAACTATGCCATAATCTCTATCATCAAATGTGGCACAACTATAAAAAAAAGGTAGGCATGGCAATAAAACTTCTTGTTACCATGTGTAACTTGTTTAACGTTCTTTTTTATGAAACTAAGGGTGACAAACGGGCAAACAGTTCAGTTCAGTGTAGTTATAACTGTAGCCCATACTGCCTACATCCTATATAATAAACTAAAGTGTACTAACTATTTTACACTGGAGATGTTTTTTTTATTGTTTGGTGGTCCGGTGTGGAAGTAGGCACAGCGTACCTCTAGCATTGACATAACCAATAAAATGGTTATTTATTTATGGGTTATTACATTTTGACAGCGCTAAAGCTACACTACAGTTTGTTTCTAGCTGCAGAATGAATGGGTCAGCTCGACCGGGGTAGGAATGTCCTCACAGTTTACCAGCGTAAGATAGCAGTATAATGCTGCTATCTTACGCTGTTTCGTCTGTTGAGTGCAGGGATCCAGAGACCTTTATTGCTGGCGACGAGACACTCCATCTCAGTCCGCAAGGGTGACAACGCGTCTACATAATTATTCCTTGTCAAGGATGAATGTAGATGTCATGGGCCGCAAGGATCACTTGCCATCAGGTGAACCGTGTGCTCGTTTGTTACTCTCAAAGTAATTATAAAAAAAACGTACTAGATGTAATTCCCATCCGTGGTCAATATTTGGGTAACACATATTATATATATATATAATTGTTGGGTTACTATATATACTATGTATACTCTCAATGTACTCGTAATAATAAAAAAATATTTAGACAGTAATTATTATTTAGTTAAGTTATTAATATGTCAGTAAGTAGATACATAATAGTGTAAAAAACCATTTTATTTTTTATTATAATATTTCTTATAAAATTACATTCGCAATATGAAGCATGAAACCCATATATAAGAGTGCTCGTCCGCAAAAATAGGTCGCCACTGTAATTTTTTTAAAAGAACTTGCTATTGAATAACGCCCCACATTTTCAATCCTTTCCACTGCGCATAATCTAAATAGTTATAACCATAACTTCTCTCATAATATTTATAGGGGAAAAAGAAAATAGATGTAATATTTTATATACGGAATTCATTTTCAAAATTTGTGTTTTGGTAATTTACCTTTACATATCCTAAGGAGCGACATCCTCGTGGCGTAGTGGTATTAGAACCTTGCTTGTCTTAGGTGCAATACCCGATAAAAATATTTGCGTAATACAAATTGTTGGGTTTCGCATCTTAGTGCGTTGTGTTCTTAAAATCAGATTTAGTTTATTTATAGATGGCATGCTAATAATTATATTTTACGTTAAACCTAAATAATCTTCTAAACCTTGCAATTATAATAAACGAATTTACAGATTGAACACAAATTGATCTTTTTTAAATTTTAGGGCAATGAGTCTAGAAAAATGTTCACAAAAATATATAAAAGTTTACGATGTCCGTATTACCGTATGTCGAATCTCAATAACATATGAACGGATTGTCTAGGTTTTCATTTATAATTAAATTGTATCTCAAGATAGTCTAACAGTGGTAGAGCTACACTGCAGTTTGTTTCTAACTGCAGAATGAATGGGTCAGCTCGACCGGGGTAGGAATGTCCTCACAGTTTACCAGCGTAAGATAGCAGTATAATGCTGCTATCTTACGCTGTTTCGTCTGTTGAGTGCAGGGATCCAGAGACCTTTATTGCTGGCGACGAGACACTCCATCTCAGTCCGCAAGGGTGACAACGCATCTACATAATTATTCCTTGTCAAGGATGAATGTAGATGTCATGGGCCGCAAGGATCACTTGCCATCAGGTGAACCGTGTGCTCGTTTGTAACTCTCAAAGTAATTATAAAAATACGTACTAGATGTAATTCCCATCCGTGGTCAATATTTGGGTAACACATATTATATATATATATAATTGTTGGGTTACTATATATATATATATATAATTGTTGGGTTACTATATATACTATGTATACTCTCAATGTACTCGTAATAATAAAAAATATTTAGACAGTAATTATTATTTAGTTGCTATTAATATGTCAGTAAGTAGATACATAATAGTGTAAAAACCATTTTATTTTTATTATAATATTTCTTATAAAATTACATTCGCAATATGAAGCATGAAACCCATATATAAGAGTGCTCGTCCGCAAAAATAGGTCGCCACTGTAATTTTTTTAAAAGAACTTGCTATTGAATAACGCCCCACATTTTCAATCCTTTCCACTGCGCATAATCTAAATAGTTATAACCATAACTTCTCTCATAATATTTATAGGGGAAAAAGAAAATAGATGTAATATTTTATATACGGAATTCATTTTCAAAATTTGTGTTTTGGTAATTTACCTTTACATATCCTAAGGAGCGACATCCTCGTGGCGTAGTGGTATTAGAACCTTGCTTGTCTTAGGTGCAATACCCGATAAAAATATTTGCGTAATACAAATTGTTGGGTTTCGCATCTTAGTGCGTTGTGTTCTTAAAATCAGATTTAGTTTATTTATAGATGGCATGCTAATAATTATATTTTACGTTAAACCTAAATAATCTTCTAAACCTTGCAATTATAATAAACGAATTTACAGATTGAACACAAATTGATCTTTTTTAAATTTTAGGGCAATGAGTCTAGAAAAATGTTCCCAAAAATATATAAAAGTTTGCGACGATGTCCGTATTACCGTATGTCGAATCTCAATAACATATGAACGGATTGTCTAGGTTTTCATTTATAATTAAATTGTATCTCAAGATAGTCTAACAGTGGTAGAGCTACACTGCAGTTTGTTTCTAGCTGCAGAATGAATGGGTCAGCTCGACCGGGGTAGGAATGTCCTCACAGTTTACCAGCGTAAGATAGCAGTATAATGCTGCTATCTTACGCTGTTTCGTCTGTTGAGTGCAGGGATCCAGAGACCTTTATTGCTGGCGACGAGACACTCCATCTCAGTCCGCAAGGGTGACAACGCATCTGCATTATGATTCCTTGTCAGGATGAATGTAGATGTCATGGGCCGCAAGGATCACTTGCCATCAGGTGAACCGTGTGCTCGTTTGTTACTCTCAAAGTAATTATAAAAATACGTACTAGATGTAATTCCCATCCGTGGTCAATATTTGGGTAACACATATTATATATATATATAATTATTCCTTGTCAAGGATGAATGTAGATGTCATGGGCCGCAGGAATCACTTAACATCAGGTGAACTGTGTGCTCGTTTGTAACTCTCAAAGTAATAAAAATATATTGACCAGATGATTGAGAATTTCCAAAGAAGATCTGTGGTCCACGTGCGAACAGAAGGAATTGCTCTGGAAACCCTCAAAAAAGAAATGACGACAGCAGGCTACACGTTGAGATAGATGGACATCAATGTTACTAGTATTTGTTTTGAGTGGAAACCAAAAGGTAGAAGTAATGGCATCTTATATACCATACTACCATACTAGTTTATGACTACGGTCTATATACCAACTAGTTTATAACTATGACGTGACTATACAAATCATCAATAAAATATATATATATTTTTAAATAATCACATTTGTTTCAAGGCGTACATTATAATTGTTTTTCTATTGTAGATTTAGATAATGCCTCAATTTTTGTTTTTATACTTTCAAAGCAAGTGCTTGACCACGATTTCTATTGAGAAACGATAATAGAAAATGTCGTGAGAATTGTTCCCGCTCGGTGTTATGTGGAGATGTAGTAAAATTAAAATAATAGTCGTGATTAATTGACTAAGTGTTCGCTCGTAATTCACGATACGTATATATGTTCAACGGGGTAACGGTCCAAGCCGAGCAACCTCCCTATCGGCAGTCCTTGTGCTGGTTACCCATTAATAAAGGTCTCGGCTGAGCGCCCTGAGCGCTCGGTCACCTTTCAACCCGGTGAAGCTGTAAAAAACGTACGCATATATGTAAGCATCGTGAGTGATACGAAATTTTCTTTATATGACCAACTTTTGTTATAAAAATTCAGAATGACCTTCCTTGTAAAGGGATTGCAACTTTTGCTAGTTTTTGCTTTAGGTGCGTTGCTTTAAAATGTCCGGGGAAAATGGATTTAACAACGAATAAGATCCTATTGCTAAATACAAGCGTTTATTGTCTTCATTTTTATAATTCTGCGTTAGTGTAATAATTAATAGTAATAAAAGTATTTAGTTAAACTTCACTAATGGTAATACTATCAATTGAGTTGTATGTAGCTAAATAGAAGGTGCCTTTAATTATGTGACCACCACAGTTTCCTATAACATTTTACACATAAAACTCCAAGCGAAGTGAGTCTGGTCTATTAGTTATATTATAATTAGTAAATTAAATTCTATATTTTATTGTAATTACTCATTCATCATGTAAAGCCTAGATTTAAAGTGGCATGTCCGTAAGAGTTAATGTTTTATATAAAATATCTAATTGTCGTTGATTAAAAAGGTTAAAAATTGTCTATAACTCTCGATGTGCTTCATAGACGAGGCCTATATTCAGCAGTAGCAGACTAATGATGGATTCAGGTGGTGATTATGAAAACTGTCAAAAATGGTATTTAATTACATAGTAGGCAGCCAAGCAAGGCACTAAGACCACTACGCCACGAGGATGCCTTTCTTTAGAAAAATATATATTTAAGAACCAACCAATTTTGATATCAAATAAAAAAATTGTATGTAATAAAAATAAGTCAAGTCTTTTTCTTTTACATTCAATATCAACCACTAAAACTAAAAACAAAAAGTATAAAAATTAAACTCTATTATTTGCAAATACTAAAGCTGTTCTAATTACGAATAATTACTTATAAAATAAATTAAGACATTTTAGTCCGTTTCAATATACAACTCTCCAACTTGTTGAATATTTATCAGTTCAAACGTCTTCCGAACAATGTCGGAAGTGCACGATATTCCTGAATATAGTTTCGATCGAGTTGCCATGTTCGTTTTCTATTAGCGAGTGGTCCCTGGGGTAGCTAAAGTTAACAGTTTCGGAAAATTTCTCAAGTTTTGTGAATAATGCAACGACACGACGCGAACATTTTAATTAATGCATTACAGTGGCGTGACATAGTGTTGTACAAAGTTTTTATTAATATGCTTATACCTAGGTTGTTTAGTTACAAAAGTATTTTTTTCTCGTGTCATTCTCATATAAAAATATCTAATTGTCGTTGATTAAAAAGGTTAAAAATTGTCTATAACTCTCGATGTGCTTCATAGACGAGGCCTATATTCAGCAGTAGCAGACTAATGATGGATTCAGGTGGTGATTATGAAAACTGTCAAAAATGGTATTTAATTACATAGTAGGCAGCCAAGCAAGGCACTAAGACCATTACGCCACGAGGATGCCTTTCTTTAGAAAAATATATATTTAAGAACCAACCAATTTTGATATCAAATAAAAAAATTGTATGTAATAAAAATAAGTCAAGTCTTTTTCTTTTACATTCAATATCAACCACTAAAACTAAAAACAAAAAGTATAAAAATTAAACTCTATTATTTGCAAATACTAAAGCTGTTCTAATTACGAATAATTACTTATAAAATAAATTAAGACATCTTAGTCCGTTTCAATATACAACTCTCCAACTTGTTGAATATTTATCAGTTCAAACGTCTTCCGAACAATGTCGGAAGTGCACGATATTCCTGAATATAGTTTCGATCGAGTTGCCATGTTCGTTTTCTATTAGCGAGTGGTCCCTGGGGTAGCTAAAGTTAACAGTTTCCGGAAAATTTCTCAAGTTTTGTGAATAATGCAACGACACGACGCGAACATTTTAATTAATGCATTACAGTGGCGTGACATAGTGTTGTACAAAGTTTTTATTAATATGCTTATACCTAGGTTGTTTAGTTACAAAAGTATTTTTTTCTCGTGTCATTCTCATACTAAAAAATATCACTGAAATTTAAAACAAGGTTCTGCTATTAATTATGTAAAATTTTGAAATATCATACAATGTAAATGTTTACTAGTTACTGGAGGTATTATACAAAGAAATTTCAAGAAGATTTAAATAAGAAGAAAGAGGTTTTAAGAAGAAATAATAAATATTGCTCTTAAATTTCAAAAAAACGAACAAAAAAGAACTCCAAATAGTCGAGTTTATTTTATCTCGAAAAAATATAAAACAAGTATAAGTATAAAAGAATTTTAAAATTAACAAAAAATAATATTATTATTAGTTTAATTAAATTAATATGAAAATAATTAATATTTTTAAAAATAGTATTTATTTTACATATTATTTAGTCTAACATCAAATGATTAGATAGCCTTTTTACTTATTAAAATAAACTCAAACCCAAGAACAACTCATGACATAAAATTCTACGAAATAATGGGAATAACCATAAGTAGACAAATTAAATAATAATAAAATAATAAAAATTAAGCTGGTTCTTATTTCTTATATTTATAGTAAGATTTTTAATTTATAAGAGGTTGAAAGAAACCAAACAAAAACTGTTAAATATATCTATATTAATATGATACACCAGTTTTCGCAAATGTAAGTGGTATTTAAGCTTACACTGACTTGTAAGCTTAAGTAAAGCCGAGCTGTAACAAGTTATTGTTTCTGTGCAGCGATCGCGGGAGAGGCCACGGAACTCTCAAGCCTGGCTTCGCTCGCTGAACCCTCGCCTACTAAGCTTCCAAGTATGTCAACACAAAATACCAACAAACCCTATAATAAGATCTCTGCAGAAACTTTGTTACTGGCAACTTTTTAAATAAGCTTATTTATAAAAAATTATATGTATATAAAAAACGAAGCATCTCTGCCATTAATTTGGTGACATAAAACCTGTCACATATGTTTCACATTGACATTTCGCACGATATAAAAATAAATTTAATTCTGGATACGATTTTAAATTTCATTTTCCATTTGAAAACATAAGTGACATTTATAATGCATTGTAATTACTTCATACTTTTCAATAATTTGATCAGCAGGTCATAAGAGATCTTGTTTTAGCTACCGTTCAGTATTTTCCATCATGATGCACTTATATACTCATTTCAGCACAATATAATACTAACCCATATTCCTTGCTGAAAACATATTTCAGTCATCCTAAATAAGCTAACTGTAATCCTTACTCTTCATAATTTTATCTGCCTTAACTTTCCTCGAATATTTGAAGCAACCGATAAATTTAAAGATAACGGTCCCGGAACACTACATTGAAATCCGAATTTAATTTTTGAAGAGTTGATAAAATGATATTTGCCGCCTAACATAGTCTTTTTTTATATCTATTAACATTGTAAAGCCGTTATCATTATAATATAGGATAGGATATCTATAATGTAGACATCATTTTTATTTAATTTTTTAATTTATTATAAACGTAACGTTTTGATAATAACTTCTAGGAAATTTTCTTAACTATATATTTCTTGGCAACGTATTTTATTAAATTTATTTTAAGTTATATTCCGGCTAAGTCATGGTCCTTTGATAAGTTATTCAATATAGAATGAAGTTTTCTACAATTTTGGTTAAAATAAATTTATGTCGGTTTTTATATTTTAATAAGATCAAAGAATATTTATCTTATTAACAAACACAAACCTAACACTCAATATTGCGTAAAAGCTTTGTGTTAGCTATAATTTTAAATGTTGAAAATTATTTTAAATATTTCATTCACTTGTAAAGTACCTGGATATGTTTAGAGTGAGGATAAAAAAGTGGAGTGGGAAGTTTTATTAAAACTATGATTTAGACGGAGTTTATGAAGAATCGCGGCCAACACGATTGGGACTTATCGTGCTTTTTGTACCCATATCGAGTTTGATAAACGCGATCCCATTGTTAACAAAAAAAAATCTCTACGGCATCTTTAAGGTTAACTTGTGGAAGTGTTTATAGAATTAGTCGCCGTGAGCTATAAAAGCATCCCTACAAAATTATGATTATAGAAGAACTGAGTGAACGAGATTGGGAAACTTGTAGATCCCGCGCAGTTGTTTTGCGTTGTGCTGATGAAGTAATATTTTCATCTTTCAGGGAATGGAAATAAGCAAAATATCCGGAATTGGTCTGGCTTGAATCGACTGTATGGGATAGTCAAGCCCGTATGTATCAATATCGTCCACAAACGTTGAAAGCTCTGCTGCTGAAAGATGCAATAAGACAGCTTTAATATTTAGTTAGCGACTCTTTCTTCTGTCTTGCTAAGAAAAACCGTACGGTGTTTATTTTAAGCATCTTCTAAGCACCAAAGCTATATTTCATTACGTTCGAACTAGCACATGAAGAAAATAAGATTTAAATGATTGTGAACACCGAAATTTACTAGACGAAGAGAATATTACTATAATAAAAATAAAGTGAAATAAATAAATCGATTATTAAAAATAGCTCGTTTCAACGTTTTAATTTAGTTTTCATTTTCAAAAGAACTATATAATATAGCAAATACATAAAACGAACCGTAATATTATAGTTTTATTTTTTTTATAAATAAACTTTACTAACCAACTCCAGGTAAAGGTTTAACCATTCTCAACCCGTCTCTTTCAGAAAGGTGTCTATTTGTAATCGCTATCTCTGTCTGCTTCAGCGGTGTAATTTAAGTTTACAGTATTAGTTATACGGAACTATTTAAATATGTATATGATAATATATATTTTCGGGATTTATAAAAATGGTATAAAGCTTTTTTATCCTCGTCGAGAAGCAATACAATTGATGTTATTTAGCTTTTTTATTGAGAAAGATACACTATCAATAATATCATTACTTACCAAAGAAAGTTTTAGCTTTATGTTTTTATTAAAAAGATGAGATACTTGTAACAGATACCGTTTTGTCTTACTTAAATGAAATTAACTATAGAAGCGTTTAAATTTTTATTTTGTCTCTAAACTTTTTAAATGGGTAACCTCTCCGACAAAGATTGAAAGAAGCGTACCAGAAAAACTTTTAATGGGCTTTGATAGCCTGAGGTGGAGTTAAGAATTGTGCGCTTATCAAAATTTTAAAGATTTTTTGCACCATTCGTACTTAAATGAAAAAGGTTATACGGCTTAATTATTTATCTGAACGATTTTTTTAACAATATTTAAGATGACCAGTTTCTCTAACAAAATGTTTATATAAATTGGCCTGCACACGTATATAATATAATAAACAATTGACATTTTCTACAACCAAAATTAGATAATGACCTATTATCTTTTAAACTAAATTAAAATTTGATTACCACATAGACAAAAATAAACGTGTCCCACACAAGGACTGTCATAGATTACAAAAAAAAACAAAATTTCCCGCACGATTGTCGCACTACACAAATTTATGCATGCGTGTAACATTAAAGTTACTCTATTATTTTTAGTATCTGTAGTAATTAAAGGATATTTAATTACCTTACATATAAGCGATTAGATAACTGATCCCTGATTCTAATCTGCTGTCTTGAATGGGTTGCCGAGCGGAGAAAGAAGCCATCACGGAACACCAACTTTGGGATTCGGAGACCCAATAACAGGGTGCAAGTTATTCCACCTCTGTCCTCAGTGTTGACTACGCGTAATCATCAAAATCAAACAAAACTCATAACTTTTACATCTATGTATATTATAATTAACTAAGAAAAGTTTTAAGTACAAAGTAAAAAGGTTGCGGAAACCAACCACATTACAAAGTAGCAAAAGGTACTACAAAAATCTCTTAACGAAGTTACTTAGCGGGATGAAGCGCTAGAGTGAAAGGTTTTAATGGCGGGAAGAAGCTTCGGCTAAATGGAAGTCGAGTGATGTTATACCACAGAACTACGTCCAGATCAGTAAAATATATTTATATATTAAATACATCATGACAACATTTTCCTATATTTTTTTGTTTTTATTTCTGACGATCGAGTGCCTCTGTTGCTCTAAATCTTATGACGTAATATTTGCGCAGTTAATATAATCGATAATAAAAATCTAAAGATATCGCTAATAAGGGTCAAAATCGACCAAGACGACAACAAATTATTAATATATTTTATTAAGATTGTATTTTTTTTATACTTTAGGGCTGGGAAAAGAGTACACAGCTCACACAATGGTAACTGATACCGAACACCATTAGCGCTCGGTCACCTCTCAACCTAGGGCTAACAGGGGCCAACAGATCGAAAAAAAAAGAAAAGGTAATTTATGATTGCGAGTCATGATATCAACAACCGTCCGCTACAAAGTTAAATTTACACACGCTTTGTCGCTTCCGAGGGCTGATGATAGAATCCCATAATCATGTTTCCGGATCTTACACAGCGGCGTTATCTATTGTTTTTAAATCTTTAAAGAAGACAACAATTAAACTCCGGTTGTTAGTAAAATGTTACTTATCCTATATTAGTACTTATTCCCTAATGTTAGTAAAATACAATAAATAATATGCTCCTTTTTGACGTTGGTATTATGCGTAGCCCTTCACTAGTCGTGCTGTCCTATTCATTAATTCCAAAAAGCTGCAACGTGCTTCTAAAAGTGTTAATAAAATAAATGGGTTCATAAAGTAAATGTCGCTATACATAAAATTCTATAATACTCTGATCGTCGACATAACCTATAACGTACAAAATAAAAATAAAATGAAACGATATATAAGAGTCACGTATCTGAATGTGGGGAAATGTTTTTAAAATTGCGTATGCCTTCGTATAACCACAATTTTAGCTGGCAACATTAAAATTGAAACAATGGACACATCCGCAGTTGTTTCAGAACTGAATTCCCGGTCTCGTGATTTTATTTTCTCGTGTGAAAAGTAAGCGGTCGTAGTTCTTATATTTTAATTTTGAATGTTGGCAAACTTGAAACGTTTAATATGGAGGACTTTGTATGCATAAGGCTTGAATTTACTTAAGTGTAATTTAAAAGGAATTCTGTAAAAGCTTTTAAATAATTGTCAGTACATGCACAGTTCAGTTGTAATGTAGAGCCACGGTGTAACTAAAACCAGGTACACCTTAAAAATTACCCTGAAACTGGGAAAGGATATATTAACTGTAATAAACCACTGGGATAATTTAGCATCAAGAGAACTGTGTGCTCTTTTATCACCCTCACTTCCGTAAAAACTCGCAACTATGACAAAACCTTTTAACTTTGTTACGGAATTCACTAGTTAGAATGTATTACCAACTTTACAAAGCAAATATAGGTAGGAATTTCTCGTTTATTCAATTTGTTTCGTTATACCTGAGTACAAAAGAAGCAAAAAATAAAAAGAGAATACTGATAGTTCTGGCTCCCTTTTTATTTTTACCGATATGCCATACATAGAGTTCTCCTGATAGCTTTTCCACAAAAAAAGAACATCGCAAAATAAATAAACAATATCGACCCTTCTTCTACTCGTACTATACGAGTATGACAAAACAAATCTTTCTCGCGAATCTATCCTTTGGTGAAGACCTGGAGAAAAACCAGATTATAGTATTCTGAGATTGATATTATAAATTAAGTAATCTGTATTTTACTTCAAGTTCAAGAATAAAGATCCTTTCTTGGTTTGAAGTGTTGACCGAATAAGGTATTACTTTGCTGAAGTCCGTTATCAATTATTTTTTTGTTAAGTATGATGACCCGTATATTAAGGATGTTTTAAACTTGAACCATTTTGCTCAACGTCACTATTGACATGAATCAAAAAAAACAAAACATAAGATGACGCAGTAAGGATGCCATCCCTGAGGGATGATGTAATGTGTGAAGGTACTGCAGATAAGCAGGACCTCCCGATGCATGTAAATTCGTAATCGGGGAATGTCTCCGGAGGTACTCCGTATCTGCAGAGAGCCGAGACATGTGAAATGTTGTAGTTAAATGTCCCGCATACCTAACGATTACAATTATAAAGCGGACCATATCACATTCCGTTCTCAGAGTGCGACGAGTCCTTCGTGAGTCGCAGCGGCGCGGCGGGCGGCACTTTCCAGGCGCCGGAGCTTCACAACCCGAACAACATCAGCAGGCAGTGCCTTTACACGTTCATCGCCGCGCCGGGACAGCGGGTGCTCGTCGAGCTGCACACCTTCAACCTACGCGGGAAACCCCCCGAGTGAGTGCTACGCGCACCTCTACGAACTGAACGCATCTATATCGCTCGATGAAATTGAGAGCTTTGCGCATAATGCACTTATGCGGTACAATCACGCACGTAACTACGTATTTCGACACAAAACAGTGATTGAAGCAAGGTGAATGTAAAAGTATCTTAAAACTGCTATAATTACCTATTACGTTTATGATACAACCTAACACAACCAGAATTCCAATACAGTTTTCTCTTTTTTTTATTAAAACAGCAATTATAATTATAGTAGCGTGGCTGATGTCTTTCCAGTTCCATATAGTCCTCTTTTTTATAAAAATAGGTAATAAAAGTCTCGCATAGAAAAAATATTAGATAGTTTTAAACTTTTTTAAACTTTCATTGATTGCTGCGGATAATTTTGGAAGCTTCTAGAGAACTCAATGAAATGCATAGCTTTGCGCATTATATACTTCCTTTTTTGATTAAAATATTATTGTGAAATATAAGTATTAATAAGTAATTAAAAACTGAATAGAAAGTCTAGAAGGTTTTTTGATAGTATTTTGAGAAATAAAAGTTGAAATGACACTTCAGTGTTTCTTCATATTTCTAGGTTGAAATAAAATTTCTTTAAGCATTTTTTTCTGTGTTTTACCAAATTACTTACACAAAACTCAATATGCAACCGAGAAGTTCTTTACACTGACATTGTTAATTTTCTTCTTTCAGTGGAGCCGCAGTCGGAGAACTTCCAGCGTAAGTTATAATATTTACGTTAAAAGAAAAAAAATATCTATCTAGCCAGACATATACTATGTTTATTATTTATTTAATTAAAGTACCTTCTTTTAATAAAGATATTTATTTTGTATTAGTAATATATGTGATATTAAATTTCTTTTTATAATATTACGAGTGACAAAAGAACGTACAGACCACCTGATGGTAAGTGATATCTTTTTCTTTTATTACATTGAGATTAACAAAGGAGTACACAGCTCACCGGATGTTAGTAATTCCTGCGGTACATGACTTCTACATTCATCCTTGACAAGGAATGGTAATAAAAATACAGATGCGTTGACACGCTTGAGGACTGAGATGGAATGCCTCGTCACCAGTAATAAAGGTCTCCGGATCCCTGCACTCACCAGACGAAACACAGTAGCATTATGCTGTCTATTTTACGCTGGTATTCTGTGTGGTTGAAAGATTATTATTAATTCTATTATTATTACATTACACTAAATTACTAATATTCAGAATAACAACTAACATAATACTCGTACTAGGAGATGGATGGATCAAGACATTATTCGGATAACGGATTCTAATCTACGATCTTAAGTTTCACAGACGGTACCCCAATTTATTAGGCAATTGACTCTTTGAATTTCCCATCCGAGCCGACCCATTCAGGTTATAGCTACTGTCTAAATGCAGTATGGCTTTATTACTGTCAAAAACCTTGAACTTATTACTTAGACAGAACTGTGAGACTTTCTCATGAACAAACATCGATCGGTATAGGATAGGATATAAGTTGACGTCCTAGCCATTAGTCGAAAGAGGATTTGCTGCACGAAGTTTCTTAAAAGCAGATAATAGAAATTGGGCCAAACTATTTCTATATCTAGACAGCCGCTTATTTGATTTATTTATTTAACGCTTACTAACCTATATTTATGGCTGAGTTAACCTAATAATTCTAATGGACGGAAGTTCACGAAAATTTTCCATGTGTGACCAAAGTAAAAGTTGTCCGACATTAATAAATTAAGAGGGTAGCGTAGTAAAGTGGGTACGTGCTCAGATTAGTAAGCTTTAGAGGGTTTCGGATTTGAACCCTTGTGGAAGCTTTTACATGTAATATTAATGCTACTGAACTATTGATATTGGACATTTCATTAAAGTAAAAGACAATCTATATGTTACGTATATATACCCAAAAGCGTTATGTTTCATTCATGCTCCTCTCGAAACTAGCGTCAGCGTGTATGTATTAAATTAGCTCTGAAACAACAATTTGTATTGAGAAACAAGCTGTTATTCCAATCATAACTCTAAGGCCAGCCATTGATCTATCACAATACCATTATACGGTACAGTAACATCCATATTACCTACCAATACAAAAATATACATATATTCAAACGTCCTCTTCTATTAAAGTTTTCATAACATCCTTAAATTTAATGTTGCCATCGTTAGTTTTCTGGAGAGTTATCTTTGCAGAGGTTAGATCTCCCCGGAACCAAGGTTACTAAGAATGATGATCCTGAAATACCTGCATCCATTAGCTTCTTGCAAAGTTTTTTTTTAAATAAAAATAATAATATTATATTAGCAATGCTATAAATATACTATTAGGAATGCTAATTACTAATATTCAACCGCTATTTAACCACTCCAACTAAGCTGAAAATTCTTGTGCTAGGAGATGGATCACGACAAAATTTGAATGGCGGATTCGAACCTATGACCTTGTGAATCACAAACCGTACCCTAAACCATTAGACTATACATATGTACATATATATATAAGTGTGTATATGTATGTGTGTATATATATATATATATATATTGTTGTACGGGGCATTGTATATGTCCCGTAATCTTTGTCCTTGAATCTTTTAACTTACTAAACTTTTGCGTCTAGGATCTAGTTCTATATAGTAAACGCTCACTAAGAGTACACTTATTTACTGTTGCCTCGACGACACGAAAAGTTGTTTTTAGTGTAAGTAAGTCTATTTCAATCGTTGCTGTATTCATTGAGAAGGAAGCAAATCGACTGATTCAAGCTAGGAATGTACACAAAGAAAGCATGAGATTCTGACGTCGTCTAGTTTTACAATGGTGGGAATAAAATTGTTCAATTCAAAAATCATTTACTTTTATTACTAGCAGCCTTATTACTTAATGTGGAAAAGTCATGCTTCACCTAGTTTCGAGCTGTTTGTGCACCAAGGAAAAGGACCATCGTCGTCATATGGCCTGTGGTGTTTACAAGTAACAGTGGTAGAGCTACACTGCAGTTTGTTTGTAGCTGCAGAATGAATGGGTCAGCTCCATCGGGGTAGGAACAGGCCCTCACAGAATACCAGCTTAAAAAAGCAGTATAATATTGCTGCGATTCGTCTGGTGAGTGCTTGATCCGGAGACCTTTATTACTGGTGACGAGGTATTCTATCTCAGTCCTCAAGGGTGACAACGCATCTGCATTATGATTCCTTGTTAAGGATGAATTCAGATGACATGTGCCACAGGAATCACTTACCATCAGGTGAACTGTGTACTCGTTTGTTACTGAAAGTGTAATAAAAAAAGTTTGGAATTCCATCTTAGTCCTCACAGGTGACAGGTGACTTTGACATCCTTGTTTAGTAAGGATGCAGATTTCATAGACCGCAGACATCACTTACCAATGCGTCAACTGTGTGCTCGTTTGTGACCCTTACTTTATATGTTATAAAACAAACTACAGGCTATTAACGATTTACGTGTACAGATGCATGCACGAACACATGGACATTTACTCCGAGATGACGTCGCTAGAGGCCAGCGAGCTGGTGTACTCCGCATTCGGGGGACGCTATTGTGGACCCATCCCCCCACGGCGGCGGGTGTCGCTACATCGCGCCGTCGCCCTTGCGTTCTACACCGACAAACCATATACGCCACCGACTCTATTCACTGGCACCTATCGCTTCATGAATTCGTGTAAGTGAATAAACATAAGCTGATACTTTGTAACAATGCCACCTGTTTTCTGTTTCAAGTAGTAAAACGCACTATACCACTAATGCCTATTCATTATTTTTTCAAGGACCCCCAAACAGTCACTACATTTAATTAACATTTCAGAAAGCCAAGGTCACTAATGCAACCCTACGCCACAAAATTCACTAATTCAACAAGTGTTGAATATGTCCAGTTGCAATATTCCACTCGGGGCTGTTTTAGGAATCTTTAATTCCTATCAGAAATGATTCCATAGATTGCGTCTGGAACGAAGTCTCAATAGTGTTCCCACGATTCATCTATTCTTTTTTTTATTTCCCTTAACATAACCATAATCTAATTACTGACGCAATAAATTTCGTTCTCACCCACAATTAGTAGAGCTAAATGTTAAAAACTAAAAGAAAAAAGACAAATGTGAAAGTTTCTCACCTAGCGAGCACATGACGATACTTACTAAAAAATACAATTTGTATTACAGCGGAGTACGAAGTGGGAACTCCAGTTCCGAACACATTGTGCTCATTCGTAATCGAAGTCGGCAAGCGCAAAACCGGCCTGCTATTATCGCCCACCTACCCG
This sequence comes from Teinopalpus imperialis, assembly GCA_029286865.1. NCBI lineage: Eukaryota > Metazoa > Arthropoda > Insecta > Lepidoptera > Papilionidae > Teinopalpus > Teinopalpus imperialis. The sequence goes on from JAGSMU010000059.1 coordinate 199,853, forward strand.
GGAATCTACCCGAAGGATATCAGTTGCAACTATCAGTTCATTGGACAGCCGGGGCAGCGCATTCGTCTAGAGTTCCGCGATTTCGATCTATTTTTCGGCGGGCCACAGTAAGTGATATTTGAAAATGTTTCCATGTATTACGAATATTTATGATATATACGCGAATACTACATACGAATGTGCAACTTGTATCTTTGTTGAATACGATTGTGTAGCCGCAGTCATCACTCACATCAGGTGAACTGTGTGTGCTTGTTTGTGATAAAAAAAAGCTTTTTATATATACCGGAACATTCCATTATATCCCTCATGGGTTACAGCACATCAGCATTATGATTTCTTATTGTTAACTCACGATACACAGAGAAATGGACTCGACACTTTAATATATTTCCATTTTGCTTGTACCCTTATTAATTAAATTTTACACTCCAAATATATTATAACAACCTATACTCGGGGAATAGACGACCTTCCTCGATAGAAGACAAGCGACAACGAAAATCTTGTCCACTCTCATAAACTGACTTGCGAGAAGAGTGTTGCCAGCATTAGCACTTAAATAAATCGATAATTTTTGAATAAAATAAAATCCTATAAAATCCAATTAAATCGTAAAGAATATAGATAAACTCATCATAAGAAGAATTAAATTATATTTGATATACAATTTCCGATATTATATTATACAATTTACATTTGACTACATTATCGAGGCTGTATGGTTGATTGTATGTCACTCGTAATGTTATAAAAAAAAACGCAGCTGCCCTTTCGACTGGGTCCGCGTATACGACGGGCCCGACAACTCGTCGGCGGTGATCGGCACGTACTGCGGACAGCAACGCAACCTCGTGCTGTACTCCAGCGACGAGCGCCTGCTGGTCACTTTCTTCACGCTGCAGCGCGCGGCCAACACGCAGAACCGCGGCTTTAAAGGCATTTTCGAGTTTTCTGAGAGTTTCGTTAAGTTAGGTAAGTGCTTTTATATGACATACGAATGGAAATATTTACTCATATTTCCATTACTATTTTCATTACACAAATTCGGAATTATAAATATCTTACGTCTAGAATGTTCCTTTTAATTTACTGCTCACCGTATTACCCTCCAAACTATGGCAGAAAGATGGTTGAAGGTTATTCTTATGGTTATGGTAAGTCTTATAGCGACCTCAAACACCACGTTTTCTCCAAAGGGACATACCGCAAATACAAATAATATCATACCTTAATCATACCTAGTTTAAAATATTATCTAAATACAAAGCATAAAAAGTATAACTTTATATACTATTCAAAACACATGCTAAATGATCGAATTATTTAGTATTTATTGAAGTTTAATTTCTAATACTGCCATTAGTAAAGCAAAAATTATGTAGAATTAGTATAGCTCTGTAAGAGCATTGACCACTCCTTTCTTCCCTTCTTGGAGTCTCCTTCTCCAATTTATTTATCTCACACTTCCAGTACCTTAATACAGTCAACAATAAGAACCTTCGATCATCGCAATCGTCTTCTTCTTCATCGTACAGAGTTTATGCACTCTTATTTCTTTGTCCAATCTGGATTGAGCTACCTCTTGGAGTCAGAATGGCTGAGAATCGTTTTGTGTTTAAAAGGAAGGCGCATGAGTATGTCTTGAATAAACTGTCAGCAGATTGATAACACCATCATGTTATAAAGTATGTATTATATATATAATTATATATTTTTTTATTGTATTGTATATTACAAAGTATATTAATTTATGTATCCTATATTTATTCTATACTTTATATATTTATATTTATTGTATTTATATATATTTTTTTAAGTATATTTAGTATTTTATTAGAAAATGTATAGTATATTTTGTAAACTTTTATTTTTCCCATTTTTATATTATATGTGCACCTACCCTAGCTTCTCAATACCACCCTCAGGTCGACTGGTAGTAAATGCTTTTAGCATTAAGTTCGCCTATGTAATTTACTCTGTGCACGAAGTTTAAAATAAATAAATAAAATCAATAAAGAATAAAATTAGAATGTTCACAAAAATGGGCATTTCATGATATTTCAATAAAGTGGCTAAAAGTTCAATGTATAAATAATTTACCGACCGATAAATATTTACCGACCATAAATATTTCGTTTTTAATCTACAAAAACTTATATCTTTTTTTGGCTATTTTTCTAGATTTTATAAGCAAACACGATGCCGAACACATCAGAGGCTCCGAATGCGATCAAAAAATCCTTAGCAAAAAGGAGTCAACTGGATTCGTGTACCATCCAAATTATCCATTCCCCTATATACAAAAAGTTGTTTGTAGGTAAGTGCATCTTTCTCTTACACTTACTATACTTATTTGCTTATATGGATGCTTATTTGGATATTTTAATAGACCTACAATCTTAGATGTATTAATGTTCCCAAATTATTTTTACAGATATTTTATATATGGTATGCAAGACTCACAGAATTTGGAGAGAGTCCGACTGGAATTTCAGAACTTTTCTATACCGAAAGGAGTAAATCCGAAACCAGAGTGAGTATATAATTTAAAATATTGAACAATTGTTCACACATTGGGGAATTGCTGAAAATATAAAATAAAAACCTTTGTGGTGATATCGTAAAATAATCATTCATTTTATAAGTTAAGATGGGTTTGTATACCTAAGTATGCGCGAGGCTCATCCATCTTAGAAGCAGCATCACTAAGTCGATGGTACCATTACAACACTTTTTAGCAAGTCAGCTAAGCGTAGAATGGGAAAATTGTCCAAGAAAAGTAAGTTTATACTAGCGCTTTATTGACAAAAACTGTAACCTTAAGTTGCTATGTAAAGATTTTTAATTTGCAATTGTAATCAAAATGCAAATGACAATGGTCATTCGTCCATTCCAGCACATGTCCAGATGGGTACCTTAAGGTGTACCTGCGTGGACAGGAGGCGACAGACTCGTATGACAAGCACGATGCGGAACTGTGCGGCGAGGGTATGCCAGGCCCGCCAGTTTTCCCGCCGCCGCTGTTGTCAGACGGACCGCGCCTCGTCATGGTTTTCAGCTCTGGCGAGCTGCAAGGCCGCGGATTCAAGGCCAAATATACATTCGAGACCGGTCAGTTATCCATACCGCGCTTACAAATTGGTCTCCTTCCCGCCATCTGCTCATAACAATATGACCTTAAGCAATTTGTATTTCAATTAAGAGCTCAGGATTGGTTAGTATTTGAAGCTTACCAATCTTTTCAATTTTCTATGGTCTTAGAGACTGGGTACAAAAATTCCTCATAATTTCACACTAATACTGCACCGTTACATTGCTATCATAGACTCATATTGTTTTGTTCAAGAGTTACAAACAAACACGCTGTTCTGATGGTAATCCCTATGGTCGATAGTTTATCACATCTTTCTTCTAAAAAACAAGATGTAAATATGTCTTCTCCGCTGACTGAGTTCTTTTGCTCACCACACGAAACAGCAACAAACTCCTGGAAGTCATGTTGTATAATGGCCAGTCGACTGACGTTCGATACAGCGTAGTGAGATGTCCGCCTTTAACCCTATTAAAAATACCTTGGGTAGAACATCGTACATATTGGTGGGTGATCCTACACTGCAGATTGTTTCTAACTGCAGAATGAATGGGTCAGCTCGACCGAGGTAGGTCCACGCCCTCACAGAATATTGCTCCGGTATTTCGTTTGGTGAGTGTAGGGATCCGGAGACCTTTATTATTGGTGACGAGGCATCCGATCTCAGTCCCCGAGGGTGACAACGCATCTGAATTATGTTTCCTTGTCAAGGATGAATGTAGATGTGCAGGAATCGCTTACCATGAGGTGAACTGTGTGTTCGTTTGTAACTCTCAATGTAATACGAAAAACCTATCTTCCCCATTTAATCGGGGGACAGAAGTCCTCCCCCCGGTAATACCTAGTCCTCCACCTTCTCCATCTCCACGCCCAGCTCGTGCACCGACGAAGCTATATCCCGTTTGTAGGTCCAGTGAACGCTCCCGATGTTCTTGAATGCGAAGATTCTGGAAAAGATGATTCATAGTTAAGTTTCTGTTCTATATTTACCGGAACGGATTTCAGAACCCATACATTATTCATAGAACCTTCATATTGCTTTTGATTCAAGTATAAACATTCATCACAGAGTACCGCGTGCCGGGCACCGCTGCTCCGGGCGGCGAGTGTGCTTTCACATACCGCTCGGACGCAAAGAAGCGCGGTGACTTTAACTCTCCGCGCTACCCCTCCAACTACCCATCGCGCACCAACTGCACTTACGCGCTGGTGGCCAACGCCAACGAGCAGGTCACTGTGGTGTTCGACCACTTCAAAGTGAAGGCGGACGGGTGGAACGCCACCGCTGGTATGTATGGGTAAGTACAAATTGTAGATTTTATTACAACGTTAGTACCATTCTTGTAAATACAATACACGTATCTTAAGAATTCCTCGAAAACAGTCCACCTCGTGACTGAGTATACATTACGGGATTGGCTCTTTTCTTCTTCTATATAACATTATATACCACACTCCGTCTGTATGAAACAAATTATATAATAAAGTTATTTTGTTGGTGTAATCGTAAAGAACCAAATAAATTCGAATTATATTATTTCAAAGGCATGCAAGTATACTGACGATGTTGACCTTCTCTCTTCATATGTCTCATTTTATTACTTTTCTCTTTATTACTTTGAGAGTAGCAAACGAGCGCACAGTGCACCTGATGGTAAGGTTGCGGCCTATTTTACCTACGTCCATCCTTGACAAGGAATCATAATGCAGATGCGTTGTCACCCTTGAGGACTGAGATGGAATTGTTCGTCACCAGTAATAAAGGTCTCCGTATCCCTACACTCACCAAATGAAACACAGTAGCGTTATGCTACATTGGTTTTGTGTGAGGGCGTGGTCCTGCCCCGATCAAGCAGGGCCAGCTTGAAGCTAGAAACAGACTGCAGCGTATCTATCTACCGATTATTAATCATTCCATTAATTCATGCATTCCATCTTAATCCACCTAGAGGTTAAATTTCCTCTTCCGCACAAAATAATTTGCGTAGGTTTGTGACCTGACTGATTGATGATTTTACACTACAAACATTTGTGAACGTGTACTAATTGTATTGTGTATTAATTTAAGAATACATGTTTGTCTCTCTATATAACCTGTTTGCATATGAGAACACTTTTTGATCATTATTACATAAACCAAGGAAGCTCTTACGAGAGCCTATTGGGTTCGATTCTCGGTTCTGGTTTATTGAAATAATTGTTACTCGATCTTATTTAACTTGTTCTATGATTAATTACATCTCTAAGAAACGATTTAAAAAACAAGAATTTAAAGTCGTGCTTAGTCCGCTAACTCCTCCGAACCTCAGATCATGCGGACGGAGGCCCGGGAGGGCGTGCAGTCTAGCTATTGCTCGGCTCTTGACTCCCTAAGTTATATTTCTCTTCTTCTTGTTCCTGTATGTCCACTCTCCTCTTCTGGGGCTGGGCGACACGTCAACGCCTTCGCCATCAGGCATCCTCTCCAGCGACCACTCCAACCCTAAATGCCTCACTTTCCAAATACGCGCGAACACTCTGAGTGCCCCAAAGTTCACCCGTGAGCTAACAAGATCCTCGTAGTAAGACCATCCATTGCACACGTGTAATTCCATGCATCATGATCACCCACACCCACGAAATGTGGTGAACATCCTCCTCAATCGTCCCGCATCACACACTGCTGTCACTCAGGTCCATTTCATGCAATCGTTATCTGAAACAGCCGTGCCAGTGAGAAGCCATGAGACTTGATGGTCTGATACGACCCATGTTACTTTAAGTCGTCCGGCGTTTCCTTTTATATCATTCTTACATCTATTCTGCCATTCGCTAGTCACTTCGGGCCAAATGGCGATAGCGGAGGTGAGTGATTATACTCATGATGGATCTTTGTCAGCGGTACCACGTGCAACGAGGACTGGGTGGAGGCGTGGTGGACTGGGCGCGAAGGCTCGCGGGTGCCGCTGGGGCGCTGGTGTGGTCCAGCCACTCCCGGCCCGCTCCAGTCGCCACGTGGGGCGCTCGGCTTACTCCTAGCGCTCCACACCAATAACGAAGCGGTAGCCTCCGGGTTCAAGGCTCGATATATTTTTGAGGTAAGATATATGATCAGACCACCTGACCTCTGAGTTGTAGGTTGTTTTTTTTATTTTGTATTTACATTTATAGTAACAAACGAGCACACAGTTCACCTGATGGCAAGTGATTCCTCCGTCCTATGACATCTACATTCATCCTTGACAAGGAATCATAATGCAGATGTGTTGTCACCCTTGAGGACTGAGATGGAATGAGTCGACACCAGTAATAAATTTCTCGGACACTCACCAGACGAAACACAGCAGCAGTATACTCCTATTTCACGTCGGTATTGAGTGAGGGCATGGTCCTACCACGTTCGAGCTGACCCATTAAATCTACAGCCAGAAACAAAATGCAGTGTAGCTTTACCACATTTAAAGTTCTTGAGTAGCAGTAGTTCAGTGTTTAAGCATTTACTTCTAATTCACGGTACGTGAGCAAACCGACCTCGATCCCCGGTGCCAGGAACAAAGAAATTACAATTTTAACTGCTGATACCTCATCGTGAGGATTGTCAAAGAATTGACAAAGAAAGTCTTCAATTTTTTTTTCTAGTAGGGACATAATAGATATAGGCTGATACTTTACTCGTTTCCTACCAGCCCGCGAAGTCGATCTTCGGCGACTGCGGGGGCAACATGTCGGGAGCGGAGTACGGCGTGATCACATCACCCCTCTTCCCGCGTGGATATATACCCCCGGCACGCGGAGACGCCTCGCGCGTCTGCAACTGGTTCGTCACCGCGCGCCCCGGCAAGCGAGTGCTGGTCAACTTCGATAACTTCGTCGTCGAGGGTCATCTCACTGGTAAATGGATATTACGTCTCATCATTATGTGAAGTGGAACGACTCGTTAGGGGTCGGACCACGAGCTTGTAGAATACCAGCATAAAGCTGCCGTGTTTAGTTTGGTTTTTTGGCAAACGAGCAAGCAGCCCACCCGATGGTAAGTGATCACCGCTGCCCATGGACATCCGCAACACCAGAGGGGTTGCAAATGCGTTGCCGGAAAAGCAGTAGTATATATGTATATATATTTGAATCCTTATATCCATATATGTATCCATGAATGCTATAAACTGTAGGTAACACTCTCCGTAGGGGTTAAAATGGAAGTAGATGACATAATGCGTAGTGATCAGTTATCATAAGGTTAACTGTCCTCATCCATCAACCTAATATTATAAAAAAAGCTTAGTTTGCAAGCGTTCGTTTAAAATTTCATAGTAAGCGAACAATCTCAGTTTGAGTCCCGGTGTGAGGTCCAAAGAAATGATTAACTGCATCTTTTAGCGCTGATTAACAACAACCTCAATTTCATGAGGAAATCTACATGTCTATGAAATAGTCTACGAATAGACTATCTAGTTTTATTTTTAATGGTAACGAATGGTATTTTAATTACTATCATTCGCTTCAACCACTTTAAGTTTAAATGCTTGTGCTGGGAAAAGGTTCACGACGATAAAAAACTTCGCTCGACCAACAAACTTCTACTTCTATGTCCTCCTCATAGCTCCAATTTTAATCGTGACAAAAGTTCTAAGCATACACCAATCTCATTTCAACTCTGAATTACCTTAAAGTTGATTGGTAGACAATGCCTTAGGCATTAACTCCGCTTTTATACGTAACTTAATCCGTCAGATGCAAATGACCGAGCCGAGGTTCGACCCTCTCGGACCCTCACCCTTGAGTCAGTTGCTTTCGCGCCCAGGGTAACGGTCCAAGCTGAGGCTCCCTCTCGGGAACCCTTGTGCTGGTTGCCCATTAATAAAGGTCTCGGCTGCGTGCCCTGAGCGCTGATCCACCTTTCAACCCGGTGAAGCTGTAAAAGCCTTATTAATTTTATTATGTAAAATAACCGATTAGTCATTTTGAACCTACGAGGTTAACTAAAGCATTGTTCGGATTAATTCTTTCAGAACAGACTGAATTCAAAATTTCATCCTCATCGACTCGATGATTGGAAATCCAACACTGTGCGCTTTACCTTTACCTTTACCTTCGTAACTATTTTAATAAAAAGAAGAAAGGTTAAGAGTCGTAGACCGTAACTTAAACCATTAGACTATATCTTACCTTAATATCGTCAATGGAAGTTACTCAGCTAATATCATGGATATTATTACATACCTACATTTATTAATGACGTAAAAGAAACTAAGTTATGTTACTGTTACAGAATGACGAAAGGCAGTCAGTTCGCCCCTTGTACCATTTTTTTTTAAATAAGTTGTTTACAATTGAATATTAAATAAATAAATAAAAAAATAAATGTCATTTTGCAGCTTTTTGAGTGGCAAGAACTCATCTGTATGTACTGTGAACAGATCGCGGCTGTCCAGCGGCGGTGCTACGGCTGTGGTACGAGAGTCCTGGGCCCCCGCTAGAGCTGTGCGGGGAGAAGGCGCCCGGCGACCGCTGGCAGTATCTCTCCACCTCCAATTCCATACGTCTGTCGTGAGTGGTTTAAATGACAGATCCAAACTTAGGCCTCACAGACGTCATCAATCACTTACCATCAGCTGAGCTGTCTCGTTATATTTCATCCCCAACTCGATTACATGCCATGTAATCTTTAGTCATGAGAAGAGACAATTTTATCGTACTTTTAACATTTCAGCCGCAAAATAATTCTCGTAGATGATTCCTTATCTATACCAAAGACCAAAATATTGGTTTAACTTCAATCGAATAAATTACAATAGAAACTAAACCATAATAAAAACAGCGGTCAGGTAGAGTCATACTAATTCCGCAGGTTCATAATAGCTGACAAGTCGGTGGGCGCCGCGGGATGGCGCGCGGTGTGGACGGAGGTTAGCACGGAGCTGGAGGGCTGCGAGAACGCGTGCGGTTACGCCTGTCTGCCAGCCTCGGCGGCTTGCTCCGGCCTCCAGCACTGCGCCGATGCCGTTGTCACCAAACCTGCGCACTGTTAGTATACATCGGCTAGGACAACACAAAGCAAACCAAACTCTTCACCAAAACACTTTCTAGGACACAAAGTAAACTTATACACATTCTAGCAAATGATATTCGAATCATCATAGTTTTATCAAACAAATTCATAATTGACGTTAGATATTAGGACTAGGATAAAAATACACTACTATAACTATCATATTAATGCGGTAGACACGAAAAGATTTTAATAATTAGATAAATAATTACCTTTAATGGTAAGCCATTGAGAAACAATTGAACGCTAATTTAAAACAAATATTGTGTCAGTCTTCAGGCTATAATTACAGCACACATAATAACAACTTAACTAATAAATCGTGTATATTAATTTAAAAATTATTTCGCTAATAAAAATAATAACTAGCTATAATTTTATTAACAAGTCTATTATCAGTGTCAATTTTTATGAATAAATTACTTACCTAAGACATAACAAACAACTGCTTCATGCTTTATTTCTAAGACTTTAACATATTAACACGAGGAACAGATTAATAAGGAAGATATAGATTCGAAACATCATTATCAATAAATTAATCTACTGTATACAAAGCCTAGGACAGTATCAAACTAATTAAAAGTTACCTTTCTTAAATTCCTTGTTTCAAAACATCTGTTTGAACGCATGGTAAAAAATGTCACATATTAGACACAGAAATTCACCATTGACACCGATTACAAAAACATAAAGCAAAATTTACTCGATCATTAAGATTGATGACAACACTTTTTCATAAAAGAAAGTTTTGTTTTGTCATTTTATAAACATTTACACTTTCCCTTTAAAGTTAAAAATTCAAATAAGTTACACAATTTTGTAATATTATCCAGTAAAATACCTACTACTGTATTAATCGATTTGATCAAAATTCGATTTAGTAAAGTCTACAAATAACTTTTGAATTATTTAGATTATGAATACTAACACAGCACTGCGAAATTATATATAAACATCTTTATAAATATTTAGGACGTTAACATGCGTAAACAGAGAAATAACATTTTTTTTATCATTCAACAGAGAAATTAGGACATATGTACATGCCAATGTATCTCATCGAAAAAAAAAAAATTTTGCAATGTATATAAAACCGAAAAGTTATCCATGAAGGGATTCCTAAGATACATGTATACACATGATCCCTTAACTGTCGTAGACCATCCTGACACAAAGAAAACATAACTTGTTAACAAACATAAAGTCGTATCTCATCTGAAAAAAAAAATTTTGCAATGTATATAAAACCGAAAAGTTATCCATGAAGGGATTCCTAAGATACATGTATACACATGATCCCTTAACTGTCGTAGACCATCCTGACACAAAGAAAACATAACTTGTTAACAAACATAAAGTCGTATCTCATCTGAAAAAAAAAATTTGCAATGTATATAAAACCGAAAAGTTATCCATGAAGGGATTCCTAAGATACATGTATACACATGATCCCTTAACTGTCGTAGACCATCCTGACACAAAGAAAACATAACTTGTTAACAAACATAAAGTCGTATCTCATCTGAAAAAAAAAATTTTGCAATGTATATAAAACCGAAAAGTTATCCATGAAGGGATTCCTAAGATACATGTATACACATGATCCCTTAACTGTCGTAGACCTTCCTGACACAAAGAAAACATAACTTGTTAACAAACATAAAGTCACATTAGCCGCATCAGCTTCGCAGAACTTAATCACATAGTAAAATTATTCAGCTTAAAATACTCGTAGCATCACGAAACAGACGTAAAATGTATACGTGAGGCGAGATGTGTTTGTTCACAATCATATCGCGACGAACGTTTACATTTTTTACACAATATCTACAGCTTTTCAACGCATTGCACAAACTTGAACGCACGATGCTTACCACTTTCTTACCGTGTTGCACAAGTGGCAATACTAGAAACATAAAATGTGTAAGAAAATAAAAAAATATATAAATGTTTTCATCGTATAAGTCCATTGAAATGTTGCTGATATATTTGTGTGAGATATTTAAGTATGATTATATCCATTCATTCTCTTAATGTATAGTAGGTAGTAGGACACGACCGACATACTTAAATTTGATGATTTTATAAATTAACCTTAAGTTTGTATAAATCTTAAGCTTCTGTTTTAGGTTTTTATTGGCTATTTCATAAAGTTTTTCCAAAGTTAACACTTTCAGCTCTATGATTTCAGCATCTGTATTGGATAGAAATAAAACTTCACTATTCAATTGTGGCACCGCACAATGCAAATTCCACGGTTAAATACATTGTATAGGCACTAGCATTTTATTGTCGCATTTATAATGATGAAACTATATCTTAGATATTTTAAATTATGTATTAAAAATAATTGTAGCTTGTTTTGCGGAGTAAGCAGTCTGTTTTGATGATCTGTAATTGTTTTTAATTTTAGAATATAATTTAAATATTTTCTATTTTTTTTTTACCTTTTCAGTTTAGGAATATAAATTAAACGTAGAAGGAACCTATCAAGTAATAAAGTAAAATAATACAAGGTGACATCAAAAAAAATGGATACTCTTACTTTAAAGCCATAATAGTCTTGTATGTAATGTATTTTACAAGCTAAGACAACTTAATTATACGTGAAACGTATTGAATTATATTAAAAATTATATCGTTTTTTAAATAATAGTCATTAAATATCAAAACATTTAAAAGGATTTGGAGTTCATGACGATGGGTAGTAAAAAATATATTATATTAATTATTTATGCCGTATGAAAGGTATTTCTATGCTTTAGTTCATATATTCCAACATAATTATAATCGTGTTTGAGTTTTTGTTTGCTGTTATTTTTTATCTTGTTACATTACTTGGAAGCAAAAGAGATAAAAACGAACAATTCCCTACATACCATCAGCTGCTTACTCCTGCTTGTTTTTTTCTATTGTAATAAGAAATTATATATAACAGTAGAAATGTTAAAAGATTCTTAAACAATAACTAATAATGTTATGTGTATTTTAAATTTCTCAGTCTTGACGGTTCAATGCAATCTTTGTCTCAGAGGATACATTAATGTGAACTAGTTAGTAGGTTTAGAAAACTTTAAAAGACGGAAATGTTGGTGAATTAGCAGAATATATAATGTTGCAACATTATGGACTTTTTTTTATTTACTAACAGCGACCCTTTTAATACATAAATTCTAAATATTCACATTTAAAATTCATTATACATTCATAAATTTTTACCCACTAAATAGTTCTTTAAATTCCTTCTGATACTTTATATACTGTGATGACTCAGGTTGGTTAGTGCTAAGTTTGTGCAAACAATAGATGTTTATTTCATTATCGATTACATAAATATCTAGGTTATCTTATCTAAAATCCAATGGGACGAAGTTTGCATTGAGTCATCGCACTATAGGACACGGGCCCCTGCGTTTAGCATTGAAAATACTCATATTATACATACATAATTATTATATATATATATAATTATATTTTACATATATAAATAATTAAGCGTCAATAGTCTAATGGTTTATGGTCAAATGCGTCGTGAGTCGTAGGTTCTAATCCGCCATTCGACTATTGTCGCGGACCCCTAGCGCAAGCATTAAAGCTTAGTTCATGTGGTTAACGGGAATGTATGTAATTATAGCACTGCAAGGATTCTTTTTTTTTTTATTTTAAAAAATGTTTAATATGTACCGAGTATTTTCAATGTAAAACACACTTCCCACAACTCCTAGCATGAGCAACGTAAATTTAGATTTGAACGAAGCTACGAGCTCATTCTAGGAATGCTTGGTGATATTTTTCAACAGTCGCCATCTATGAAAAAAAACATTGCGTTACTACATATACACCAGATGGCAACTGTTCACGATACCGCCACCTCTTCGCTCACATTCTGCACTTCTTCCTTTCTGCGTTTCCAACTAAAATGAGTATGTGTTAGACTTTCTGTCTGTGCGTGTGTGTGTGTGGCAGATTGAGGATAAGTTTTAGTTGGACATATGTCGCATAAGGGATCTGGGTAGCTCTGTAACGTTGTATGGGGCTGACGTGGCGGTGTGCGCAGGCGTCGCGGCGTCGGGGCAGGCCGGGCCGCGTGCTGCACTGGTCGCCCTCTCGCTTGTGCTCGCCGCCCCGCACTGACCGGGCGCTGCACACGTGAGTCACTCTATCACACCAAACCCTTGCCCTCCGCCTCATCGCCTGCCCTAATATCCATTCCCACTTCGCTTTAAATACAATTATATTTTTCGTGTTCTGTCTCTTTTTTTTTATTACTTATATATACGGAGACGCAGATACTATAATGTAAATTGAAAATATACTGCGTGCGCATTTCCATTTGGAATCAGCCGAAATAAAAGCTTTAAATATTTTTTTTCCTAGCAGTATAATGCATCCGGCTCGGAGGACCAATCCAGAAATGTATCTAACATTAATAGTTTCTTACAAAAACATGTTTATAGCTCAATGCTTGCTTTGGTTAGATTAGAAGTGAACATAAATCTCCTTTATTTTTATAACTTAAATAAAATCGTAATATGCTCACTGCATTACGTTCTCAATATAAAAGATTCACTTCAGATGACTTTTGTTACATAAGGTTCTATTGGACGTTATTAAGGAATTTGTGTACATTTCCTAATTTTGCACAGACTTCACTGCTTGTTCACGCTTCATCTTCCGCTTTTAGAATGTCTTAATTTTTTATATATTAAATTGAAATTTAAACGAAACCATTATAAATTATATGGGATAAAATCTGTAAAAACCTATACCCTATTTTACATAGTGATATTTGTCAAATGTTGAGATCTTGGAAATTTTTCTTTGGAAATCAATAAAATTTTCAAAAATATAGATAATGTAAAATTTAAATAAGGCCATAATACCTTATTAACTAATTTATATATAGAAATGTTTTTACCATCATACTATATAATATGTACGATAGATAAGAAATAATTCAAAGTGTAATTCATTATTAGGTTAGATAGAAATTGGATAAACTGTCTGAATAATAAAAATTTATTCAGGATGTAAAAAGTTGAAGCTTTAAATCCAGGGGTAAAACGTCGGTGTAAATTGTCGCATTTTATATCAGATATTATTATAAATTTATTATTATTAATATATGTACTAAGATAAAATAGTACCAGGACAGAACATAAAGACTACAATATCGTCGAGTAGGGAGTAGTCTTTCAACAAACAGTTTTTTAATTTATGGCTCATAGGAATACGATTTTTGTGGAGTAAATGTCCAATACGCTATTATCTCAACAAAAACGAAGAAACCTACAAGCATACTAGACGAGGAGTGTGCACAGGCGGAGGCGGAGCGGACGACGGGTCCGGTGTGAGCGCAGCGTGGTGGGTAGCAGCGGCAGCGGGGGGCGGGAGTGCGGCCGCACTGGCAGCGTGTACTTGGAGGCGACGCGCCCGCTCACCCCGCGGTCCGCCGCCGCCCCCGCGCCCTCCACCGCGCGCACTGGCGGCGCGCCTCGCGGAACCTGTGCCCGCGCTGCACGATAACGTCTGAACCGACGCAATACAACACATTTAATGTACACGCGAGTTTCATTTGCAAAACCCATATCATATTGTTTACTTGTAGAAAATATACAACATATTAAATTAATAAGTGTTTTTGGCCTATCATGTCAAACTGTACCCATAGCTTAATAAAATAAATGTGAAAAAAAATTAGCAAGACTTTACAGTCAAGTAAATAGAATCACTACTTTGCAACGATTCAGCATGACAATTTACCTGGTCTCCAATTATCTTATAATTGAGATAATGTATAATCAGTCAGTATAATAGTCCAGATTAACACAGATTAATCTTAACGTAAACCTTACTCACAGCCTCACAGAATACCTGAGACAAATAGCAGCATAACGTTGCTGTGTTTCGTAGGGATACGGACACCCAATTACGGGTAACGAGACATTCTATCTCAGACCTCAGAGATTATAATTTTTCCTTTTATATTTGATGGTCTAGTGCCGGTGTGATTCATCACAGTTTTTTACCAAACGGCATGAGCATTACTGCAGATGTGTACTGTGAAGAACTGCAGACAATGATGGAAGATCGCACATCTGCAGCCAGCTTTGGGTCAATCGGTCATCCCCGCTGCTCCGACACGACAACGCGCGACCCCATACTGCACAACAGTCTCCAAAAATTAAATTCCCGAGAGGCAGTACAAAATGCCTTTGAAGAGTTTGTTGCCTTCCGTCCAGTTGGTTTTTACAAGAAGGGCATCAATAAACTACCACTGCGTTGGCAAAGATGCATCGATTACATGGGTGATTACTTTGAATAACAGAAATAAAAAAGTTTTTAAAAAAAATATTTAAAATTATTTCATACAAAACGGCAATTTCATAGGTAAAGAGCTTTTATTTATTTAGTCAGGAGTTTTTTCTTGATATTGTTTTTTTATTACTTTTTAAAAAAGATGCATTGATTACATGGATGATTACTTTGAATAACAGAAATAAAAAAGTTTAAAAAAAAAATACTTAAAATTATTTCATACAAAACGGCAATTTCATAGGTAAAGAGCTTTTATTTAGTCAGGAGTTTTTTCTTGATATTGTTTTTTTATTACTTTTTAAAAAAAGATGCATTGATAACATGGGTGATTACTTTGAATAACAGAAATAAAAAAGTTAAAAAAAAAAGTGATTTAACTTATTTCATACAAAAGTGCAGCGGTAGAGCTACACTGCAGTTTGTTTATAGCTGCAGAAAGAGTGGGTCAGCTCGACCGGGGTAGGACCACGCCCTCACAGAATACCAGCGTAAAATAGCAGGATGATGCTGCTGTGTTTCGTCTGGTGAGTGCAGGGATCCGGAGACCTATTACTGGAGACGAGGCATTCCATCTCAGTCCTCAAGGGTGACAACGCATCTGTATTATGATTTCTTGTCAAGGATGAATGTAGATGTCATGGGCCGCAGGAATCACTTACCATCACGTGAACTGTGTGCTCGTTTGTTACTCTTAATGCTATAAAAAAAAAAAAAAAAAACGGCAATTGCATAGGTAAAGACCTATTATATATAAACGCCAATAACACAGTATAAATTTATATAAAGTTTAAGGCGTCGATAGCCTAATGGCTTAGGGCACTGTCTGCGAAACTTAAGGTCGTAGGTTCCAATCGACTATTGTTGAGAATCATCTCATAGAACAAGCATTGTAAACTTATTTGGAATGGGTGACCGGAATTATAATATTGTAAAAAACACTGCCAGTATCCGTAAAAAAAATGGTAGCGTAGATTTCAATACTTTGTTTGACTCGGCTAGCGAATTGGAATGATGATAGTTCTAAGGTTATGTGATATTCATTAGAAGAAAATAAATGGATGTTATTATGGTTTTTTACATTTTATACAGTAGCGGTAGATGTTAAAAAATTAATGAATGAATAGAAAATGATAAAATAAACAGCGACATCTATAAACATTCATAAATCACCATTTCTGTTCACAATTTATTAACTGAGCATTCAAAAAAAATTCAACACAATACATGGTTTTTATTTTTGGTTGTGAATAGAAATGGTGATTTTTTTTATCAGTGCTAACATAAGTGCTATTATAAATAAAGGTTCGAACCGGTGACTGTGAACGAACGCGCTAATTGAAATAATTTTATCAGCAATTCGAATGTGGGTGAATTTTACGGGTACCCCCAGCCCAAAAACATGATACATGTTAAAATGTAGAATGGCATGTACGAATACACAAAATTAAAAGGAAAGGGTCTGGCTGTGTTAGTCGGTTCACTGAGCGCACCCCTCTCCCAGCTGCTTATCCCTCTACTGCCCGACACGGAGACTTTTGGATGCTGGGTTTTTTCCCCTGGCGCGGGTACACCATTCCATAGTACCCCTGCACCCCCTAGACGCCTCCAGGGGGTCCATATTAGCATCTAGCGTAGTACGGACGTCCAGTCGACATGGGGCACTCAAGCGCCAGGACTCCCGACCTCAAACCATCCTCCGATCCCGACCTCCGAGCAGCCGGATTACAGGAGACGCCACGCTCCCAGTCGACGTACAACCTCAATTTATGTTACACAATGTTTTGAGAGTCGTGCATTCAAATACAATTAAACATGGATAGTTTTTATCTACATTTTGTTCACCACTTTTTACAACAATAAATGTTTTTTAGAAATTAAAACATATGTTAAAATATAATTTTAAATTTAGCAATAAATACGTTCCAATGACGCCCTCTATACCTGTGTAACAGTACTATTCCGTTCCGAAAGCCAAAGCTATACTAAGTTATAGCTGGCGTAGCAATCCAATTGAGCACAGATAGATGACGTCATCTTTAATATATCATATTGTTTGCAAGATCATCTTATAGACAAAATTCTGGCGGACATTGTATTTATTTGTTGTTATAGACTCCGTACACCCATTATACAAAAATCCAAAAAAATGTAATTAAGATCATTGTGAGTAGTTATGCTATATGTAGCTAAATGCTAAATGCTAAATTTACGTTATCTAAACTTTTAACGATTTTCCGTATTTTTTAAGGAAAATACGTATCTAAAGCAAAATATATAATATGATTATTACACGGAAGGGACGGTAAACCCGATTTTTTTTTGTTGTTAATGTTCTATAACCTTACCCCATCTTATTACAATATAGAGATTAAAATATAACGCAAAGTCTACTATAAACATTAAAAAAGGTAAGATTATACACTGAGATATACACTGTGTAAAAAGGAAGGGGTCCAGTTCTGTTGGTCAGGCTGTCACTGTGCACCCACTCCCGGCCGCTATCCCACTACTGCCCAGTACGGAGACTTTTGGCTGCTGGGTTTCCCCCCTGGCCCGGTTCGACCCTCACTAGACAATCTGCACCTTCCAGATTCATCCGGAGAATCCATATCAATACCAAGCTTAGTACGAACGTCCTGTCAACATGGACCGCACAGCGCCAGGACTCCCGACCTCAAACCATCCTCCGATCCCGACCTCCGAGCAGCCGGATTACAGGAGACGCCACGCTCCCAGTCGACATACTACCTCAATTTACGTTACACAATATTTTGGAGTTGTATAATAATTTTTTTAACAAGGAATTAGATAGAAAGTTTTTGATAGTATACCTTTTGCAACATTTTACAATATTATGAATTTCATTTAGAATTTGTACATAACATTTTCACAAAAATATGTTTTTATTTTAATCAAAACTTTATAAAAATAGTAACGCCCTCTATTTGCCTTTAATGGAACTGACCATTCAAATTTCTACATAGGCAAGAATTGATAAAGTTCTGTACGTCTGGGCGCTTACGTATATATATTTCGTTTACGTATCCAATGGAAAATAAATTGACTGTAAATAATATTTTATCAAACAATTTTGTATCAACACATTTGTGAAACACGCCAGGTGTCAAAAACTCAAAACGTAACAATTAAGTGGAACAGTATCTTTTTTCTATTTAGGGCATTTATGAATCGCTGAATATGTGTTGCGTATATATATATATATTTATATATATATAAATATATATATATAAATATATATATAATAATATATATAATAATAAAATAATTAACTTAAAATATGTATTGATTTAAACTAAATGAATACATATTTTAAGTTAATAGCCTTAGTGCACTGCTGAACGATGGTCTCCCCAATAGAACACCGCAAGGCACGATCCTGCCACCTGCATCTAGCGACTTCCCGCAAACTTGCATAGATCGTCGCTGCATCTAGTGAGGGGTCAACCTACACTGCGACTGCCATTCTAGAACCTCAATAAATTTATTAAATAAAGCGTGTAATTATTAAATTTATTTAAAAAGTGAATATAAAAATGTATTCATTTATATAGTATAAATGAACAAATTTTTACATAGTACAATAGGTTTTTTAATTACTAGCAATATTAGTATTTATACTGGTTTTGTTAATTACATAGCATATATATTTCCTGTTTCTTCACCACGCAGCCCTTTTGTAGGACCATCCATATTGTTGAATAATTCATAAGTTAAAACAATTCATCGTAAATTTGATCTTCATGGTAATTTTTATGACGTCACCTATATATAGCCACTCAAGAACTGCAGTCATTTATTAAATAAAGCGCAATTTATATAACACTTGTCATAATTAAATCTATCTAAAAAGTGAACATAGAAATTTATTCATTTATATAGTATAAATGAATAAATTTCTACATAGTAAAATAGTTTTTTAATTATTAACAAAACTTGCATAAATACTAGTTTTGTTAATTACATAACATATATATTTACAGTCCCATCACGACAAAGCCCTTTTGTAGGGCCGCCTTATTGTTGAATAATTCATAAGTTAAAACAAATGCTATAAATAAAAATTTTATTGACTTTTCGTCGTAAATTTGATCTTCATGGAAATTATGTGATGTCACCTGTATATAAATATATTCTATCACATCTGGACTGCTCCAACAAATGTAAAGACATAATGGGACGAGAAAAAAGTTTTTTCGTACTTTGAAAGAAAAACAGTTACCGTAAAATTTCTTTGGTTGTACTATTTGTATCTGTTTTGATACCTTTAAATAGAGGATATTTTAATAAAAGAAAAATAAAAAGTAAAAAAGGTTTCCCGCCATTTTTCTACCGTTTTCTGTCCACCGAAATGAGTGAATCTAACGACGAAATTCGGCAAATTTTGAAGTTTTATTACAAAACATGAAATAATGCGACACAAGCCACAGACAAAAATAATTTGTGACATTAATGGAATTAACGCAGGGTCAGTAAGAATAGCACAAAATTGATTAGAGCGTTTTCAGTACGAGAACTTAATATCAAAAATAAAGCCCACTCTGGTCGACCTGTTACAGATAAAGTCGATTGATACGGAGTGATTGGCCTTAACGGCCGACATGGTCGATTCTAAATAGCAGAACTTGTCGATATACAAAATAACGATATTTGGGTGCCACACGAGCTATCTGAAAGAAACCTACAGAATCGTGCACTCATTTTCTATTGTCTATTGAAATCTAATGAATCCGAACGGCTTATGAAAAGATTGATCACTGGTGATGAAAAGTGACCTACGACAAAAACGTGAAAAAGATTAAGGTCAAAGGGCAGTGAAGCTCCACGGACTATAGCAAATCCTGAATTAACTCGCAATAAGGTGATGCTGTGTGTATTGGGAATGAAAGGGCATCGTTCATTCTGAGCTTTAAGTGCCGGGCAAAACCGTCAGATGTCTACTGACAACTGCTGATTAGTCTCAAGCAAGAAATAGGGTCAACAGGGTCGGAATTGATCACCCGAAAGGGTGTGATTTTTCATCATTAAACGCAAGACCACACACATATTTAGCCACTCAACAAATATTGAGAAAGCTTGGTTGGGAAGTGTTAATGCCCTATACCATGTAGCCCTGATCTTGTATCCTAAGATTTTCACCTGATTTGGTCTCTTTAGAAAGTGTTAGGTTAACATCAAGAGAGGGCTGTCAAAATTACTTGTCGCAATTTTTTGATCACAAGTCCCAAAATTTTTCAGCAATGAGGTTATATCACTACGTACAAAGTGGCACAAATATATTATAACCAATTTAATTAAACTATGATAAAAAATATCGTGAATTTATGTATAAAATAGAAATACTTTTTCTCCGACCATTATTAATAAATATTATAACATCCAAAAAGAGAACACATGAAGGGCTAATATTTTTTTGTCTCCAATGGAGCAAAATGTTCATTTAAATTTTCGAGGTATTTGTATGGCACTTTTAACAAGTGTAATATGGAAGTTATGGGGCTCCCGCTCCTAGTTAAGCCCTCGTTAATGCCCCAATCAAGAACCTTTAGCTGTTTGGTTCTCTCTGTGGCCCAATTCAACCTTTCTTACTCAACCTGCGCATTATTAATAAGAGATTAAGTGTGTGTATACAGTCATGATGGATCACAAAACAACTGAAGTAGAACTATAGGACACGTCACCCTCCCAGCCAACATTATGGCTAATTTAGGATATACAAGTTTTTGGAAACATTCAAAATTTGATAAATAGTATTAAGATTTATTTTATCTCTTGCGATGTTTAAAAAATAATAAAACGAGCAATGTATGTATGTGTGTATTTAATAAGACAAGCACTGCATGTTCTTTCCAATACATTATAATTAAAAAATATACGTTAATATGAAATCCTTGTCGTCAGTTTAGACCACGGCGATATTTTGTGGTTATTACCGGACATCAATAAGATGAAAGCATTTGTGCAAACATAGCTTTTATACTGGACTATGATGGAAGAATAAACTTACAAATAAAAAATAAAGCTTGGAAATTGATTCAAAAATTCCAGAGATATGAGATTTAGTAATAGTGAAAACCTTCCGATTTCTAAGTCGGTCAAAAAGATAATACTTTTGTTAATCTACCTTCATTATAGTGATTTTTTATTAAGATTGTTACACATTTGTATGGCGCTGGCAGACCTTAAGAGACCTTGCCCTTATCTAGCACCTCACGTTACCTTGCCACGATACACATTAAAATATCACGCAACATAAAACATCACGATTAAACATACAATATTTAAAAGGAAGGGGTCCAGTTCTGTTGGTCAGGCTGTCACTGTGCACCCACTCCCGGCCGCTATCCCACTACTGCCCAGTACGGGGACTTTTGACTGCTGGGTTTCCCCCCTGGCCCGGTTCGCCCCTCCTAGTCAACCTGCACCCTCCAGAATCCTCCGAAGAGTCCATATCAATACCAGGCTTAGTACGGACGTCCAGTCAACATGGACCGCACAGCACCAGGACTCCCGACCTCAAACCATCCTCCCATCCCGACCTCCGAGCAGCCGGATTACAGGAGACGCCACGCTCCCAGTCGACGTACAGCCTCAATTTACGTTACACAATGTTTTGAGAGTCGTGCATTCAAATACAATTAAACATTGATAGTTTTTATTGACATTTTGTTGACCATTTTTGCAACAATAAATGTTTTGAAAAATTAAATATAAACATATCTAGAAATATAAATTTAAATGGAGCAAAAATAATCATATATCATTGTCGCCCTCTACACTTGTATAACAATACTATTCTGTTCCGAAAGCCAAAACCATACTTAGTTATAGCTGGCGTAGCAATCTGATTGACCACAAATAAATGACGTCATCTTTGACATATGATGTTCGCAAGATCATCTTATAAAAAAAAATTTTTGTTTTTCTATAAAAGCTTTTAGATTAGAAGGGTAGGATTATAGGTATATACACTGTGTAAAAAGGGAAGGGGTCCAGTTCTGTTGGTCTGTCTGCCACTGTGCACCCACTCCAGGGCGCTATCCCACTACTGCCCGGTACGGGGACTATTGGCTGCTGGGTTTCCCCCCTGGCTCGGTTCGCCCCTCCCTAGTCAACCTGCACCCTCCAGATTCATGCGGAGAGTCCATATCAATACCAGGCTAAGTACGGACGTCCAGTCAACATGAACTGCACAGCCAGGACTCCCGACCTCAAAGCAGCCGCATTACAGAAGACGCCACGCTCCCAGTCGACTTAGGACCTCAATTTACGTTACACAATGTTTTAACAGATTGAAAGTTTTGGATAGTATATCCTTTGCAACATTTTACAATTTTATAATTTTTTTTCAGAAATTATACATAACATTTTCCTAAAAAAATGTTTTTACTTCAATTCAAATTTAATTAAAATAGTAACGCCCTCTACGAGTATTTGCTTTTATTGGAACTGACCAGCCGCATTATTACGTAGGTAAGAATTGAGAAGGTTTTGTACGGCTATAAGCGCTTTTGTCTTATTTTTGTATCTATGTTATACATTACATGTAAGTACCCAATAGAAAATAAACTTGCTGTAAATTTATGTTTAATAGTTTAGTTTAATATTTCATTTTCATCAATTTATTTTACATCGTTCTTACATCAACACATTTGTGAAATAAACGCCAAAAACTCAAAACGTAAACTCTCCGTTTTATTCTCGGGACATTTACGAATCGGTCATTATGTAGGTATTGTGTTTACTTTTTTTTTATATAGAATAGCAAACGAGCAAGCCACTCACCTGATGGAAAGTAATACCGCTGTCCATGGACAAAACCGTAACACTAGAGTGGCAGATGCACTGCTGACCTTTAAAAAAGGTATAGGCTGTTTTCTTGCTGGCGACAGCTGATTTCACAGTGTAGAAAACCGACCAAGTCCTCAGAATACGCCGATGCCCCATAGTAAATTCGGTAAAAAATGCATAGCAATGTAACATCTTTTCGCAATGCCAGTGAATCAAACCGATCGTAAAAAACCTAGTCATCAATGATTCGAGCCGCTCTCCGTTGAATGCGGTCAAATCGAACGAGCTGGTACTGAGGAGCCCCGGCCTAGAGATGAGAACAATATTCCATGTGAGACCAAACTTGCGCTTTGTAAAGTTGCACACAGTGGGCCGACATGAAGTACTGTTGTGTTCTACGATTATTAAGCACGCTCAGTTATTTAGAGGCCAATTTGGCCTTACCCTCCAAGTTACCGCGGTGCTGAACGTCGCTCGATATTTCAACGACAAGGATTCCGATACTAGCTGAAGTAGCAAGGGAAGTGTTTTCAACATTATGAGATGCGACAGACGGATTTCATTTAGCGGTAAACACACAAACTTGTGTCTGTTTGGGGTTAAACTGGACTAGATTAAGCCGGCTCCAATCTGAGACTTTGTTTAACTAAATCTCGACCTCAGACATAATTTTGTTCCGTCACATATCATCATTGGTCACAAAGCACCAGAAGTAGAACTACAGGACACGTCTCGTTACCGGTCGGCATTGTGGTAAATTTACAATATATAAGATTTTGAAAACATTCAAAAACAACTCAAAATTGGTATAAACATGTATTGGAAGAAACATATAGCGTTTTTTAAAATCGTTTTATTACATTTTGAAATATCGCAAGAGATAAACTAAATCTTAATACCATTTATCAATTTTGAAATGAATTTGAATACGTTCAAAACTAAAGATTGGTGCTTGGAACAATTGAAGATAGAATGGGAAAAGAAAATAGGAGCAGCACCCATAGATAACCTAACCATAAAGTAAAAAGAAATATGTATGAATTTTTATCGTTCTATGTACGCGAGTCGCAAACAGATGAAACAGATTTATTCAATTTACTATTATTATTATTATTTTTTATTTATGACTTTTTTTCATTTTTTTTTCATGGGGATCTTTGGGTGTACAGAGTTTATAAAAAACAAATAAAGACGATGTCCGCCAGAATTTTGTCTATAAGATGATCTTGGAAAAAACATAATACGTTAAAGATGACGTCATCTATCTGCGGTCAAACGGATTGCTACGCCAGCTACAACTAAGTATGGCTTTGGCTTTCAGACCAGAATAGTACTGTTACACAAGTGTAGAGGGCATCATTGGAATGAAATTATTCTTGTTCAATTTAAAATTATATTTTAACATATGTTTATATTTCATTTCTTAAAAATATTAATTGTTGTAAAAAAGTGCTTAACAAAATGTCGATAAAAACTATCAATGTTTAATTGTATTTGAATGCACGACTCTCAAAACATTGTGTAACGTAAATTGAGGTTGTACGTCGACTGGGAGCGTGGCGTCTCCTGTAATCCGGCTGCTCGGAGGTCGGGATCGGAGGATGGTTTGAGGTCGGGGGTCCTGGCGCTGTGCGGTCCATGTTGACTGGACGTCCGTACTAAGCCTGGTATTGATATGGACTCTCCGGATGAATCTGGAGGGTGCAGGTTGACTAGGGAGGGGCGAACCGGGCCAGGGGGGAAACCCAGCAGCCAAAAGTCCCCGTTTCGGGCAGTAGTGGGATAGCGGCCGGGAGTGGGTGCACAGTGACAGCCTGACCAAAAGAACTGGACCCCTTCCTTTTTACACAGTGTATATATTATATAATTCTACCTTTTGTATATGTTTATCGTAAACTTTGCGTTATATTTTAATCGTAGTAAGGTGTGAAAAAATAAACGCGATCATTTATTTTTTATGTGATCATACTTGGCTCTGACCTGTGTGTCTTACTTCACTTAAGAGAGGAGGAGGTTATAATAAATTGCAATATCGTATAAATATGCATACGGATTATCACACGACGGCAATAAACGTCTTATAAACATATAAAAGTTCCTTCGGGTTTACCGTCCCGCCTATAAAAATGTATTACTTATAATATTTGTTTTGTCCCTACGACATCGTAAGAATTATTCTTAAAAAATATGTAAGAACGTTAAAAAATTTAGGTAACTTAAATTTGATGTAGCATAACCCTCACAGTGATCTTGATTACTATTTTTGTATTTTGTAAAAATATATTGAAAAGGGCATATTGTGTTTCTTTAAAATCATTTTGTTACATTATGAAATATCGCAAGAGGTGTGGTTTAGCATGGTTATTAGAATATATATAATATAACTAAGGTAATTACATAGTCCCTGATCTTTGTTTTGGATGGAATTAAATATTAATATTTTTTGCCATAACAGAGTCCAGTGAGAATTAATTTTAACTTGTTTAAGTGTTTCAACATGTGATTTCAGCGCACTTAAAAATGGTCAACCTATATCGTACACAAAACTTATAACCTCTCATATTGACGTGTTTGTAGTGATGGAGGTGCTCACAAGAATGTGAGAACTTCAATCAACACTAGAACTGGGAAAAGAGTTAAATACTTAGGCGTCACATTAGATGAAAGACTCGCCTTCGGTCCGCAAATCAACCGCATACGGAATCGAGCAGCGTGTGCTCTAGGTCGTTTGCACCCGTTACTTAGTAAAAATAGCAAAATGTCCCTACGTAATAAAATTACATTTTACAAAGCGTGCATCCGACCCATAAGGACATATGCAAGCCCCGTCTTTGCGCATGCCTCTCCCCTACCTCATTCACCGGCTTCAAGTAATCCAAGTTCGTTTCATGCGCAAGGCCACCGGTGCGCCGTGGTTCTTGCATAATGAAAATCTACACATAGATCTTGAGCTGCCAATCACAGTTCAGTACCTGAATTAGGCTTCCCGCCGATTCTTCGACTCTGCCGTTACACACCCAAACCCGCTGATTGTAAGTGCCGCCACTTACAATCCCATCACGAATCACAACTCCACCCGCGTCCGTAAGAGACACGCCCTCGACGACCTCGACGACGCGACCATCCCATCCCGTTCTCATCACTCAACACTGATAGAAACGTCGCTGGAGTGTCTTGCGCCACTTCTTTTCCAACGCCGACTCATTTCGAAGTGGTCGTACAGATAATTAATAATAATACTGATATTACTTCAGACAATCCGTAACCAGAAGCAACTGACCGAGCCTAGGTTCGGCCCTCTCGGGCACCCTCGAGTCAGTCGCTCCCGCGTAACAGGGTAATGGTCCAAGCCGCGGCTCCCTCTCGGGGCCCTTGTGCTGGTTACCCACTAATAATGGTCTCGGCTGAGCGCCATAAGCGTTTGGTCACCTTTCACCCGGTCAAACTGTAAAAGCCCTCGGGCGAAAAGGGGCTATCAGCCCTAAAAAAATGTATACAGATTAAAATATAACGCGAAGTCTACTATAAACATTAAAAAAAGATAGAATAATATAACATTATGTAAAAAGGAAGGGGTCCAGTTCTTTTGGTCAGGCTGTCACTGTGCACCCACTCCCGGCCGCTATCCCACTACTGCCCGAAACGGGGACTTTTGGCTGCTGGGTTTCCCCTCTGGCCCGGTTCGCCCCTCCCTAGTCAACCTGCACCCTCCAGATTCATCCGGAGAGTCCATATCAATACCAGGCTTAGTACGGACGTCCAGTCAATATGGACCGCACAGCACCAGGACTCCCGACCTCAAACCATCCTCCGATCCCGACCTCCGAGCAGCCGGATTACAGGAGACGCCACGCTCCCAGTCAACGTACAACCTCAATTTACGTTACACAATGTTTTGAAAGTCGTACATTCAAATACAATTAAATATAGCTTAAAGATAGCTTTTATCGACATTTTGTTGCCCACTTTTTACAACAATAAATGTTTTAAAAAATTAAATATAAACATATGTTAAAATATAATTTTAAATTGAGCACGAATAAATACGTTCCAATGACGCCCTCTACACTTGTGTAACAGTACTATTCCGGTCCGAAAGCCAAAGCCATATTTAGTTATAGCTGGCGTAGCAATCCGATTGCCCACAGGTAGATGACGTCATCTTTAACGTATTATCTTGTTCCCATGATCATCTTATAGGCAAAATTCTGGCGGACATCGTGTTTATTTATTTTTATAGATTCTGTACACCCAAAGATCGCTATTAACTTTAAGATAGACCCTTGTACCACCAATTGAAAAAACTATTTTAATCTTTTTGCGACTCGTGTACAGTGAACGATAACAATTTATATATTTTTTTTATCTACTGGATAGATTAGTTATTGGAGCTGCTCCCATTTTCTTTTCCCATTTTCATCTTCAATTGCTCTAATCTTCAGTTTACAACGCATTCAAATTTAATTCAAAGTTGATAAATATAAATATTCAGTTAATCTCTTGCGATATTTCATAATTTAATGAAATTTACTTGAAGAAACATAATATGTCATCTTTAATATATTTTCACAAAACACTAAAATACAATTCCAGACGATTTTGAGGAGTTACACCTGACCACTTAAACAAGTGAAAAGTAATTGATGAGAAGGACTCTGTTAAGGCAAAAAATATTTATATTTAATTCTATACAAAACAAACATCATTAAGGGACTATGTAATTACCTAGTAATATTGTATATATACTTATTACCATGCTACACCACACCTCTTGTGATATTTCATAATGTAATAAAATGATTATAAAGAAACACAATATGTCCTTTTCAATATGTTTTTACAAAAACCCAAAAATAGTAATCAAGATCATTGTTAGGAGTGATGCTACATTAAATTTACGTTATCTAAAATTTTAACAGTTATACATATTTTTTAAGGAAAATACTTTCGTTAACTACGACCACGCAAAATATATATTATTAGTATTACATTTTTATACGGGGACGGTAAACCCGAAGAAACTTTTATATGCCACTCAGCCGTTATAATGGACTATGGTGGTAGAACAAACTTACTAATAAAAAATGAAGCATCGTTCAAAGCATAGTTCAGAAATTCTATAGATATGAGCTAACATGTATTTAGTAATAGAAAACCATTTGATTGCCAATCGGTTCAAAAGAGGAAAATACTTTTCTTAATCTGCCTTTATAATCAGCGATTTTTTTAAGATTGTTACACATTTGTATGAGGACGGTAGACCCCAACTTGCTACGATAATGATTAAAATATAACGCAAACTCTACTATAAACATTAAAAAAAGGTAGAATTATATAATCTATACACTGTGTAAAAAGGAAGGGGTCCAGTTCTGTTGGTCAGGCTGTCACTGTGCACCCACTCCCGGCCGCTATCCCACTACTGCCCAGTACGGGGACTTTTGACTGCTGGGTTTCCCCCCTGGCCCGGTTCGCCCCTCCCTAGTCAACCTGCACCCTCCAGAATCCTCCGAAGAGTCCATATCAATACCAGGCTTAGTACGGACGTCCAGTCAACATGGACCGCACAGCACCAGGACTCCCGACCTCAAACCATCCTCCGATCCCGACCTCCGAGCAGCGGGATTACAGGAGACGCCACGCTCCCAGTCGACGTACAACCTCAATTTACGTTACACAATGTTTTGAGAGTCGTGCATTCAAATACAATTAAACATTGATAGTTTTAATTGACATTTTGTTGAGCACTTTTTACAACAATAAATGATTTGAAAAATTAAATATAAACATATCTAAAAATATAATTTGAAGTGAAGCAAAAATAAATACGTTCCAACGACGCCCTCTATACTTGCGTAGTAGTACTAGCCCGTTTCGAATGCATATGCAACACTTAGCTGTATCATTATAACCGACGTAGCAATAGGGTTGACTACAGATAGATGACGTCAACTTTAAAACATTATTGTCAAAAGTATAAAAAAAGGTCGATTATTTTAGTTAATACATCTTCGATTTGAATGCAAGACTTTAAGACTCTTTTATGTATTGAAAATTGAGGTTATATATGAACTGGGAGCGTGGTGTCTCCTGTAATTCGGCTGCTCGGAAGTCGGGAGTCCTGGTGTGGTTCATGTTGACTGAACGTCCGTACTAAGCCTGATATCGATGTGGACCCTCCGTAGGATTCTAGAGTGTAAATGTTGATTAAGGGGCGAACCGGGCCAGGGGGTTTTTTGCCAGTGGTAGAGCTACGCTGCAGTTTGTTCCTAACTGCAGAATGAATAGATCAGCTCGACCGAGGTGGGACCACGCGCTCACAGAATACCAGCGTAAAATAGCAGCATAGTGCTGCTGTGTTTCGTCTGGTGAGTGTAGGGATCCGGAGACCTTTATTTACTGGTAACGAGGCATTTAATCTCAGTTGTCAAGGGTAACAACGCATCTGCATCATGATTTCTTGTCCAGGTTGTTATAAAAAAAAGAAAAAAAAAAGGGAAAATCCAGAAGCGAAAAATCCGGAACACATCGGGCAGTAGTGGGATAGTAACTGGGAATACACAACTACTCTTTCCTTTTTTGAGCTTTTTAACAATATATTCATAATTAATAATAAATTTTGATATGAATAGTGGACATTAGCTTTGTAAGCAGAATTTCGGTCACCATTTTCAAACCGCAGCTGCGTAGGTCAACAAGTTTATGGTCTTCGTATTCTTATGTACGTGTACATAAAAACACATGAAGACAGTTCTGGACAGTAAAACCATTCTTAAAAAGTAATAAAAAAACAATATCAAGAAAAAACTCCTGACTAAATAAAAGGTCTTTACCTATGAAATTGCCGTTTTGTATGAAATAATTTTAAGTACATTTTTAAAAACTTTTTTATTTCTGTTATTCAAAGTAATCGCCCATGTAATGGATGTATCTTTGCCAGCGCAGTGGTAGTTTATTGATGCCCTTCTTGTAAAAATCAGCTGGACGGGAGGCAACAAACTCTTCAAAGGCATTTTGTACTGCCTCTCGGTAATTGAATTTTATATCCGCTAAAAACTTGTACAAATTTTGGAAAAAGTAATAGTTGGTGGTTGCAAGGTCTGGAGAGTACTCTGAATGAGGGAAAGCTTCCAAACCCAACTCTTGCAGCTTGGAGACTGTCTGTTGTGCTGTATGGGGTCGCGCGTTGTCGTGTAGGAGCAGCGGGGACGGCCAATTGACCAAAGCTGGTTGCAGATGTGCGAGCTTCCATCATTGTCTTCAGTCCTTCACAGTACACATCTGCAGTAATGCTCATGCCGTTTGGTAAAAAACTGTGATGAATCACACCGGCACTAGACCACCAAACAGTGACCGTCAACTTTCTAAAGGTCATATTTCGTTTAGGGCATTGCTTTGGTGCTGAACCAGGATCTAACCAATTGTTTTGATGTTAACATAAAAAGCTGCAGTAGATTGAGTATCATCAGCTTCCACAATCGCCTTTAATTCATCATCGTTGACCAGTGCCCGGACGACCACGAGGTTCATTTTTCAAATCAAAATTTCCAGAACAGAACCGGGCAAACCAATAACGACGACGGAACTCATATTCCATAATTACATGAATTTTAATGTATCCATTATGACGAAAAATGTTCAAACATAATGAAAATACAAAACTAATCAATCAACAAAAGACTGACTTTGTAAAAAGAATGTCATGAATAACAAAATCAATTTGATTTTAGAATTTACAGCCAACCAAAACTATTTTTTGGTTTGAAATGGCCAATACTGAGGCAAAAATCGACAAAGACCTAATATTAATAACAAATTCACAATAAACTACGACTCGATTGATAATGTTATTTTTGGTATGTAATTTATTGTATTTACGTATTTATTTAGTCAGTGGCATATATTTTTCTACTACAACACAAACTCCACACAAGTAATAAAGTCCACAAGGACTTCACCCCTGAGTATTAAGATGAAAAATCTGTCCTCCAGGATGTCACTGCATTTATCATATGCATATTACAATTTCTTGCTGAATATGAGTGCTCTTTATCATCGTAACTCCCGTGTACGCTTTTAATTTTAAAATAAATTTCTAACATACAAACCTTTTTATCCTTACAGATAGGTTGTACCATTAAATAAATAATTGGATGCCAAACTCGGTTCGCTCGCGTTCCGTAATTTAAGCTAGTACCCGGACATTGTTCTATATTTTATTATTTCATACATATATTATTATTTTAACTAGTTGATGAAACTAAGATGTCGTCTGCAAATAATATATTTCTGCGTTGGTTTGTAATCCCAAATAACTGTTATATAATAACGGACTGGTCCGAGAATACTACCTTGAGGTACCCTAAATATTTTTTCTTCAATTTGTGATATGGTCTATATTTTTCCTGATAGCTTATTTTCTACATTCATTATTAGATTTTGGCCATGTTGATTTTCCGGTATATTACTGTTTTGTACAAATTTATTGATACATTTTTTAAATTTTTTCTATATCGTTATATGTAATTTTGCTACCCAGAAACGAGTGTAACGTTTATAGTGAAGGATTTTATAGTTACAAATCGTTTCACACGACGAGACTTTGTATGACAGCGTTCTTTCGTGTATTGCGAAGCGACGCTACCTAAGAATACAAATTTCAGGTGATCATTCTGGTGTAATATTATTATAGTATTTTAGCAATTTTGTTTAGGTACGTATTCAAAGTAAATAAATAAGTGATAGGAAGCTTATTAATGTGCATTGTAATAGATGCAAATAAAATATACAATTGATATATAAGGTAAGGGCCGCCTATTTTTCAATTATATATAAAATAAGAAGAATGGAAAATATAATAAAAACTATTTTGGTAATAAGGCAAACACAGTTTTGCAAATTTATTCCACATTACTGATACAAGATTGATACAAGGTCACGAGTTCTAACAGTATGGGCATGCTATGTGGGGTCCAAGTACAAAAAAGTTTAGTACAGCGACAATAAACGTTACAGAAATCCTGAACTTTACAACACTACTTCTTCACACTAATTGTATTTTAAATGGAAATATGTAATAAAAATAAAGCAAAAAAAACTAAAGCAGGAACACAGTTGGGAAATGTTGTCGATTACATCGTGTTTCATTTTAGCCGTAATTGCTGGTCATTCAGAGTTCATTTCATTGCATTAAATCATTCCATGTAACCTAAGTTGTAAGTATGTCAAAAAAACAACAGTCAAACTCCTTATAATATAATAATTACTGCTAAAATACACATCACATCGCAAAATGCGTTCGCAGGAATAAAATATATTGAATAACATGTATTAAAAAAAAAACAGACAGTCGACGGGTCCGCGACCCCGGCGCGCGGCCGCAAACAGGCAACCGCGGTCGCGCGCCCTCACAAACATAAAGTATATATTAAATATATACGGCTAATACGACAGTGAAAACATAAGCATAACGGGAAACTTACATTCGAAACATTTCATAACGTCCTACTTTAAGATTTTTACGGAATCGATGCGATACAAAATTGAAAACGTGAAAATCAAATAAAAAAAAACACATATATAGAAAAAAAAGAGTGGAACGATCCTCGATTAGAGGGCGAGAATCGGGCGTAAACGTGACCGCTCGCCGCTCGCTGGGCTGCGGCGTCCGGCGCGAGTGGCTCCCCTGCGCAGCTTGTAGTGTCTCCAGACAGGGGCTCGCGCGCGGCGGGCGGCGGCTGGCGGCGGCGGCGGGCGACTGACGGCGGGCGGCGGAGGGCGGCAGGCGGCGGCTAAGAGCGCCTGCGCGCGGGCAGCTAGCTGGCCAGCGGCTGCTGCGCCAGCGGCCCACCGGCTTGCAGCTCGCCACCCCATCCGCACGCCGCCGCCGCCGCCGCGCCCAGGCGCCGCTTCGTCTCGCCCCCAACATGCTGGTGGCCCCCGTCCAACTTTCGTTTACCTGCAACATGGTGGTTTTTGGACCAATGTTGTATATACACTACTATTAAGTCTCAAACGGGCATTCATAATAATACAAAATTGTTATATGTAACCATACCTTCATACTACTAACTCGAGATCCTTCAAAAACAAGTCCTACTTTTTTTGATAAGGTCAGTGGAAGGATTCTATCATTGGACGCGTTCATTGTACCTCTATAAGTAGTAAATATTTCAAAGCTGTGTGAATAACTAAATTTTATAGTTACCATCTTGAGTTTGTGATTAATATCATTTGATTATGTTAATCACATAATTCTCTTTGGTAAATTCAAATCTTCCTGCTTAATGCGAGCAAAGCAAACACTAAATTGTAAAAATTATATCGTAGCAAAAGATTCCAAATAGTCAAATAAATTTTAAGCTCTGAAGACTGAAGAAAAAATTGGTGTACCACAGGGATTCAATTAAGTCCATATTGTTTCTTATTTATATAAATAACCTCTCCTTAATAAAAAAAAATAATTTTCTAATGTAATATTGATTGCGCTTTACTTTGCGTTTTAATGTTTGAAGTACAAGATTGATAAATCGAGTCTACCTATTACTAAAGTAAATAAGGGTCCTTAGAATTCGGATAGTATTTGACCAAACAAAACTTAATGACAAAACCAGATACGTAAACACAAAAGGTTGATTAGCAAAGTTAAAAACTCGTTTATCTTGTTGACTTTGGGGAAATAATGCCCACAAATATATAAATATACTAAATAAACTCAATTTAGCTGCACCAAGTTAAAACGGTGGTGTAAACATGCCGACGGTAGGAATATTTGTTATGTTTCATCAAGCAGTTTTAATTTTTTTTTACATATTAGGGGGGGGCGATAAACGAGCACTCTGTTTACCCGAGTGTTTTGTGAGACGCGTGACACCCACATTCATAATTTACAAGGAATGACAATGCATATGGCCCCAGTCACCAGAAGAATGCCTCGTCACCAGTAATAGAATCGCAGTAATGTAAAGCATGATCATATCCTGGTACTTGTTCGTGCTACAGCTTGTGCGCAACTGCTGAGTGATGTTCATTTGATTGTTCTTATTCGTAACAAGTGTCATTTTAACATAAAAATTAGCAAGACACGAAGTTTCGTTTTGTCCAATAATAGAGACCTTCCTCTGTGTGTGTTATTCATTTTATTCCTAATGGTAAGTGGTGACCCCGGCCCATGATGTTTACATCCATCCTCAAGAAGAGAAGACCCCTGTTAATAGAGACGAGATGCCTCGTTAACCGTAATTGTGCCCGAGGATCCCTACACTTACGATACGAAAGAGCAGCGTCATATTGCTCTTTACGCGGGTATTCCAGTAAAGGCACCAGCCCATTCGTGCCGACCCAGTGAAGTTGCATTAAGAAATTAGATGCGGTTTGGCTCTACCATTATTCATTGTTTACTTCCATAACGTAACAATTCTGACGTAATAAATTGGTCTTTTAAGCAAATACATAAAATGTAATATTTTCTATTTAAAAAAATATCAAAAAGGAACAAGGAGTTGGGAAATTCATGGGACCCATATACAATGAAAGATAAAGATAACAAACGAGCGAGACGTGGCATAATCAAAATCTTCTAGTTCGTTATGAATACATTTATCTGCGCCTGCGCACACCGCTTTCATTGTAGACGAATCATTAAGATCGATCATTTAAAACTTATATAAATCAACTAACCACAGCAGTTTTAATAGATTTAAAATTATCCCATAATAAAAATAAGGATAACAAATACAAAAAGGAAAGTTCTCCCACAAACTTTATTCAGTAAACAAAAACACGGGACTCACCGCTGGATCGAGCTTTGCACTAATTACATTATAAAGTTTGTGGAGGAGCTTGTAAGGAAGGAATAAAGGATTGGGATAGTTACCGATACACAAATAATAATCCAGACTAGACGCAAACCATCAAACAAGCTGAAATAAAAGGAAAAGCATGAGAACATGTAGTAAAGTCGACCGAGAGTGAGAGTCCAATGTTTTCGGAATAATTTTGAATGTTCAATAGTTTTAATTAAATATTTACTAAAAATATTATGAAATGATTTTAAATGATATTCAGGCCAGTTATAATTCTTTATTGATAAATTTAATGTATTTTTTAAATAAAAAAAATATACCGAAACATTTTACAACATAAGTTTTAAAGCCAACAAATTCTTAGGCATTATATCATTATAAATAGCTATTTGTAATAAATTGTAATATAAACATATTTTCTTATAAACTTTTTTACAAATAAAGCCAGTTTGGATTCTCCTGTTTCAGGAATGAGGCATTTTTTGAATAAATGGTTGATGATTTTTGCATAATTAAAAATTATTCTATTCTCTATGTCCTCTCATAACATATTAGTCAAGTAATTAAGTAGTATGATAGACTAAACATTTTTTTTTATTACTTCCAGGATGATATGATGGATGACGAACTCACAGTTCACTTGTTAGACAAGTGATTCCCGCAGCGCACATTCATTCTCGTAAGGGATCATAATGCAGATGCCTTGACGCCCCAAAGGACTAAAATGAATTGCCCCGTCCCCAGTAATAAGGATCTCCGGATCCCTACACTCTCCAGACGACAGTACACACTGACGGTAGTCAGTATGCAGCCAAATGAAACATTACGTTAAACTCAAATGATAAACTTAGCTTAATAAACAGACGCACAACGCTAGGACTAGGCTAGGCGTGGTGGCTTAATAACTATATGAAATATCTTTCATTATCAATGTCAAAGTACATGGGTGATGACAATACAAGTATATGAACTACATACATATGCTTGTATTCCGATCGCCCTGGTGCCCCCCCGCCCACACGGCGATTGGATAGAGGCAATGTTACGTCTATATAGAATTCAAGTTATTTAATGTACACTCACCTGGTAAACTTGGCTTGGCGCGCGGGTTGCCACGCATGGCGCTGGGCGTGCGGCGGCCACGAGCGGCGCGCCGCGCACCACCACGGGCCCCAGCCGCGCCCGCCGCCGCGCGCCGCCCCCATCGCGCGCCCGTCCCACATGACCCACCCTGCACCATCGCTCACCACGTCACAATCGAACATACGACACCCACTACCATCACCAGGTACCATCGCTCTCTTCAAACACCCCTTTGTTCCCTTTCTGATCGCGCCTCAAATATATACCTGATATCTTCCTTTAAAATTCGAAATTCTATCAAAAAAATATGCGTAAAACGCCTTAGTTTTCCTTATTTCTTTTTAGATGTGCTCGAATGTGTATTGGCCCTAAGGCCTCTACAGTTTCGTCGGAATGTTTCTTCTTCTTTCACACATTTCTGTGACAATGTTCATTGCTTTCAAGCGTGATTAGTAATTTCTGATGAATTGACATAAGTGCATGTTCAGATCGGAATTAACCAAAGGCGTGAGAACGGAGCGATGATTGCCTTCAAGTGCCGCAGTGGTAGTCGTAGGCGCGAGAAATTATTACAACAATCTAACACTTCCAGTTGTCACCATTAAAGGTATAAATTCAAAAATACCTTTATTTTCTCATATAATATATTTATTAATATGTTTTAAAAAATCATTCATTTGACAACTGCAAGTGTAAAAGGCATGTAAACTTGCAATAAAGAAAAATTTTATAACGTAAGAAATATGAAATAGCACATTCCTTTATTTTAAGCAATGGCAATAAAATAATCGTGCTGATTATTCGGCCACAACAAAAAAAATATCTACACATTGCGATGGAAGTAAAGTAATTAATAAACAAAAATATTTTTAACAAAAGAAATTCTTACATAAATCGGAACGTAAAGCACGAGCATTCTATATCCCAAAGTGAAGTAAACGAATATATATTGACTTTATTAAAAATAAATTGCTACAAAATTAACATGACTTCAACCGACAACAATGATGCGACGCAATACGCGTTCATTTTGTCGCAAATAATAAATGATTTTCCGTAATAATAAAATCAAATCAATTATAAACTATACTAATTACACATTATTACATTACTTTTAAAATCTACTACACAAATAAGAATGTGCGTTTTTTTTCTAATCTAAAAGTAACAACTTAAAAATCATGCTTCAAATGAAACCGAGTTACATTAACCCATATCGAAATATACAGCTTGGTATATAACAAAACTATCACCAATATGTGTACTGAACTAAGGTTATAAATGTGACGAAACAATCAGGTACCTAATATACTGAAGCAACTAAATGCGACACTATTGTTTAATAAAGTTCAATCTACGACAACATTTATGTCTAAAACTAATCATCCGAACAGTACGTTCATTGTGGAGGAGGTAATACCATTACATATTGAAGTCCGGTACCTGAATGCCTCCGGTTAGATCGTAGTAAAGCGAGTTGGGCCCGAGAGCGAGCTCGTCATCCTGAGTGAGGCATTTACCAAGCGGATCAGTAAGTCTTCTTAATATATTCTCTACCTCGTTACGACAAACATTGCAATTTATTCGATCGCTCCGAGTTTTACATGCCTCGCGTTGGGTGTGCAAGGTTGGCAAAGCTCCAAGCGTGTTACAAGGGTGGGGGGGGGGATTAGTGACAAAGCGTAAGCAAAGCGCTACATGAGGCTGGGGGTGAAAAATGGGGGATGACTAAGCGAAGCGAACGTGAAATGTGTGAAGTGATAACAGAAAGTGGATGATACGGGCACGTTAGTCGGGAGTGGCCTCAGCCATGAAGACCTGATGGTGAGATCGCCGACCGGCCACCCCGCGCCCTAACGTCTCGCGAACTCGACAGCTAAGAGTAAGGGCGTTGCGCACTCGCGAAGCGTTGCGAATCACTGGGAAGTGTCGCTTCGCACGCTTGGCGATTGCCCAGCGCGCCCCCGCCGCCGCTAGCGATCACCACCGTCAGGCCTACACACTACCGTTCTTTACCGAGTCACTGACTCCATTCTAGGATGGGTTCCAAACAAAATAATAGTAATAATAATAATAAAGATTAAAAAAATAAACTGTGAGAACAGATGGAAAAAAAAATTTCGCAACTCAAAATTCGAAAGGTAATGATGAGAGTATAGCGTCTAGTGACTAGTAAAAATAATATGATAACATTAGTTAGTGTGTGTGGGACCCACCGGTTGCGCTCTGTTGGGAGGCTGGCGGACGGCGGACGGTTGCGGTGGCCCCGCGTAATCAAAATAGAACTCATCGTACCGGTAAAATGGCTCATTGTAGCCACCTCGGTAATCCCCGTACCCGTAATAGTCGTAATCATAATCTATAAACACACAACACAGGCCTTTTAGAGGCTAAGCTAAACTAACTCTAACTTACAAGCTACCCTTAGGCAGGACGCGGTAAAGTATACGAAGCTTCCGAACCTCGCACCGCGTATAACACAGTTAACGCATGCGTGTAAAGCATCCTTTTGTTCGACGTTCGGTGAACACGGGGGGACCCCCGCTGCCCGCTTCCATAGCTTACTCATCATCGCACCAGGCACCGACTGAAGCGTTGTCGTCCAAAGTATCAGACACACGGAAACCACATGCATCTCCAAAACATCGCCTACACAGATGGCTGGCTACGTCACATCTTGTTGCGGTGTAGCGTTACGTCAGGTTAGGTTAAAAATTTTGAATTGTGACGTCACTCCCAAGTGTACTCCAAATGTTCGTACGATCCCACCACCGTGACCTAATTTTAAGCAACGTGACAACTGCTTCCGATCAGCGAGAGACCTCCAACACTATGATGAATGATTAAAAACTCATGAAGCATGCAGTGGGGGTAGTCGGTTAAATTGATTATTACATATAACATCGTCTAGCCCGTTTTTTTTATCTCAGCTTACACCACGGAACTCATCTTGCCTGTTTCTACGGATTTAGTCCGAAACCATGCAGTGTCCTAAGCCTAGCTTTTTTCTTTATTATTATTATTATCTAGCCTAGAAAATAGCGTTAGTGATACATGTATTTTGGCTACGACGATACACCATTCACAGTACATTAAAGAACTATACGATACAAAAGCTTAAATTAATTGTTCGAAGGCATTTCCGATAAAGCCTGGTGTACAATCGCAACCGTGTTAGTAAGGGATCATTAGCAAAATTGCGAATGTGCGCGTGGAGACCACACCGTGTACAATTATAATCTGTATGTGTACATGTGAAGAAGAAAAAAAAACAAAAAAGAGTATCTCATACACAGTGAGCTGGGTGAAAGTTTTTCCAGTCGACGTTAAGCAAAGCATTTAACACTTCACCTCACTCCAGTGCTAGCAAATAGTGCCTTTTATACACTTTCGGACGCTGGATAGATTATCGCAGTTATTTGAACAATTTTGACCAGTTATAGTCCAACTTACAACATTCTAAATATATACTCAAATACTCGCATGGCATAAAATATTGCTTAGTTCGTTTTGTTCTATTAAAGTATTTAATTCGATTATATCGCCCGTGTAATTAAAAAAACACAAATTACTTATTTCCTACTTAAAACTATTTTATATAAAAACTTGGCCTGACTCGATAGGGGATGAGGCAAGTATTACTCTATTAGTAAACTTGTAAAAATGATTCTTGATTTGTTTTTATGTAGATATAGATTTCTAAGAAATTCTAGTTTTGTTCCTTGTTTATATGAGCGAATTGTTCCCTAAAAACTCATAACTTTTGGTTGAGTAGTATTTAAACTCTACAACGTGATAAATAAAAAACGACTTATTACAGTTGGGCCACGGACATAAATTCATAAAACGAATATCTTCACGTTTTAAATATCAGTCTAAAATAAGTCGTTTAATAAAATTAAATTATAGACCTGCCATCATGATTTAAGGAAGGCAACGCCGTGCCGTGTCAACAATGCTCTTAAAGTTAATTTTTTTTTAAATACAGTTTTAAATTTTAATTCTCATAAATTATTTTTATTTAAAATAAAAGTAATTTATGAGAATTAAAATCATCATAGAGATAGAATTGAAATTTTATGTTTAACGTGTATGTTTTCTTTTTTTCATATTATAAATAATAAGTATTATTACTAAACAAAATTAGTAATTGAGTTAACTTTTAATTATCTCTTACTAATATAACTCTTCAGTTTAGTGATACACGGTGTATTACTATAGCTAAAAATCAGCATCCAAACATGAAATGTTTCAAATCGATCCAGCGTGTTGGCACGACGCGTACACACACTCCAGGGGCTGTATTCAAGACGATCGTGTTCCGGCACACTGCTTTTAATGAAATCAACAAATAAATCAGAGACTTAAGAATCTTCCACCGACCGAACGTTCTCGCCCATAAAATACAACCCTTTACACGAGTGTACGTGCGCGTACGTACACGTTTAGCGCATACGTAGGTGCGTGCGTATATACACACACGCCCGTGCCAGTCTCATATGTACTTAACGTGCGCGCACGTCCTCTAGCGTGCGTGCGCGTACGCAGTGTCGCGTGTGCGTGTGTAAATGTTTATGTGTGTGCGTGGGTGTGACATACTGACCGTAATCGCCGCGCGCGGCGGGCGGCCTCGGCTGCGGCTGCGGCGTGCGACCACGCAACGCGCCGTGCACCGGCGAGCAGCTGCACCAATCAAATCTGAATGTTACACAGCGACGTTACCCACACGCCTCCAGTCAAACGCCCCAACTACACATACACCTAGCTATGCAATCGCCCGTTGCATGTATTCTACCTATCTCACTCTAATAATGCATTCATGTATCGCGCCCTAAGGATGGATGACAAATAGTTATAAGATAGAAGGCCATCGAGCTATCACAGAACCGCATTAAAGAACTTTATTAATACGTGTACATTAACATAAATAAATAGGACTAAAGCACCAATACAGTAATCTACACGCAAACCTATGGAGAATTAATATCTTTAATTACTTACAATTCTTCGTCAATTAATGCCGTGCCTACAATAAAGCGCGCCGTGTAATAACGTGGGTCCTTAATATAGAGGTTATTTTTTATTTATTTAACATTGCCATGTGACATCCTGTCATCTCCCGTTGCATACATTTTATCCCGCTCTAACGTTTTAAGTTTAAACGTGTATGTACAAAGTTATCTATCATAGCATGTTTACGATAAGGACTTTGTTTGACCCAAATGAAAGGAAGAGCAACATCATTGCAAGGTTCTATCCATCCCGCTCTTACGCGTTCGTGTCCTATATTTAAATGCTTGTTTACAAATGTTTCGTCGGATGTTATAAAAAAGTTATATTTATGAATCCCAGGCCGACATAGGCGTAGCTATTTACAACACCGTTCCGATGCAAGTTGCATGTGTTCTATCTCTCTCTAACGCCTGTTGAAAAAAGATTTGTTTACAAACTTCGTGTATCGTAAAAATAGAAGAGATTGTAATCTACCCACCGATATATTGATACTATTTATTACTACTCGCATTATTTCCATGTGCGTTGTTTAACTTTCGAATACTTTATAACCGTATTCGTATTCTGCATATTACGTATTTTATTTTAATTGATAAAGAGGAAGATATCGGATATTTATAGCGTATTTTCGAGAAATTTTAATACTATTCTAATAAAAAAACCGGTTTATTCATTACTCCATTCCCAATTATTTAACCCAGTATATCATTGTATACGTCATGGGTAAGTCAATAATGTTTACAAATTAGTGACCATAAACCTGTGTAAACATTTTTTTAATGCTAGCAGTACCATTTATATTTAAATTTATATTTACATTACTTACACTGTTGTTTAACTACTCCAACTAAACTTAAATGCTTGTGCTAGAAAATGGTTCACCGATGACAACCCACGACCTAAAGATTCGCAGAGCGTACCCTAAACCATTAGGGCTATTAGGTAGTGTATATATGTAAAATATAAACATTAAATAAATGTGTAAAAACTAACATGGGTTAACAATCAATCGATGACAAAAAACAACCACACAAATCGACGTCGCCCTAATAAAAAAGAAATTACAATATAAAAAATATACACAAAAATAGTACAAATAAATCATATTTTATGTCATTATTTTAAGAATTAAAAAACTTATTTTTTTATTTTGATTCATTAAAATAACATAATATCCGACTACTGACAGTGCAACCACCTGTAATTGCAGAGGCCTTGCATCGGATATATATATATTCTTAGAAACTTAGGGAGTTAATCGAGATAAACCAGAAAAATTAGATATATTGTAAGACTTACATAGTCTTTACAAAGATATCGTCTTACGAGCTGTGAGCAAGTATAAATCTACGAAATCATCTCGGTGTTTGGGGAGAATTTGAATGGTTTGAAAGAAAAATCACATGCTATATCCCCGTTGCGGGGTAGGCAGGGCTTCAAAGGCATATACAACCACTTGACGCCACTGTTGACAATGGCTACACAGTGAAAACTTGATCTGTTTGCTTGCAGTGATAGATCGCATATATGTATATTATCGCTTTATTATAATCCCAAAGCCTTTATTCCTTAAAGTG
Source organism: Teinopalpus imperialis (assembly GCA_029286865.1). NCBI lineage: Eukaryota > Metazoa > Arthropoda > Insecta > Lepidoptera > Papilionidae > Teinopalpus > Teinopalpus imperialis. The sequence continues at coordinate 242,582 of JAGSMU010000059.1, forward strand.
CACTTGTACAGTATGAGAAGGCTGAACTGTTTGATATTGTGTCACTCTCCCACTCCACATAACGAACGAATAATTTTCGAGATATAATAAAAAAAAATACACTTACCCTCCACGTCCGTATATCATCTGCGTCATACGACGTTCACGTGCGCGCAAGATTTCTTCCTTCTTCTTCTTGTCGGAGGGAGGCTTGGCCAAAGACACCTCGAGTCGGGCTCCGCCCATATCCTTGCCGTCCAATTCTTCCATCGCCTGTAGAAAAATATTAAAAATACACTTAGCTAATTTAAATAATAACTTCATTTTTTGATAGAAGTAAAAGATACCATCATAGCTACCGCCATACCACCGTTCCTACCACTGCGTAACGAAAAGTAAAGTATTAAACGTCGAATAAAAACGGAGATATATATATCGTGCATTCTCGCATCGTGTTATCTGCGAAACCCAAGATCGCAGCTTCGTTATCCACCATTCGATTTTTGTCATGAACCATATCCTAAGCACAAGCGTTTTAAGATTCTTTGGGATGATTGACCGGAGTATTGTGTGTGAATAATGTTTGTAGCACTACTAGCATTATTTAAAAAAAAAACGTTAGATATTATTAAAATGTTTAATAAGCATTATTTAAACGCGATTAATTTTGTTTGTTGTCTGTACTACTTTATTGCATTACTCAGGCTATCTGGAACTTTTTTTAAAAAAAAAAATATTCGCCATGCTGTTTAACATTACAAATATTCCAGTTAACCACTCGCAACTAAGCTGAAAATGCTTGTGAACGCTTTTTAAAAATGTTGATGATTCTTTTTTAAATTTATTCCTCTATATATAATATATAAAGAAGGGCATTATAGCTGTGCAACCACACCGCTCCGTAAGAACAACAAAGAGATATACATATGCAAAATTATCTATTTACTTAAAACTTAAACATTTTCTAGCCCGCTTCCGACATTGGATAGGGACTAACTAGGAAGACAATGTTTATGTCTTAGAACTTCTTAGAAGCCATTCGACCAAAAAATATTATCTGACGTTCTCGTTGTGGACACCCTCCCTATAAATAGCGATGCTAGTCGAGGTTTCGTACCTCCTTACGAGGGGCCCGTATCATCACCCCTCCCCCCCTCTGTTGTCGTCGACGCGCTTCGTCCACAGGGGTCGGAGCAGCGGCAGCTTCGCAACATCGTATGTTGTCTCCCTACTGCTCGTGAGTCTAATTAGATAAAGCTTTTAGAGGTCTCTAGGCCAACAGCAATACTCACACACACAAAAAAAAGTTCTGGACACATTGCATCAATATGTTGAACGTCCTGATCCTCCTAATTTCATTCATCACAGTGAGGTGATGATTTTTTGAAGGTTAAGTACCAATTATAGAGAAGTGGGTCTTTACCTTGACTGCGCAGTCCCGGTCCTCAAAATGTACGAAGGCGTAGTCCTTGATCTTCTTAACGCGTTCCACGGTGCCGTAGTTTTCAAACTCTTCCTTGAGCGCCTCCTCGGTGATCTCTTGCGTTAGGTTCCGTACGTATAACACCTTCACCTAGAAATCATTTATTTTTATTTATTTATTCTTTTTGTTCCTTATATAATGTTTACAAGTGCGTACTCGATGCCCAGTGACATTCTCAATCAGTCAACCCTGGGGAATGAGAGAATATACCGATTTAGAAACAGTAGATAATTTTCAGAAATTACCAAAACGACTTTATTGCAATTTGAACGAGACGTCTGTCGGGGTCAACTAGTTATATCATAAATACTAACATATAAATCCCAAAAAATTTTTTTTTAATCATATTGATGGACTTGCTTATATCTCACAAAAAACCCTTCTATCAAATCGCTTTTCACATAAGAGGTCATCGTTACGGCTATTGGGACAAAATCAGAATAACTACTTATAATAATGAATAATAAAGAAATCGAGTGTCGTAGAGCTACACTGTAATTTGTTTCTATCTGCAGAATGAATGGGTCAGCTCGACCGGGGACTACGCCTTCACAGAATAGCAGCATAATGCTGCTGTCTTTCGTCTGAGTGCAGGGAACCGGAGACCTCTATTACTGGTGACGAGGCATTCCATCTCAGTCCTCAAGGGTGACAACGCATCTGCATCATGATTCCCCGTCAAGGATGAATGTAGATGTCATGGGCAGCAGGAGTCACTTGCCATCAGATGAATGGTATGTACGTTTGCTAACTCTCAACGTAATAAAAAAAATGACTTACTTTACTCATCGTCTGCTCGTCCGGTTCTTCTTGTGGGTCAGCCCAATCGACTATAATATCACAGCCCCAAACCTAACAAACAGGAAAATGTAAATATACGACAAATAAAACCATAACATGTGACTTAACGACGACGACGCACTACGGATTGTTAAGTTGTATATTGCTTCACATATAAACAATTGATACACTAATAATTAATAAAGTCTTTTGATAATGATAGAGTCACGCTGTAGCTTGCTTCTAATCGCAACATGAATGGGTGGGCTCGGCCGGGGGGACGCGGGGAGTACGAGTGTAGAGTCCGGAGACAGCTCCAAGTAACGACATTCCACCGCACGCCCAATGAAAGTCAATCTTGAATCTTTTTTGAGGATAGATGATGTATATATAATGGACCGCCATCACTTACCATCAGGTGAACCGTGTCCTAGTTTGTCACCAAAAATTAGAAAGAAACTCTTTCAATGTCCTCTTGGTCCATTTACCGTCACCAGATCACATCCACAGTCGAAGATATTGTGCTGAAGCATTCGCACAAACACAAGGAAGGTGTACTCACTCTTTACCAATGGCCGTTGTCCGATGTGTAAGTATTAAATTGTACAACTATACAAACGAGAGGGTTTAGATCCTCGCTCCATCTGGTGGACCTATACTGTGACTGTTACTATCAATCTGAGACCACTCGAGGACCATTCATTCCTTTTTTTTATTTCGGCTTGATGGCCCCTGTTAGCCCGAGGGCTTTTACAGTTTCGCCGGGTTGAGAGGTGACCGAGCGCTTATGCCGCTCAGTCGAGACCTCTATTAGTGGGTAACCAGCACAAGGGCTCTCCCAAGAGGGAGCCTCGGCTTGGACCATCACCCTGTTCCGCGAGAGCGTCTGACTCGAGTGTGCCAGAGGGCCATTCATTCCCATCGTTTCTACGACATATATGGTGAGTTTCCTTCTGACTGACTGAGGTCACTTCTGCTTCCTGATCTCTTGAACTACGGTCACCCTCGTTCTAATAGGATTGACTACGTTGCTGATTAGGAATTATATACATAACATTGGAAGAGAGCTTCACTACAGTTTTTTTCTAGCTGCAGAGTGAATGGGTCAGCTCGACCGGGGTAGGACCGCGCCCTCCAAAGTATAGCAGCGTAAAATAGCAGCATCATGTTGCCGTGTTTCGTCTGGTGAGCACAGGGATCTGGGAGACCTTTATTACTGGTCTGGACGAGGCTTCCCATCTCAGTCCTCAAGGGTGACAACGCATCTGCATTATGATTCCTTGTCAAGGATTAATGTAGATGTCATGGCCGCAGGAATCACTTACCACCAGGTGAACTGTGTGGTTGTTTGTTACTCTCAAATGTAATTATTCTATAAAAAAACGTATAATTATATTACGCTCTTATTTCTTAACCAACCACTCCAACGAGGCGTAAAAGGCTTTTGCTGGTAGATGGCTCACGACATCCAATAGTCATAGTCAATGTCGGATTCGAACCTACTACCTTATGCTTCTGCAGACCCTAAACGATTAGACTCAGACGCGTCAATACGCGTCATTGTTAAAGCTTGCATTGAACATAGACAGACAATAGGATCAAAAACTGTAGAGAAGTGAGACGTACCTTTATTCTACCGGTGCCCAGCCTGCGCTTAGCCAACGAGGCCGCTTTATGTGACTCGTATTCCAAAAAACAAAAACCTCTATTTTTCTTCTTGTCATCGGGCGAACTATATATAATAACTTCTATCAGTCCAGCTGCAACATACAAGGTTCATATAACGCCGCGGACGGTGGAGCTAGTTACGTATAAATCATAACATAAAGCTTCCCTCCCCTTCGCTTAATTTCATTCCTTCAACGCTACGAAAATATGAAGCAAATCAAACTTATATTTTAGGAGAACATATACTGAAGAAATCTAAGTCTAGAGAACAACAGCAAGTTTCTCCAGTCATTACCAGTGAGCATTCTCGAGGCGGAGGCCAATCTGTTAACACTCGGTATTTGCAAATCTACTTTAGAAAGCGTGGCGCGGGCCGGGGGGCCACGTGCGCGCGGGCCACGTGCGTCAGCGACCGCCGCGGAAACGTGCGTGCTGCGTGTGCGCACACGTAGCACACGGCCCCCAGGCGCGCACCCGTACCGAACTGAATAGCACATATTATGAATTCGACAAGGACTTACGTGCGTGCCTAGTAAACTCCTCAAACAAATCGTCCCGATCTCGATTCTTAGGGATATTCCCCACGAATAAACGGTGATTGTTAAAGGAAACCGTAACGCCAATCTTTTTCCCCTTTCGAATTTCATAATCATTCAGCTGCAAGAACAATTCGAGGGAGAATAGCCAATGGGCGGGTCCGGGTCGTCGCCCGGGCCCGCAGACTGGAGAGAGGGGGGTAGCGGTGCGAGGGACGGGGGGAGGGGAGCGGAGATGGCGGCGGGGGACGGGGACAACGGCGCAAGGCGGGGAGAGGCGGGATGCGGGGACAAGCGGGACGCAAGCGGGGCACCCTTCAGCGGTCCACACCAAGCCCCACGCACTCAACCCAAAAAACTAACTCCTTAATTCATTCGTTTGACACTTTACCTGTTAATTTACCAAACTCTTCCAGTATCTCCTCTTTGCCTTTAGACTTGGGAATGTTGCCGACGAAAAGTCGTAGATTCGGTACGCTAATCTTAATTCTCAGAGTCTTCCCAGGTTTTATTTCGTGATTATCGAGCTGTGGGAAAAATAACAAGGGAAAAATTTTGAAAAAAAAGGAGGATTCAATTTCCGGACTCGATCGGGGCCGACGGTCGTATCGATCGGTCGTCAGTCGGGTGCGCCACGGGTCGTGATGATCTCCGCGCGCGCCTCGTGAGTGATGAACGGTTAGAGCCAATCGTGATGAGTTAACTGTACTTTGGATGATAAGCCAAAAGTGTTGTACTGAGCAAAGAGGAGAGCCTGAGATATATTAAATTCTCAGCCGGAGAACGTTTTGAAGCCAATTGAAAGTTAACCCTGTAAGTGGACCGTTTGATGAAGTGAAAATAAAAAAAGCGAGTACAAGTGTGATGGTAACAAAAAAAAAAAAATTAAAGCAACTCAAAATTGAACGAGGTGCAATAGTAGAGAACGGGATGATATCTCAGGACAAGCGAGGCTAGATCAGTTTATAGGTGTTATGTTTGCACATTTACACAATTTCAGTGATTACATAGAAACGGCGGCCATGTGCATCGAACTTTTCAAATACAATATAGTGTAAAAACATTGTGAAATGATCCACATACTGCAGGCAAGAATGGACTACGATTATGAACTCTAAATGTTAACATCTAAAGCATGCAAACTTAACTCCACACATCGCTAAATTAAATATATTCTAACATAGATAGATTCATTACTAATTAGTTGTAATTAATTAATATCAAAATGGCCGACGCATGATGCAAATGGCTGCCGTAAGTGGGATATTAATATCATGCTTTATAAATGAAAGAAGCTTAAGACTAAATCTCCCAAGTGTGACTGTGAATACATATTCAACAGGCAAATGATTGGGACTTGCAAAACTACTGAAGGTATACAATACAGTAGTTTTGCAAGTGATGTCCGTGTTTGGCAACTTCAGTGAATGAAACCATTACTGCATAGATTTTTGAACGTCAACCATTAAGCTTTAGATATCACTTTTGCGATAATTATTTCATTGGATATTGGATAAATGTATGTACAAATGAAGTCGCCAAACACTGGGCCAACTTTTGTGCAGTGAATCAGTTATCGTTCAAGGGATTTTTTATACTTAAACATTCGGCGAGTCACCTGTAAAGTAGACGTCAAATTAGAATTTCGGTTTCAGATTTATAATGCACCAATTATACAGTGAAAATAAAGTCATTTTAAAGTTTAGATATACAATTTCGTATCACCAATTAAGTCTGATAATCGATCGCATATATATTAGCGAATGTTGTGCCAGAACATTGCATATTTATAGAGATGTGCTTGATAACATCAATTTTAGGCAAAGATTAATGTCATCTACTCAACTCAATAGCGCTTGTATTTTTACTTTTTTAACCCAAATTTAAACATAAATCTCAGCCAGTTACAGTATTTTCAACACATTTGATTTTATTTACTGATAAATTAAAACAGACTAGAAATTTATGGAGCATTTTTTTTTAAATATAATATGCTAAAGGTAGATGACATAAATCTTCCAAGGAATAATATATTTTTGCAACAAAATCAATAAAGTATCCAAGAGGGTGGTAATTTCTTTCGTACGGAATATTAAAACTTGGCCAAATGTGCTAAGTTACATATGAGTAGACAGACAGTAATATAAAAAGTAATATTAATTGAATTCAGTTATCGTTTAAGATAAAAATGGTTGATAATTAGCCACAATGAGCAAGGAGGCAATAGATGGGCACATGAAAAATGTTTACCACTCTCCAGACATAGACAACACCCAACCTTCCGTAACGCAAAGTTAAATGTCAAAAATAAGATTACAGATAATAAATTAAAAAAAAAGAAAGAGAGAACATTATTGTAAACTCAAAAGTTGCGTGATAACATTTATATCGTGAATCACCCCAGTGTGCTAAATTCCAACAACAGCGAGGTATTGTAACTCAACCGGCCAGAACGCATCATAATATTTTCACGCCGAAACAACGAATAAGCTAAGCCAGCCATTTAACTTCGCGCAATGGAATTACGACATAACGGCAACATCGAAACGGGGGGGTAGTTGGAAGGAAACTATTGTGCCAACCTCTTGCACGGCCCGCTGCGTGGCCTCGCGGCTGGTGAAGGTGACGAACGCGTAGCCGCGGTTCGTGCCCGTCATGGGGTCCATCATGAGGCGCAGATCCCAAATGGTGCCGCATCTCTCGAACAAGGGGATCAACTCGTCCTCGTACATGTCCTTGGGGATCTTGCCGCAGAACACCTCGCAGCCGGCGCCTGGCGTACCGCCCTCCCAACCCGGCGGTGGGCCGCCATACTTACGTTGACCTGTAAGAGTTCAAAAATATTCGTCACCCACTAGACTTAGTTGCAATTATTTTGCGCTCTAAATTACTAGTCAAAAATATTTGTCACCCTTTTTGTTTTGTGTTTTGTGTGATGCTGTTGGACTTTTGACCTCTACAGCTTTAACGAGATAGACTCGCGAGCGGGGGCCCGCTGAGTAGGGATATTTGTCACCCACTAGACTTAGTTGCAATCACTTCGCGCTATATATTACTAGTTAAAAATATTTGTTACCCACTAGACTTAGTTGCAATTACTTCGCGCTATATATTACTAGTTCAAAAATATTTTTTACCCACTAGACTTAGTTGCTGCAATCACTTCGCTCTATATATTACTAGTTCAAAAATATTTGTTACCCACTAGACTTAGTTGCAATTACTTCGCGCTATATTACTGGTTCAAAAATATTTGTTACCCACTAGACTTAGTTGCAATTACTTCGCGCTATATATTACTAGTTCAAAAATATTTGTTACCCACTAGACTTAGTTGCAATTACTTCGCGCTATATATTACTAGTTCAAAAATATTTGTTACCCACTAGACTTAGTTGCAATTACTTCGCGCTATATATTACTAGTTCAAAAATATTTGTTACCCACTAGACTTAGTTGCAATTACTTCGCGTTATATATTACTACTTAAAAAATATTTGTTACCCACTAGACTTAGTTGCAATTACTTCGCGTTATATATTACTACTAGCTGTGACCACCGTTTGCTTCTCTCACTCGTGTGACGCGCATCACGACGAGACATTGAAAATTACATCCAAATTGGTTATCTCCGCGGTTATATTTGCTAACCGCAAACGCACAAACAGGCGGGCAAAATTTTTGTTAAATATTTAATAATATGTATAGATAGATCACTGAAAAGAACCACACCACATTGAAGCTGCTGAGTTTTTTTTTATTTTGTCATAATATTAGAAGATTCAAATAAATTATCCTACAGACTATAGAAGCACGACTTCCTGGGAACTTTCATAAATCGATATAACTCAAAATGACAACTAGTGAGGGGGCCGCGGTCCGACACTGCAATTACCAGTCAGTACGAGGTTGCCAGTCGCGTTTGTATAATTTACATTATTTATATTATAGCTCCGTGTGTCGACGGTGAAGTTACCGGAAGGAAATTAAAAACCAGTGAGTAATGCTGTATTGGCGCCATTAATAATTACAGACATTAACACCCTAATAGTTTAGGGTACGGTTTGCAAAACTTAAGGTCGTAGAATCGAATCTGCCATTCGACTATTGCCGCGAACCATCTTCCAGCACAAGCATTGAAGCTTAGTTGGAGTGGCTAAAATTATTTAAAAAAAAATTATGTAAGTCGAGAGAGTGACCACCGGAAAGCACATTGTACAATCACATTTTTAAAAAAAACAAGGATATTGTTTTTAAGAGTTAGCTGGTATGGGCTGATTTTAAATTTACTGTCGATATCAAAGCCTATTTTACAGTAGACAAAAAAAATCTTAAGAGGAAAGAAGTAGTGATTACACGATTCGAAAATAAAATAATACGACTATCTTCCCCGCAACCGGGATTCCCCGTACCACACGTATAAATTTTATACATGTCGAACGGGGAATCCCGGTTAATACTATAAACCTGTTTGAACGCGCCGACGGTCTGCTTACGCTGCCCTTATGTATGCTTCGACCTCCGATTAAAACCTCCGGTTCAATATTACCGGATCCGAAGTCGAAATCGGAGGTGTAATATCAATTGGAAGTTCCGACCTTCCGGAATCGGAATCGAACCTCCGTCATTGAATTTAATCAGATATATCAAATTGACACTGATATTTTGGCAGAGTAGGTTGCTTGAGAAAGTGTAATTTTGCATCTCGACATATTTTAATTTTACCCCTTCACAGCACAGCAGCTGTCACAGATGAATGCAACGTATATATATATATGCTCCAAAACGCATTATAATTTATTCTCCACGATGTAAGGTTAGTTCATGAGGCAAATAAAAAAAAAGGGAGAAATTTGTGTTATTTGACGCTTAATATCATTACCAAGAAGTTTCTTAGTATTTCGAAAAATCCAAAAGTACACGCTATGTGCCTAATTTTAATTGTTATATCAATAAATCCATTTATATATATGAAAAATAATTAATATTCTAACAAACCCTAAGGATTAGATTAATGAATACACAATAATATTCCACTCTGCTCATGAAAATGAAGCTAATAAAATATTATTTTTTTAACGAAATTAAAAAAGTTTCCTAATAACATCAGATGTTTTCGACAACGTTCACGATATTCTTTGAGGAGGGGTGCATAAGACAAAAAACTAACCACGCCTCCGCCGCTATTGACTCGGCGTCGGTGTGAGGGGGCGCGTATATATATGAAGGTACAAAAGAATATTTAATACATGGCTATCGTTAAAAAAAACGTTTTACAACGCGACGGGGCGTTAGACAGGTCGCAGTGTACGACGACCCCCCGCTAGATCGAACGGCGACATATGCGAGTTGATGAATACAGGTGTCTGTGGGGGATCTAGCTTTGTGGCAATTTATGGGAGACCATTGTGGCTCTGGATCTTGCTTTGTGAGAGACCTATGTTCAGCGGTGGATTATTTGCAGGTGGCTCAGGATCTGGCTTTGTGGTTGACCTATGTTCAGCAGTGGATTATTTGCAGGTGGCTCTGGATCTTACTTTGTTGAAGACCTAAAGTTCAGCAGTGGATTATTCACAATGATGATGATAAATGAAGCGTTAGTATTGGTACTCACCCGTGGTCACGTCTAATGAGTATCCAGTCCTGGCGAGGATCTGTTTAATCTTTTCTTCATCGGGGCCCTTGACCTGGACAGCGGACGACAACGCGGGCGCTCCCTGCACGCCTGCTCTGCTTTTCTGTCTGGAATACAAACAATTAGATTTCATTTATAAATAATGTGAACGTGGCCGGAAAATAGAACTTTGAATCCTCGATATAACTAGTTTAGGGTTCCACCCCCACATTATACTAAAACGGATATAAAAAGAAAACCAATTATTTAATTATGGTAGGTTGAAAAAAGAGGTCCCCTTCGTTACTCTATGTCTAAGACTGCCTTATATATTATATATGAGTATATATAATATATACACTGGAACTTCTATAATTCATAAGAAATAACAAAATAAACAGTCTCCTTTTTATTTATTTAAATTGGGAGACAATAAAAAAAATTATATCAACAATTTCATAAAATAAAGTCTGATGGCGGAGAACCATTATGGAACATAACAATCACGCAAAATATATATATATACATATATATATATATATATACATATATATATATATATATATATATATATATATATGTATAAAAAATATCAAAGTTAGAAGCCACGTGGCAGCTTGTTCCTTGGTATAACGTGAATGAGTCGGCTCGATCGGGAGAATCGATACGACCACGCGCTCACAAAATACCAACACGAAATTGCGGCGTAATGATGGTGTTTGTGCAGTGTAGTGACACAAATTAAAGGTACCGAGGCATCCCATCATCAGACGTCATGGGCGGCAGTCATCACTTACCATCAGGTGAACAGTGCACATGCATGTGTGACCCCTAATAATTTTAAAAAAAAAAGGAAATGGGGGGTATACAAAGGTTACTCTATCAATATATTTAGTATTTTATTTAATAAACAGGCACGGTTTTATCGTTGTGAAACGGGCCCTATCTTTAAGTGTATTTTTCATACATAAGAATGCGATCAGCAAAAAGTTATTTGTACAGGACAATTGAACCAACGTCCACGAATGCATTATTCACTTAAATATGCATGATGAAAGAAGCCAGCTGTAATAGAATAAACTACATATACGCAATTATTTTTTCGATATACGACATATCAAAATATATTTTCTATTTATACCGTATTATATTTTTATATATTAATATAAGCTTTTTTAATTAGAGTTTTAATTATTTGTCTATATGTTTGATGTTTGCACCAGTCGATGATTCCCTATCTCCATGGGTTGTTGGTAAAAAATACAAAAACGCATCAAATCAAATCAAATCAAAAGAAGCTTTATTCAATTAGATTTAAAGAAAACACTTGAATCGTCAAGATAGATAATCGGACCACCGCTTCAGTTGCTCGCGTGAAAAAACGGCAAGAACTTACGACTAATTGCTTTTTCTTAAATATGTTACAAAAAGTCCAGAGCTCAATGCTTAAATCGAAGCATATTTGTCAGACAAATATCCTGACAAAAAATAGTAGGATTCTTCTATTAGTTGGTTTTTAAGTAGAATTTTAAATTTGTCTCATCATTTGCTACATCCTTCATTTTAAAGTGTAGTATACATGACTAAATATATATTTCATTGCCATGCTAAGACGGACTCGTGGCCAATAATCAGATCTCTCATTACTGCCACTATATGATTAATTAAAGCTTTATATTTTTTATTATATAAAATGGTGACAAAAAGCTCAGCACAACTGTGTTCGTGCTCCCTACGGTTCATATACCCATTGTGGGGGTATATAAGGGAGTCCATAATAAATCAATATAATATTGGGATTTCCAGACATTTTTAACGGACCACACCAAATGGAAGGTTGAGCCGCTATTTTAAAGTGACTCACGATTGTTGAATGGTGGCAATCTATGGTGCTGGTAGTCTGCCTTCAGCAGTGGCTGGTCATGGACATATCATCGCAACCAATCAACAGTGATGGGCTGTGATGATGGTGATTAATCGGTTTGTTACCGTTGGCTCATGGGGTCGCGAGAATTACCGAACTGTGGGGACGTTTGTCGCTGTTTATATAAAACAATAAATATTAGAATCTCGTCACTTGTTACAAGCATCGGACAGCAATGTGTCAATATATATTTCACTTTTTTTTTGGGGCTAATGATCGCAGTCTTAAGTTTCACCAGGTTGAGAGGTGACCGAGGGCTTCCGAGAGGGAGCCTCTGCTTGGGCCGTTACCCTGGTTCCGCGAGAGTCCGATTTGAGGGTGCCCGAAAGGGCCGAACCTCAGCTCTGTCAATTGCTTCCAACTAACAATTATCTACATTAATATAACTCTTATTATTATTAGCTATCTGTACCACAACTGATATTTTACTCTGATACTAATAGATAATTGGACTTCCCCTTCGAATCTTCCGATTAACAGAAGTACGATTACTAAAGTTATTACGATCGCAAAATAATGATATTGGAAACTTTCTAAATTTGATTCGAAGCTAAAAAGTTTTCCATAAAATTTGTACGCGGCTAAAATGATGTGTAGCATAAATGGGGTTGGAGAAGAGCCAAACCCTCACAGAACGCCAGCAGTGAAATAATAGCATATCGCTGCTACTTCGTAAGATGGTGTAGGAGATATGAGAACCCAATTAGTGGTAACCATAGCCATCAGGGGGTGACAATATCTTAAGACAGTATGTAGGTGTTAACGGTCCAGTCATCACTCACTTTGACTCTTATGTGTATATTAAAAATGCTTAAAAAAGCTGCTAGCTTAAACTTAGTTTCGTGTAGCCAGTGCAAAATGCAAAAAGCCTATTACTAGTATGACGAGGCCAGCATCTTAGTCCAGGGAGATCTCGATTCCTTATTCAGGCTAAATGTAGTTGACATACATTTTAGTCATCGTTTATCATCAGGTGAATTGTTTTATTATATTCTACTCATACTTACGGTTCACTACCTTAAAAAAAAACAACTAGTGCTCCGTAAAAGTAAAAAAAAAAGTCTTTTGCCTTCGAATCAAGAATAAGCCCTAAGACTAAACGACTTTTTCCCTTTACATTTGGCCAGCGTTTCCCACGACTCAGTTTCACGACTGAGCGGCGCCTTTCCGGTCAACCTTCATTCATGCTGAATCAAAACCACGATATTGTCACGTAATGTGGGTAATATTGTGCCTGGAGGTGCGTCAATATTACTCAAAAATATTGATGCTCTAGAAATATGAATCGCGTATTATCATCAGCAGCGTCACTAGCGTTCATGCAATTCATACGTAAAATTAACATCACCTTGAACCAGATAAATGAGAATTTCGCTTCGCGAACTCATCGCAAGACAAGTTGCACTAATTCTCCAATGCTACGCCAGATGGCAGTACTTGTACCGAACGTGATAATATAAAAAGTCGTACTGTATTCGCGATAAATGTAATAATAGTAATTTTTTTTTCGTAGCAGCCCAACATAATTTACAAAAAAATTGGAGTTCAGCCAATATCTTTTGTAATACAATCTCAGAACAATAATATATCTAAACAAAGTTGCACTAATTAATTGCTGAACCATAATACAGGCAAGCTTTAATGATTATAAAGATGTATTTTGTATAAATATGATCAACCTGGCCATTTAGACGCGTCAACTTTTTTTTTGACACTGACATTTATAAGTCTAATGTTGCAATGTTAAAAATTAAATGCCCCACTCACCTATAGGTCTTCATAACCCCACATAAATAAGCACTTTTATTAGATACATGCTCGAGATTTGAATCTAAAAATTGTCCAAGAACATTTAAAGCACCGTCGGATGGAAATTCTTTTAAGGCGTCTAGCGCGCGCTCGTCCAATTCAGCATGCGCTAGCTTTCCAGTCTTATAAATGTCGTCGAGCTTGGCGGCCACCTGAAAATTAAAAACAATAATACGCCAAATGTACACAATGTATTTTCATTGGCTACAAGAGGGCAGAATTAAATACATTGAAAATATATTTATTTTAATTCACCACTAAATTATTTTTGGGAAATTATTAAATGAAGGATATGGCAACAATATTTTTTTCATATGTTTAAATTAAAAATGGTAACACTTAATGCTTACTATGTTGCCATATATTTTATATGAAATTCATATCATATGGATGTTTAATAATGAATAATTTATATTAAAATTATTTATAATTTACTTTAAAACATTGATATTTTCTCTTAATCTTGTAAAGTTAAAAAAATTATCATTATTATTTCCATTATATCATATTCATTCTTTTAAAACATCTTAAAATTACATTAGTTTAAAAGTCTTCACAGATAAGCTGTATAAGGAAAACCAATCATGCATAATATACACTCATTGCACCACACCTTTATTCATAATCTAGTATGTAGGGACTTGAACAGAATTACAAGTATCCAATGCAAATACAAATATACAGGTATAAGTAACAGCCTTCATATAAATCCACCGCTCAGAGCATAGGCCTCCTTGCCACAGCCATGTGGCTCTACTGTGGATTGGTAGACCTTGCATCACTAGTGTTTTTTTCTTTTAATACTTAGACATATATATGATCCCTCACAGTGAATTCTTTTTTTTAAATTTATTTCACTTAAAATTGCAATTAAATTTTCCTTCAATCAGGGAACTGGGTTTGCTAGCATATTGACATTAAGAGCAAGCACCCATACACTAAGCTACTGTGAGTTTAACAAAATAAAATTGTTATGACAACAGAGATACATTTAATAACTAGCTTTTAGGTATATACTCAATAAAGGTGCACAGATAAAAAAGGTGAGAGGTCAGTGTATAATCACAGCATTGAGAAATTGCAATAAAATCTATACAATCAACATTTTATTGTACACTAACAGTAAATACAGTGTTTATCAGCACAATTATAAAATATTATCAATAAAAATATTTAACACATGGCAACACAAATGTCAGCAGAAATATGAATCCCCACATGAATTCTTAGAATCTGGCCATGCCTTTTGATAAGACTGAATTCCAGAAATATGATACTATGGATACCAGATTATCTGTATATGTCAATTATATAATTAAAAAAAATTTAATATAAGGAAAATGGATAAATTTTATTAAAATAGAGTATAATATTACTGAAAATTTAAATCTATATTCTAAGAAGATTCTTATCAGAATAGTCAACTGGACTGGCATAATTATGTAGTGTATATGTCTTGTTAGATTCTTATAAGACTAAAACTTTTATAAAACACTGATAATTCTAAGGTTAACAGCAATTGGCCCCTATTATGTCTTGATACTGAATTATGTGCTATTGTTTCAATCCAAAACTTTTCCATTCCTAGTCCTATGCTCCCGTTAACTGAAGCGAGGAAATATATTGGAAATATTTTGATAATTAATCCCTACATTTTGTAGTTTTACACTAGTTTAGAAAACAAATGAAAACCACCGATCCATTAGATACCTTAAAAATATAAGAGGAACAGTACAAAGAGAAAGTTCTCTCCGTTGGAATAACAAAGCCAAAGGTTCCTTTTGTAAGATTTATATATCTTAAGTTCTAATATCATGAAGATTAATTTGGATATGAATTGAAATTCAGTAGATGATGTGGAATTTAGTCTTAATTCCTTACCTTAGGGTCCAAGCCATATTCTATGAGTTTGCAGTAGTCTGGTGTACGGCCAACGTCGGAGTCCTTCCCGGGGATCTCTTCTACAGATATCTCTCCATTACCCTCCGCCATTCTGGACAATTATGAAACATTGCTACACTCACTGCACTGACTATGGAGCCGCATACATCACATTTAAAACTTCCTCAACTATTTTTACAATGGTTTCTGAACTCAGCCTCCCATGGCTCGCCTAAAGATGATGTCATACATTGCAATATCGAAAGCCACGCGTGAGAGCGGTGTCAATTGTTTTTTTATGCAGTGATAACTTGTAGAATTTTATTGCACTATATAACGAAGGAAATAAAATAATAATTACCTTATTTTGCAATTTTTGTAATTTTGGAAGAAAATGACAACTCTCTAATCGTCCGAAAAACAAAAAAACAAATGATGTTCAAACATATGAAACTGTGAAACAATAGGACTGTGCACTTCTCATTCCATCCGGGTGTAGGTAAAAATTCAAAAAGCGAATGCGCGGGTCATTATTGCATTCTTCTAGTGAAGAGAAAATATTTTTGAGCCTAAAAACGAAAATCGGAATTATTTCGCAATATATAATAAAACAGGGACACTAACAAAATAAAGAGATGCGAAATCCGGCGGTCAATGACCGAAATAACACAGAGTACACTGTGAAGTTCCTTACAAACTATAACACATGCCACTTTTTTAAAATAATTCACTTTAAAACACTTTTACAATCCATCTGTATCAAAAAACGAACACTAGTAACTTTCCGCGCATGAAACTTTGCCGAATACGAAACTGCAATAAGTTGAGAGTGCAACTGCATTGCACCCGATAAGAACCGGCCGGCGCGCACCTTAATTTCCAAAAAGAATCCAGTTGGAATGGGCACAGAGCTAATCTATAGATAGAAAACACTGTAACACATAATCACTGAACAATAAAATTAACCTGAGGCACTGTACACGAAAATAATTACCTATTAATTTTGCTACTTGGTGGCCGAGACAGATATGGCGGCACCGCGCGACGTCAACGTGACCGCCAGTACGGGGTTCTCATAACGACGCGCGCGGGACTCGATGCAACGAGGAGTGCATTCAAACTTTCAAAGGCACTTAAATTTGTTTGTAAAGTTTAAAAATCCTCTCTGTATAAAGACTTATTGCGACCGCAGCAGATGATAAGATATTTTATTGCACAGAGAGTTTTTGCAATGGTTGCGAATAATTTTGAATGTGAAAGAGCGCGGCGCGTCGCGCAAGGCTGCCGGCCGCGAGGTGAGACAGGCTAGCGGCAAGACGGCGGCGAGCGAGAAGCCGAGAGCGAAGGGGGGAGGGTGTTGCAACCGGCGGTGCAGGCGTGCAGCAGCAACGACGCCGCACCGAGCTCGCTTGCATACTTGCATACCCACTCACACTTGCAAACCCTCTGACCTTCGTTACTCGTAATCGTTTCTCTGTCAGTCCCAGCCTTTGTTGAAACAATTAAAATTTTGAAATTAAAAATATATAATTCAAATAAAACATGATAACGGTATTGCAAAGTACAATAAAAAGTATCAATATAAATGCTACCGGCCAATTGTTTTACTTTATCTGTTATCTAATTAGACCACTTATTCTTCTTTCCAGAATTGATACCGTATTTTTGCGAACATATAAATTGTAAATTAGATTAACGCAACAGGCGAGAACGACCCGAACACAGAGCGTAAATAATAAATCAAACCAAAACTTCCAAATTACCAACAAAATCAAAGGTAAATTTTACTTACAACTGTTACTATACGAACAAAATTATCACACGGTTACCAATGGACATTGTCAAATAGTTGAGAACAAGGTTCATTACTCTTTGATATGGAAACGAAGGGATAAAAGAGTTAATCGCAATAACCCCTTACTTTAGTTCGCTTCACCTGCTGATTATTGAAGCCGTATGTATTCGCGACACATACACAAAACTGGCCTTCGTACTTCGATGTATGCGTAAGAAACTCGGGCCTGTATCCGCCGCATGATGCATATGTGGGTAGATAGGTGGAGCGGCTACTGCGGGTGCCTCGCTTTGTGTGGACAAGGTTCCAAAGCGACCCTTTCACCGCGAATATGAATCTTACACGAGGCTGGAGTCGCGTCTATAATCGCTTTGTACCCAACCATGAAACTTACTGCACAAAGAAGCTGAGTGTAGTATATGTGTAGCGGCACGACAGACACATTTCCTTTCTCACATTTTCTTGATATCAATAGCGCTAAAGTACAAGCAGTAAAACGAACTCTCGCCAAGTTTCCGGTGACCGCCGTGGGTTCAGACATAAAAAATACTTCGCTTGTGTAGTTGATTTGTGCTAGTGTGAATAAAAATTATTTTATTCTATGTCAAAATTTATAACTAACATAAATAGGACATCGGTAAAAATCTTCAAAGTATATAAGCATGTACATCACTATTTCTATATTTGACACATTTATTTTTAAGGCATTTTTATGTACTTATAAATTACTTTATGGCTATGAGACTACACAAAAATTTAAATTAACTTTCCAAACTTTTTAATATCGTTACCAAAATCACAAGAAATTTACACTCACCGACGCACATAAGGACCTTAGAAATAGCAAGAATAATCCGTCACGGGCACGTCTATAAATATCCATTTTTGCAACATACGTAGTACAGCATGCTCGTTCTGCTCGCCGCGCTCCGTACTACATTCGCGATAAGGCACTTAGTGCGTATTTTAAATACGTCAACAGTTCATTGACCCGCGCCGTTTTGCACCGTACGTTGCCGAATTTATTGTGTCTGTAGATTTGTGGGTCGGCGGCGTCGCTCACTATTCTATCTGACCTCAAACTGGGGGCCCAGATGATGATGACGTCATATTATCGAATCAAACTAGCCGCCAATTCTAGTTTTACATATTTATAACGTATTCATAAAACGCGTACTATGCATAATAATACTGCCCTAATCTAACCTGCCTGTTGAATAGTAAGTTCCCAGCGGCCTTAGTGTGTCGAGGTCGTTGCTATTTGCTTTTTTGACAATTCAAGGGCAGTTCTATATTTATGATTGGTAGGCGTAAAATCTTAGTTTGAAAATTATTTTCCCTCTTGAAATGTTTATTAATTATTTTACGAATTTATCACTATAATAATATTTATTACAATGTATATTTGGAAAGAATCTTGAAATAAAATTAAATCAGTTAGTGTATAAATTAAAGTAATGAGGTATCTAACAAAATAGCTAACTAAAGTTCAGCGCTAATGACATAGGTAACATGGGATTTTAAACGGTGATTAAATCGTGGAACCATCTCAAGCCATTGTCGACGAGGTTCTCGACCTCTGTGAAGAGCGCGCCGTCGCATACTCAATAGAACACAATTTGTTTTTTTTTTGCTCGTGTCTGGCCACGGTATCTGTGGGTTAAATACTAATTTTAATTCATTAAACCTTCTTAATCATAACATATAACAATTATATTTTTTAATTTATTTCAGTCATAAGCAAAGAGATATAATTCAGTATAATATAGATAAGTACAAAATAAGGTATTGTATTTTTTTTTTGACTATATATTTATATGATATAAATAGAACTTGCAAGACAAAGGAAACGATTTTAAGCCAATGACTTACAGGCATTGATAAATCGGTATTTTATCAGTGTTAACACTTTTCATTTCTGAACAAATACTACTGTATTGAATAAATACCCGACAGTGTAGACATTTTCCTCATTCGCAAACTTTTTTTTATTGTATTAAGGGTGACAAACGAGCACACAGTTCACCTGATGGTAAGTGATTTCTTCGGTCCATGACACCCACATTCATCGTCAATAAGGAATCATAATGTCAATAAGTTTTCATCCTAAATACCTTGTCACAAGTTATAAAGGTATCCGGATCCCTACACACAGCAGCGCTATCCTGATATTTTACGCATTTATTTTTAAGGCATTTTTATGTACTTATAAATTACTTTATGGCTATGAGACTACACAAAAATTTAAATTAACTTTCCAAACTTTTTAATATCGTTACCAAAATCACAAGAAATTTACACTCACCGACGCACATAAGGACCTTAGAAATAGCAAGAATAATCCGTCACGGGCACGTCTATAAATATCCATTTTTGCAACATACGTAGTACAGCATGCTCGTTCTGCTCGCCGCGCTCCGTACTACATTCGCGATAAGGCACTTAGTGCGTATTTTAAATACGTCAACAGTTCATTGACCCGCGCCGTTTTGCACCGTACGTTGCCGAATTTATTGTGTCTGTAGATTTGTGGGTCGGCGGCGTCGCTCACTATTCTATCTGACCTCAAACTGGGGGCCCAGATGATGATGACGTCATATTATCGAATCAAACTAGCCGCCAATTCTAGTTTTACATATTTATAACGTATTCATAAAACGCGTACTATGCATAATAATACTGCCCTAATCTAACCTGCCTGTTGAATAGTAAGTTCCCAGCGGCCTTAGTGTGTCGAGGTCGTTGCTATTTGCTTTTTTGACAATTCAAGGGCAGTTCTATATTTATGATTGGTAGGCGTAAAATCTTAGTTTGAAAATTATTTTCCCTCTTGAAATGTTTATTAATTATTTTACGAATTTATCACTATAATAATATTTATTACAATGTATATTTGGAAAGAATCTTGAAATAAAATTAAATCAGTAAGTGTATAAATTAAAGTAATGAGGTATCTAACAAAATAGCTAACTAAAGTTCAGCACTAATGACATAGGTAACATGGGATTTTAAACGGTGATTAAATCGTGGAACCATCTCAAGCCATTGTCGACGAGGTTCTCGACCTCTGCGAAGAGCGCGCCGTCGCATACTCAATAGAACACAATTTGTTTTTTTTTTGCTCGTGTCTGGCCACGGTATCTGTGGGTTAAATACTAATTTTAATTCATTAAACCTTCTTAATCATAACATATAACAATTTTATTTTTTAATTTAGTTTCAGTCATAAGCAAAGAGATATAATTCAGTATAATATAGATAAGTACAAAATAAGGTATTGTATTTTTTTTATGACTATATATTTATATGATATAAATAGAACTTGCAAGACAAAGGAAACGATTTTAAGCCAATGACTTACAGGCATTGATAAATCGGTATTTTATCAGTGTTAACACTTTTCATTTCTGAACAAATACTACTGTATTGAATAAATACCCGACAGTGTAGACATTTTCCTCATTCGCAAACTTTTTTTTATTGTATTAAGGGTGACAAACGAGCACACAGTTCACCTGATGGTAAGTGATTTCTTCGGTCCATGACACCCACATTCATCGTCAATAAGGAATCATAATGTCAATAAGTTTTCATCATAAATACCTCATCACAAGTTATAAAGGTATCCGGATCCCTACACACAGCAGCGCTATCCTGATATTTTACGCTGGTATTCTTTGCAGACGTGGTTCTTCCCTGGTCATGCCACAGTAAGAAACAATCTACAGCGTGGATCTACCATTGAATAACCTTTATAGTATACCCACATGTTATTAAATTAAAATTTCCCAAGTTTTTCAATTTCTTCAGTTTTCCTTAGGAATACATTTATCCTCATCATGAATCATGATTGATGATTGGCATTATATTATTAATGTAAAATCTTATCTTATCTTCAGACATATAATTAAAGGGTAGCTGTAATTTAATTAAATTACAGTGTCACCAAAAATTTGTTAGATATAACTAAAAGTGTAAAACATGTATATGGTCTCCACCCTGAGACTGAGTTTGGAGTTTTGTATATTGTATTAATCGAAAAGCAATTGTAGAAGAAAACATATTAATATATAATATTACTCATAAATATAGTATATTTAGGAAAGGGAAAAGTTAAATAAAAGTAATAAATAGAATTTATGTTAGATTAAATACCGGTGAGATACGATACTATGTTGGTATTCCACGGAAATAAATCACACACACAAATAATATAATGTATGAAAAAAAAATGTATAATCAACAATGTTGGCTCAGAAGTATAGTTGGTGCGAAGTTAGCGGTGGAACATCAAAAATAATCTTATATTACAATAGTGTGCGTGACGTTGAGGTACTCTCACTTTTGAGTCTCGAATGATGGGTTCGTTTCGCAGTCGAAGCGAAGCGAAGGTTATCGGATCTGTGCGTTTTTGTATTTAATATATATGTACATATGTCCCGTCTTCCAGTTTCTTCGATTTGCTCTATCTTGAACGTCGTATTCAGTCAAAACCCAGAATATCTTAATTGATTGACTAAGGGAAGAATAAATGTGGAATCATTAACCATAAAGCAAACTGTGTTATTTTGTTAAATGTAAGGTAATTCTTAATCAATCAAAGTAATCAAGAAAGGTCGTTGTCTAAATTGAGTTGTCTAGATTTCCCGGTCGAGCTGACCCATTCATTCTGCAGCTAGAAACATACCTGCAGAGTAGCTCTGCCACGTAAGAGTTTAAGTTCAATGAGATTGTTATTCATAAATTTAAGGCAAATTTACCACATGCTCGACGGTGAAGGAAAAAAATCATAGCGAGGAAACGTGTATCTAAGGAAAAATAGAAAAAAAAATGTCTGGAAGTAATATCAAGTCCAGCAATCCGTAGTGGAGTCATATAGTGGATTATGATCTAGCACCTTCTCTAGAGAGGAGGCGTAAGCCCAGCAGTGGGATTTATGTATATAAGTTGTTACTTTATGTAAGACTGCCATAAATCTATTACTAACAAATCATTGGTTTACGGGTTTGGGTGTGTTGTGGGTAAATTTTTTGAATGTACTGTATCAAACTCCTTATATACTTATACAAATATATATATATATATATATGTATATATATATATATATATATATATATATATATATATACATATTATAACTATCGTACTTTATTGCGTAGTAGTTGGAGTATTTGACTGTTGCGTACATGTTCTGAGTTCTTTTCCCAGTCGAGGAACAATATATGTGTGCCACATCAGTTAGATATCCAGTCTTTGCGTGTTGTATTTGTCCCTTCTTTGGCACTTCATTACAAACTTCCTCTGATCTCATTGCACATATTACATAGATATAAATTTCTTCCCTTTCGATAGCGATCCGAGTCGAGGTTCCGTACCTCCCTATGAGGGGGCCTCGGAGTCGTATATCGCCCCCCTCTATTGTCGTCGACGTTCTTCGTCCACAGGGGTCGGAGCGGAGCGTAGGTGCAGCAGTGGTCTACGCGTCGTTGTCTCCCTACTCAGTGGGCCTCCCGTTCGCGAGTCTAATCAGATTAACCTGTAGAGGTCTCAGGACCAACAGCAATAGACATGCACAAAAAATATATATAAGGAAGGGGACGACCAAAGAATATCTCCGTGTTCATTCGAATGTTTACGGTACTAAAATATATCTCGAGCGGTTAATGGTCCGATAATAAACTACAAGACATCGCCGGTTGTCATTATGTTCATAATCGAACGGCTCCTCTGTAGAGCTCATTTGAAGTTCAGTAAAAACCCGATTGACTATTAAAATCATATCTTAGTTAATAAATTGAATTATTGGAAGTACTATAATCAAGGAGAAATTCCTTTGAAAATAATTTATGAACGACAAATTTTGTCTTATAACAAATACTAAATATCGTAATATTTTTTATAAATATTTTAGGTTAAACACAAGAAAGGTTTCGGCTGAGCTCTCTAAGCGCTTGGCCCTCTTTTAACCCTATGAAGCTGTTAAAGCCCTCGGACTAACATCAAAGCCCCTAAACAGAAAACGATAAGTTACAACGTAACTACGTATGTTGGTAGATAGAGATCACGCAAAGATGAACTCTCGTAACTTAACACCGCCGTCATTTGACTCGGCGTGTGGAATATAATCTGGTTGGGCGTGTCTATGATCTAGTGAGGACATAACGCAATGCTATGTTTATGTTAGTTACTATAACGGATTTATTTTTTAATTTAGAAACCAGCATTTGACAAGATTGGCGATGTAGTAAAAGTTAAGTAAAGTAACAATCGTGTTAGATACTGAGCTAAAAACTTTAACTTTATTTAACTTAAGCGCTCGCGTTTAATTCGAGCCTCAATAGTCTAAGGGTTTAGTGTGCGGTCTTAACTTAGGGTCGGAGGATCGAATCGGCCATTCAATTATTGTCGTGAACCATCTAACTAACATCTTAACAAGTATTTACAGCTAAGTTGGGCATTCACTCGTCGTTCCCTTCCCAAGCCCGATATTGTAATATTAACGCGTGTGCAATAATATTGTAGGTAGGCTTAGATGTTAGTGTAAGGGACACGGGGTATACATACACAACATCCAGACCGGGAACCCGTCAATTTGTGATGCCAAAAGATTGTTCCTTCGTTGGAAATCGAACCCTAGACCCGCGACGCGGCAGCCAGTTAGTCTAATCACTACACCACGTGGTCGTCGCGTGTATGTATACATATATAGGGTAACATATGGGTTGGTGTTACCATAAAAGTAAAGTAAAGTAACAGACTATATAAATAAACTCCATTGCTGGGTGCAAGACGGTGTTGGAGCATGGTCCACTACGAGCGGCCACGACGTACTTGAAATGTCTTTCAAATTAATTATATAAAAATTTATTACTTAGACATATAGGTTTATTGCTTAGGGCACCCAGCCGAGCACACACCTTTATTTATGGGTAACCAGCACTAAGGTTCTCGAGAGGGGGCCTCGACTTTGACCGTTACCCTGCGCGTGAAAACAACTGACTCAAAGGTGGCCGAGAGGGCCGAACCTCGGTTGCTTCTAACGGATTATTATAGGCGGCTATAATCTGACAATTGTTTCTGAGTTTTAGTCATAAAAGTAACTCTGTTAATGGGTCAGCCGTCACTTACATTTAGGTGTATTATGTATCGGTTTGACACCCTTAGATGAATGAAAAAAATCTAAAATATATAAAAACTCATTTGGAGGTTTAAGGATTTATTTTTATTCTAAAAATAAACGTTTATTTATTTTTGTTTCCGCATAAATTAAAGACTAAAGTGGGATTTAGGACTTTTCAGAAAAAAAAACATAACCTTACCATAACCAAGTCACGTCTTTTGTTTATTGTGGTAGGTAGGATGGCGATTCCAATTATCTCCGTACACCATACACAAATTTCAACGAGTTTCTTTTTTACGTAAGAATCAGTATAAAAGTAGAGAATAATGAATTATTCAGCTGAGATTGGAACACACTACCGCTAGACTGAATCCGATACCTTCACCCTTAAGGTATCACTGCTATTAATCCAACTGACTGCCCGTCCCTTTGCTGTTCATGAATTCTCCTTTAGACGCGTTGAGTGTAAATATTTTATAAGTTGAAGGAGTTTACGGGCGTCGCATGTAACGAAAAATCGACACCATGATGTTAGTTGAAATATAAGCCGAAACAGCTTCTGTTAAGGTTGCCTGCAGACGGATATTGATTCAATAAAACAATATTAAACGATTTGTTTTTTTTTATTATGTTTTAATTTATAAAATTAAATTAATTATGAGGCTCTTTTTCAGGAATTAAAAAGACCGACGTGAGATTTATCTTACAAATAACTTTTACTATACTGTTTTTTTTAAATAAATGACAATCGATCAACTCTGATTGGGTCTCTCTTTCCCAGCACTCACCGTAGGAAACATGGTAGCGTTGTTGTTATTTTGTCAATACATTCATGCTGCACCCAGTACCTAGCTTCAACCGTGACTCTTTGATATTCACTTGATTACCTGGTGCCCTGTGATACAAGTGAAAACCTAGTACAAGCTCCAGCTCTCACAAACACTTGTGTCAATTATATTTTTTCCATACCATTACCAAATGTTTGTGGGGAGAAATAAAGAATTATTATTATTACATTCTGATAAAGTACATTATTTTAATCTTATTACTAGCAGTTACTAATATATATATATAAAGTACTAGCAGTTAGGAATCCAGATAAACAAGACGCAGTTAAAACTACTTAATAGACTCATAACAAGACAAGTAGAATTTACAGACCGCAATTTAGTACAACCTTTAGTTATTGCGTAACAGGATCCATTGTAAATATTTGTCAGCATCCTAACGAGTATAATACTGTAGCCAGTTAAGATATATGTATGTACGTGCAAACATAATGATCCAGTTTTCTCACCATTAAATGCATGTTTGTTAAAAAAAACTGATTCAAGAAGAAATAAAATAAATTTATAGTGCTTTTTTAAAATTGATTTAAGGGTCTAGAACGCAGTTCACCCAATCGTAAGCGATAATTGCTGTCAATGACATCTACATCGGTCCTTAAGGATAGAAGATGAGATGTCAGCATAGAAGATCGGCATTACGTCTGCCGAACGTCTGCACAGAATATTGCGCGCATCTACACGTTTCGGAATACGATTTAATAATTATCCCATCAGGCTTTATTACGATCAATTAATAGTGGTCTGGTACTTCTAATAGAACATCGCTTGGTTGGTATAGAAACTTCTCCAGTATTCAAGTTTTTTTTTATATGGATAAGTCTCAGTCTCTTACACTAATAAGTACATGGGACGTTGGTGTAACACACCCAAATCCGAAATCAACAATTCGTGTTGTATTTCGTTCATAGACGTGGAACGAACCCAGGACCCGTGACTCACTGGCAAGTTAATCTAACCACTACGTCACGCAGCTTTCGTGAATAATAATATTTACATAATAACTAAATGAAACGGCTGAACTTATAGTATTGGATACATTTTGGACTAAGTATTCGAAGCGAAAGGATATAATTAGCTCAACGCATCCGAGACACGGACAATGAAGTAAAAGTCGGTTTGTTACATCTCGGGTTTACTTGCTGCCAATGTCGTTGCCAATGGCGTCTGGCCTTGACTTTATGTTTTGCATTCTCGTTTGTCGCTTGGCACGGATGCCTTAAAAACAAAAGTTCTTCGTGTTTGACGGCGTATTATATATTGACATATTTTTAAACTTATCGTGATACACAAAGAAAACATGCCTTAAACACATATCATATTAAGCTCATTTGCATTAAGTGGGAATTATAATTAATGCAATAATAAACTTTAAATAATTTTATTTTCGTAATCAATTTTTATTGAATTCATTAAATCCATTTTTATTTCATTTAATTAAACTACTTAATAGACTCATAACAAGACAAGTAGAATTTACAGACCGCAATTTAGTACAACCTTTAGTTATTGCGTAACAGGATCCATTGTAAATATTTGTCAGCATCCTAACGAGTATAATACTGTAGCCAGTTAAGATATATGTATGTACGTGCAAACATAATGATCCAGTTTTCTCACCATTAAATGCATGTTTGTTAAAAAAAACTGATTCAAGAAGAAATAAAATAAATTTATAGTGCTTTTTTAAAATTGATTTAAGGGTCTAGAACGCAGTTCACCCAATCGTAAGCGATAATTGCTGTCAATGACATCTACATCGGTCCTTAAGGATAGAAGATGAGATGTCAGCATAGAAGATCGGCATTACGTCTGCCGAACGTCTGCACAGAATATTGCGCGCATCTACACGTTTCGGAATACGATTTAATAATTATCCCATCAGGCTTTATTACGATCAATTAATAGTGGTCTGGTACTTCTAATAGAACATCGCTTGGTTGGTATAGAAACTTCTCCAGTATTCAAGTTTTTTTTTATATGGATAAGTCTCAGTCTCTTACACTAATAAGTACATGGGACGTTGGTGTAACACACCCAAATCCGAAATCAACAATTCGTGTTGTATTTCGTTCATAGACGTGGAACGAACCCAGGACCCGTGACTCACTGGCAAGTTAATCTAACCACTACGTCACGCAGCTTTCGTGAATAATAATATTTACATAATAACTAAATGAAACGGCTGAACTTATAGTATTGGATACATTTTGGACTAAGTATTCGAAGCGAAAGGATATAATTAGCTCAACGCATCCGAGACACGGACAATGAAGTAAAAGTCGGTTTGTTACATCTCGGGTTTACTTGCTGCCAATGTCGTTGCCAATGGCGTCTGGCCTTGACTTTATGTTTTGCATTCTCGTTTGTCGCTTGGCACGGATGCCTTAAAAACAAAAGTTCTTCGTGTTTGACGGCGTATTATATATTGACATATTTTTAAACTTATCGTGATACACAAAGAAAACATGCCTTAAACACATATCATATTAAGCTCATTTGCATTAAGTGGGAATTATAATTAATGCAATAATAAACTTTAAATAATTTTATTTTTCGTAATCAATTTTTATTGAATTCATTAAATCCATTTTTATTTCATTTAATTAAACTACTTAGCCATAATTAAAATTTAAATAGTCATCTTTTTTAATTTTTTTTTTGGGTTTCGTGAATCCGATGAGAAATTGGCACCCATATAGAAATACTCTTATGTTTGTCTGTTCGTCTTACACTGCTTATTAAATGATCCTTTAACGGACATGTAGCGTAATTTTGATGGGAGAATTAGAAATTAAAAATATTTTTTTTAAAAGAGAATCATCGTATTCTATATACAGTGAAAAGGGTTTTTCGTTTATGAGAAATACATATTATATATTTCTCATAATTTTAAAATGCATAGTGTAATAGATATAGAGAATATACAATTTTTTTCACGGAATTTATAGTTTAGACGAAAACTTGTGTAAAATGTGTTCCTTTTGTTGCACTTTCAGTGGTTGATGGTTGGTTGTAACGAAAAAAATGGGATTAAATACTCGCATGAGATAACTTTGATACCAATTTTTTTTTTCATTTTATGAAACCTTTTTAGACATAAAAAATAACCAATACCGCACGATGTCCTCATTAGTTTTGTAGTTTTTTGTCAAATTAAACATTTAATTTAGACTATTATATAATTTCTTTATTATTTTAATCTTATTACTAGCAGTTACTAATATATATATAAAGTACTAGCAGTTAGGAATCCAGATAAACAAGACGCAGTTAAAACTACTTAATAGACTCATAACAAGACAAGTAGAATTTACAGACCGCAATTTAGTACAACCTTTAGTTATTGCGTAACAGGATCCATTGTAAATATTTGTCAGCATCCTAACGAGTATAATATTGTAGCCAGTTAAGATATATGTATGTACGTGCAAACATAATGATCCAGTTTTCTCACCATTAAATGCATGTTTGTTAAAAAAAACTGATTCAAGAAGAAATAAAATAAATTTATAGTGCTTTTTTAAAATTGATTTAAGGGTCTAGAACGCAGTTCACCCAATCGTAAGCGATAATTGCTGTCAATGACATCTACATCGGTCCTTAAGGATAGAAGATGAGATGTCAGCATAGAAGATCGGCATTACGTCTGCCGAACGTCTGCGCAGAATATTACGCGCATCTACACGTTTCGGAATACGATTTAATAATTATCCCATCAGGCTTTATTACGATCAATTAATAGTGGTCTGGTACTTCTAATAGAACATCGCTTGGTTGGTATAGAAACTTCTCCAGTATTCAAGTTTTTTTTATATGGATAAGTCTCAGTCTCTTACACTAATAAGTACATGGGACGTTGGTGTAACACACCCAAATCCGAAATCAACAATTCGTGTTGTATTTCGTTCATAGACGTGGAACGAACCCAGGACCCGTGACTCACTGGCAAGTTAATCTAACCACTACGTCACGCAGCTTTCGTGAATAATAATATTTACATAATAACTAAATGAAACGGCTGAACTTATAGTATTGGATACATTTTGGACTAAGTATTCGAAGCGAAAGGATATAATTAGCTCAACGCATCCGAGACACGGACAATGAAGTAAAAGTCGGTTTGTTACATCTCGGGTTTACTTGCTGCCAATGTCGTTGCCAATGGCGTCTGGCCTTGACTTTATGTTTTGCATTCTCGTTTGTCGCTTGGCACGGATGCCTTAAAAACAAAAGTTCTTCGTGTTTGACGGCGTATTATATATTGACATATTTTTAAACTTATCGTGATACACAAAGAAAACATGCCTTAAACACATATCATATTAAGCTCATTTGCATTAAGTGGGAATTATAATTAATGCAATAATAAACTTAAAATTTTAAATTAAAATTTTAAGTTTATTATTGCATTAAATTTTATTTTTCGTAATCAATTTTTATTGAATTCATTAAATCCATTTTTATTTCATATAATTAAACTACTTAGCCATAATTAAAATTTAAATAGTCATCTTTTTTAATTTTTTTTTGGGTTTCGTGAATCCGATGAGAAAATGGCACCCATATAGAAATACTCTTATGTTTGTCTGTTCGTCTGACACTGCTTATTAAATGATCCTTTCACAGAAATGTAGCGTAATTTTGATGGGAGAATTAGAAATTAAAAATATTTTTTTTAAAAGAGAATCATCGTATTATATATACAGTAAAAAGGGTTTTTCGTTTATGAGAAATACATATTATATATTTCTCATAATTTTAAAATGCATAGTGTAATAGATATAGAGAATATACAATTTTTTTCACGGAATTAATAGTTTAGACGAAAACTTGTGTAAAATGTGTTCCTTTTGTTGCACTTTCAGTGGTTGATGGTTGGTTGTAACGAAAAAAATGGGATTAAATACTCGCATGAGATAACTTTGTTACCAATTTTTTTTTTCATTTTATAAAACCTTTTTAGACATAAAAAATAACCAATACCGCACGATGTCCTCATTAGTTTTGTAGTTTTTTGTCAAATTAAACATTTAATTTAGACTATTATATAATTTCTTTATTATTTTTTATCTTATGAGAGTGCCACCATGCTGATGGAAATGGAGGGGATTTCAACGTCACAACGGGAAGCCCGCGCCTCATTCGAATTGTCAGCTCCAAGGTAGGGTTAGGTTATAATATAATACGAGGATAACTGCGTTTATAAAAATATTGTTGTAATTATTTTTTTCAAAATCTTTAAACGAAGTTCGTAGGTAAAAGGTAACGAGGTTTTACTTGCATTACCCATTAACCTGGTTGCAGTGCAGCCGGTACTTGGATGTCACTGAGAGACAATGTTCGGTATCAAAATTAATGATATAAATGAACACACTGTTCTAAATATTGCTTTATATATATGAATAAAACGTTATATTTATTTATAAATTGTAATTTGTGTGAAGAAGTGAAAACAAACTGTAAAACTTATTTTAATATACCATTGTTCCCGTGTTTATTTCAGCCATCCCTTCTTATTCGAACATACACCAGCCCTGTAGGGTACACGAATTTAGATTTTGGGAAAAATAGAATATTTGAGCATATATAAATTATTACTAAGTCTAAAATTTTATAGCTTACAAGAAAATTTGAAACTGAACATACTAAGTCTTATAATCTCGCAATAAACGAAACGATACGGAACCCTCTCCATGCGACTTCTCCTCGCACTTTTTTTATAATATAAACGTGATAAATTAACGTAGATTTCACTTGATATTAAGTGATAATGGACCAAGACAATCACATCTATCCTCAATTAAAGATTCCATCTACACATACGTTATCATCCCTAAGACCGAAATGGAATGCGTCGTTACCTGTGATCGAGTACTTGAATACTCACCATACGAAACACAGCATCGTCATGCTATGAGGGCGTGTCCTTCATCGATCGAGTTGCAACAGCGTGGCACTACCACAGTCAAAACTGTTGTTTTTTTATTAAAAAGAAGCCAAACTGTGTACTTTTGTGCTAGCCAATGTTGCTACACTGGCGGACTTAGTTTTATTTTTGTAACGGCAGCACGGCACAATAAAATATCTGTTACAATTCCCGCACATGGTGGTTTTTATCCGTATTTTACACACAGTTTTTTTTTCACCGAGTTTTCACTCCCAAAAGTATTTTTTATCGTTACTAAAAGTTAAAACAATATGAGCATTTGTATTTCAAGGTAAAATTATTATTGCCTTTTTTATGAAATTATTGATATATCTCCAAAAACAACATCGGTGTCTTTAAATTTTTATGAAATTAGTTTGTGATCAACGAGCTCACAGTTAACTTGATGGTTAGTGATTCCTGCGTCCTATGACACCCCACATCTGTTTGATATAGATCAGATGCGTTGTCTAAGACCTAAAGTGGAATGCCTTGTCGCCTTCGTCTTCATTTATCACCCGGTTATCTGCTTTTTTTTTCTTCAATAAACAAGAAAAATAGCAATGCTATAAACATTATTAAACTTCCCGTTATCCATGCCAACTAAGCTTTAATGCTTGTGTCAAGTTCACGACAATAGCGATTCGAATAGCGTATTCGAACCTACGAGGCTAAGTTTTGCAGATATCTGTATGGACTGGAGAACCAGCCAGTGACATGGCGGTATCGCGAATAACTTTGTTTGCGACGCCCTCGCCGTCGGCGGGGGCGATATGAGTGCAATGTTTGTGTGTTGTGTTTTATGAAGGGCTTGGGCCTGGTGGTTGCGTCGTCAGGGTCGTCGAGGGCGTGCCTCGGTCTCCTACGGACGCGGGTAAATCTGTGATTCGCGATGGGATTGTAAAGTGGCGGCACTTACAATCAAAGGAGTTTCGGTGTGTGACGGCAGAGTCGAAATATCGGCGAGAAGCCTGCTTCAGGTACTGAGCTATGGTCGGCAGCTCAAGATCTATGTGTAGATTTTCGTTACGCAAGAACCACGGCGCACCGGTGGCCTTGCGCATGAAACGATTTTGTATTACCTGAAGTCGGTGAATGTGACGCGGGGAGGCATGCGCAAAGACGGGGCTTGCGTATGTCATTATGGGTCGGATACACGCTTTGTAAAGTGTAATTTTATTACGCAGGGACATTTTGCTATTTTTATTAAGTAACGGGTGCAAACGACCTAGGACGAACGCTGCTCGATTCCGTACGCGGTTGACATGCGGACCGAAGGTGAGTCTTTCATCTAATGTGACGCCTAAGTATTTGACTGTCTTTTCCCAGAGTTGGACGATCAAATAACTCTATAGTTTGGAGATGCGGCGTTTTGTTGCGCCGAGAGAAGTAAATGGCTGCACTTTTGGTGGGGTTAACCTCGATCCTCCATTTCCGAAACCATTTCCCTAAGGTGTTGGCTGCAGATTGGAGGCGTTTACAAATAGCGTCTGGTTTAAATCCAGACACGTAGAGGCCGGTGTCATCGGCGAAAAGGGCTAGCTCTACACCGCGAGTGCGCGGTATGTCGTTGGTGTAGAGTGTGTATAAAATAGGACCTAGGACAGAGCCTTGTGGTACTCCGGCACAAATGGGGTGAACCTCGGAGCGCGTTCCCTCGACGCGGTAACGAAAGGTTCGATTTCGGAGAAAATCTCGTATGATAAGTACGAGTCGATCTGGCACACCGAGCTCATATAGTTTGTATATGAACCCGTTGTGCCAGACCTTGTCGAAAGCTTTCGCCACGTCGAGAAAAAGTGCCCCAGTTTGGTAGCCCTGAAGAAATTTACTGAGGATGTGCTCCGTGATGCGGTGCACTTGATGTGTGCATGAGTGTTGGGTGCGAAACCCGAACTGCTCATTGATTGGCAGCCCTCGGGACAGCATGAAGTCCTTGAGGCGGGTGAGGATGAGCCTTTCATATACCTTACCCAAGACTTTGAGTAGGCTTATGGGTCGATAGGCTGAGAGTGCCACCATGCTAATGGAAATGGAGGGGATTTCAACGTCACAACGGGAAGCCCGCGCCTCATTCGAATTGTCAGCTCCAAGGTAGGGTTAGGTTATAATATAATACGAGGATAACTGCGTTTATAAAAATATTGTTGTAATTATTTTTTTCAAAATCTTTCAACGAAGTTCGTAGGTATAAGGTAACGAGGTTTTACTTGCATTACCCATTAACCTGACTGCAGTGCAGCCGGTACTTGGATGTCACTGAGAGACAATGTTCGGTATCAAAATTAATGATATAAATGAACACACTGTTCTAAATATTGCTTTATATATATGAATAAAACGTTATATTTATTTATAAATTGTAATTTGTGTGAAGAAGTGAAAACAAACTGTAAAACTTATTTTAATATACCATTGTTCCCGTGTTTATTTCAGCCATCCCTTCTTATTCGAACATACACCAGCCCTGTAGGGTACACGAATTTAGATTTTGGGAAAAATAGAATATTTGAGCATATATAAATTATTACTAAGTCTAAAATTTTATAGCTTACAAGAAAATTTGAAACTGAACATACTAAGTCTTATAATCTCGCAATAAACGAAACAATACGGAACCCTCTCCATGCGACTTCTCCTCGCACTTTTTTTATAATATAAACGTGATAAATTAACGTAGATTTCACTTGATATTAAGTGATAATGGACCAAGACAATTACATCTATCCTCAATTAAAGATTCCATCTACACATACGTTATCATCCCTAAGACCGAAATGGAATGCGTCGTTACCTGTGATCGAGTACTTGAATACTCACCATACGAAACACAGCATCGTCATGCTATGAGGGCGTGTCCTTCATCGATCGAGTTGCAACAGCGTGGCACTACGACAGTCAAAATTTTTTTAAAAAAAAAAAGTTATTTTTTTATTAAAAAGAAGCCAAACTGTGTACTTTTGTGCTAGCCAATGTTGCTACACTGGCGGACTTAGTTTTATTTTTGTAACGGCAGCACGGCACAATAAAATATCTGTTACAATTCCCGCACATTGTGGTTTTTATCCGTATTTTACACACAGTTTTTTTTTCACCGAGTTTTCACTCCCAAAAGTATTTTTTATCGTTACTAAAAGTTAAAACAATATGAGCATTTGTATTTCAAGGTAAAATTATTATTGCCTTTTTTATGAAATTATTGATATATCTCCAAAAACAACATCGGTGTCTTTAAATTTTTATGAAATTAGTTTGTGATCAATGAGCTCACAGTTAACTTGATGGTTAGTGATTCCTGCGTCCTATGACACCCCACATCTGTTTGATATAGATCAGATGCGTTGTCTAAGACCTAAAGTGGAATGCCTTGTCGCCTTAAAAACACCTATAATAAAAATTTTAAGTGGCAGTCAAAACATAGCAGCCCTAGGCTTTAAGTGGACGTTTCGTAAAAGCTGCCCTTTCCTGTTTAGGCTATAGAGCTTACATCTGTTGTAGAGGCATTCCATTTTAGTCTTTATGAAAGATGCTGAATGCTTTATGTTTCCTTGTGAAGGATGGATGTGGATGCCATAGGCCGCAGGAATAACTTACCATCAGGCGAACTTTATTTTCGTCTTCATTTATCACCCGGTTATCTGCTTTTTTTTTCTTCAATAAACAAGAAAAATAGCAATGCTATAAACATTATTAAACTTCCCGTTATCCATGCCAACTAAGCTTTAATGCTTGTGTCAAGTTCACGACAATAGCGATTCGAATAGCGTATTCGAACCTACGAGGCTAAGTTTTGCAGATACCAGCAGAGACCCTAGACTATTAGGCTATTAACATGAATGTTATGAAAAAGTCAGATACGGTGTGGTTTGACTAAACTAAACTAAATTGTCTTGCTAAAATGAGTTAATTATTGCTAATTGAAGCCTGGAAAGATTGTAGTCAAGGTAATGGTTAGTGGTTAGTATAAATACAAATTCACGATCCCACCTGATGTTAAGTGGAAATGCGGTCCTGGATGGTAAGGCGCACTAGCTCAGTAAATGCCTATTCACTCTGCTTTTGAAAATACCCACATTGTAATCGGAGGGAAAGACAGACGCGGGCAAACTATTCCAGTCCTTTGCTGTACGAATAATGAAAGACGAAGCAAAGCGCTTCGTTCGGGTTTGAGGGATGTTCACAACAAAAGGATGAAATCCAGCAGTGTGTCGTGAAGTCCGATCGTGGAACGGGGATCGGGTAAGTAGATCATGTAATTCCTGAGCGCACTCAAACACCAAAATGCATTCAGTAAAACGGTGCCTGCCCAAATGTGACAACAGTATTCTACACACTAGTGGACTTGAGCTTTATAAATATAAATTTGATTTTTTGAATATGAGCAGATAAATACCACTGTACTTTGACAAGGATTCCAAGTTTTTTTGCAGCTATCTTCGCCTTGGACTCGATGAATCATCCATAGTTAAGTGAAATTTCGATTCCCAATAACTGAAGGCGATCAGTGAGTTGCACAGATTCTTAAATCTTGGAAGATAGGAGCCAAGGTGGACTGGCTTCTTTTGGCTGAGAAAAGACACGCCTGTGTTTTGGTGGCATTGAATCTCACAAGATTCGCGTCGCCCCAACTGGAAACCTCTGGCTCATGGCTCTTCTTTGGGAATGTACATGATCCTTGTTGGCATTAGCACCTAACTGGTAATTCTCTACAACTATGTGCTGTCGTCTGCATACCTAAAGATACCGGGTTTCAGCAGGTCATTAATATGCATCAGAAACAGAGTGGAAGAGAGAACAGACCCCTGAGGAACTTCAGCGTTTATCGCCATTGTCTCAGACGAGCAGCCATCTATGACTACTCGCAGAGACCGTTCCTTCAGGATTCAAAACATCAAGTAAGACAGCTAGTGCTTCACAGTTGTTCTCGAGAGCCTCACCAAAGACATGAGTGGCGTGCACTAGAAGACCGCCAGTTGACCGGTTTCAACGAAACCCGTACTGTCAGTCGCTAAGGATGTCATTATTTTCTAGGTATGCCATGAATTCAATATAAACTCCATTATCTTACAAATAATGGAGGTAATCGAAATTGGTTGATAATTGACAAGATCGGCGCAGCTACTTTTCTTGGGCACGGGTTGCACATTCGCAAGTACTATCGCTGGAATACCGACAGGCCCATTGGCTTTGCTCACGTCTAGACAGCGCAACCCCTTCAGTACCTCTTTGTTAGTGATTTGTACCTCTGGCATAGAAGTATTACTGTGAGGTAAGGTAGGTGGAACACTATCGCCGGGGTCCAGACGAGAGCTTTGGGCAAAGAGATTTGCAAAGAGGTCTGCTTTCTTTTGTGCCGTGTGGGCCAGAGAGCCGTCAGGCTTAACCACCGGGGGCAGTGAGAACCGCCAGAAGTTAGCCTCAATCGCTTTGGCAAGAGGCGAGCTTTCTGTAATTCCTTTTTAAAGGACTTGGCGGCTCGGTTAAAGGCTTTCATCTTCGTTTTGGCATACGGAGATTTGCGGTTTCGAGCATCACCCCGGAATAAATATGCCGAATGCTTAGGCTTTTCAGCTTGGACGCACTCAGTGTTAAACCATGGGTCAGCTTTGCCACCAATAGGTACATCAGCGTGAGAAATAAAATATTACATGGTTTGACTCACCACATCGGTTATAGCTTCTGCGCATCTCGACGGGTCTTTATATATATATATATATATATATATATATATATATATATATAAATATATATATGTATATTCAGTACTGATTCTCATTGAAATACGGTATAAATTTCTAAAACTAAAATACATGATATGATGATCATTCATTTACATTCATTTCGTAGTTTGACTTATTATATGCGCAATAAATCAAAGGAGATTAAACAAATTACCGATCAAACCTTGTGCTCCCTCTCGAGCCTTTACCCACTAATAAAGGTCTCGACTGAGCGCCATAAGCGCTCGGTCACCTCTCAACCCGGTAAAACTGTAAAAGCGCTCGGGCTAACCGCGGCCATCGAAAAAAAACCCATCAAACAATAATTTTATAATAGAATATGACAGTTGCTAAGCTGAGAAAAACACAAAGGAAAGTGTTCCACAGTTCGCATTTTTAAACATGAAAGAAAATCTCTCTATTTATGTAAAGCTTTTTAAAAAACGGCAAACGAAGCGTATATTTTCATTTCTAGGTGAAGCACTGACGTCCGGGGTTGAGGGGGCACCCTCCCACTCTACGCCACTGCAGTAAACTCAACGAGCGACCTGTATGGCTTTAGAACACTACGTTTTGTTGCAAAAAAATAAATAAAATGTATATATATTAAATAATTTTCCACTATATTTTGCGAATGCCAAAAAATAGCTATTGTATAAGATAGGTTAAGCTAATTATAACATAAGTTCTTGCTTACAAAAATATATATTTACACAGATATAGATACATTTACATAAATCACTACGCAATTTGTTTCTAGCTGCAGAATGAATAGGTCAGGTCGACCGGGGTAGGACCATTCTCTCACAGAAGACCAGCGTAAAATGGTAGTACAATACTGCTGTGTTTCGCCTGGTGAGTGTAGGGATCCGGAAACATTTATTACTGGTCTAAAGGCATTCCATCTCAGTTCTCGAGGGTGACAACGCATCAGCATAATGATTCCTTGTCAAGGATGAATGTAGATGTCATGGGCCGCAGGAATCACTTACCATCACGTGAACTGTGTGCTCGTTTGTTACTCTCAATGTAATAAATGATAAAGAATATGTCCTATCGTACAATTGGTCACTACGAGCCAATACAATGATTTATTTCTTTCGAGTAAATACAGTGTGAAAAATAAACACACCTGATTTTTACAGCACGACAATAACAGTGAAAGAACCACGTGTAGCTAGATTCTAGCCAGAATCGTTTTTGGTCCACAACCACGTACAGAATAGCGTGAAGTAGCAGCATAACGACGCCGTGTTTCGTCTGATGTGTGTAGGATCTGGACACCCTTGTTACTGGTGATGAGGCATTCTATCCTAGTCAGTGTGCTCGTTTGTCACCCTCAATAGAATTAAAAAATCTACATTCATCATCTATAGGGAGTCATAGGTGCGTTATCACTTCTAGGGACCAAGATGTAGTGTGTGATGAAATCATCACCTAGTCAAGTTAGTCTAGCCTCTTACTCTTCAAAGTAACATAGTAAGTCTATGGTTTTATTATATAATTATGGACTATATATTTGTGTCATTATATTATTATATGGCGATCGCGTTTTGGTCTATTTTCAATTGAGGTTGTTTGTAAAAGCAAATTGTTTCCTTTCGGGTTTGATTGTGTTGTCTCATTACCCCGTATCCCTGACACTGCATCTGACCTTACTGTGCATGCATTCCACTCGACTAGTCGACTGGATATGTCCCTTGACATGCTAACTCTTGCGGTATTATAATACATCCTTCGCATTTGTTCCCATACGGTAACGACTAGAAGTTATCGTCGTAGTTGAAGTCGTGTATTAGAGCGTCATAATTCCTTTTTTTCCACTACGACTAAATATTTAGTAGTGCCAATAAAGCCGGACATTTAAGCGGATCTGTGCTTACCCACGTGTCATAAAAATTATTATCGTTACTGGGAACCGTTGCCGGATTTGGCGCCAACGTTTTTTTTATTTTATATATATATAATAGTAATCAATCAATAATAAAATTAAGTAAGAGAATATTAATAGCGCGTTTCAAGGTTATATAGTGTTATAAATAATTTTCTCTTAATACATGAATTTTGTGATTATTAGAAATGAAACAAATAAATAACTCTTTTTATTCCAATCGGATAGACCGAGACAGCAAGCCATATTGCACCTGGAAGTAATCAAGTCCCAAATGGTTCAGGTGTCAGGGGTCAAGGGGTAATTTGTTAACATACAATGGGAACATATGTTTTATTATTTATAAGTATGGATCTAAAACTTAATTGGTGAACACACCGAATGAAATTCAAATCACCGGCTATGTCAATGGATTTAAGATAAACAAAATATATTTCATTTATTTCGCTGGACCGAAATTAAATAAAGTTACAATAAAAAATTATAAATTATACTGTTTAATAAATTCATTGAATTATAATCAGAGCAACATTTAATTATTTAAGAAGATTACGGTTAACATAGCGACCATAATCCCACAGTGACAGGTCACTTTTACTGTCCGTTTACAAATTAGAAAGGGCAGCGAAATGACAACGTATAATTAAAATTTACAATTCATAAATCGTTATTGGATCGAGAATAGTGACCCTTTTGCCGCTAACAATCGAATAAAAAAAAAGAAGAACAAGATTTGTCACTGGCCATAAAAGATTACTCTCACCTATCACAATTTCACCCCATTGTTGAGACATCCATTAAATATTTTTACTTTTTATTTCTTTGTATGGCAGCAACGGGTTTGTGCCCTCGCTGGACAAAAGGAGAATGGATGAATAGATGGCATGCTAAAGTGTATACCGTATATCTATAAGCGTGGAAAGGTGAAAACGCAGTCTAAGGGTCAAAAGATAATCAAAGGTGTAGGTTACCGATTTATTGGGTACCGAGTTTTTGAACTGACCTGTATTGACTTACAGATTCGAATTTTATTTATTACTTTATGTTGATAATGAGAAATAATTTGTATAAATGTCTCGTGTCTTCTATGGGAGTTCGAGGAGGTAGAGAGAAATATATAATATAAATTGTCATTCTCAAAGACGACATGAGACTCACAAAAGTTTAAACGGACCGTTATTTTCTTTTGTCGACGTTAGCCGTTTTGGAAAAGTCTAAGCTCTATCCAGTCATGCATCCGAATCTTTTATATTATTATTACTATTAATATTTTTTTATATTATTTCTCTTAATATTTTTAAATAATCGTCGTTATTTAAAATAATTCATCTCTCTCTTTTATGCATTATATATTTATTAACTCTTTCCAATCTTTATTTATTTTGAAGTTTAACGATTGTTACCTTCTTTCTCTTTCGAGTGGTGGCCACTTTACGACACTGCCAGATACTTTGACCTTTACACTCCGTTCATCAAAAGGTCTACATGGTTAGGAGCCAATATTCAAACTACGCAGGTGAATTGTCACTCAAGGATTAAGATGGATGGCCGGGATAACTTGCCGCTTTCCGTTATAAATAAGTAATAGTCGTCAATTATGGTCTTGTGCTGTTATAGCACAAGACTCGAACATATGTCGTGTATACAACGTGACAGGTTGGACGTTTATATCAAATAAAAAAGCGCTGAAGGTTTCAACCCCTTTATTTGTAGCCAAGATATGACCTATTAACCCTATGGAACTGAAAGGAAGAGGTGGCAACAAGACAATAGTTATCGTAGAAGTGTAACAAAAAAAAACTGCGCATAAATAATGTTAATATTTGATCATATTCATATTAATTTTATAATTTTAAGGATGACGAGCGAGTGATAACTACGGCCAATGATATCTACAACTACCCTCACCAAAGATTCAAGGACCCTGAGGACTGAGATAGAATACCTCGTTACTTGAAAGGGTCCCTACGAATCCTACACGGTGGGTGTAATCCAAAAGCAAGTCAAGCCGACCCATTCACGCTGCAACTGTAGAGAAGCTGCAACGTGGCTCCAACATTTACAAAATGAAACAGTTTAATCAAATAACAATAGTACTTGACGATCGTATTGGAGATATTACTCACTAGTTTATTGGCAAGGTTTGGATTCCCTGAAGGCAGAGTTGTGGAGCACAGAAAAGTTTAGATCTTCGATATAGCGATAATAGACTAACGGCTAAGTTGTGGTTTTCCAATCTAGTGGTTTTTAGTTCGTATCCCAGTTCGCTTGTATGTTATATATTTATTCGCTTGTATTTTATTTAATTAAGATAAACGAGCACACAGTTCAGCTGATTGTAAGTGATGACACCAGCATATAAACACCTTCATCCATCCTCGACCAAGGTTCAAGATACGTATACATTGTAACCCATGAGGTCTGAGGTGGAATGCCCCGCTACCATAAACTGGTCCTCTGGATCTTGACAATCACGAAATCAAAGAAAGTACGTAAGTAGAAAAACGTATTTGTGAAGACGTGCCTACCCCATTCATGCTGTATCTTTTCTCAACTCTCGAAAATTGGTACTAAAAATAAAACAGAAATAAGACAAAAATTATCATAGAGTCCAATCACGAACACATAGACATTTAGAAATGGAATAATATAATTTGTCGACTTTAATGAAGTCGGGTTTTGTTGCATTTAAACAATTTAATTAGGCGAACACGTGTCGAATACCTGACAATACATATATCATCATTCTATGCGATAAGTACCATAAGTGCTTCTGTAAGATATTATTACGGGGTGAAACTCTTAAGAAGCGTTTTTTTAATATTAGAATTGGCAACACAGTTCTTTTTTATTATTTAATTGAGAGTAACAAGCGAGCAACCAGTTTACTTGATGGTAAGTGACTCCTGCGGCCCATGACATCTACATTCATCCTTGCAAAGGAATCATAATGCAGTTGTCACCCTTGAGGAGTGAGATGGAATGCCTCGTCACCAGTATTAAAGGTCTCCGGATCCCTACGCCCACCAGAGGAAACACAGAAACAATCGGTCAAGGTGACCTATTCATTCTGCAGCTAGAAACAAACTGCAATGTAGTTCTACCACTGTTCTAAGACGGTTTTATTTTAATATTAGGATTGGCAACACAATTCACCTGATGGTAAGTGCCTACATGCATCCTCAACACGTGCACCTGCTTTATCGACCCTGAGGACTGAGATGAAATGCCTCGTTACCTGTAATTGGATCTTCGGATCCCTACACCCATTCACCATACGAAACACAGCAGCGTTCAGCTGTTCTCTTACACGAGAGCTTTCACCAGTGACCCTGCTATAGCTATAAAGAAACTGCAACGTGACACTACCAATACAAAATACGACATATACGAGAAAATACTTAAAATAAAAAAGTGGTATAATCCGACTAGTGATTAGAATTTTTAAACAAAGCATAGCATAAATAACATACATAACACAACTCGAACAATTACAGAAGGTTTTTTAAATACCAAACAATTTAAAAAAAATATATAGCATTAGAATTGACGATGATATTACAAAACATGAGAAAAGTCATCTAATTCATACGATGCCCACAATCACCTCGATGCTCCCATGAAAGCTAGTCTTAGAAATAAAAGCTAAAAAGTCCTAACACACAATTCAATGGCCTATTCAGTTCTTAAAGCGTACTACCCTACCATTAAGAAATATCCAGTCGGGAGGCAAGTTAGCATGGGAATGTTCAAGGGTCAACGCCATTCGTCCCGCGTACTTGTCCGGGGTAGTGTGTATTATTATTTGGGTAGATGTTTTTATTTTAGGGTCTCGGATCCGGTCCGCGCCCCCTCGCCTCGCCAGCCAGCCGGCCTCCCCGCGTATGGTCCAGCAGATGCAATCGTTTTCGCGCCTCCGTCTTGAGTTATTGCGAAATTGAACGAACGTATCATAAGATTGTGCATTCAATTTTACTTAAAGGAAACAAGATGTGGATTGCATTACTTCGTTATGTATACAAGTTTACACTTTAA
Source organism: Teinopalpus imperialis (assembly GCA_029286865.1). NCBI lineage: Eukaryota > Metazoa > Arthropoda > Insecta > Lepidoptera > Papilionidae > Teinopalpus > Teinopalpus imperialis. The sequence goes on from JAGSMU010000059.1 coordinate 285,591, forward strand.
CACTTTATTATGTAAAGCGATTACTTTACTTTGATAATGATAAGCATATTTTTTATTCTATTGAGGGTGACAAATAAGCACACAATTCAACCTTATGGTGATTCCTGTGGCCCATGACACTCACATACCGCCTCATAATACAGATGCATTGTCACCCCTGAGGATGCTTGGTTGAGATGAAATGCCTCGTCACAAATAACAAGGGTATCCGGATCTCTATACTCAACATTCAAAACACAGCATCGTTATGCTGCTATTTCAAGCTATTATTCTAAATTGTGAGGACGTGGTGTCCTTCCCCCATGGAGCCGACCCATTCGTGCAACCAAGAGAGGAAAACTGCAGCGTCGCTTTAACATTGTAAGATATAAGTCAGCAAAAGTGAATAGAGTACGAAAAGATGATAGATTTAAAATAGGGATATGCAAGTTTTTAGGTCATATCCTATAAGAATAAGTATTTAATAAAAAAAACAAGGGAGGTAAATTTTAAACTACTGCCATAGATACTTATTAAATACTGACAGACGTTTGACAAGTTATTTTCTTACGAACAATATCTTGTCCATATTTTTTTTTACTATGGAACAATACTCTCCACAGATAATGAAAACATAGCAATAATAATTTTCGCAGTCAGTTTTCAATAAATAACTATAAAATAAGTACTACAATTGATTAATCTAAATTAAATCAATGAAAAAAATTATAATCTTCCGTATACGTAATGCATGAAAAGGAATCGTATAACATAAGTTAATAAAATAACCCTAACGTATCACGAGCATCTCGCCACGACCGGTCCTAAACCGATCGTCATTGAGCGCGCGAAAGCTGCGGCCGGTGCGAATTTCACACCAGTCTAGTCTAGACTTCAATAATGTCGCAATGCCTAGGTCTACCTAGAGCTGTGAGAACAAATAACGGCCGCGATACGAGATTGAATTCCCTCGCTTTATGTAGTCGAGTGCAATAATATTTCTCAGTAACATTGTTCGGGATAGAATTTACATAAATTAAAGTAGAACTTGAATTCCACCCATTGTGAACAGGCGCAGTTTTGTGGATCAGTACGAACTATAGATACTATAAAGAATTTTAAAATTATACTGCATTGTTTATTAATCAAATTGCAGTTTAATTTTTCTTTTTTTAATAACAGTGCGATGGCACTTGGTTTCTGACGCCACGAGCCCACGTTTATCATTGATAAGGAATTATAATCCAGATTATTTGTCACGCGTGAGGACTAAGATGGAATGCCTCGTCGAAAGTAATACTGAAACATAGCTTGGCTGGGAAAAAAAAATAACTTACAAACACAAACACCCGTATTACAAATAGGTACACTCTGATTATCTCAAAAAAAATCTAATTCTCGCATAAAGTAATTTAAACGCGCAAAATCTGTATTGCCCGTTTAAAGTAGTTTTCATAAAACAATTCACTAAAACAGACCAGACATATAATTTGACTGGATAGAATTTATCAAACACGTGCTACATTCAAAATACAATATCTAAGAAAATTAGTAAATATGATGTTAAGTTTCTTTTAAATCTCTTCTTCGACAACATTATTTGAAGGCAATAACATCTGATATATATATATATATATATATATATGTATATATATATATAGTAAAATATATCAATTTATATTGTTATCTATGTATAAATTTTTATGCCTACCAACATATTCCCCCGAACTCCCCAGGATTGACTGGTAGAGAAGGCCACTGGGCATTAAGTTCGCCCTCATAAACCTTATATAAGGAACATAGATAATAAATAAATAAATAAATTTATTTATCTAGTAAAAGAAATTGCTAACAGCATACATATCTCTTGTATAAACTAAGCTGAAGTTTGTATTTTTTTTAATAGAATAGGTGGCAAACGAGCAAGCAGTTCACCTGATGGTGTGTGATTACCACCGCCCATTAACATCCGCAACACAAATATGTTGCTGGCCTTAAGGAAAGTATCTCACACGACGGTGATCTTTCAAGGGATAAATAAGTTGATTTAGTTTTACCATTATATCATGCAATACAAACTTGAATAGAAACGTTGTGTTTTTGTTCCTCTCATTTAAGTACTTATAGAACGCGTTAGTTACTATCATGATCACGATCAGACTGTCGACTACATGTTACCAACGAGTCCTCAACTACTTTGGTCACATGGCTCGGAGACAACCAGATAGGCTGGATAAACTGGTCGTAATTGGTAAAATCGATGGTAAAACATCACGGGGTCAATTAATCGTTGGTGCGACTAAATCATAACTATAACGGGACTTTCTATTACAAATGCCCAAAGACAAGCGGAGGGAGTACAGTGTTCAGTGAAACGGTTAAAGCATATCAAGACAGGCATGACCTTAAGCAACGAAGATTTTCAAGAGAGAAGAAAGAACAGTAGAAGAAGAAGAAGAACGTGCTGGTAGTGTGTGAGTGAGTGCAGATTGTAGGTATGTTATAAGTGGCTATGAGAGGGTGTGTAATATTACAATAATTATGAGGGTGTGTATATTGTAATAACATAAACACCATTTAACAATTTCGTTGAACTGTAAATAATAATTATGATGTAAAGTATTTTTTAAATTTGAATTGAACATGAATAATTATATTCCATTCATATTCAAATCCCTTTTATGGACCACTGTTGGGTATAGATCACCCTAATTTTATCCACAAGAGAAGTATTTGTAACAGTTAATAATCGTGTATTATTTAGGGTTCCATCAGCTCCTTACAATGAGATTTTGATGTCTGTGTACCTGTATATCTGTCCGTGATGAGATGCAGTCTCATGGATGTATTTTTACTCGAATAACAATTGTAGATAAACGACGGGAATTTTGTTAAACTGTGCCAAATTGAAAACACAAGGCGTACCTTTGAGAGTGCAATCTTAAAGATACAAAACATTTATGTAAAATTACATAAAACAACCCATAAGCTTTTAAATATTTCCTTAATCTTAGAAGATGTAATATATAATGTATATATATATTGTTTAAGAGCACAAAGTTTTCGACATACACAGTTACTAAAGAAAAAAAAGAAAAACTATTCCTCTCTAACTCCTATTTAAACATTGTATTGTACGGAATCCATTATGCATCTGGCCGTTTTTATACAGCAAATCTGTCATCGTGACTAATATTCTGAAAAAAAATCAACCAGTAGATTGGTTCCAATACTGTTAAAATTGTTCACAGCAATATTAATATAATTTACTTTCCACACATACGACGCTATGTTTAGTAGAAAGTGTAGTGTAGTTTTAGTGGTAAAGATACGCTGCAGTTTCTAGCTGCAGAATGAATGGGTCAGCTCGAGCGGGGCAGGAACACGCCCTCACAGAATAACAACGTAAAATAGCCGCATAATGTTGCTGTGTTTCGTCTGATGAGTGTAGGGTTCCGGAGAGCTACATTACTGGTGACGAGGCATTCGATCTCATTCCTAAAGGGTGACAACGCATCTGCATTATGATTACTTGTGAAGGATGAATATAGATGTCATGGGCCGCAGGAATCACTTGTCATCAGGTGAACTGTGTGCTCGTTTGTTACTCTCAACAGTTGTAATTTGTAAAACACATTGCAAGTGCTGGTGGAAATATATAATATTCGCTCATCGTAACTCTCGATAAGATAATGCAGAGGATTCTGATAAATATTACACTGATGGCTTAAAGAAAAAAAACGGAGAACATAAGATCTACTTTAAATCCGTATCTCTTCCATGATAGACTAGAGGAAGAATAAGATTGAATGTATTCAATATTAATTGATTCTTTCCCCGAGCATTATATAAAGGTTAGTAAAGGGATTCGAGACTTTTGGTATTACGTTGGCAAAACACTGTCCCTGTAAGCCAATATAATTCATCTTTTGACTTCTAAATATTATCAAAAATGGCATCAAGTTTAACGCCTTGACCTTCCCGAATTAGAACAAAACGTGAATGTTTATATTTTTTATACTTCCAAAATTTTATTTCTTTTACTGTACACCTCGTAAAAAATTATACGCGTGAAGAATCTTCTGATAACCATGAAAAACGTAATACACTTATAAATAATTAACACCGCGTAAACGATGAGGTCTTTGCCCCAAAAAAAAAAACAACAGGTGCGATAACAGTTTTTGCTATCGCAGTACCTGGTGGACAAATTGCGTGGCTCCTTAGCAAATAGAAGCCTTAAAACGGAGTTCCGTTGCACACATGCAACACTGCACGTGTGGCTAGGCCATCTGTGCGCCTTTTGCGTGCGGTTTTTAATTCTAAATACGTTCACTTAGTCTATACGTTAGGGCGTTTCCATATGTTGCTGTTCTGTAATGATACGTCAAAAGAACCATGAATATATTTATTTTCAAATTATTGTATTTAATTGGATGCTCAATGTTTGTGTGGTCACTTTTAATTCACGGTACGCGAGCAAACAGAGTTCGATCTCAGGTGCTGGTTAAAATAATTATTAATTACAATTTTGATAACATGTGGCCAATCCACCGTGAGCGGGTTATGTATGTCTTTAACATGCGAGATTTACCAATTTAAAAAAAAAAGTAATTTATGTAAAAAATCCTATCTCATTTAATAGATAGCGATAGGAAATGCTATCCACATATACAACACAAATTCACGAATATATGTTACATATATTTACTGTGAGACCACATAAATGACGGGATGTGAATCTGTCGCTCTAACTCGGACTTGTGTCCGACGTTTGTACGTCAGTGAACAATGTTTTAAACGAAGAAAAAGGAAGAACGGCCACTTCTAGGTACAAGAAATCTTGAAATTAAACCGCAATATAGTAAATCCGATATATCACTTCTTAATTGAGTTTTTTTTTAAAAATAATAATTATTTATTTTTGTCACTCATGAGAATACATAAATTTAATAAATCAGCATATTACAATATATAATATTCCCTTGTGAGAGAGGGGGATCTGAACTAGGTATCCCTTTCTGAAGATTTTTGCAGATTACTAGACCTCGCGAATTAAAAGGCAAAAGCATCCGCATATCTCTATATGCCTTTAAATATAATTTTGCTAGAAAAAATAAATAAAAGAAAAAGATGGAGTGTGTGAATGTCTGTCTGTGTGATGATTATTGTAAATAGAGACCGTGAATGTGTACCAGTAAATAAATTACTTTATCTCTGCTGCGTATTAGCCAATAGACGGATTATGTTTTTCTTAATTTTTACCTTTGTTCTTGTATATTTGTAACATTCTGCTGCTCAAATGACTGTAATCACTTCCACCGATGGTCAGCTCCAGCTTGGCCATAAACTATTAAAAAATGTCGGATTTTTTTTATATCTCTATTTTATTTTTCTTTCGCACTTGACATTTTTTTAAATCTTATTGCTTTTTATTGTAATTTTGTAACAAGTTGTATAGTTATTTATAAACTATTTAGTTTTTAATGTGAATATATTTACGTTATTTTGGCTTCGAAAAGAATTATACAATTAGGTTTTTTTTTATGTATATGTAGATAAACATTTATTACTTTAGCGAGCAAGCATATAAAAGTAAAGTTTTAAAATTAGTAAAGATAAGTGTTTCTATGATTTTATTTTTTGTGTTTTGCCGTTGGTCCAGTTCACGTTTAAAGAACATTTCTTCATTTTTTTTTCTTAAAAGGTTTTAAAATTTAAAATTACTATTACTACATCAAATATTCACTACCCCTGTGCATAAGTTTGAATTTTTCGAGGTATTCATTCACCAATGAATTGTCTGATTCTTAAGGAAAGTCTGTGTGTGTAATTTATAAATGTGTTGTGTACATTGTATAAACGGTTATCTCCGAGCAAAACCGGGTTGAGTTTTTTTTTATATAATAATATTAGGGGACACAACCGAGTGCAAGATAGTAAGTAATGACTACGGTCCAGACATCAATAGCCATTATGAACAAAAATTAGAGAAGCATACACGTGGTCATTCTGCTCGTTGTCCAAAAATATTGTTGAGATTGAACGTAGACTTTTGGCACGCAATCATCATTTATCTAGTTTAGTAAACTGTGTGCTCAATTGTCACCTTTAGTTACAATAAAAAAAAGTTCCGCTGATAAAGTAAGTAAGTGCAATGTAACGAGACTGTTAAGAAATGAATCAGCTAGATAGTGCGTCCGACCAGAGCCACAAGACTATCACTTGACCTTTTTTTTCCTTTTTAAAGAAAAGCGACATAATCATTCCACTCTAGAAAATGAATAAATTTGCATATTAATATTTAATAGGCAGCTCGTAGACAATAGAGTTCGTTGATCAAAAGATATTGAGCACGTTCAGTCACTTCGGAGAGACGAAGTTTGAAGACTTCAAGCTCTCAGGCTGTTGTGAAGAGCTGAAGAAAACTGAGTCAAGTGGATACGATCGTTTCATCTATTAATTTGACGAGAAATACATAATGATATAAGGTATATTAACTTGTTTTAAGGAATTATTTTTTTATATTTTTGTGACACCCCTAATATTATTAGGGGTGATAAGCTAGGACACAGTAAGTGTGATGTTAGTGTAAGTGAATACAGTGACACATTAACACCCATTTTAAACGAAAATTTGAGGACTGAGATGGAATGCCTCTTTATATATTTGGCATGCCAATCGCGTGGCGTAATCACCTAGTACATTGCTCTGCAGATTGATGAGTTCCATTTCCATTCGAGGAACAATATTTGTGCATCAAAATTCTTCCAGACATGGCCTTACCAGTCTGAATGTGTCGTTTGTGTTTCATGACATACCATCTGAGGGTTACTCTGATCTTGTAAGAACCTTTCTCATGCATCATGTCTGACTAGAGAAGTTGATCAACATTTTTACCATGTGGTAAAAAGGGTGATCAATGAGCAATGCATGAGCAAATTTTGAGCATGTGCTCGGCAGTGAGGAGAAGAATCGTGTGACACTTTTTTTTATTTATTGCGAGTACCAAACGAGTACATAGTTCACCCGATGTTAAGTGATTCATACGGCCCATGATATTCTTGCCACGGAATCATAATGCAGATGCGTTGTCACCCTTGAGGACTGAGATGGCATGCTTCACCAACGCGCGACCCGATACTGCACAACAGACGAGGACGACCGATTGACCAAATCTGGTTGCAGATGTGCGGGCTTCTCCATTATTGTCTTCAGTTCTTCACAGTACACATCTGCAGTAATGCTCATGCCTTTTGGTAAAAAACTGTCTGTCGTGAACCATCTCCTAGCACGAGCTTTTTCAGCTGAGTTGGTGTGTTTAATATATATTAGTAATGTTAATAGCATGTATTTACAGGTAGTCTGGGAGGCGGTGACGAGTAACTACGATAATAACCATAAGATGTCGGATGAATTTGAATGAAAAACGTTATGATCTTGTTATTCGCTCTTGAGGATGGATGGAGATCACATGGGACGTAGTTATTTCATATCGCCTAGACGTGCGTGTTTATGTATAATTACGCATAGATTTATAGTAAAACAATAAATTAAAAAGGCTAATAATTATAACTCGAATCATTTGCAATCCGATCGTCATGAGCAGACGGAAACCCGTTGATGCCACACGGGCGGTGCTTTAACCTGACACTAATAGTTGTCGCTAGCCTGTACGGCTTCCTACTTAACTTTAACGTTACTAGGATCAAGGGGTTTATGCACTTTCATTAGGATAGAGACAGAGGTTTTTATATATCCCAAGAGTGGCTATCGAGTTTGAAGTAAACCATATATAACTATGTAAGTGATATCTGCCGTCCATGACATCTACATTCATAATGCAGATGCGTTGTTACCCTTGAGGCCCGAGATGGAATGCCTCGTCACCAGTAATGGGGTCTCTCACCAGGACTCCGGATCCCTGCCAGACGAAACACAGCAGCATTATGCTGCTATTTTACGCTGGTATTTTGTGAGGGCGTGGTCCCACCCCGGTCGAGCTGACCTTTTCATTCCGCAGCTAAAAACAAATTGCAGTGTAGCTCTACCACTGTCAATCATGAACTCCTCATTCTACCCAGAATTCAATATGCGTATGTACTGTACTGAAATGGTATGCCTCATTTCCAGGAATTGGGTCTCCGATTTCCTACTCACCATGTGCTATATATATATATCTATTATATTACACACATATATTCGTCTATTCATGCTTGTAATCTGTGAGGGGGGAAGTTTTCCTATCTGCTGCTAGCAAATATTTACGGGCTCCACCATTTTTATGAGTAATATACAAATTATTGGCAAGTGATAGGATTTTAACGCTGCCGTGTTTCGCCTGGTGAGTGTAGGGATCCCGAGACCTTTATTACTGGTAACGAGGCGTTCCATCTCAGTCCTCAAGGGTCAATACCTTGTCAGGGATGAACGTAGATGTCATTGGCCGCAGGAATCACTTACCATCAGATGAACTGTGTGCTCGTTTGTTACTTTCAAATTAATAAAAAAATAATGAATAATTACAGCTATTCGAATGGTTGATTTAAGGAAACTAGAGATCTCAATTACTGATAACGATCATACATCTATATCATCAGGGTATTGTGCCTATAATCGTCCATAATAAACAATCATAATCTAGACGCGTTGTTGACATCTGATGTCAATCCAAACGCGTTGTTGACCTTTGATGTCCAATCCAAACGCGTTGTTGACCTCTTATGTCCAATCCAAACGCATTGTTGACCTCTGATGTCCAATCCAAACGCGTTGTTGACCTCTGATGTCCAATCCAAACGCGTTGTAGACCTCTGATGTCCAATCCAAACGCGTTGTAGACCTCTGATGTCCAATCCAAACGCGTTGTTGACCTCTGATGTCCAATCCAAACGCGTTGTTGACCTCTGATGTCCAATCCAAACGCGTTGTTGACCTCTTATGTCCGAAACAAAATACCTCGTCACTGGTTTCTTTTTTCCAATAGATAAAATACAATAACGCTAAACCATCAGGTGCGCTGCTTGTTCGTTTGCCTTCTATTCTATAAAAAAAAATTGGTAAAAACACTGGTATCCCGGCAAAGCTAACACCGGCCCATTTCACCTACTCGTGCTACAGCTAATTTATAACTACGTACTAAAACACCCCGTTACCTAGAATATATTGAACGCTCTGGTATGTGGCAATCTTTGCTACAATACCATCTACATAAAGCAGTTATTATATGGCTAATGCCTTTCAATTTCATTTTATATTAATTCATTTATTTTAGAAGAGTCTCTAGGAATGAAGTCCACACAAAATGACGAGGTGATAGGTCCAGACGGAGAACAGCCCTGTAATCCCAGGATCAGAGAACAGTGCTAAAGTGATATGTATTTTGTCTGTCGGATAAGGCGATTAAAAGAGAACTTCCGGTTCATGATCGGGGTGGGGCCCTAAAGATCCACAAAACATAATCCTGACTTCTACCCAGGAGATGGGATACATTTTGAAGGTCTCTCCCATACCAAAAACAAGCATGGCGGAGACGATGGGACGAACTAGACATGGTTTATACCGGACTTAAATGTTCTACAACCTTGATGAATGTTTAAAAGCTAAGGAATCCTGCAATATCAAACACTTCCTTATATGTAATGTAATGTAATGTAATGTAATGTAATGTAATGTAATGTAATGTAATGTAATGTAATGTAATGTAATGTAATGTAATGTAATGTAATGTAATGTAATGTAATGTAATGTAATGTAATGTAATGTAATGTAATGTAATGTAATGTAATGTAATGTAATGTAATGTAATGCACGTGCAATGCATTACATCGGACTACAGAAGGGGACGAGTGAGTGCTTGCCGGAATGCTTAAGGCAGGATTATTACCGTGCCGTAAGCATTTGACCAGACGAAACACAGCAGCATTATGCTGCTATTTTACGCTGGTATTTTGTGAGGGCGTGGTCCCACCCCGGTCGAGCTGACCTTTTCATTCCGCAGCTAAAAACAAATTGCAGTGTAGCTCTACCACTGTCAATCATGAACTCCTCATTCTACCCAGAATTCAATATGCGTATGTACTGTACTGAAATGGTATGCCTCATTTCCAGGAATTGGGTCTCCGATTTCCTACTCACCATGTGCTATATATATATATCTATTATATTACACACATATATTCGTGTATTCATGCTTGTAATCTGTGAGGGGGGAAGTTTTCCTATCTGCTGCTAGCAAATATTTACGGGCTCCACCATTTTTATGAGTAATATACAAATTATTGGCAAGTGATAGGATTTTAACGCTGCCGTGTTTCGCCTGGTGAGTGTAGGGATCCCGAGACCTTTATTACTGGTAACGAGGCGTTCCATCTCAGTCCTCAAGGGTCAATACCTTGTCAGGGATGAATGTAGATGTCATTGGCCGCAGGAATCACTTACCATCAGATGAACTGTGTCCTCGTTTGTTACTTTCAAATTAATAAAAAAATAATGAATAATTACAGCTATTCGAATGGTTGATTTAAGGAAACTAGAGATCTCAATTACTGATAACGATCATACATCTATATCATCAGGGTATTGTGCCTATAATCGTCCATAATAAACAATCATAATCTAGACGCGTTGTTGACCTTTGATGTCCAATCCAAACGCGTTGTTGACCTCTGATGTCCAATCCAAACGCATTGTTGACCTCTGATGTCCAATCCAAACGCGTTGTTGACCTCTGATGTCCAATCCAAACGCGTTGTTGACCTCTGATGTCCAATCCAAACGCGTTGTTGACCTCTGATGTCCAATCCAAACGCGTTGTTGACCTCTGATGTCCAATCCAAACGCGTTGTTGACATCTGATGTCCAATCCAAACGCGTTGTTGACCTCTGATGTCCAATCCAAACGCGTTGTTGACCTCTTATGTCCGAAACAAAATACCTCGTCACTGGTTTCTTTTTACCAATAGATAAAACACAATAACGCTAAACCATCAGGTGCGCTGCTTGTTCGTTTGCCTTCTATTCTATAAAAAAAAATTGGTAAAAACACTGGTATCCCGGCAAAGCTAACACCGGCCCAGTTCACCTACTCGTGCTACAGCTAATTTATAACTACGTACTAAAACACCCCGTTACCTAGAATATATTGAACGCTCTGGTATGTGGCAATCTTTGCTACAATACCATCTACATAAAGCAGTTATTATATGGCTAATGCCTTTCAATTTCATTTTATATTAATTCATTTATTTTAGAAGAGTCTCTAGGAATGAAGTCCACACAAAATGACGAGGTGATAGGTCCAGACGGAGAACAGCCCTGTAATCCCAGGATCAGAGAACAGTGCTAAAGTGATATGTATTTTGTCTGTCGGATAAGGCGATTAAAAGAGAACTTCCGGTTCATGAGCGATCGGGGTGGGGCCCTAAAGATCCACAAAACATAATCCTGACTCCTACCCAGGAGATGGGATACATTTTGAAGGTCTCTCCCATACCAAAAACAAGCATGGCGGAGACGATGGGACGAACTAGACATGGTTTATACCGGACTTAAATGTTCTACAACCTTGATGAATGTTTAAAAGCTAAGGAATCCTGCAGTATCAAACACTTCCTTATATGTAATGTAATGTAATGCACGTGCAATGCATTACATCGGACTACAGAAGGGGACGAGTGAGTGCTTGCCGGAATGCTTAAGGCAGGATTATTACCGTGCCGTAAGCATTTGACCAGACGATATTCAGGTCAATATAGACCAGTAGGACATCATTAGTGATGCCTGCTATATACAGGGTGTATATAGCAGGACTCACTAATGATAACTAAATGATAACTAACTTCATAATTATAATAGAGAGATGCTTTGTTATAAAGACAAATTTGCAAGAATATAACTTCATGTATTGTAACAAAATAAAAAGCTATTGGTTCGATAGCGGCCCGAGTCGGTTCGAACCTACTTAAGAGGATCTCTCAGATCGTATATCGCCCTCGTCTGTCGTCAACGTTCTACGTCCACAGCAGTCCTCGTGCCAGCACTGCCAGCATTTATGTTGTCTCCCTATTCATGGGGCATATATCACACATACAAAAAAAAGCGCCAATTGCCTAATAGTTAAAGATATGGTCGCCGAAAGTAAATTTAGTAGTTTCAAATCCACCATTCAACCATTTTCGTCAACAGTATAAGCATTATAGCTTAGTCGTACTTCAACTAAGTAAACAAGACAATGTAAGTAATGCTTATACATATATATAAATATAAATAAAAATTTAAAAAATATTTACACAAAAATCTGACACATCACAATCGGTTATCATAGTGGTAGGATCCACGCTGCAGCTTGTTTCAAGCTGTAGGATAAATCTGACCCATTTATGCTGCACCTTCCTCGACAGACAGAGAAAAGAGAGAATACCAGCGCAAAATAGCTGAATAACGCTGTCATTTCGTACGGAGAGTGTAGAGATCCGGAGACCCAATTAAAGGTGACGAGACATTCCATTTTAATTATCATGGGAGATAACGCATGTGAAGTGATCAAGTGATGATGTTAGTGTAGTCATCACTTACCATCAGGTGGACTTAATTAAGAAAAAAAAAGATTTGTGAATATTTAAAATCCTATAAACATTTCACATTGAGTTAATTACAATTATTACACAAACAATTTCTCATGTTTGAATAAACTATCACCGTTCATCGATCATGTGTAGTAATTTAATTTTGGTATATAACAATATAAAAATGGCAATAAATAGGTGTATAGAAATTATTTATGTAATTGTCACTTAATATTGCCTTCAACAAATAAATTAAAACAACAAAATTAACCTGCTAAACATAAACAATAACCTTTTGTACACGTCCTAAAGGTGTGATTATTGTCTTTTATTAGTTCTTTTTACACATCCAAAGACCTATCGTCTGGCAAAAAATATTCTGGCGTCGCGTTACATTAAAATTTCTTTATAAAATGTAAAAAAAAGAGACTCTTTATTCCGAGCCGGATGCATAGGCCGAACGATTTAAGTGCGGCACATACACGGATCGCAGACTCGGCGAGAGGTCGCCTGCACCTGGGGAGACTCGGTGAAAGCGGTCTAGCCTAGCACGCGGCCCTTGCTGTACCAGTTATAATGCATTTATAATAACTGGATTTTATTTATTAATAACTAGCCTTCCGCTCCGCTTTTTTTTCTCATCTCCCTCGGGAATTCGATATGTAATTGCGAAAGCTTCACTCGCTACACAACATTTTACAATATGGAGGAAACGGCTGCGGACTATTCGTTATCCGAATGAATGATTCCTTTGCCTAGCTTTTTTTGTTCTCTTGACGATGGATTGGTCGTTGGTCACGCGATCTACTTAAATAATAACGACTGACATACGCTAGCTTCTTTTATCATTTAAAAAAATTATAGGCGATTCTTTGGGTATTAAATATTTATACCTAGTAATGCCACGCCAGTTGTTAAATGAGAACGGGTCAGTTCGATCGGGGAAAGAGTACGTTCTCAGAGAATATCGACATGAAATAAGCGCACATTCATACCATGTTTTGTTTAAGTACAAAAACCCGATTATTGGGTTTCGATGAAATATCACAACCGTCAGTGTTGACAGTGCTTAAGCATCTTACCTTACTCACAAAATAACAATGGTGTTCATAATTTACGCTTAGCGTTTCCTACTAATTTATAAAATGATGATAGTGTTTTTTTTAAGATTAGCCTATTAGTCATACTCACAAGATATTTTAATCTATATATATTATATATTTGTTAATTTGTATCATTTTAATATTTTTGTTATCTTCTGTCTGAAGAACGTGTACTAACGTAACATAACAAAGTTTCTTTAATTTTTTTTATCAGTATCACACTTTTGCGATTGCAGGAGAGAGAGGCACGTAAATGTGCCTCTCTCTCCTGCAATCGTATCGTGCATATTAGAGGATTGTGGTCTTTAAAAAAAAAATATTGGTGATAATTTTTTTTTCTTAGTATTAATGTGCCAATAAATTGATTTTTATTTATTGTATTGTGTATGTTTTGTTTAAGATTACATATTTATTTATTTTCAAAGTAGACAAAAGGCACGTTTGCATGCAATATTTTATATATTACATATATAAAATATTGCATGCAAACATACGTAAAATGCAGCAACATTCTCCGCATTCCGTGAGTCCTCCATGTTATTACTTATTATGGATTGTGTAGAATGTAAGATGTGTCATTAACTTCTGGTATTGCTAGTCGACCGGTTTATAGGAATAAATATATATATATATATATATATATATATATATATATATATATATATATATATATATATGTATTTGATGTTAAATATTTTTGGATGCATATGAATTTTATATTATTAATTGTATAGTTTAACAAAATAATAATTACTATAATAGTAATATAAATCCTATATAGACGTCTGCAAGGTATAGACCACACATGACTTAGATTTTTTTTTTTCTTAACTTTACCGCGTACGTCGTATAATGGTCTCCTTTTAATATCTTTACATATTGTAAATATATTTTTTGTGTTTGTCTGGGCGTTTGTGCTTGCTAATCTTCATAATTGACTGCAACGATTTTGAGACGAGTTTTAGTGATGTAATTGAGATAAGCTTAATAGTTTAACGAATAATATATATTTGTCACATTACATTGTAAATTAAAATGCAGGCACAGCTAGTAATATAAAAGAAAGATCTAGTCAAAATACGTTCCTTTTTTTAAAAAAAAAAGAAATCTAGCAGTGCTTTTTTTATTACTTTGAGAGTTACAAACGAGCACACAGTTCACCTGATGTTAAGTGATTTCCTGACATCTATATTCATCCTTGACAAAGAATCATAATGCAGATGCGTTGTCACCCTTGAGGACTAGGATGGAATGCCTCGTCACCAGTAATAAAGATACTTACCTGACGAAACACAGCAGCGTTATGCTGCTATTTTACGCCGTTATTCTGTGAGGGCGTGGTGCTACCCCGGTCGAGCTGACCCATTCATTCTGCAGTTAGAAACAAACTGCATTGTAGCTCTACCACTGTTATATAGCTCTACCACTGTTAAGATTACTAACAAACCATTTCAACTAAACTTAAATACTTGTACTAGTAGATGGCTTAATGGATGGTTAACCTTAAGTTTCGCAGACCGTACACTAAACCCTAACCAACTTCATATAACTTCTTAAAATAAGTGTTAGATAAGTTGTGTTAATTGTTAATTTATTTTTATAATTAGTAAATTGTTAGATTTTGGAGAACTTATATAATCCGTCACATTTCTGCAAGGTACATTGATGGACATTTGTGTTTTCTTGTACCTACCTTTTTTTTTATTCACCATTACACATTACTGGTACGCAGTATAAAAAAA
This sequence comes from Teinopalpus imperialis, assembly GCA_029286865.1. Lineage (NCBI taxonomy): Eukaryota > Metazoa > Arthropoda > Insecta > Lepidoptera > Papilionidae > Teinopalpus > Teinopalpus imperialis. The sequence continues at coordinate 300,981 of JAGSMU010000059.1, forward strand.
GCTCCTAAGCATTCGATCCTTAACGAGTTAAACGAAGACAGTTAAACAGTGTTAGAGTCACGTTGGTCGGCACTAATGAGTCAGCGGGGAAGCATCCACAAAAAGTACCAGCGTGGAATAGCACAGTAACTCAACTGTGTTTCGTACGGTTAGTGTAGAACCAGCTGGCCTAGTTACTGTAGCCATTCCGTCTCCTTCTTTAGGGATCTCATGTGCATCTAGAGTTTGTATCTATTACTAGCTATCAGATCAGACTTAGTGCTCGTATGTCACCCATGTTGTTTATAAAGGGAAGTAAGAAATCCACATCCACAGCTAGAGATCATTACATCGGAAACAATGAACTTGCCTGTCATCCTACGCTGGCCAACATTTGTGTCGTTGTGTTTGAGGACGGCGAGACAACTTTTGTAAACGTTAGCCTAAAAAGTGAAAAACTGATATATACAAGCCAGCTTGAATTGTAATCTACGGTCTTTATGCTAAAATGTCGTAGTCACATGCCTATCATATATATTTAAATATAAGTATTTCATTAATTAATTACATCATCACGAATGACAAAATGAATTAGCTCACTATAACAACTATCGGTAATTTTTATTGTTTTTTTTTATAAAAAAATGGAGGAAACGAGCGGCGGGAGCACCGAGGTGCTTATCGACGCCCACGGACAACCGCAACACCAGATGAACCGCAGATGCGTTGCCGGCCTTTAAGAAGGAATAGGCTCGCTTCTTGAAGGGCCCTATGTCGTACTGGTTTGGAAAAACCGCCGACGACAGACGGGCGGGGCAGAAAATTCCGCGAGAACCGCACAGGAGAGGAATGCCAGCCATCCAGGCGGTGAGAATGGAATCTGGTGGTATGTCGTTTCGTCCGATGACGGAACTCGGCGGCAGGAATCGTTCCAAACATCTCTTCGGAACACTCCCCGTGGTATATGCGATAATAAAATAACAAAGATAATGAATCATTTGCAATACCTTCATTGTTAGTAGCTTCGGTGTAGAATTTGCGGAGGCAATTACTTTAAAACCATTTTAATTCAATGAGATAAAGAACTTCACTGCATTGAATAATACTATAAGGTCACTTCGTCGTGCATGTACGTTAATGTCCTATTGGTCTGATCACAAGATATTTCGGATGCAACGTCAACGACATGAGACAATTATAATACATCCACTCCGTTTAAGCACAAAGCTGTGTTCAAGTGTAAGTTTCGACTACTTAATAAATATATTTTTCTTTCTTTACTTCTTTCTTTACAAACCCTACGCCAGCCTGTTGGCAGAGTTGTAGTCAAAGCTCATTTTATTTTAAAAAAGGGAAAGAACCCATTTATAATATAAACCCAGGTTAAAGTAATTCAATCGTTACTATAAAATACAGTAAGCCGGTTATCAAATCGAACATAGAGCCGGGAGTCCTGTAACTGTGTTGCATTTACACGTTTCTGGGGTTCTCAGTTTGTTACGTACAACTATCGCCATCTAGTATAATTCAACATGAACTTGATAAAAAGTCTTCAAAGTTTTCAAGAAGAAAATAAAAAAATATTGGTATCTATTATTTACCCACACCAATCTAAGTAATAAGCAGAGCACGAACCGGCAGAAACAATAAGATAAGCATAATAATATTAAGACAAGGTCAAAAAAGTCAAAATGTGCCAAACTCTAAAAAAATATTTAGTACTCTTATAATTTATTTCATGCCGTTATAAGTTTGTTTTTGATCTTTTTTCACATCTGTTTTAGCAACAATTTTAAGACGTATGAATAGATTGATATGCGAATCGTATAAATCTCATGTGCTAATGATTTGATTTTGTTTGGATATTGGTATTATATGCACTACGGTAGCATGTCTCGTATTGTTAAGTCAAAGTATTATCGAACAATTAAATATTATAGTATGGTAATATACTAGTTTATAATTTTGTTGTGGAAATCAAATCTACAATAGGAAAAACCATGTATTCTTATAAGGCTCAATATACTTGCAAATTATATCTTGCGTAATATAGTTTGAGGAACTCTGGAATCTACTATTCATTAGCAGTATTACACACGTCTTATGTGAGATTGCCAAAAAATCTAGGTTAGCTTATATAGTAACTAATTTCCTCCAAGAGATAAAGTTTTTCATACACATACGAATTAATAGATTTTACAAATTTTTGAACGTCATGTTATCTATGTCTATGTCTTATCTGTGAATGAAAACTTTTCAGTCATCCAGAAATGGGGCTGCTGTCAAGTTATTTAAAACCCAATTTTTTGGGTTTATTAAAATTTTTAAACAGTATGAATTGGTTTATTGTATTTTTTAGCTTGATAAATCTCTCAATGTGCATTTATGAAGATCAGATAGGAAAATTTGATTGGTAAATATCTGTTATAGGTTATATTACTTATAGGTTTTCGCTTAGTAGATAACTTCTGTTAATAACTAAATAATTGCATTTTCAGGCGTCAAACTTACGTTGGAAGAATAAAATTTGCTCAGTTTGATACAGTCTCAACTGCTAAGAAGATAATAGTAGCCACGGAAGAGAATGTACTAGCTGCTTTGCATTTGAAAACTGGTAAGTTAATTTAATTGATTGTGTCCGCTTGCCCTTATTTATGACATACGTCGATAGTTTTCATATTTTTATAATACAGTAATAATTGTATTTTTAATCAAGGAGTATTTTTTAAATAGATGGACATATCTCATGTTATATTTTTTATTAGTTTATATTATCTTTCTACAACTTACTTTTGCTAAATGGTACCATGTATTTAATTTGTTCCTTATAATAAAATGGAGTGATGTTAAGTTATAATTTAAAATTGTGATTTAAAAGTGACTCTAAATTATGACATGACAAAGAATTCTGGTGAACAGATCACAAAAGAATATTTATAATATTTTTAAGTTAATTATTATAGTTATTATTTTTTTCTTTCAGGACAAGTTGTGTGGCGACATGTATTTGAAAGTGCTTCAACAGGCAATATCCAATTGTTGCATGTCAGTGACAAGGTAGTCACAGTAACAGGGTCAAACCCTTATCTTGTGAGAGGGTGGGATTCTAGTACAGGTATGATCCCGGCAAAAAACAATATCTCTAACATTACTTTTTCAACAATGATAGATATCGCTTTTATGGGTACAGAAATCTGGAAAGTTTAATATTTAGATTAACGAAAGATGCTAATACTTACTCATGCATTAATTCAATGCAAAAGAAAAACATAAGCCTATAAGTCTACAATGATTGGATGGTCAACAAAAGGTTATATATACAAGGCATAGTAGGTTAGAGTTAGCTGACATTGAGTTGCACCACTTGATGGATTAATAGGATAGCAATAGTATATATGTAAAAAAAAAATATAGTTTTTGAGTCTAAACATCCTACTGTATTTATGATATTAATAATGTTTAATGTATTAAAACCCTTATCTATCTATTTTAAAAATCTACTATGTACCCTCAAACAGATAACCAGTATTCTAATACATATTTTGATATTTAAGGAGTACTTATTTGGGAATGGTCATTAACGCTTCAAGATACTGATCAAGCGGATTTATCTGAATGGTGGGTGCATCAAGGTTTGCTGGTGCATATGCTACCAACTTTCAACTCCCACATAGAAGTTACTATGTATAATTTGGTATCAGGTCATAACCGTGGTGCAACATCTAAGTTTCCTGCACCTTGGATTAATGAAGGGTGAGTTTGGAATATTTATTGTAGTACCTAGATTATAGTTGATGTCTAAGTTGTTACCCTATGCGGCTCTTACAGCTTCACTGGACACAGGGCACATGGAACAGAGGTCCGTGAGTTGGCTTAATATATGATCTAGTAATGCTATTTAAAAGTGTTTTTGATAAAAGTAAAGTATGTAAAAAAGTATAAAATATTTATTACAGCGCTAGAGAGATACACAGGAAAAGAAACACAAGTTAACATATTTAAAAGAAAAAAAAATAAATTAAAAAATAATTTTTATTCACACTTATAGTTAACTGCAGCCTTCGCACTAGGCAAGCCTGTATAGTGATGGCTAGTTACAAATACATTTTTGTAAAATACTTTAACACCTGCACATCTATTATATTGTTAAGAGTAGTAAAACTAATGTTATAACTATTATTTTTGGTATAGTTCAGTTTATACTCAATATATAAATATATAATTTATATACTCACATTATAAATACATACATACATATACATACATTATATTATATTTATTATTTAGTTTTGTGATTGTGATAAAAGTAAAGGGTAGTAGCCCCAAGAACTAAATATGGAAACAAAAGCTAAATGGTAAAATTTTTCTGTAACAGTTTTAAAAATTTATTAACGGATTCAATATAATTATCAAAAATGCTATAATTATGTTGATTTTAATCACAACAATATCTTCCGATTATGATCTGTGCAGGATACATTATAGTTACTCTACATTATAGACACTCACCCATAGTCCCCTTCCCTATTCTCATGCACAATAAAATATGAGGAAAATTCAGGTGTAGATACATAAATACACACACACAGACCCCAAAAATCATCAGTTTGTGATACAACAATATTGTTGGTTGGGAATTGAAGTGTGAACCCGTGATCCTGCAGACAGGTACTGTAACCACTTTTCCATGCGGCTCTCAAATATGCTACTTTAATGCTATGGACCTTAAAATAATGTCATAAGGTATTAAAATGTCCTTATCTGTTAATGTAATCAGACGGGCAAATGTGTTATTTAAAAAACAGGAAATTCTTTATCCATTATCTAACACTGACATAAAATGCACTGTAGGTCACTGTATTTATGTATGAGGTTAGCAAGTTCTTTCCATTTTTTATGCGCCTCTTGTTATTAATTGTTTGTTTTTCTCATAATGTTTAATATTGTTTCAAAGGGAATGTTTTATTCTAACTGAATCTATGTTTTGTTTGAGTTCTTTTATGGGAATTTCCACTTCTGTCGATCTCTTTGAAATTTGCAAAACTTTGTTTACTACTGATGAGGGGAGAGATTTTAGTTGGATGAATTATTCAAGGCAAAACAGGGTAATTTCTACTAATGACGTATTGAAAACCTTGTTGAATGTTGGGAAGAAGTTGTAAACAACAAGGAAGAAAACATTATTTATTATAAATTGATAATTTTTATTGAAAAATAAACAGAACGAATGTGGTTGTAACTTATAGAAAAATGATTTTTATATTATCTATTTCAGATGTGTGTTAACTCCACCGTACTACAGTTGCGTGTCTGGCAAAATGGGTGAACAACGGTTACTCTCAGTGGATGTTACATCAAATGCTGTACAAATTATCAGCAAGCCCTTGTTTGACTATCTAAGCTTAGATTTGTTTGTGGGCAATTTGAGGCCTTTGGATGGAAATAGTCCTGTACCAGCCTTTTTTATTGATGACAAGAAGATTCTGTTGATCAAGAATAATGATTTTGAACCACTTAATATTAATATAGCTGATGTGTCAGTTAGTGCCACAGTTATTGATGATTCCAGTGGCCCAATATTATTGCAAACATGGACTGATAATAATATGGTGTGTTGACTCTTTCTTTTTACATACATATATATATATATATATATATATATATATAATTGCTTATATATATATAATATACTGTTTATTAGTAGAGACTATATTTATATATATATATATATATATATATATATATATATATATTCAGAGATATATTTTTTACATCAATGTATTCACTGCACCTATTTCACTCAATTTATTACTGTCCTCAATTTCTCTCCATGCTATGCAAGAATGCAAGAAATTGATTGGTAGAGAATGCATAATGGAGTATATATAATAAGTCCACCTTTTGAACCACTTTTTGTAAGGTGTGAACAATAAAGTTTTAAAAAATAAATAATCATGTCAACATTCCCATTTACTCCAACTAAGCTTATATGCCTGTGCTAGGTGATGGATTACAAAAATAGTTGAATGGCATATACAAACCTACAACCTTAACTTTAGCAGACTTTAGCTGCCAAGGCGATTGACACTTGTAAATTATAAAGTTATACTCAAATGATGCCAGATATAATTTTATTTAGTGATTGATGGGTATTGTGGGTTTAAATCACACTAATTATATAACTAATTATATAAATATTTTTGGACATTAGTGTATGTTATACGATGGTAAGTTCACCTCCAGTTACTGGAGATTGGGTTCTTAAGAAGTCAACCATGGAATGTGTATAATATTTGTATTACTATCAAAGTTTCCTGATTGGGATGAAAGCTATAAGTAATAATTTTTTATATCATAAAGCTTTTTAACACAGTATATCATATAAGTTTTTACATTAAAACTTCTGGAACGTTTTTGAAGCCCAAGAACAATCTTGGGCACCAAAAAAGTTAGTATTGGCTTGGACACTGAGTTCTTTCTGTTTTTATAAATTTCATAATTTGCATGTCACATAATCTTTAATATTATCTGAAAGGGGATGTTTTGTTTTACCAGCAACTATGTTTTATTATTTGATTGAGTTCATTTGTGGATTTGTGTGTTCATGTTGGATAAAGAGGTGGACTTTAGTTCTTTCGTTCAATAAAATCACCAAGTCGAAATGTTTACCAAGGTATTGAAAATCTTGTTGAATGTTCGGAGAAAGTTGTGAAAAATGAGGGACATTATCGACAAAAATTTTTAAATTGTTTTGAGAATAACTTAATTTAGAAATTAGTTTTCGTTTTTATTACTTATTACATTTACATAGCCAAAGTATATATATGGCTTAACCAAATTTTAAATTGTTAAACCAAAGTTTATACTTATACCACACAGTTTCCATGTTGCACAATCCTGACACATCTCTCGCCTATTCCACACCATATCTGTATGCATATTGGCAAAATATGATGATAATGTGAAGCGTCAATATCCTAATTGCTTAGGGAGGGTTCAGTCGACGTGGTACCGTGTCGTCGTGATAGTTCCGCGAGGGTTCTGGGGGCGCGATCTTCACGCACGCCCCCGGGACAGGCTATCCCATCAAAGCGCAGGGGGTTTGCGGTTGCGCTCCTTACGGAGATCCCGCGACCGCTCTGCAGCGCTGGTGGCGACCACCGTGGGGTTTTTGTCGGCGTGAGTCCGACATAACCCGTCCTCGCGCATTTCCCCACGCTAAAAAAAAAAGGACAAGTATTAGCTTAGTTGTAGTGGTTAACCGAAATGGTAGCGCACTGCTAGCATTATTTAAAAAAAAAATCTTCCCAATGTTCTAATCGTCCTACTGTTGTTTCAGGGTTTCTCTCTCGCAGCCAACAGCGCAAGTACAGGCAAAGAAGTTTCTGAGATTAAGTGCTCTGACCAAAATCTTGGTATCCCGGAGGCGGAGTTTGTAGCAGTTATGTGTACTAAGACATCCAAGGAGCAGTATGCTTGTAGGTTCCTTGTTAATGGAGCTGATGACGCTGTCCATTTAATACAGCAAGGAGGTATTCGAATCTATTTCCTTAATAAATTGCTTAAAACATTGGTATATGTAAATATTATATAAATTATCAAATACAAATGGAATACTTATATCTGTTTGATGTCTGTTGTTGTCGATTGGGTTGTAAATGTCTTGTGTCCCTTACACTACATTTCGAACCAAACAATAATTTTCAACAATTTATCACATAGATGTAAGAGTAGGAAAAGAGAGATATCGTACTTTGTATGAACAGCGCTATATTTAATTTAGTCGAGTTACTATATTTAATTTTACTTTAAAAATTGTTCAGGTCGAGTAATCTGGACCCGTGAAGAAGCACTCGCCAACGTGGTTGCAGTTGAATTTGTTGACCTACCAGTGTCCGAGACTGATGCTGCTATTGAGTCGGAGTTTGATCAGGAAGAAGGTAATGGAATAAGTTTAGATCTAAGTTTAATTATAAATTGAACCTGGGTGATTACATAGTAATCTTCTAATCTAAAAAGGAGAAGGTTCTCAGTTCCATCCGTTTATTAACTTTTGTTAAATAAATTGATTCTATAAACATATACTGAAAGTCAAACAATGATACTAAAATTGCTTAATTAGAAATAGAACCACCTCATTATCACGTTAACACGAGTGCCACGTCATCCACCGGAGGCTGAAACAACTTTCCGTTTATGGTACGCGTCAACCAACGGTGGCTGATTGTGTAAAATACGATACGAAACATAAAAAAATTACATTCTCTTGAGTAGTCACTCAAAACCAAAATTCAAAACCGTACTATCGAGTATCTGCAACCGAGTCAAAATTAAATGTCACTATAATTACACATCTTTATTATCAATCTGTCAATAGTGCGCTTCTCATTCATAAATACAGTGATAACATAAACAGTTGCCGTCTATGTTGTTTATGTAACAGTCGCATAATTGGAACGTCAAACGAAGTCAAAGGTGTTTCAACAATGCAAATTTACTAAGAAAGCTGAAATGGCAATATAAGAGCTATAAGGATATAGCTCGTAGATTCGATAAGCGATGGATGGCGGCAGTCACAGTGTACGAAGACACGTCGCTATAGTCGACGCATTTTAAACTGAGTCGTCGGGCAATAAATGTCACTGACAGTAGGAATGTGCACGCACTGCAACCCGTTATCGATACTTAGCTACCTGCGCACGCGGGGTCGATGCGTCATCCCTAGAAAAGATAATAACGACCCTTTTTAGGGCCTTTTTATCTTACAAATTAAAAACTTTTATTTTCAAATAGCGAAAAATTATTCCTATTAATACTTAACATAAGTTAGCATATCGATCGTACCTATCCCGTTGTCGATATGCACCTCTACAATTGTAACGCACATCACTACACCTCTCCATAAGACCTGTAAGTGCGAGCGAGACAGACAGATAAATATGATTTATGACCCGAAGCCTCAGTTCATAATGCGTCGACTATAGTTGGAGCGGCGACCCGTGCAAGATGGATGCAGGTGGCTCAGGACCGTGCTTTGTGACCAATCTATGGTGGAGGGCTGTTGGTCAGCAGTGGAATATGATTAGACTGTGATGATGATTATGATTTCAATCAGCCATTCATCATTCATTCAAAAAGATGACACAAAATTATTATTCTAATTATATTGCTTATATAATTACATATTCATTTATTTGTGTACGATATTCACTTTCGAGAAATTTGAAATAGATTTGGATTTTGATTGATTGTCATTGATACCTTAATATATAATGAAGCGTTAATAGTCTAACGGTCTGCTTCACAAAGTCTGAGTAAAGTATTGGATAACTATCTCACAGATAAATTAACTGCCACATAAAAGTTCCTGTTAAAATAGTTCGCGTTTCGTATCATTATTTATGTGTCAGTTTGTTACTTGGAAGTTAGAGATGGCAAAATCGCATTTTGACGTTTCAATTTAAGGAACATATGACAGCAGAAGGCATTTTTAAATTTGATTACTCATAAAAGTATATAAAATATATCTTTTATGCATTATTATGTGTTACGTATTGATATACTTTAAATGCATATTCTGCATCAATTATATCGCACAAAAAAGCAAAGCAAGCTATTTCACTACCAATTTAATTGATAGAAAATAAAACACAACATCTTTCTGTAGTAAAAGAAACTTTGTCCTCAACTAGTAACTTTGTCCTTAACTAATAACACAGTATCTTTATTAAATCCAAATCGCACTCTAAATTCCATATCATCAAATGTCTCCATGTGATTAGAGCGTTGTCGAAACACAGGATCTCTGCATGGTTGTGTTAAACGATCAAAAATTGTCTAATTCGTCGTCAAGGGCATCAAAAATATCCATTTTTAATATTTTTCGATTTACAACATACAAAAAAGATGTTCCTTCTTAAAAAGTATCTGTCAAGTAACTTTAACCAACAAATAAATTCCTTATCTGACAGATGATCTAACCTATAATTTACTTGGCACTTTAATTACCAGTTAAGCTTATTTGAAGATTGTGAAACGCCAACGATGTCTTTATTCGTCAGACAAGTGGCACATAGCTTATTCAGGAATTTATTTGTACATTGTGAAACAGACCCTAAATGGTTTATGGTGCGGTCTGCGAAACTTCAGGTCGTAGGTGTAGAATCCGCCGTTCGTTGATTTTCGTGTATAATCTCCCAGCACAAGCATTTAAGCTTAATTGGAATAGTTAACCGGAATATTAGAAATGTTAATAGTACTGCTAGAATCTTTGCATTATTTTAGTATTCGAAAAAATTGTAAAAAAAAATTGAATTTAAATTATCCATAAATCTATTAAAATACTAAAATATCATAAATATTACAACACTAAAAAACATTGCAGCCTATTGAACTTTCAACTATATTTGACATAACCTATTTGGCCTCTTTCAAAATTATTAATATCATGTCTGTTGTTTTCTAGCTGCCAAGATGTACAGTAAGTATTGTTGCTAGAAAATGTGTGTTGTAGTTACAGAGGTCTCCGAGGAGCGAGGACTGTACTGCTAGACTGTTTATTTTTATTTAGATTGGCAAAGCTTCGTTATTTTATTTATTTTTCGTTGCTTTTTTTTCAAATGGCTAATATGACACTATTCATCTGTCACGTATTGAAATTTCAAGCTCTTCAACAATCCATTAAAAGATTCAACAATTTATAAATTCTATTTAATATTTTTTTTTACTACATACTTTAAAAATATTTTTATATTTTATAATAATTTTTAAATCACGTATCACATAATCACATAATTATTTATCATAAAAAAAACAAATGTTGTGTCTAATCAAATAAAGATATAACACTTATAATTTGAAAAATTCAAAAAACAACAGTAAAAAAGTAAAAAAAGTTCCATTTATGAAATATCTCCAATCCATTTTGTTTTTTGTCTCATATTATGAAGACCGCTTTATATATATACAGATATTTCACTATATAAATGTAGAAAACAAATGTCTCATGTCAATTTCATAACATCCTACGCATTTTAAGTTGTGTGGTTTACCTAGTTATAGTACCATAAATTTATGTGGAAATACTTAAGGTATTCATTTTAATTATGCATGTGATAAATTCTTCTTGCAATATATGTTTTTTTATTTTATTTTTTACATAATTTGTATGTTTTACATAATTTAACTATTAATTAACATTTATAATTAATATAATTTTAGAACTAAAACTATTATAAAGTCACTAACTATCATATATGTATAAAAACAAATTCTTGCAACATTCTTGACACTTAAATTTGCCTGCATTGCACCACTCATGGCAGAATATTTAAATATCTTGTCACAAGTGGCAATGAGTTTCGTTCTATTTATCGACTTTGTTTGACAAAATATTTAATATGTATTAAATATTTCGAATCATTACTTCTATATTATTCAATTAAATAAAATTACAATTTAACGTGAATAGAACAATCTATATTTCATCAATACTTCCATAGTAATGCTGTAATGAAATTTCCTAAACGTTTAAAAATATTAAAAATATGCAGCTATGCATTATTATTCAGCAACACCAACCTAACAGCATTGCCAACTTAACAGCGTAAATGCTTGCTTTAAATTTGGTACATAACGAATTACTGCCCCTAGAATTTAAATGGAACGAATTTAAAGCAAAAGTAACAGTACGCCTAGTCCTTAAATGGAAACAGTTATTTCACCATCAAATCATCATTAAATGGAGACAGCTATTTCATCATCATCACCTGATCATCCTTCAACGGAAACAGATACAGGAATTTTTCGTCCACAGGCTCCATCTGGGCTGCTTTCTCCAGACGACTGCAGAGCCAGTTCCAACAGCTGCAGACGCTACTGCACAGTCTACAGCATTCCGAACGTGCGGTCGTCAATTCCAATACCAATAACTTAGTACGCGATTACTTCAATCTGCATAAAGTTATTGTGCTAGTCACTGATGTTGGGAAGGTGAGATCGAAACATCTGAGATGTTTGTGTTTATGATGTTAAAGTTTTTAAATAGCATTAAAGGTGACAAACAGGCACACAATTGACCAGACGGTGAGTGATAATTGCGATCCATAAACACCGGCGTCTATCCTCAAAAAATATTTATCATACGTTGGGCATACCTGAGGATTGAGTTGCTTTATATACCAGTAATTGGGTCGCTGATGGTTTATGCTGCTGTGTTTCGCCTGATGAGTGTAAGGAAAACCTTATTACTGTGGTGACGAGGCATTCCATCTCAGTCCTCTGGGATGACAACCGACTGCATTTAATCCAGGATGAATGATTAAGGGTCGCGTAAATCAATTACCATCAGCAGTAAACTGTGTGTTTTTTGTTATTGTTATAAATAGATAACCTTGTCGGTCCAAATCTTTCGCGTCAAAATCTCTTACGTTCTTTTGTGTTTTTTAAAATGTTGCTCTAAACAAATCTTATATGCTATTGCCGGTTAGTTTTGTAAATTATATCGTTGAAAATTATTGACCATTATAAACACACTAAACCTACCACGATCGGTTAAAAACTGGTCTTGAATTTAAATATATTTCATATTATAGAATGATGATAATAATTATTTAATAATGAAAAACAATAGTTAGAATGTTAAAGAAACAACTGTATTTATATTTTATGAGATTAATCGTAAAGTTTAATGGGGATATAATAACGTTGTATTTAGAAAATTTTAAACAAAACATAAAAAACCGTCATTTGATCGTCGTGTTGAGTTTAGCGTTAAATTACATATTTATTTAAATTCCTTATTTTAGCGAAGTGTATTACGCAAACATTAAAGATGAATTTTTTATAACGCTATAAAAATAAATATCAGAATTTAACTGGTTAAATAAACTATTAAATTAGTTTTTTTTGTTTAGTTGATTGTAATATTTTATCAGTAACGAAGATTACATATTATTCTTATTAATAAAGTTAAAATTTTACAGATTATAGGTATGGACAATTTGTCGGGAGAAATACTATGGAGGAGGTACGAGCCCGCCTTGGACACCGAGTCAGTGGCCGTGTTTACCAGGAGGACGGCCAGGCATCCACCCTTCGATGCATACCTCTCTATCGTGGGAAAACATGAGGTACTTATAGGATATATTATTATCTCGCGGAATTTTCGCCCCTGCACTGCTGCCTTGTGGAACGGTTAGTCCTCGGTGGTTTTTCCAGATCAGTACGACTTAGGGTCCTCCAAGAAGCGAGCCTATTCCTTTCTTAAAGGCCGGCAACGGATCTGCAGTTCCTCTGGTGTTGTGGATGTCTATGGGCGTCGATGAGGATCTCGTTTCCGTTGGCTTCCTTATTTCTATTAAAAAAAATATATAAATTATAAAAACAAATATATTAAATATATATATATATAACAATCAATACGGCAGGATATAACACCATGGCTTACCACCGCACAATTTACGCCTAAAGGTTGGCTCCGTAGTAATCATGCTTCGAAACAAAAACCAACCAAACGGTATGCGTTTGGTGGTAAGTAAATTAATCAACAATGTGATTTACGCGACGATACTTAAGGGAAAATTCGAAGGTGAGAAAGTTTGCATTCCGAGGGTCTCGATGATCCCAACCGATATGCCGTTTGGGTTTAGAAGACTTGAATTTCCGATCCGCCTTGAATTCGCCATGACCATTAACAAATCACAAGGCCAATCCTTGAAAGTTTGTGGTTTGAATATGGAATATCCATGTTTTTTCCATGGTCAATTATATGTGGCTTGTTCACGAGTCGGAAAACTCTGTGATGTTTGCTCTTGCGCCTGATAATAAAACAAAAAATGTCGTGTATCACAAGGTACTTAACTGAAGAGTGCAACCTATGCACCAAAGTACATTAACAAAAAAGAATCATTAATATACTTATTTTTTTTTGTATTTCTTATAAAAAATTGAAGCTAATAAATTCCAAAATCTGCTTATTTATTGTCTCTAAGGCGGAACAGAGTTCGCCGGGTATATATATATATATAACAATCAATACGGCAGGATATAACACCATGGCTTACCACCGCACAATTTACGCCTAAAGGTTGGCTCCGTAGTAATCATGCTTCGAAACAAAAACCAACCAAACGGTATGCGTTTGGTGGTAAGTAAATTAATCAACAATGTGATTTACGCGACGATACTTAAGGGAAAATTCGAAGGTGAGAAAGTTTGCATTCCGAGGGTCTCGATGATCCCAACCGATATGCCGTTAGGGTTTAGAAGACTTGAATTTCCGATCCGCCTTGAATTCGCCATGACCATTAACAAATCACAAGGCCAATCCTTGAAAGTTTGTGGTTTGAATATGGAATATCCATGTTTTTTCCATGGTCAATTATATGTGGCTTGTTCACGAGTCGGAAGACTCTGTGATGTTTGCTCTTGCGCCTGATAATAAAACAAAAAATGTCGTGTATCACAAGATACTTAACTGAAGAGTGCAACCTATGGACCAAAGTACATTAACAAAAAAAAATCATTAATATACTTAATTTTTTTTGTATTTCTTATAAAAAATTAAGCTAATAAAATCCAAAATCTGCTTATTTATTGTCTCTAAGGCGGAACAGAGTTCGCCGGGTATATATATATATATATATATATATATATATATATATATATATAGGACATAACAATTTCTTTGTTCATCATTAGCCCGACTTTCGAATAGGCTATACCTAAATCTCTCTGACTTGATTGAGATTGGCGACACTAATACGAGTACTCCCTGTACGCCCCGCCGACGGCGTCGCCACTTCTCCAGCGACCACGCATTCCGAAGCGGTTGTACAGATAGCCAATAATAATAATAGTGATATTAATGTAGATAACTCTTAGTCAAAAGCACCTGACCGAGCCGAGGTTCGGCCCTCTCGGGCACCCTCGATTCAGACGCTCTCTAGGAACAGGGTAATGGTCCAAGCCGAGGCTCTCTCTTGGTAGCCCTTGTGCAGGTTACTTACTAATAGAGGTCTCGACTGAGCGCCATAAGCACTCGGTCACCCCTCAACCCGGCGAAACTGTAAAAGCCCATCAGCCCGAAAAAAAAAAAACAAATGATAAAAAATCTGGTTATCGGCGCTGTCACCACATGTCTTAGCGACCACGAAAACTGGATAGAAATCCCGTCAACGATATTCCATCTTCACAGCTTATAGAAGTGATTGGGTCCGTCTTATTACAACTGACAGTTAAAACACATTATAATGCCCTAGCTTGATAAAAATACATTAAGGATGCATTTTTTATATTTTATATTATATAATAAAAATAAAAATAAAAAATAAATGATAAAAAATCTGGTTATCGGCGCTGTCACCACATGTCTTAGCGACCACGAAAACTGGATAGAAATCCCGTCAACGATATTCCATCTTCACAGCTTATAGAAGTGATTGGGTCCGTCTTATTACAACTGACAGTTAAAACACATTATAATGCCCTAGCTTGATAAAAATACATTAAGGATGCATTTTTTATATTTTATATTATATAATAAAAAATAAAAAAATAGTTTATATTATATATATAAAAACAATTCAACGAAATTTTATGATATTATATGATCGAATTATTAAATATAAAATTGCATTCGTTGTCAAATCGTAGCTAATATCTCAACAAATCTGAACCTTTGGGTTGTTTGTTGGAACGTTCTGAAGTAGATCGATATTGGAGAGGTAAAAGAACAGTAAACCATTACTTCGTTAATATTATTGTGTAAATAATCCAGATAAATAAATGCAGATTACAAACGAAATAAAAAAAAAACTCTTGTTAACTGCAACACTTACCCGTAAATACCTTTGACAATGATGGCATCCGTTTCAGGAAACGGGCAATGGGCTGATCGTAAGTTTGAACCCCATAACTGGCGAGCTGGTGGGCGAACGCGTCCTGTTCCTCGACGAAAAGTTGCTCCAGTGCGCAATGTTGCACCGCGCCGACGCAGAGAAGTTACACGCACTCGTAGTGCTTTACAAAGATGAGACTCCTCAGGTATTTATTTGTACTTTTTCTCCATTAAGTTCGCGGCTAAGGCAACCCTGAGTTAGTGCGAGAAAATGTTGGTAGGTGTAAAACAAAAGAATATAGTAATATATATAAATATATATACACATATACAATGGGTAAATATATATCAGATGTTATTTGTTTTCTAATAATGTTGTCGAAGAGTTTTAAAAGAATTTTTACTATAATAGATACATTCTTGACATAATTCTAGAAGAGGCCGTACTGTGAAAGGTTAACGAAAGAACGCAATTCAATGGTATTTATTGACTATATACAAAACAGCTACAAAATACATAATAAAGTTTCCTTCTTTCTTGACTTGAACAAACAAACTTACCCTTTTTGTATAAGGTAACACTACATTCACTACATCGATAATAATTATGTATATATTTATATATATATTCACTTTTAGATATGTTTGTATTTATAATATGTATATTTTTTTGTTTTATAGTTTATGTAAATGTATATAAATATCTTTTATTTTACTTAGTATTATAAATTCCTAAGATAATATATACTATGTATATATAATTAATTGTATAAGCATTTAGATGTACTGTATGTCTCTTTTTTCTTTATTATTATTCTTCTGTCCATACCTTGATTTCTCTGAACCCTCCCAAGGTTGACTAGTAGATAATGCCTTAGGCATTAAGTCCGCCTTTGTGCATACGTTAGTTGTACAAAAGTTTATAAATAAATAAATAAATACTGCTATATAAAAATAAATAATTCATTTCGTATTTTTAACGTAACATTAACAATTGAGATGTTATTATTTTTTTGTATTGAGGATATAAAAACCAGCACACACCTGATGGTAACTGAATACTGCGGCCCAGGTAGAAGAGATCAACACGAATTGGTACTCGGTAAAACTATATACAACTTTTGATAAAATCATTGACACACAGAAATTAATATTAAAGAATTAACAAATCTAGAGCATATGTGTGTTTGGTTCTATGATCGTTAACGCCACTATGGCTGGTCTACGAGGACGGTGCTTCCATGACCTCGGCTCACATGGGCCCGGCCGAGGTTCGACCTTGATGATACATTACCAGTTGTCTTTGTCCGATCTAAGAGATTAGACCAGGCAAGACGATGGTCTCTGAAAATACAAAAGCCATCTAAACTATTATAAACTGTAACATTGCAGTTATTTCCTTTTTCGTTATATTTTTGAATGGATATGAATGGTTTCTGGACTTTTGTGTTTGTTCTACTGACTCGACAGTGATTTTAAATTGTGGTGGAAAAGCCACGCTACAATTAGTCCCTGCATCAATGTTGACTGGACCAGACAATGATTATGCCTTCGTAGAAAACCACCGTCAAATAGAATTATAACGTTTCAGTTGTTCGTTTGGTGGTGAGTTTTGTAAATAGAAGATCCAATAACGGTCAATGCGATATTCTTAAACCATGGGAGTCTAACACTAAAGAAGTTTTTATTTATTTGTCTTGCAGGTTTTCCCAATGTCGTCCGAGCACTTAGTGGAGGATATGTACATATACGTAGCTGACAGTAATACGGCGAAGGTGCAGGGCTACGCGCTCAACTACGATGGCAAAGTATGGATAATTTTATATGTTAACTAATTTATTTTATCGAATTAGAATAAAAAATACCTCACTGTTACACGTGTAATTTTCGTTAAAAAATCTTATAATCGTACCGTTGTCGCTTAAAAGTAAAATAATGCGCTGTAAATCAATGTTGTAAATTTTGTTAGTATGCTGTGCTGTAGCGAAAGCTAGCGTAAGTGTTGCCATACTTTTATATTTACATATACAATAATTTATCTCGTTAGTAATCTTCATGTTTTTGATCAATTTTCTTAGTCATTTTCTCTGCATATATATATTTTTATTTTATTTAAAAATTTCAGTGCTTTTTTTTGGTAATGGCAACAAAAAACATGATCTTGATGACAGTTTGTATCTGTCCGCCGTTAGACATCATAATATACATGCCATATATATTTCTTTATTTGTCTTCGTTTCACTGGATTCTCTTCCTCATGACGCGAAGAACTGTTGATCGCTTTAGACGACAATCCATGCGTGCTTCGTGCAATCGATATTGCATTTGCGAACTATATGATCCCACACTCGCTTATTTTCTTTTATATACTAAACAGTGTTACTTTTCGATGTACAGTCGGCAACGGCACAAAAGATCTGGTCGCTGAACCTAGCTGGATCGGATTCAACGGGCCATCGTATAGTGCGCACAGCGGCGCGAGGACGCCTCGAGCGCACGCACTCGCCGGGCCGCGCGTTGGCCGATCGCAGCGTGCTTTACAAGTACAGTAACCCGAACCTCGTGCTCTTCATCACCGAGGGCCCGGACCCTGTTCATAAAGGTATGTGGTTGTGTGACGCTGACAATGGTCCAAGCAAATGGATGCTGCGTCGCCGGTCATATGTTGTCTGCGTGGTGCGGTGGTTAAAGTTTATCTAGAGAGTATTCAATTGAATAAAAGAATGAAATGAATATTTTGTTCAGAGATAGTACGCGCGACGGCGGTAGACGTGGCGTCCGGGGCGGTAGCTGCCGCCGCGGTACACCGGCGCGCGCGTGCGCTACCGCTGGCCGTGCACGCCGACCACTGCCTCGCGTACCTCTACCGCAGTGATAAGCATCGACGTGTTGAGATCGGTAAGATTTTTTTCACAATACTTTGTACGTTCAAACCGTGGTGGGCTAACTAACAAAGATTCGAGACAGTCAAGTCTCGGGAGCGTCCTCCGGGAGTTTTTTAAAAAAAATATAATAACAATACCTCCGTGAACCACGTAAAAGCCGAAACATAAAAAGAAAAAATATCTGGACCTGGTACACGAGGTGGCCGACACGTGGGGCGGTGTGCCGACCGAAATTATATCTATAGCCGTATCTGCGAACGGGTTAATCCCAACCAGCCTCTCGATTCACCTGTGGCGGTTGGCACTCCGAGACGGGCAGCTCAGCGCTCAAATGCAAAAGGCGGTGTTCCTTGACACCGCTCGTATAGTGCGCAGGTTTATTTCCCTTTCGCCCTAGCCTTCGCCCTGTCGAGGGATTCCCGTCTGGTTGGTCTTTATATATATATTATATTATATTGTATATATTTGTTTCTTTATATGTTTATAGCTTTATACAAGGTATTAATTAGGATGGTATAAATTTCAAATAATGCAATGGTTTCTTTTGTATGGCCATCTACACATAGCATGCAAATTAATGATAAAGGATTACATCAAAACTTAATGTTCTAAGGCATTCTCTACCAATCAACCCGTGGCGTGGAGAGCAATAAAAACAACATGCCATATATATTCTGTGAGGGTTGCTGTCCACCCCTGTCGAGCCGACCTATTATGGTTACAACTAGAAGTTGCATAGTGGCTATGCTTCTGTTTAAAGCCTTTTCCTTAAGGTCCTTTTATGGTTCGGTTATTTTGAAAAGGAATATGTACCACAAACACCATAACCGCCTACCCCCGCCCCCTCTTCTCCATTTTTTCTCTCCATGTTTTCATTATAGGCTAACAACTGAAAAAGACTACCTGCTCCTTGATCTTAAAATCTGATAAGACACTGGAATCCAAACTTTATCATACATTGTTTTTTATGGAACAGGTGGCTAACGAGTAAGCAGCTCATCCGATGGTAAGTGATTACCGTCGCCCATGGACATCTTCAACACCAGAGGAGTCGCAGACGATCAGCTTATTCATATATCTTTTATTAAATTGAGAGTAACAAACGAGCACACAGTTCACCTGATGGTAAGTTATTCCTGTGGCCCATGACATCTACATCTTAATCCTCGACAAGGAATCATAATGCAGATGCGTTATCACCCTCGCTGGTATTTTGTGAGGGCGTAGTCCTAACCCATGTCGAACTGACCCATTAATTCTGCAGCTAGAAACGGATACGGAACGGCAGTGCAGCTCTACCGCTGAACTCAGTCTTTCTTTCTATCTCCACAGCTACGATGGAGTTATACGAGGGCAAGGAGCGGTGGCTGCCAGCGGGCGCGGCGTTCAGCTCGTTCGCGTCGGAGCGTGCGCCGGCGGTGGAGAGGCAGGCGTACATCGTGCCCGGCGCGGCCGTCGCCGCCGGCGTCACCGTCACCGAGCGCTCGCTCACCGACCGACACGTGCTTTGTGAGCATATATTTTTTTTAATTATATTTTTGTCATCGAGCCAAACGCAACGAACTCACAATTCAACACGACGGTGAAAGTATTTTTTTTAATTTTAAAAGTATAACAAAATTTTATCGTGTCCTTAAACTGAGTTTGTATGTTTACTTGCACATTCTCGTATCGTTTGCTGATATTTAACTGCATTGTAAATGTGGTTAATTAGTAGCAGGAGACAAAATACGCCCGTGGCTCATGACACCCACATTCGTCCGTGATATGCAGATGCTCTCCTGAGGACTCGGATCGAATGTCTCGTCACCGGTAATAAGCGTCTCCGGACCGTTACACTCCTCAGACAAAACACAGCAGGGTAATGCTGCTCTTTAACATTGGTATAATACCAATTATTTATTTATTTACCATTTATTGTATTAACCTTAACAAAGTCTAAAGTTCCCAAAGGGCGGACTTAATGCCAAAGGCATTCTCTACCAGTCAACCCAAGGTGTAGTGAGATATGTGATACGTGTAGCAATAAATAAATGAATAAAAAGAAAAAAAAACTAAAAATAACTGATACAAAAATAGAATAATCCATATATATATATGGATTATTATTCATATTCGATTTCTTGCAGTGGCGCTAACAACGGGCGCAATAGTGGAGATCCCGTGGGCGTTCCTAGACCCGCGACGCCCCGCCGCCCCCACCGCCGAGCAGCGGGAAGAGGGCTTGTTGCCATACGCGCCGGAGCTGCCATTGCCAGCAGATGCCATCCTCAACTACAACCGCACGCTGCATCGCGTGAAGGCGTTGCACACCCATCCCGCTGGCATCGAGTCTACCAGCTTGGTGCTCGCCACTGGCCTGGGTGAGTCCTGATTTATGTCACGTTCAAACACTTACATCGGTCATGTCTTTGGATGGTCCGGCGAGGGCGATCCAACGGGCCTACACGAGATATACTCGTGGCCTATTCTTTCATATTTGATAGCATTCCATATTCCAAAGATGGAACTTTCTTAATGCTGGCTGACTTGTCATTGTTTCTTCACCCCAGAGGACTTTGGGCCAGCGTCGTCTTCTTACTCCTTACTCTATGCATGTCACACAGCTCCCGAGTCTATTTAGTTGAAACTGTAGAAACAGTTAGGCCCAACAGTACACCACATGCAATACAAATACTAAAAAAAAGTATAATCCATTGGTCAAATTTCTATTATAGTCCGTGATTAAAGAAATCTATATACCTCCGATATTATGCATATTATATGGGTGGCATGATTAGAGAAGAAGTGCGAGTGATTGAGCAAAAAAGGGTGTATTGCCATTGTTAAAATTTCTTTGTCCGTAAGTTTTAAGCAATTTATTATTTGGTATATTTTTTACTCCCTCAGAAATTGCACGTAATATTGGTGGGATGATTGCACAAGAAAATAGTGAGTGTATTTGCGCGAATATACGGCACTATAATAACTAGCGCAATGTATAAGTTACGGCAAATAAGTCTAGCGCTGACCGTTAATGCGCAAAAGTCGAAGATATGATATCCCCGGGGAGTCAAGAGGGCGCGGGCGGCCATCCGTGAGCGCTTATTGGATCTCCAGTCGTACTCTGCCCCGCGCACCGATACGACACCCCTCTCGCTCCTGTTGTACAGTCACTTTTTAAATTTAATTTTAATTCTTTTTTAAATAAAAATTGTCAAAATTTTATTTTTGTGGAAAGTGGTACACTTTAATGTACATTCTGTACACTTGTAATTAATAAAAAAAATCTACAAAATTTCATTCGCGTAAAAAAGTAGCCTTCCAGATTATAATCTATGTCCGTGCTAAATTTCATCCATACAAACATCCAAACTTTCGCATTTATGATATTAGTGAGATGACGATGATGATGTTATTATATAACTTATTTAAACGAACGAGCTTACATATAAAAAGTATAAACAAAAACACTTTATTCGTAATCAAAATGCGTTCTCGACTGTACCCATGCGCAGCTATCCCCTCCACGTTTCGTTCACCGCTGGACTTGCAGCGACCTATATTTAATTGTCTAGAAAATATCGACGTAGTCTAAATCGACCAGAAAAGCCAAAAATTTTGTTTTCATCAACTAATCTCAGTATATTTTTTCCAGATCTATTCTACACGCGTGTGGCGCCTTCGAAAACCTTTGATCTACTCAAAGACGACTTCGACTACCATCTGATCAGCATAGTTCTTGTCGCGCTGATCGTCGCCTCGTACAGCACCAAATACTTCGCGTCGCGCAAGATGCTCAAGATGGCGTGGAAGTGATGCCAGTGAGAGATGTAGCACTATTACGTTTGGGCATTTCGGACCGTATCGCGCAGACTTCAGAGATCAAATTCGATCGAAGTTATTTCACATATGCCTTTTATTTGTAAGATATCAACGTAATGTCGATTGTAGGTGTAACTAACATATTTCTATTCATTAACTATTAGGCATGATTGCAAGGCTGGACGTCTATTTGCTATAAATTTCTATAATTGAAAGATATAACGTGTAAGTGGAAAGCGACCACAGCGCCATCTTGAGGTACTTATTACGATTTATTATACTAATGCATCAATATGGGAGGGTTTTGATACTAAGACAGCGACACGGACATTAAGGGTGTACACACAAAACAAAATTGAACTTATCTGGGAATCGAAGCATGATGCTGATGTCTGAACCGCGTGATTTTGAATGGCTTTAGTTAAAATTTATATAGAATATTTTGTAAAACGAGAAATAAGACTAAAAATAAACACGAGTTACAAGGCTTTAGCATAATTTAATTTAATATATTTCAGTCCTTCGTAGCATTGCGAGGGTTCTGTAAATGATATATACATTGCAATCTGTCTCAAGAGTAATTTTTGATTAGTGAAGTGATATAATAAAATAGAAACGTATCATAAAGCTAATTTTTTTTTTTTGATAACTTGAAAACTTTAGCGGAAATATTTTTTTCATATAACCTGCTTCGATTATATATATATATATATATATATAATTCTACTACTAATATTCTCGTTAAACACTTCGACTGTGCTTGAATGCTTGAGCTTAGAGACGGCTCACGATAAAAGTCGAGTTGCGGATTCGAATCTACGACGGTTCGCAGACCGCATCCCAGCCACAAGGTTTAAATTCCTTTCGTTATTAACGAATAGAATTTCTCTTCAAAGATGTTAGTAAGAGATTGATTACCAAGATCATATTTAAATGTCTTACTTTCTATTTAAATTCCGCTAACTACTGTTGATAGATTTTTCAACATTTTCATACTCATTGTATTTTTTTTTTCACTAAAACCAGTATAGCATTTAATTTATAACGTCGCCAATAAAAATAATGATTAAAGTGCCTATTGATTGCTTACTATGTAAATATATCAAACAATAAATGAATTTTCTAAAATTAGTAAATGTAGTGTAAATGAAGCCTCTTTATTAATATGTACTCTAGGGTTTACGTGATACGGTTCAAAATCCATTCTAAAGGACTTTAGATAATTTATATATAAATATAGTTTCGTGGTTCGTACATTGTGTGAGTGTAACATAATATTGTAATTTCTCTGGACGATGACAAGCATTTGAATATTTTTAATCTGTACTTTGAAGCGCGTCTACACTTTTTAGAGTAGATATGCACTTGTCATGATTAATGTCATATATTTTACAAATTAATTAAAAATGTTAATTTAAGAGTAATAGGTTAAAATAGTTACCATTTAATTGAAGGGAAATTATAAAATGAAAATAAATCTGTACGTAAGCACTGGCACGGGTCTAGAGAATCTCATTGAATGACAATTGTACATTCATGACACCATCGTATCCAATGTGTATCAAACGGATACCGGTGGATATGGATTGAAATAGAAGAACATTTGCATTTAGATGGCCTTAACTCAATCTGCTTAACCAATCCAAAAATTTAGAAAGAGACCATTAAAAAAACCTTAATAGCATTAGACAATGGGGTTGAGCAGCTTAAGTGTCTTGGCATACATACATATATGTATATACATATATATATATATATATATATATATATATATATATACATATATATATATATATACATATATATATATATATATATATATATATGGGTCAGAAATTCAGAGATCACGATCGGTGCCAGTAAATATACTGCAAATGTGCGTCATCGTTCCGGAAGCAGTGTAAACTAAACAGGTTTCTCGGCGTTAGGTTCTAAGTTGGTTTGAGGAAAAAGTTAAAATTTGCCGGTTATCGTTTTATTGATTACAAGCTGACAGACGACATTCAAATTTCATTATTAATACAAAGAACTAAATGTAATTTGTTTATCAATTTCTGGACATTTAGCACGCAGTCTGTTCAGGTATTAAAATAATATTTGAATAAAATATACTCTTTAGAAAATCACATTAGAGTAAAAGATATCAACATTCGCTCAAAATAGAATTAAATATTTATTATTTAAAATTTTTTAATAAGCTTCACAACTATATTGTTGTAATATCAAATATAGTGTTGAAACATTTTTGTTTTGAGTGTGTGGATAGATGTTGGCCATAATGGCTTCTACAGCTTTACCGGAACAGGCTCTGTGGACTAAGAAACGATAACAACGACAGAAGGGAGTGATCGACGATCCGAGGATGTTCTAAACCTCCACTCATCCCTCTATCGGAGGGGAGGAATGTTGGAACAGAATTGCTATGAAACAAAAGAAAAAAGTCGGCTTGCTCTTTAACATCTCAATGATCAATCAATTACGATAACTTTAGCTAGTGAAATTTAAAGTATTTAATTTATGGGTGGTTTGTATATGTATTTATATTGGAACAAGATCATTCCATAATTCATCATTACTTATAACCAAACAATGACATGTATTCAAGTTATATTATTCTCATTACACATTTACACTGGTTTCAGTACATATCGGTTAAATGAGTTGTGTTCAAATCATAAATGTCTACTGTTATTTAAATTAAAAGTATTATTTAATATTTAAATGTTATCTATGAAATAATCGTATCGACATACAAAGCGATATTTAACCTATATATACAATAATGCCACAGGTCACCCCCCATAAAATGTTTCCGTATGTTTCACAGATTTTATTGAATGGGGCAAGGAAAGAAAATAATGAAATGCAAAGATGATACGATTGACTAATCCAATAAAAAATCTAGGAACTTTATACAATCTAACACAATATGCCATTACACACGGCGTTTTTTATTATTGGTGTGGTGAGTGAAGATTGTCCTTCATGCGGCAACTGTAGGGGTGAACAGTACATTATACATCGTGATTTTTAATTAATTACTAATCAATTAAAATTTGCGAATAGAGACAACTTTGCAAAATCTCGTCTGTGGATTATACAAGTTATAGAAATGTAAAATTTATTCTTGGTTGCTTAATATTAAAAAAAATCCACTGCACATTATGTTTGAAGTAGCATTTTTAATTTTGTTCATTCATTATATTTTGTGTTGCAAGTCAATTATATTTATCTCGTCACAAGGTAGCATTTAAGGGCAAAGTATTAAGGTAATTTTTGTTTTATTTAAAGCCTATATTATTAATTGTTGTGAATTGTACGTACACATGGGCGTATAAGAAAATGGATTTTTTGTATACAATATTTATTAAACATCGAATACAATCTAAATTTTGGTACTTGGCAGAATTTTTTATGGGCTTTGTTAGAAAGTTATCTAAAAAATTACTGTTGGACTTTTTTTTTCCTTATGATTTAAACTTTACAAGGACATTCAGCAATTATTTACTTTAATATTTATCCTTGTATATTCCTCAATGAAATGTTTACAAGTGTTTACTTAACCAGATACTGTACAAAACTTTGTTTGATTACATCCAGAACTTATAGAATATACTTAACCCACTTTAACAAAATCTTTTAGACTAATAATAGTAATTATTTAGTGTGGAATCCTACTATTTATAAGTTTATGGCCTCACATCTCGTTTCTTTTTCAAGTATTGGCTTACGCGAACTGTTAACGTTATATTGAACAAAATGTAGTCCAGCGAACGGATTACTTACTTTTGTCTATGAACATCAACGACACTAACTTATTTTTAAATTAAATATGTGATTCAGCAATAAGAGTAAATGTTCAAAATGTAATGTGTGTTCATTGTAAAGGAAGTGTTCGGCCAGCAAAATAAACATTACTAGCTTTTTAACATGTCTAGTATAAAGCAAGTTATTAGCGAATTTGACGAAGCCACCATTACTGAACCATAACGAGGATATTTCGCGCCAAAATTCCTTTAAACACTTATTATTATCATTCCCATGACTGACATGATGTTGGCAGAACTCTTTTTACAGACAGAAAACATTTTTGTTTCGGGCTGATGGCCGCTGTTTGCCCGAGGTCTGTTACGGTTTCACCGGATCAGACGAGACCTCGTATTAGATTTGACTTCATCATGTTCAATGGTTGCTAGAGGGAAAACTCGCACATTATTATCAAAATTAATTCCAGTCATTTTGTCGCTTCAGACGAAAAAGGCGACCTATATTCAAAGAAAAAATAAATACTTCAATTTCATTGTCACAACGTTGTGCTATACAAGTTGAAGTCCTATCCAATCAGATAGTGTTAGACTGAGCGATGATGTGGGTGCGTTTGCAATATTTATTAATAAAACTATAAAATAATAAACAAATTTGTTTTTCCAGCGAAAGATTTGTTGTTATAAATAAAAGTTAAATTACCAACTGCCACGACGAGTGTTTTATTAAGTTTGTTTATACTCTATATAATGCACGAAATCTAACTACGGTGTTACATTAAAATAAAAGACTTGTTAATGTTAATTTATTATTAATAGAAGTAACCTCTTGATCTAGTCAGGTTGCATTCTTTAATGTACACATATTCATATACTAAAGTAGTAGAAACAGTTATAAACTACCAATTTTAACCTAAAAGCCTCGACTAACCCTTACAGGAAGCTTAATTCATAACCCTCCACAGAAGTCACGCATGCATCGAGTACCTATACTCGTTATTATAAAGGGTAACGAGAAGCCAATATACGAAAGTTGACATATAAAACAGCTTTAACAAATACATTATCGGTTTCATCTGAAATCGGCATTAATTAAAAAAATATATAATATTAGACAAAAATATTTTGTGCCAGTTATATATAATACAGGTTTATTACCAGCAAAAATATATGTATACATATTAATAATATATAAAAAATTATCTTATGCCTAACGCATATATTGATTGCTGAAGATGCAACAAATTAAGGCGTATATAATAACATATTTTGTATGATGGACATACAAATGTACATGAAATAATTAAACAAATGTGTAAATATAAAATTAAAACTATGTAAGTATTATATGATAATTATTAATATGCAGTCTGTACTATAATTAGTTTTTCATGGTTACACTTTCAAGTAACTTTTCGGTTGTTTTACACGTGCGAAATGTGCAATGTTTTTTAAGAGATTCCGTTCGTTCAGTTTAAGAGAAATCAAACCTTACCTTTGTTGTATTTAACGTGGGATTTTACGTCGTACACATATTAGGACCATATTCACGGTATTTACAGGCGAGTTTTAAAACAGGCATCTCAATGGCATTAAAGCTATTGTTTATAGATCCACAATTTTATAAAAGTGTTAATTAATGCATGATTTTAAGGATGTTTTTTTTTTCTAAATCCATCAAACGTAGGACGTAACGATGAACTATAAGTCGCTTAGTTGCCATAGTTACCCCTGTTACTAGCGCCTTATATTTTAAATTAGCACTAAATATTACCTGTCACGATGTTATTAATTGAAATCACTTGCTATGTTATTTCCAAATAATTTACTTAATACGAAATATTATCTATATATAATAGCTACTTTAGTATAGTCAGTACACACGGTCACAAGTTTATTATTTAATTTATATTTAAGAAATGTATATAGATGGGTGTATTCATTTTACAGCTAGCCATAAAGTAAAAGTTTTATAGACTAAAAGTAAAAATAATCTTTCTCGTTAATCAACTAAAACATAATTATCAGATAAACTAAAACGTACAAACTTTGGCTTGTGTTAAGTTCCATATTACAAGAAGAAATTATATTGATAACAGAGCTAACAATAATAAAACTAAAATTACAACTTTAATTAATTATATTTGATTATTTGACTTGGACTTTTTTAAATATTAATTTAATATTTTTATTTAAATCTCCATCGGGGGATCTGTGAGGAGTTCCAGCAATAGGCTTCAGTTCTATGTACTTCATAGCCGGGGGTCGCAGGATGTCTTGATTGGCGCAAAGTTTCCGTAAATGATACCAGGCGGCTCCGTAGTTGGTTGTCAGTATCTGCTTGTAGAAACCCACTGCCAATTCCTGAAATATTTTTTTATGTTACACTTATGCGAAGCCAAAGGTTACGTTAAGTTATTATATATAATATATTCTTTTATCATATATTATAATAATTAATATTAAATACTTAATAACTAAATAAACGAGCACTCAGTTCACCTGATGGCAAGTGATTCCTGCGGCCCATGACATCTACATTAATCCTTGACAAGGAATTATAATCCATATGCGTTGTCACCCTTGAGGACTGAGATGGAATGCCTCATCACCAGTAATATAGGTCTCCGGCTCACTACATTCACCAGATGAAACACAGGAGCATTATGCTGCTATTCTGAGAGGGCGTGGTCCCACCCCGTTCTAGCTGACACATTAATTCTCTAGGTAGAAAAAAACTGCAGTGTAGCTCTACCACTGGTAAACTACTAGAATCAAAATACAAATAATTTTATTATGAATTGAACATAGGCATATGTGGTATATTTTAAAATAACTTTATTTATTTTTTTCAATAAATCGCATATAAATTTCATGTACATCTTATAGTTCAAAAAAGATGGAACGCCATTGAAGGAATGTATGACGCAAGATATCTGAAGAAAAGCGGGGGAATCACCGATATACTTACACCCTACAAAGAGACGATTATGAAGTCCATTTAAAAAATGCGGAATATGCAATGGGTGACCGACTTTTAATAGGAAAAAAACTGAAGAGGCTTTGGGCGTCTGAGGTATCAGTTCATTTTGGAAATAGGGGGTATCTTGCCCAAAATAGTTTGGGAATCCCTGCTCTAAAGTAAATCGTATCGGTCCCAAGGATACTTGCTCTGCCTAGTGTTGGTATGGTGTCGGGTAGGCTGCGTCGTCATCTATGTAAAAACCTCTGCATATGTATTACTAAATTAGTTGTTTATGCAGTAATAAATACTTTTCTTTCTTTCTTTCTTATATTTTCTCGTGGTTATAATTATAAACTAGCTGTAACACGAACAGGTTAAGGAACATTCTACGACGTTTTCCGGAATATCAGTTTAAAATAATGTCACTGTTTCGTTTTGGTTAAAGAACGAATACAATATTTTTTACTAAATACTGTATGTTTAATTTCACATACAACAATAGATAGTTATTTTCTAAAGGAATATACGAATCTGGCTATACGATTGCTGGAGTTAATTACCTGGAGACACAAATTGGACCCCTTTGCCAATATGACAATATCATATACGTTTCTATACTCAAATATAAATGGTATACTTACTTGTAAAGGTCGTGGTTGCTTTTTTGTCAGATAGATGTCGACACAGGACATTGCATCTTCGAGTCTTGACTCGTCTAACTGTAGATCGATAACAAGCCGAGGTAATGCCATCAATATGCCTTCCTGGAGCCGGTAGGCGGAGCTGATGCGGTACGAGCACCCTTTGTCCTTCAGTACACTATTTTGAGAACTGCTCCGTAAGTATTTGTATATGTGTGGGAGAATGTCTCTGTAAACAATGTGTCCTTGATGATCAACTTTAAAAAAAAATAGGAAGGTGACCATAATATATATATATATATATGTATATATATATTTATATATATGTATATATATATATATATATATATATATATATATATATATATATATATATATATATATATATACTGCAGCCAAAAGTTTAAGATCACCTTAATTAAAGTAGGAAAATAAAGTAAAACTCCAATAAAATATTTAATGTTTAATGTTTAACCTGTTTAATTTTCTAATAGAACATTGATTGACAAACAATATACTTTAAAAGCGTAAAGAAATATTAACAGTCCATGCAGAAAAAGGCTATAGTTAGCTAAACAAAACAAAATAAAATCTAAAGGAGGATTTTTCATCAAAAATCCTCCTTTAGATTTTATAATTTTTCTCAAATCTTTACATACGGGCAATCAATTTGTTATGGTGTCTTGTGATATATTGTTCCATTTTTCGCATGAAGCATTTCACATTTCTTCTCGCGAGGATGGGCCACGATTACGGGCGCTCCTATCAAGCTCTTCCCACAAAATTTCAATTGGATTGAGATCCGGGCTCTGAGGAGGCCAAACCACGATTTTGTGGCTCTTTCTCTTCTAAATATCCTCTACATAATTTTGAGCTATGATTGGGATCAGTATGTTGTTGGAAAATTAATCCATCTCTAATTAATAGAATAGAAACGGCATTTTGTTCTAAAATGTTTTTGTACTGTTCCTTTTTCAAAATTCCTTCAATTTCAAATCGCCAATTCCTTGGCTAGAGAAGCAACCCCAGACCATAATTGAGCCACCTTTATTGTTGGGAATACAAAATTTGACATCATCTTTTCTTGGGCAATGCGTCGAACGTAATTTCTACGTTTTGAACCGAATAAAAACTTCGGTTCAAACTTGGATTCATCGGTCCAATGCACTTTTTTAACATCTTCTTCAGTCAATTCTCGATGGAAAAGAGCCCACTGCATCCGTTTTTTCTTGTTTAGCAGAGGTTTTCGAACGGCAACGCGACCATACAACACAGTCATCGTTTTACTGTAGTCATTGATAAACTCGGGTTTTGTTTACTTCAACGCGGATTCCTGGTGTTGTTAAGCGTCTATTTCACTTGCTGGTAACAACAATGAAATTATCTTAACTAGACGTGGTAGCTCTCGGCCTTCCCGAGCGTGGACGATCTTTAAAATTGCCCGTTTCCCTGTATCGAGTTATTGTGCCATGAACACAAGTCTTCGATAACTTCAGTTGTGAAGCAATCTCATGTTCGGATTTGCCTTCATTATGTAAAACAACGATGGCAGATCGCACTTCACTGCAAATTTTTTGAACTTTCCATTTTATGACCACATCACTGTAGAAACCACAAGATTAGACTAATTGAGATTGTGTTTGAACAAACCCAAATAAACTCGGGTAATAATAAGTCAGAAACACGTATTTTCAGGGGCTAAATAATTCTAAATATTGACCAATACGTAACAAAAGCAAAGTAATTAGTAATGAGGACATCATAAAAATATTATTACGACTCTACCACCTGGCTCTAGCGCAGCGTTTGTCGATATTTGAAATCAATAGATGTTTATTGTCCAATAACTTGAAAGTAAACAAAAGAATGACTTCTTTAAATATTCGATACTAACAATAGAATATGCAGATGTGCATTTCTTTTATTTATCCTATGGGATTTTATTACAATTGATGGATAATTATGTTGTTTATGTGCGGTCTTAAACTTTTGGCCGGCAGGATAATTCAGCGAAGTTGTATATAATTATATATTTTTTAAAGAAAGAAAAGGTAAATTAATTTACCCAATGGTAAGTGATTACTGCGGCCCATAAACAAGGATTCAAATTGCGCAAGTGTTGCCACACCTTTGGTCTGGTGTTGAGATTGAATGCCTTGTTATCCCTTATAAATAACATAAAATGTAAAAATAAGAACATCTTATTAATATAGATATAATTATAGAGATCATTTAATAATTTCATAGAGATATGTTAAGATTTAATATACATATGGTCAAAACGACCAGGTATTGTGTTATTCCTATTGGTACAGCCGTTAACAAAAAAAAAGTAGTGACTGGGTGTTGAAATACATTACATATTAGATTTAGCCTACAATAATGAAATCTTTTACTCACTTAATAGCACGACTCCGGATAAAGTCCTTAGAAAGTGCCGCCATGGTACTCAGAAGATTCAAAGCCGCCCTAGCTAAAGGCGGTTCCGAGGCCATTTTAGTGCAAAACGGTGACCAAACTAAATGAACTAGAGGCAACAATTCGTCGTCATAGTGCCGTAGGATGGGCAGCCCCTGAGTTAGGACTTTTAAAGCTAAAATAGCATCGTCACGCCGTTTAGATGGGACGAAGTTGATGCAACGTTTAAGTATTGATACCGTGACTGTTATATGACGCGGTGGAGGCGAAGACTCGTCTGGAATAAGAAAAAATAATACTAAATGTGATGTCTTACAGGATCTCTAATAAAGACAATTTTAATTATATATCTTCGTCATGAGATAAAAGCACAAAAATAATTTGACTACCATTCTACTTATTTACAAAATTTTACAAAAGTATTTAGAGCAGGCAACACACTTTTAATGTCATCGTAAAAAGAAAATTTATCTTTATCTGTATCGTATTATAATGCTTATTTTAAATGGCTTAATTTAAAGCAAACATAGTTTCGGAGTCATTGCATCAATGTACATACTTGTTACTTTGTCGTCATAATCCACTACATCCTCTTCTTTATTATTCATATCCTCTCTGAACATCTCCTCCACAGTCTGCCCGCATTCTTCCTCAAACTCTTCGCTACTCAGCAATCGCTCTGTTTTTTGTTTGTTCTTAGTATATTCTACAGCATCCTTTAGTATGTCCACATTTATAGTGTTTAATGGCGGGTCTATCGTTTCATCTTGTATTTGAAACCACTTTCGAACGCAAGTGATGTAAGTGTGAAACACTTGCAGGTAAGCGTATAGATCTTTCTCGTGGTATTTGTCGCAGCTTTGAACGAGGACCTTTTAAAGGAAAATGAGGATATTTTTTATGTATTGTAAACAGAAAGGATCCTAGCAGAAAGGACAATGATTATATTATTTATATTGTCTCTTTCGCTATCTGCACTTAAGTATGCGTGTACATCCGTGTGGTTCCGATATAACGGCTCAATTTTTTTTATGGTAAATAATTCTTAAGCAATAGTCTAATGGTATACGTACTATGAAACTTAACGTCTTTGTCGTTTGAATCTTCTCCTAGTCAAGCATTCAAGCTTTTGTTTAGAGTGAATCTTAGTAATGTTAGCACCGTCTAAAAACGCGACCAGTTATTGGCTCCCTTGTTTCAGGACCACGCAAAAAACATTGGTATATTGTTATTTTAATATAAAACATCCGGGGGTAGAATATAATAATAAAGCCCTACTAGGACCGGCCCATCATCACGGACAGGACTATTCTTGGGAATCAGCCTGATGTCGTGTTGGTGGACCCATAGTCAAAGATAATTTAAGACGACTTCACCGTCCCCTATGATGAGAATCTTCTAAATGCTAAAACAGATAAAACGACAAAATATCTGGACCAGAAAAATCGGAGAGTGTCATGTGGGCTGGTGTGCCCACCGAAATTAACCCTATAGTTATGTCCGCAAACGGGTTAATCCTAACCAGCCTTGAGGGGCCGATTCATCTGAGTAGGTTGGGACTCCGTGACGGTCAGCTCCGGGCTCAAATGTCGGTCGTTTGGTTTCCCTGACGAGAGATTCTGGTCTGGTTGGTTTTTGTATATGTATTTTATTGTATTTATATATTTTAGTGACCAACGTGGCAGAGGTAGAATTGGTTTCAACCCATAATAATATGTTTAAAAAAAAAAGAGAGTAACAAACGAGCGCACAGTCCACGACATCTACATTCATCCTTGACAAGGAATCATAATGCAGATGCGTTGTCACTCTCGAGGACTGAGATGGAATGGCACGTCACCAATGGTAAAGGTCTCCGGATCCCCATACTCACCAGACGAAACACAGCAGCATTATGCTGCTATTTCACGCTGGTATTCTGTGAGATCGTGGTCCTACCTCGTTCCAGCTGACCCATTCATTCCGCAGCTAAGAAACTGCAGCGTAGCTCTACCACTATAAATAAATATCTCCAAAATAACAATAATAATTTTTATTTGCAACATGACATAAGCTCAAGTTTGTAGTAACTGTGAAGCTTGTGCTAGTCTAAGCTGTGTTACAAGCTTCAGCGTTTAACCGTTTAATGCTAATTATGAAAGTACGATTAGGGTGACCATGCTAGCAGTAAAGTTACAACTTACGTCGTTGACTATTCCATACAGACAGTCCAGTATGCTTGTGTCACTGTATTCCATTACCACAGACAATATTTCGAGAGCAGATTGAACGTTCCACACCTGAAATAAAAAGTTTTTGTTCTTTCATTATATTTAAAAAAAAATATATATATTATCGGCTTCATAGATATTACCTTATGGTGAGTGATACACAGTACCCCAGATAAGATATCGCTGGTGTCCCATGACGACTACATCCGTCCACAACCAAGATTCAATCTTGAGGACTGTGATGGAATGCATCACCTGTAATTGGACCAACCAAACGAAACCCAGCACAATGCCGCTATTTCACGCTGGTGTTCTGTAAGAAAGTGGTTCTTTCGGGATAATTTTTGCGAGGAACCACTTTTTTTCCACCACATTACCCACTTCACTTTCTCTTCTTACCTTTTTAAGTCTGTTTGTGATCTGACTAGTGAAGTAGTCCGCGTTGCTGGAGATCAGCGCCGCGACGTTGTCGTGGCCACAGGCGACGGATATCTCGTTGATCGCCTTCAAGCCGGCGAGGTGGAGCAATTCGTAACGACTTCCTGTGACAATAGACCAATGATTAGTTTTTTATTCGTTGTGGTTGATTTGGTGAATTATTTTAAGACAGACCTTAAAAATAAAAGCGGACTTAATGATAATTAAGTAACAAACAAAAACAAAAAGAAATCAACTAATCAATCTACGGGTTGACGAAATTTTGAGGGGTCCATGCCCGAGAAGGACAGCAACACGGACTAGTCCCGGCTTGCCGTAGCACAACGAGAGTGCTAAGGGATCCCAGGCCTCCCCTAGAACTGGTTTATGCTCAGTGCAAAGCGACACCGGTGCGTGCCGTAGGAAATCGCGAAGGTTTCTAATTTTTTTCTATATAGCCATGGCACTTTGTGGTTTTATGACAATCTTGACAGTTAAATCTAAACAAACTCAAATAATACATATTTACCCGACTTCCGAAGGATAATGTATTTTGAGCGTATGTATGTATTTACATACATACATACGCTCAAAAAAAATACATACGAGATGTATGTCTAATTCTTTGACACACTCTAAAGCCTTAGTTCCCAAACTTGGACCCCAGGGGTGCACGGGAGACTCGACGGGGGTCTACGTTGGCGTGATAAAGAAATGAGGGTTCACAATTCAAAGGTAAGCGGGGTCCACGAAAATGTATTTGCTTTCGATAGTGCAGAATTAAAATGTTGGCTTGACTTCATCTATCAATATAAGCAGATGGTATATTAAGAAGCTCAGACTTTTATTTGTAAAAACTTGCATATTCCACATTTTTTGTCGAGTCTTGGGAGTATGGTAGAAATGTAGCTGCAGGGGTCCACCGGAACCAGCTAAATTTTGAAAGTGGTTTATGAGAAAAAAAGTCTGGAAACATTTGCTCCAAAGCCAAACCTAAGCTTAACCTTTTAACGGATTTCAACGTCTATGTCATTAGATTCATCCCAGTTGTGAGAGTGACAAAAGGTATATTTCAATATGGAGTCCGCGAAAAAAAAATTAAGGGATAATTGTGCCGGTTACCACTAATAGAGGTCTCGGTTGAACGCCCTAAGCGCTCGGTCTCCTTTCAAATCGTTGATGCTGTCTCTGGCGCAGCCCTCGGGCTAACAGTAGCCCGAAAAATAAAAAATAAAGATTACATTTAAAAATAAAGTTTTCGCAACAGAGTCACTGGTACAACAACTCTAGCGACAAACAATTTAGTTGCCTTTAATAAAATAAGAAGTGTTTCATCGTAAACTTTTCCTAGTGTTTATCTGGACAACGAGCAACGAGCTCGTGCATGCTTAACACTACAAGAATAAAATTAAAGGAACAAATATATATAACTAGTCTGGCCATAAATACTGTTGCATAAAAACTTTTCTTTTTTTCAACTTTTTAATTATTTTGAATTTGGAACACGTTTATTATTTTAAAAACTTCTTTCGATTTTGTGCCATTTCACATATTTTTTCATGTTCATTATCAAATTACAATATGGAATGGGGTGTTAAAGAAGATAGTATTGCAGTGATCGCCTTGCACAAAGTGGGCACGGAGCCTTCGGTCACATTCCAGACACTTCAAAAGCTTGGTATCAGCCGTATGTTCGTATATCATACTATCAACAGATACATTAACACTTCCTCTGTCGAGACTAGAAAAGATCGGGGCGGCCGTGTGCTGTTACAACTACAAAGGCTGTTAATGCTGTTAAAGCCAGAATTCGTCGAAATTACACAGCAACAACATTAGGAAGCAAAAAATCTTATCGTGAGAAATGAAGATTCCCGCTAGGACTCTGTCGCGTATTATAAAACAAGACCTGAAGCTCGGTGTTTATCGTCAATATGTGCCCTAAATCAATCTTTACAATTAAAGAGACTGGGTCGATCTAAACGCCTTCTGTCGCGATACGGAGGTGAAAGGCACAGAAATGTCCTTTTTACCGATGAAAAAATTTTCACGATTGAAGAACACTTCAATAAGCAAAATGATAAAGTGTACGCTCACAGTTCTAAAGAAGCTGCTCAAGTGGTCGGAAAGGTACAACGTGGTCATCATTCAGCGTCAGTGGTGGTTTGGTGGGTCCTTTTTCACAAAACTACATTGTTGTGAAAAAGGAGTGAAAACTTCAGCCAAAGTGTATAAAGATACAGTCTTAAATCATGTTGTGAAACCTCGCAGCAATACACTTTTAAAAATATACCGTGGACTTTCCAGTAGGACCTGGTCACAAGGCTCGAACTACCCAAGCCTGGCTTGGAACCTACGTTCCGGCCTTTATAAGAGCTGAAGACTGCCCCTCATCTAGCTTAGACTTCAAATTATGGTCAGTTTTAGAGGACATGGCCTGCTCAAATCGACACGGCGACATTGATTCTCTCAAAAAATCTTTGGAGCAAGCAGTGGCGAAATTTCCCTTGGAAACAGTGCGTAAATCCATAGATTCGTGGCCAAACAGATTAAAGGCCTCTATAAAAGCAAAAGGTGGCCATTTTGAATAGAATATTTTTTATTTTTGCTGACCGACTAATAAATATGTAGGTATACATTTTAATAATATTACATTACATCATTAAAAAAATGCGTTTTTATTTTTAACAGAACTTATGGCCGGACTAGGTAGCTATATTTGTTCCTTTTATTCTTTAAACATACTAGATGTCGGTGATGGAAAGAAACCTAAGATTTACGAGAGATCTGCATGATTTCTTGTCGAGAGAATAATGCGACGCACTTACTATCCAAATGTACATGTGTGCCAGTATGTCACCTCTGCTTTTTTTTAAATAAACAATGAACAGAACGTCTTCCACGGACCGGAGCAATGCAGACATCAGCTAAGACTCAACTCACTGTGAATAGATGCTAAAGTAAAGCAACATATACAAGAGAAGCTTACCTATTCTCTCCAAGATCAAGCATAATGTCTTCAACAAATAAGGCTGGAATAGGGTTCTCAATTTCGTGGCCATCGCGCCGACACCCTCGGTGAGCAGACAGCATAGAGCAAGGTTGCGCTGCGCTTGAGCAAGGTTGCTGCAACCCCCACTTACGTAGGCAGTGTGAGGAACATCGTAACTCACGCCAGTGTATCGGGTCTCAGTGGTGCCCTCATACAAACCTAAATGGATAATAAGTGTTTCAGTACTTGATATTTTATAGTATCAGCTTCGTCATTAAAGCCCAATGTTAGTCCACTGCTGATCATGGCCAGGATTGTGCTAGTGGGATAGTATCAACTTCGTCATCAAAGCCCAATGTTAGTCCACTGCTGATCATGGCCAGGATTGTGCTAGTGGGATAGTATCAACTTCGTCATCAAAGCCAATGTTAGTCCTGCTGATCATGGCCAGGATTATTGCTAGTGGGATAGTATCAACTTCGTCATCAAAGCCCAATGTTAGTCCACTGCTGATCATGGCCAGGATTGTGCTAGTGGGATAGTATCAACTTCGTCATCAAAGCCCAATGTTAGTCCACTGCTGATCATGGCCAGGATTGTGTTAGTGGGATAGTATCAACTTCGTCATCAAAGCCCAATGTTAGTCCACTGCTGATCATGGCCAGGATTGTGCTAGTGGGATAGTATCAACTTCCGTCATCGAATCCCAACGTTAGAATGGCCTATATTGTGTGGTATTCGGGTCTGGGTATGTTGTATGTGCCGTGTCTTTGATATTACATCTTAACCTTCCCCCCTTCTCATTGCACATGTATCACATCGGCCTACGGAACAGAAGGATGCCTACAGAGGCATCAATATAGATTTACGCTAATACATACGTCACTATAAAATATTCTGCGCAATTATGTCATCTGGCAATAACCGAAAGATATTGCCGTGGTCGAAATAATCATTACAAATTCCCACCGGAGCCAACAAGCCTTTCTTAGTTTGTAAATCGAACATTCGATAAAGTGCATCGTGTAAGTGTAAGATCTTTGATGGTCTTACACCGTTTTTGAAGAATACCCGAATTAATAATC
Organism: Teinopalpus imperialis; assembly: GCA_029286865.1. NCBI lineage: Eukaryota > Metazoa > Arthropoda > Insecta > Lepidoptera > Papilionidae > Teinopalpus > Teinopalpus imperialis. The sequence continues at coordinate 339,979 of JAGSMU010000059.1, forward strand.
CCTTAGCGGTGTTGTGTTTCAAATGGCGTGTAAAAGGAACCCAATTAGGGTGCCCCCTTTAATCTAATAAAGAGGCCTTCCGTCTTATTTAGAAGTGGAAATGTGTGTGCATGTCGAATCTTCGTTTAAGATGAATGTAGGTGTTTATGGGCAGTGTGTATCACTTACCATCTGGAGAAAGAGGTCTTTAAAAAAAACTGTTACCCGAACTTTAGGAATATAAACTTGGAAGATATATCTATATTCACTGAGGCATGCTTCATCTGGTTTTTGGCAGAAATTAATGGGTCGACTTGACTGAGACAAAGCCACGCCCATACAGAATACCAGCATGACACAGGTGTGTAGTTTGATTTGTGCCAATATCCGGGTACAATTACAGGTCAGGTGGTGTTGACTTGGTCCTTAAGGGTGACAACACACTCGCCACCATGATCATCTTTGTAAATTATTGACGTAGAGGTCATGAGCCTCGATTATCACTTACCAATGAAGCGTAGAGTAGGAGTGGTGGAGCTACACTGCAGTTTGTTTCAAGGTGCAGAATGAATGGGTCAGCTCGACCGGGGTAGGATCACGCCCTCACAGAATACCAGCGTAAAATAGCGGCATAATGCTGCTGTGTATCGTCCGGTGAGTGCAGGGATCCGAAGACCTTTATTACTGGTGACGAAGCATTAGAATACCATCTCAGTCTCAAAGGGTAACAACGCATCTGCATTATGATTCCGTGTAGATGTGATGGGCCGCAGGAATCACTTGCCATCAGGTGAACTGTGTGCTCATTTATTACTCTCAATGTAATAAAAAAAAGAAGCGATATGTGTGACGGTTTATTGTTGGTTGTTGTTTTTATTATTAATAAAAAACAATATGTGGAACATAACTCACCCGGGACACTGTCCCTCGTCCACTCCCTAGGGTTGTACACCTCAATGTCCAACGTGTCCTCAGAAGTGATGGGCATCTCTCCACTGCTGACTTCCAACGGCAAATACCACAGGTCCTCCTCCAAATACGTGTCGAGTATACGCTGGGCGAGCGTTGGTGAGGAATTTGGCGCTGGATGTAATAGAATGGGTAATGTCCTATGTGATAACCGGAAACTTAGGTGTACAGCATAGAATATCAAACTGATGCTTTAGGGTACGGTCTGCGAAACTTAGTTGGAAAATCATCAGCTTAGTTGGAGAGATTGATCGGAACTTTAGTAATGTTAATTGCTGCTATAGTCGACGCATTTTAAACTGAGTCGTCGGGCAATAAATGTTACTGACAGTAGGAATGTGCACGCAATGCGACCCGTTATCGATACTTAATACTTGCGCACACAGGGTCGATGCGTCATCTCTAGAAAAGACAAAAACGGCCCTTTTCAGGGCCTCATTACGATCTATATACAGTTTCTCTATGATTACGTGGAAACAAACATTTTATCTTACAAATTAAAAACTTTTATTTTCAGATAGCGAAAAATTATTCCTATTTAATACTTAACATAATTTGGCATATCGATCGTACCTATCCCGTTCTCGATATGCACCTCTACAATTCTTACGCACATCACTACACCTCTCCATAAGATCTGTAAGTGCGAGCGAGACAGACAGATAAATATGATTTATGACCCAAAGCCTCAGTTCATAATGCGTCCACTATAATATTCTTCAAAAAAAATTACAAGACAATTTTATTTTTATAAAATATATCAACTCTTTTTGTATATACTTTTTTTTATTCCACGTCGCACTTTTGACCGCAGTCTAGGAGGATATTGCAACTTAGTCTCCATTGCAGATCGGTGAGCTTCACACGTCTACGATGGTTTCCTTATTATGTTTCAACATAAATGAGCTTTTAAAAAATCATTAACAAATTCACTGGCGCCGAATGCGGCGATCGAATCCGACCAGTCGCCAGCGGAGAGGCATTCCAATGCAAGTGCAGCTTGAATCTTTGATGTTTATGGTTTATTACTTATTATATCATTTAGCATAAGCTGAACTGTGTGATCATTGGTCTATCGAATTTAAAAAAAAAAAAATGTCCATTTAGCATATTCACCGGAGCCGAAGCAGTTGATAATATAGGCCATCTCGCACTCCCTCTGCTGGAGTAATTCCAGCATGTGGTCCAGCAGTAATTCTGCATACTCTGCCTCAGCTAGCAGTTGGCAGATACTTTGTAGACATTGTTCACATTGTTTGTTGTCCAAGTGCCGAAGATCACACCACGGAGACGAAGTCGGGGGCGGGGCTATCAGTTCTGGTATTAGAAATAATATAATTTTGTAAAAGAAATCTCATTCTCTTTTCACAAACAGATACCTATAGATCCTCAAATTATTATAGTCTTTATTATACATTCAAAACTCCGGTTGAGCAGCATTGAAAACCCAAAAACGATATTAGCTTACGAGTTTCAGTTACTTTATATACAACTCCAATAATGTGTTTAATTATTATTCAATTATATATTATATATAATATAATAATTGCGAACGAGACATTAAATCTCACACAACATCCCCTTTATTATTGAATTATTAACATCCCCCATTAATTGAACAACATTTTAAACGTTATATACATTTAAAAAAAAACACGGGGCGTCACCTCTTTGGGTGTGTATAGTTAGGAGTGTGCGGTTAGTGTGTAGCGCGGCGGCGTGGCGTAGAGCGTCGTAGAGCGCCTGTACCGTGCCGCGTGACGTCAGAACGGAGGTCAAGCGCTGCGGTCGAGCGTCGTCGCACAGTACTTTAATGTACCCGTGAACGAGGTTCAGCGACACTAACTTGCGATTAGAATCTGTAACACGGAATATGAAGTAATGAAGTACGCATAGCATATGCATATAATTTATGCGAAAGCTGTTATGTATTTATCGAAGGGTTGCCAACGCCTTTGATAAAAAATAGGGACATGTCAAAACAAAATAAATAGATACTCTTTACTCATATGTCTGCTTCCGGCGGGTTATGCACTATAGTGAAGGCGGTTATTTTGAAATTTGAAAATGGAATTACATGCGTGTAAATTAAAAAATCAGACAACTCATAGATATTAATACTGCGTGATTCGTTTATTTTAGTAATTTCCAGCTTATGCTGTCCTATGGAATTTTGCTATGGGGTAATACAACTGATTCATTTGAATATTGTCGTGAAGCTAGCTTGGAGTGGTTAACATTCTTCAAGAGCGTTCTTTTCAAAAAAAAAAAAATTGTACATAGTATTAGTAAAGGAAACTTTTTTGTTAAGCTTAATAAATTCTCTTCGTCGTTTTAATGATGATATATAGTTTTGATTATTTTATTTGGAAAGAATTTCATTAAAATAATATTTAATGTTGACTTATCTGATTATAAAGATCTCATTTTTTTAATGTAGTCTAATTTATTGTTGACATAATGACTAATAAATGTTTTATCTGTTTTTCGAATCAATTTTAATCTGTTGACTTTTGGATATTGTGTTTTCTTTATTTTTAACTTTAATCTACTTTAGAGATGACTAATTTGGATTTTATTATAATTAAATTGTATCTTTTGTAATTTAATCTGAAATAAATGATTTATTATTATTATAAATCTGCTATTATACATTAAAAAAATAGTACTAGATGTAGATTATAATATAGAAATGTAACATACCGATGTTATTTAACACCTTCGGAAGATTTCTTAAAGCAGTAAGGAAGTTGTCGCACAGACAGTCCATGGTATCTAGCCTCCGTTCCTCCGAAGCCTCAGCGAAGTATGAGCTGATCGTGTTGTTACAGTAATCTGCTACTTCTTGGTATTCGTCTTTCGACAGGGATATTAGGATATCGAGAACAACTGGTACGGAAGGCTGCATAGATCTAAAATACCAAAAAAAAAAATTTAATCGTTGCCATATACAAAAGTGTACAAGAATACTGTTACGGGGACGGGATAAAGAAGTTACAGATTTTTTTTTAATTTTTCGACACACGCGGTTTCAGCAGGAAGTCCTAAAGCATAGCAATAAATCAGATTACCATTTTTGGCAAAATTCAGGCTGAACCCATTTTCAGGCCGTTTCAGGCCTAATATACTTCACCTGTCTCCGAAACATTCTAGAAGATGTGTGAGAAGGATATATGCCTATACGTATGACAGAGAGAAACGAGTGTTTCGTTTGGGTTCCATCAAACTATTATTACGTTGAAGGCTATTTTCTATCCAACAAACTCTTCAGCTCGTAACAATACTATAAAATTAGAATCCAAAAATAATTCCAATCTTAATTTTGTTAGATTCCGAGCACAATATAGGTTTCTTCAAGAGATGGCTTATATTCGTAAAAAAATAATCATTAACCACGTGAATGGCGTAAGAAAGGTTTCCTTCCCTCTCTTTCTCTATATAATAAATAAATAAAAATAATCATTAACCACGTGAATGGCGTAAGAAAGGTTTCCTTCCCTCTCTTTCTCTATATAATAAAAAAAATAAAAATAATCATTAACCACGTGAATGGCGTAAGAAAGGTTTCCTTCCCTCTCTTTCTCTATATAATAAATAAATAAAAATAATCATTAACCACGTGAATGGCGTAAGAAAGGTTTCCTTCCCTCTCTTTCTCTATATAATAAAGAAATAAAAATAATCATTAACGCGTGAATGGCGTAAGAAAGGTTTCCTTCCCTCTCTTTCTCTATATAATAAATAAATAAAAAATCGATCAATGATAATACTACGTTTCTTACTAAATATGTAATTTAAATTACATAGAGAGTAACAAACGACCACACAATTTAGTTTTAGTAAGTGATTCCTGGGGCCTATGACATCTACATTCTTCCTTGGCAAGGAATCATAACGCAGATACGTTGTTGTGCTTTTAGGACTGAGATGGAATGCCTCGTTACCAGTAAATAAAGGGCTCCGGATCTCTTCACACACCAGACGAAACACAGCAGCATTCCGCTGGTATTCTGTGAGGGGGTGGTCCTACCCCGATCGAGCTGACCCGATCATTCTGCAGTCATAAACAAACTACAGTATAGCTCTACCAATGTTAAGTACATTGAAAGATATCGTGAACTTATTTCACTTTAACAATAATAATAAAACAGTTAATTGCCACATAAAAAAAAGTAATTAAATTAATTAACTATGGTGCTTTTTATACGTATCATTACATTTGTATACTGATTTTTTTTTTATATTTAAGACTTACGTATTGCATTCTTTCAGTATCCTCGCTGAGAGCACAGCGAGCTCCTTCCTTATCTTGAAGTGATCACGCGTGCAGAGCGGCACGAGGCTTCGGATCATGGGCATCAGCTTTTCACCCGCCATGATGTACCATTCGGGTGATCCCTTCACGATTTCTTTAATAGCTTTGAAGATAAAAGACAATATATGTCAGTTGCGTTAAACTTGTAACAATATATTTATATACTACATATATTTTACTCATGGCGACATTTTCCGATTATAACTAAACGTTGGTAACTGCACCATAAAAGAAAGAGAGAGACGTCTATATGGTTTAGGTTATGTCGCTGTAAATATCCGCTACTACGACTAAGTTGAAAATCATTTATTAATGGTCCTCTCATTATAATTCTATTCATAATAAATACTAATATTTTGTACTCTTGTGTCTCTCACGGCATAATTCAGTCATTTCTTTTTAATTTTATTATCACCCGACTTCTACGGTATATGACTCTCATCATTCTTCATATCATTCTATAAGGTATCATATATACGTTGTCACCCCTAAGGTTAAAGATGTAACGCTTAGTCACCAGTAATCTTTATTCACATGACATCACAGAATTATGCTGCTGTTGTATGTTGATTTTCAATGTGAGCATGCTCTTTTTCCGGTCAAAAAGACCCTTCAAATTCCATCTAGAACCAAGCTGCCATGTATTCACATGGCATACATACTATCTAATGACATTCTGGTTATTTATTTAACGTTTATTTGAGGATGATACTACTCCTTACATCTATACTCCTTAGTTGACTCTTTATCAAAGATGTATAAGAATATATTGAGATTCATCTATTTCGAACATTTATGTATTTATTACACAGTATTATTGTCATCATTTGTTAACAAGTAGAAAGTGTCGCCATGATAAATATCACCATACACATAGAGTAATACATCAATAACTAAATATTTATAATCATATGCAGATTTTATATATCACATACTATATAAATACACAGATTGTATGTACTGATAGAATATCCACAGACCATGCATGCAGACTAACATGAATAAATGTTTTAAAATTAATTACCCTTACTGCTTACATCATAGTCTATGGACTTGGATTTTACCATTGTGGCAAAGTCCGTCGCAGAGACACCACTTTTCTTGATTAAGTGTTTATCATGCATCGCTATGCATACTATACGGTGAATAACGTTTAGTGCCGACTGAAAAAAGAATACAGAACTTTTAAGGTTATTAGAGCTCTAAGCTTGCAATCACTTGATAGTAAAATTACTTAAATTTCTTTGAACCATGACACCCCCATTCATTCTTGCCAAGGAATCATAATGCTTATGCATTATCACTCCAATGATCTTAAATGGATCGCTTATGGTTGGTAATCAGGGATTCCAATTTTAAGCAAATTTAAAAGCAACTTAATGTTTGTTGGCTTTCTTACTTATTTCAAAACGAAAATGGACTTAATAGGTAGCATTTCTAAGATATGACAGGTTGACAAATATTTTTTTGGTATTTTGTCCCTTTATTATTTTACATATATTGAAGAAAAAAATTACTTAAAATAGTTGATTTAAAATTACGAAATTCTTGTGTATATGAATAAATTGTTATCTCAAAGCAAATATATTTGTGCTTGTACAAAAAGTTTCGTCAATTTACCACAACTACAGCATGTCCTGGATTGTCCATACATAAGGCAACATCCTGTAGAGTTACCAGAACACCAGGCAGAATGCCCATAAGCATGGTCACTATTAAGGGTTCTATGGTTGTGTCTTTTAGATGACACTTATTATCTGTAAGCCGCTCATGTGTTGATGTGTGTGCAGTTATATTTTTTAATGCAGCAAGCCTAAAACACAGATGACAGAATTAGTGGCGCTTACAATTAGCAAATGCATGGCAATCAACCAGAGTACAGTATCTTAGAAAGAAAGACTATATGAAATATTAAAAAGGTTGTGGTTGTGGTTTATATAAACATATACATTTTTTTATAAACAATATCTTTTATCTCAAGCAGACAGTGATAAAAAGTGCTATGTACATTTGAGGCTTATTTAATTGAAGATATGATAGAGGGTAAACCTATCAAAGTAACAGCAAACATGAAAGGGGAAATCTCATTTGTTTTGTACATGTTAATAAGATTTGAAATTTAAAATTTAAGATTTTGATTCTCATGTCCTAACCTTGTATTGTGATTGTGTACAATTTAATTATATTTTTTTAAAATAGATACAAATAAATTTGTGCAATATAAAATATTTCATTATTCTAATAAATTACATAAATCAGTATGGTTTGCCTAAACTTACCTCAATACTCGTAGCTTTTCTGACTTGGCCATATACACGGACACATACACAACCTGGGCAAGAATTGCTACTTGGGTCCTAAAAACTTTGTGCCTAACTTGAGGATTAATATTCAGCATTAAGGCTGTGAGGCATTTTACTACACTTAGTTTCAACTCCTCTGGTACACTAGAAACTGTAAAAATTTTAATTCTGTGTCAATATATATAGAAATAAAAACACTTGAACTGGTGTTCCCTAAGCCATTTAACATTATGTTGGCCATTTTTAGAGTTTAAAGAGATTTGTAATGATATAAAATACCTGTACCGACATATGGTGTGCTGTAGAAGAGAAACAACATTTTAATTCATATCTTTATTCAAGTCCATCATGGCAGAACATTTTTAAAGAGAATAGGGAAATCATATTTTTTCAGTTTTAATGTTTAATATAATTATATTTCTAATTCTATGAACATTTTTTTCAACATTATTTTATTAAAATGCATCTGCTCAGTCCATATCTAGTTGATAAAGCCAATAATGTATTCTTCATTACCACATTTTGGAATTATTATTATTATTTTATTGCTTGTTATGAACTTGAAAACAATAGTCTTGCATTTTGAATATGTATATTTTAAATCTATTTAGTAATCTAGTAAACTAAATGGATACAAGGATAACAGACACTTACGCATTCCTGGTTGATCTTTATCAAATATCAGTACGAGAACGCCAGACTCAATTTTCAGATATATGTCAAATCTAAACACTGTGACTCTTTCCAGCACTGAAGTCATTGCATCTACAATATACCTTTGCTGTTCAAATTTTTGTCTAGGAACAAAAAATAATTATTATGATAATCTGATCATAAAATTACACAACAAGGGCCCAACCCTTCTCCCGATTTAAAAAAAAGGTTCCTCAACATTATAATGCATAATTCTTAGAACTAAAGGTTTACTTTTTTAACAATAAAAGAAAGGTTTTGCAGACACCAAGGATGTGACATTTTCAAAAAAACTTTTTAAGACAAGTTTCCTTATTATTAGAATTTATTAAAAAAGAAAATGGCATAAATATCTGAAGTTTCCAAATCCATCTTCTTTGAGAATTTCGGAGAAAGGTATTTGGATAATTATTATTTAATTTCCTTAATTTACCTTTGTTGATTGTGTTGACTTAAATGAGAGTTTTGATGTTCAAATGTTTATTTCAGTAATATGCGCTTTTAAATCTTTATGATAAACAGATATTATTGCAACCTTATTTCTCTCTGTATATGAACCCACCAATCCATTTTAAAATCTGGCCTCTTTATTATATTAAGTAACTAAATTTTTAATCATGCATAAATATATTAAGATATGATTAGGTAGCTACTTATAGATTTGGCTATGTAATAGTATTACACCTACTAAATGGCCAAATCTAAAAATAGTATGATGTAAACATAGTTTAACAAGGATCATCTTATATTTTATTATCATTATTAGTATGGCTTCATTATATCATTATCAGAGATTTTTTTTTATAGGGCAAGCAGCCCACCCTATGGTAAGTGATCACAGCCACCCATGAACATCTACAACACCAGATGAGTCCCAATAAGTAGCCGGCCTTTAAGAAAGGTTAAGGCTCTTTTCTTGGTCCCTTAGTCATATCAGTTTAGAACCACTGCTGGCAACAGCTGATTCCACAGAGTAGTTGTTGTGTGTGGTAGGAAATATTATATGAAGCGCACAGTGGTGGACTGCCAACCACCAAGATGATGAGGATGAAATTTTGAACTCCGTCAGAAAAATAGCTGCATATGACTTTGAAGGAGCACAGTTTTAAGTAATGTTACTCCAAACCCAAGGGGAAGGATCATATAAGGAAGTGTCACCCATGGTAAATAAAGAGATAATTGAAATATATCAAATATACTTGTTTGTAATAAGCACTAACAAATAATGTTACTTAACACAAATTATTAATCAATTGCTAACTAGAAAATTGTTGATTGTGATATTCTGGTCTGCAAAAGTACCATCCTAGTATGCAATTTTTTAATTAAACATGATTGTTGATAAGAAATATCCAGAGTGTGCAATTGGAGAATACGTAATATAAATATTGGCTACGATTAAGTCACAATTTATAACAATAAAAAAAAAGATTTATCATACTTGATATCTGGGGATCTTATGTGAGTGATCAGAGGGTACAGAAGAGTCTGGTGCAGTTCGTTAACATCTTCCTTTGTCATCTTTGATACATAGGCTATATAGCTGGTAAGCCTTTCCTTAGTCGGACACGCCATGACAACATCACATAATGATTTCGTGCGGGAATAAGTTTCTTGGAAGCTATCCCTAATCATTTTTTCAAACCTTTGAGGCACTTTAATAAACATAAAGATATAAATCAGTATATAATGTTCTATATTAAAGTGTTGGAATTACAACTACTTCTAATAGTATAAATATTAATATTTCAAACAAATGGGTATTTTTGTTTTGTCTTGAAAACTTTCCTTACTGTCAATTTGTCAAAAGACTAACACAATTGTCAAATCGTTATTTTTTCCAGTGCTGCTACATCATATAATATGCGGATTATTTATTTATTTATACTATTGCAACACATTTAATAGGATCACATGGACAACGTTCATCCGCTTAAAGATATTTGGTGGAATTAAATTTGTATTTAATCACATTAATATATTTTTAATAATATTAAGTTATTTTTAATAAACTTTTATATATGATAAAAAAAATTAAATAAGGTGGAACCGAAGGAGAACGTGAAAATGCCATTAAATGATAATGTTTTAACACTATATAAATGACATTAATTGCGAAATAAAATATTTTATATAATATATGGGTACCAAACAATTAGAAATATGAATGAAATTTCTACGTACAGTGTTGCCAGAGCTGGACCAATTTGTCGGTACTTACAGTGGCTCTGTTGTGAAAAGAATATACGGAACCCATCGCACGGGCACCAGCGGCTACGCCCGAAACGGGATCACGTTCTTCACTACTGCCAGACTAACCGAAAAGGCCTCTCTCTTGGTTGCGACCGCCTGCGCTTATCGATGAGTCAAGTAGACTACAAGAAGGTCACCAGCTGAGCTACCCCTGAGGAAGCCGGCAAACTGGCAATCGCTAATCAGCTCGTGTATCGTGTATAATGGATTTCATTATATTGGAGAACAAGGGCGTAATGGCAATAGTATTTGAAAGGATCTGAGCGATCACCTTTTTTAAGGATCGGGTGCACCAAAGTTGTCTTCCAGCAGTTCGGGACGACGCCTAAAGAGTAGGGGTACCGAAAATACGCGTCTGAATCGGTGCCAACTCTGGAGTACAGGTCCTCAGCACAATTGCAGCGATTCCATCAGGTCCATTCAGCTTGTGGATCTTCAGGGAGAGAAGTACTTTGCGAGACTGGAGTTGGACCCAAGAGAGCCCAAGAAATAGACTTTCTCCTTTGCGGCATGGGCTAGCGTGTCGTCTCCTTTGTGCAGAGATGAAAAAGATGGCTTAGAGAAATTCCTTTGGACAGCTATGGTGAGAGACCAGAATTCATGTGTTCCCGAAAGGAGGCTAACTACTCACTCACCAATTTTGCCAATGGCACAGACTTTGCCTCTGTAAGTATTTTGACATTGAGGCAAAGTTGTACTTTTCAAAAAAATGGATATCAGGCCCGGTAACACTCCTGCTTATAGCGTGACGGTATTTTGCAACCAAACATCTGCTGGCTGGGATCTCTGATTGAGGATGAAATGAAGAGTCTATTCTGAAGTATCCATCCCATGATCATACACACGACCCCGTTGATTAATTGTGAATATATTGACCAGAATTATATGAAATATATGTAATATTTAAAATGCAAGTACAAAATACTTATTTTTATATTGATTCTGAAATAATTTAAAATATTTTTTATTTGTAAAATGCAAAATGGTTTTGTCAAATATTTATTTAAAATTTTCTAATCTTGGATTAAAAATTACTTTATTTATGAACGCACCTTATGTAAGACAACAACAATACTGCCAACATAGTAAGCCAAACTCATTTTCTTGTATTTATTTTTTTGTAATGTACACAAAACAATCAATGGCAAAATTATTAGCGCCGCTTGATGTAAATTAATAAAATGTTAAAAAATTTAAAGAAAAGTATTTTATTTGAAAACACATATTTTGTGTTTAAACTTTCATTGAAAATCATTTTGTACATATTTGAAATAAAAAAAATCAAGCTGTTGCATTGTGAATTTAAATACTTTCAAAAACCTATTTTGTACATCTCTGATAGTCACCAATCAACAATAATCGGTAATTTTTTTTATGCCATCTATTTAAAAATCGATATAACTTATCATATACTGCATTACTAAAATAAAATTTAAGTAATTTAGCATATGTTTATAATTGGGTATACATATTTTGAAAAAAGAATTTATCGACGTCTGTTTAATCAAATCAATCAGCTGCTTGGAAGAAAGAAAAAAACAATCGGTTGCTGTCAAATGTAATATCGTTCTATGACACTTAGGTGTCAAGTTAAAAGTTATAAATTGGAAAAAATTAATTAAACTAATTTAATGAACTGCAGAAATAATGTTATTGTAAGCAAAATAAAGTGATAATTAAACAAAATGTTTACATTAGCAAGACAGCGAGTCTTACATAAGTGCCTCAAAATTTTGAGGTTAACTGTTTTGGATTGCTGTAGTTTGCCTGATATAAAGAATTTAAACATAGTCAGAACGGTGGAAAAGACAATAGATAATAATACAAGCATCTTTATAGAGAGCCCTATTCATGTTAAGGTAAAACCCATAGATGTAAACGATATTGGAGCTCACAATAAATTGACTATGACTTTGTACAGTGAAGGCAAAGACGCAAGTGATTTTCAAGTTAAACAAACCTCAAAACGTTTAGAGCTACTTAATAAAAATACTTCTTCAGATAGGAATGATGTCTGTGTCATACAAGTACCATATAAATTAAATGTCCAAATCACAACTACTGAGTATGCTTCAGTATATTTGGCGAAACTTGAAGGATCAGAGTTTGTTGTAAAGACTGAAAAAGGAGCTGTGAATGTTGCAGACATAAAGGCGGACAATATTAAAGTAGAAAGTAAGGAAGGAGAAGTAAAAACTGATGGTAGACTTCAGGCTTCAAATATAGAATTAAAAACCGGCTTAAGTTCTGGTATAAAATGCCATAACATTATGGCTAATTCTTTTATTGTTACTACACATGCTGGTCCTATTGCTGTCAAGTCTTGTTACAGCGTTAAATCTCATTTTACAACACTAATGGGTAATATTAATTTAGACCACTTACATAGGTCCGTAATGATAGATGTTATTAAACAAGGCAATCTGCGCATAACAGGTTTCTCTGGAAACTTACAAGCATCATTAAAGAGCGGAGATGTGTACATGCATGCATCACAATTGACTGAAAAAAGCAGTATTTTCATTCATGAAAAAGGCAAAGTGGAATTGCTTATTCATGATATTATTAAAAATTTACCTGCCACAAATCTAATAGCAGAAAAAATAACAGTTGATGATAAAATCATGAAATTGGGAAGATTTATGGATGACTCGCACCCAAAACGATTCAGGTTTGAAAAGGAACCTCAGAATGAGTTGCATATAGTCTGTAAGAATGGTTCCATTGAATTAAAGGAAACAAATTTACCTTTTATTGTATAAAGTATTGTCATAAATCTGTACTAAAATACACATTGACATAAATATTTTCTGATTAATGACTTTGGTCTTTTATTATTTTCACCATATTATTTATTTGAATAAGTCAATATTTTTCAATCAACATTTCACCTTATGTCAACTTTTGTTTTATAATCAAATATATAAGAATACAATTGAAAATTAGCAATTGCTCATCAAATCAATTATTTGAAATAGGAGTCTGTACTTGATTAGCTTTTTTTATTCTACATTACATTACTAGATCTTTTGAATAATAAACCTATACTGGTTGAAATGCATTTATTTCAATAGAAAGAGGTATTAGTATTTAACAGACATTTTTTGCCTATATTTTAAACCATGCTAGTTCCTATTTTTTTATAGTATTTATTCAATTAACCATTGATTTCATTGTCTATTATTTCAATTAACATTTTCTTGAAAATCTGTGATTTTTGCTTCACCCTTACTACTACTTCACCCTTAGATGACTTATGTAATTATTTTAAATGCATTTAACTTGATGTGGTTCTATGTTGTAATTGCTTAACAGTTATCTTTTAAAAGTTGTATGTAACACAGTAATTTTATCTCCCTGTAGATATGTAAGAGAATTTTTCTTTAATTTTGGATGTATCAAATTTTGTTTTTACAATATGTAAACAATGTTAATATACTTTATATAAAAAATTGAGTGTGCTGTACCACATTTTATTACAAAAGTGGATAAGTTTTTTAGATGTATTTATTACTTTTATCAAAATGTAATCATAATGTTTATTATCTTAATGTGTCTTCCATGATCAATAACCAATATGCATATAATGCAGCACAAATCACAACTCATGTATGATTAAAATATAATGTAATTATTGTAATCAACTTTTGTAAGTTATGTTATGTTACAGTCAAAATAGAATGTGAATTAATCATTTTTGTAAAAATATTCTTAGTGTTTGACCACATAATTAAAAAAAATGGTCATTTATAAAACAATCAAATGCTATTTCATTTTAACAAATCTTGTCATCTCTCTATAGATCTGATTCATAATTTAGAATTAATCATTCTTGCTGTTATTATGTGTTCTATAAGTAACATGAAATTAATTATAGTTTCACTTTGTAGAAACATGCATGTTTTCTTTATATATGATTAAGTAAATATAAGAAATTATTTAAGAAACTATGTTATATTATAATAGATCATGTTCTCACAAATGGAATGTGTCAAATTTTAACATATTTTCTAAAGTGAGTGGTTATTATTGGAGATCCAAAACTGGTAATGAGGCATACAATTATAAGTGAGTCTTCTATGTTGAGAACATTGACAGTAAATGATTCCAATTCCAGATTTAATAAATAAATTATAAATTTAATTTAGAATTATAATTATTATGCTTATACTTATGTTGCGTATGGATTTTACCATCCATGGTACATAAATCAGTCTTTAATAAAATATCAAGGTACACTAAAGTTGAATGCTTACCAGTAAATGGGTCTCTAGTGTTTTTTGTACCATTCGTAACATAATATTACTCTATATTAATAAGAATGTTTCCTGTCTCAATACGCAATAATATAATAGTTACGGTTGTTTGCTTTCTTGCTGTAGCATGAGTCTGACCTTACGGAATACCTTAACAATTATCAAAGTAAAGGTAATAATATTAGTAGTAAAGGTTGTTATATTTATAGAGGCTTCAATGGATATGACATTAAGACTTTTTCAATTCAAGGTTAAAATAAAATATGGCAATAATATACATAAAATTCTTTTTATATTATTTAAATATATAATATTGAATTGATTATAATATATGCAATAAAAAATAGCTTATGGATAGGTTTTTCATTTTCTGAATATAAAGAATTTTTGACGAAATACTTATATTTTTTATGTATGTACACTAATTTCTCGGAAAATTATAGTCTGTAAATTATTGTAAACTTTGGTTGACTAAGCAAACTATTAAACTATTTTATACCTAAATTGTGGAATAAAATTTTACTGTGACATAAAACAGAATTTGAAATGTATCTTGTGTAACTAATAACTTAATCGAATATTCATATTTCATTTTCAAAACGATTTATTGTAAAAAGTTTCTGTAGTTCCTAGATTATGGTTAGGTATTTTGAATTGTGATATATCTTAGATATAGTATTGCTAATCCGTTCTCATCACAGATTTTCTGCTCAATATCTTTAGTATTATTTATACCGTTAATAATATATGATCTATTTTTAATAAACGGTTAAAAAAGTAATACACGTCGACCATTAGAAAGAGACTATCGCGTACAACCTCAACTTTTGTTTTTCGCACAATGCACGTTATTTACGAATGAAAGAGACGACGCTTTACAAAATTGAGGTGGTTGATAATAGACGATTGTCTTTCATAAGATCAGAAGCTTTACTTTTGGCAGGATGTTGTATATATAAATATTTTTAAAAAAGATGTAAAACAGTTGACTGTATCGTTCTATTCAAAAGGATTATTTTCCACTGGTAGCTAGTTCGTAACTGAAGTAACTGAAAACTTTTTAACAACGTAAAGTAACATTTGCTACTAACTGAAGACGGTGGAAAGTAACATTAATTACATCAAATTGTTAATATTTTAATAAGATTATTTTTCTTATAGTTTTCATTAAGACTCATTTTAAATAATGACACTTTACAATTAAATGATGTTAATAATAACATATTATAACTTTTTTTTTGTAAATGGATTTGACTTCATACTTTTAATATTTAATATTATGTATTATTATATTCGTTACATTAATTGTATTCGGACATAGGGCGATGTATGGTTAAAGTTGTCAAACATTTATTTAAAGTTATTGAATATATATACATGAATTGTAACTTAACAATTAGATGTTGTGGTTTCGATGTTGATGACTGAATTAAAAATTGTTCTCTGATAAACTTATCTTGTATTTAACTTACCTTTTATTATTAAAGATTTACATATATAGTGTAAACTTTTTAAAACGTTATTCTCTATAACGTGGAAAAGAGCACAGTTTGGTTGGTTTACCTTGAAGTAACTCTCTATAATGGTAAAAAATGCTCGGTCCCTTTAAACAGAGTTTTAATACACAAATAAATAATGTAAAAGAAAATTTCTGTTTTTCTGAACCACGTAATTATAATAGCATTCAAATGTTAATTACTGAATGAAGATCTAATTTAGAGACCGATTACTAATTACTTCCCGGATTTGTTTACTTTTTAAACGGGTAACAGTTAATTGGGTGCAAAGATGATTCTCGGGGTGCGCGAGCGCTGGTGCGTTGGCGATAAGCGCACGTTTATATGCGGCGACTTGGAACGCACGCGTCAGTCTACTGCCATGCCGGCCTGCGCGCCAGAGTACAGCCGCCTCGCGCGATCGCACACCGAACTTGTGTTCTCACCCCGAGTTAAGCGATGCTCCCATCAACTACCCCCGTTCACGACCCTCAGACGCTCATTCTCCTCCACCTTTTCTCTCATACCAGAGGAACGTGCTGTGTCACCTGAACGTCCACCACAGCTGCCCCGGCTCCTTCGCATTATTACCTGGTTTCCTCGACAGTGTTTAAGACCGCTATTTGCTTTGCTCAGTTTTATCGCACATCCAGCTTGGAAGCAAATCCTCGTAGTCTTACCAACGCTGTGGATTGCCGCGTCGCTGTTTATATTTTGGAAGTGTGTTCAGTGCCCTATTGGAGTTCTTAAAATGCTTGGACGGGCTATATCCAAGGATTCGAAGAAACCACGGACCGTTTTAATTAGTGGGGGCAGTTCAATACAGGCGTTGCATTTGGCAAGAAACTTCCACTCGGCTGGAGCGAGGGTTATCGCTTTTGAAATAGAGGGACAATTTTCACTGTTAAAATATTCGGCTGCTGTGAACAGATTCTACACAGTGCCTCGACCTAACCCCGCGGATCCATTAGCTTACGCTCGAGCCCTGAAAGAAATTGTTGAAAGGGAATCCGTGGTGTTTTATATACCTGTGAGCTCTACGACGCCGGCTTACTATGACGCTCTAGCTAAGCCACAACTAGAAGGGATCGGTTGCCAATGTTTCGTGCCCTGTGCTCGAGATGTTGTAGTTTTGGATGATCCACTAGAATTGATCCGAGTTAGCCGTGTCGCAGGTCTTTCCACGCCGCAGTTCTGGGTCGTGACAAGCGAGGAAGACGTTCGCACTTGGTACGATAGTGGAGTATCAAAAGAAGGTCGGCATTTCATTGCAAGTGCTGGTGCACGCGGCGCCAGAGACCGTCTACGATTTATAATGCCAGAAGAGAAGACACACTTCAGGTTTCCACGTGAAATCAGCTCAGTGAAACCGTGGGTCATTGTCAGAGAACCTAAGGGTGAGAAGATGATAACATGCACCACCTTGAAAGAGTCTCGCGCGGTCAATAACGTGACCTGCCGTGTTGACTCATCGAAGAAAGGTTTGGTGCCGCAAAGAGATGAGGAAGTTGATACTTGGGTACAGAAATTTGTATCATGTCTCTCACCTTCTAGACCCATGACGGGGCACGTATCTTTTCGTTTGGTACGTGAAGATAATATAACGAATGGCCAAGTGAATAGAATGGTGGCTATTGGAGCGCGAGTTGGTGTGTCGTTACCGTATTTATGTCAGGGGCAACCGCGCTGCGGGCACGCAGCGACTGTGGGGAAACTACTAAACACAGTATTAGATACGCGTGAAGCTCTGTTCACGTACTGGGATCCGTTGCCATACTGCGCCTACTACCAGTCCCGTTTGCCTGAACCTCGTGTGCCACCGCCGGAGCCTTGCAAGACTCCACCCAATGTTCCCCTCTGAAAAGCAGTCTTTTGTTTATTTAAGACACCCTAGTACCTGATGAGCGCGTGAGTGGAAACTCTTAGGTCGCAACCGAAAAGGACGGCACGCTCTCTCTCTCTCTCTATGTTGTCCTCTCGCTCTAACGAATAACAGTGCGAATGTCACGGGGTCGAGGGACGATATGAAGTTTGTAACTACTAAGTAGATATTCATGTACAATCGTGTATTAGAGACTTTCTTATTATTGTTAGATAAGTTGTCGTTTAATGTAATAAGTACTTTTATTTATAAATGTAGGAATTATATTAACTAGAAATAAAATTATTTATTAAATGAAAACTCTATTATTGTTCACATTTATTCGTATATACGTAAAACAATTAAATTGCCGCTAGCCTATTTTATTAATTAGGCACTAGGATATAGTATTCATTGTAGGTAGAGTCCAATTGTTTATCTTCTATGTTACAGTTAAGATATATTTTTATGGCCTTTTTTACTAATGTGAATTATATATTCGGTCTAGTTTTCATTAACTAGTTATAACTTTGTTTCAATCAACATCTTAATCAACTAGTCCTACATAATTATTCTTATCGCCATTGCTCTGAACAGTTACGTATCAAATAGACTTAATTGAATATACAGACAAGATGTACTACTGCGGATGGAATTAAACATGCATACACGTAGCTGTATAATAATATATAATATACCTATATATAATATAATAATATATAATATACCTATATTTAACTTGCTATACGCATGAGAAATAAATAAGTATTTATTTAGCAGTGATAGAGTGATATCGGAGATCTAAATGCAATGGGATGTTTTTTTTGTATGTCCCGCACTAACTCCTTCGATTTGTCCAAAGAGTGCAGCATTAATTATACATTTTTTATTCTCTTATATAATTTATTTAGTTAAAACATTTCTCTGATTTACCGATTACCGACATTGCGTCGTGTCTTACGGGTATTTAATTTAACATATATTCTATTAATTACATTTATTTAGTTTTTCCCTTTTCTCTCCTTCCCTTTTTTTCCCTTTTTCTTTATACAATACTGAATATGCTACACCTACTTTATGTTATATTATATATTATTAAGTTTTCTTCTACAATTGCTATTAAATTAATACAATATACAAAACTTCCTCACACTCAAATGGGTCTCCGTGATAGAAGGATAGGTAATGGAACAGGTTAGCTTTGCTGTAGTTACACCGCCTTCACAGAATACCAGCTAGAAATTGCAGCACAACCATTTTGAGTTTCGTATGGTAGGGGTAAAGAAACCTTGGACCCAATTACCAGTCTTGAATCCTTATTTTAGATTATTATTTATAGAATTCCCCCACCCCCGTTCCACCATCGGACCTCACGACGCACTGCTGGATTTCATCCTTTTGTTGTGAACATCCCTCAAACCCGAACGAAGCGCTTTGCTTCGTCTTTCATTATTCGTACAGCAAAGGACTGTCTTTCCCTCCGATTACAATGTGGGTGTTTTCAAGCGTAGAGTGAATAGGCATTTACTGAGGTAGTGCGTCTTATCATCCAGGACTGCATTTCCACTTAACATCTGGTGGGGTCGTGGTCAAGCACTTGCTTAGAAAGATTAAAAAAAAAAAGATGGATGTAGGTGTTCAGTCTGCGCAGTCATGAGACACTTATTACGATATTGCTCAATGCAATGTTATGTGTTCAGTTTCCTTGATCGTACGCGATTAGTGTGTTTGTATTTAATTAGGTGACAGTAATTACTTACCATGAGTACCGCCTACTTTATAAAAAAAAATATATTTGGATAAATTCAGAGAATAAATACAATATATATATAAGGAATAACCACAAGGCAATATTTTTTATTTATATCTGGCAAACGAGCAAGCAGCTCACCTGGTGGTAAGTGATAACCGTCGCCCATGGACATCCGTAACACTAGAAGAGTCTAGACAGCTTCCGATTGACAAGAAAACAGGTAGCGTCCGTCAGAGGCTAGGTCCGCACACCAAAACCTCGGACGGTCATTAGTCATCACCGTCCATTGTCCACTCGGGAGAATCTCTTGATAGCTAGGGAACTGGCCACTTGGATGGCATTATCAGATAGGTACGAGACCAGAGTAGAGAGACACGCTCAGTTTAAGTAAGAGAACACTTTGTGTAAGTAAGAGAACCACAAATAGGGAACACATATTAACCAGCTCACGGACCCCCCAGTTCCGTGAGCCCTGCGTCCGATGAAGCTGTAAAAGCTGCATATGCTAACAGCATCAACATCAACAGAATATAGAGCTTGAATCTTAAAGGTCCCTAAGTTGTATCGGTTCGGAAATATCGCAGGCGTCAGCTCATTCCACAGATAAGTTGTGCGCGATGGATAAATAAATACAGTGTAAAACGCACAGTGGTTCATATGTACAGGTGGAAAGCTAATAGAAAAAGTGTCAACCGGTAAGCTTTTAAGGTGATCGGAATAAAGAAAGAAAGAAAGATTTGTTTATTCGTAGGAAAACTAACATCGGTGCATACAATTACACACATGATCAATAGAAAAAAAAAAGTAAATAAAATTAAATGCTAGTTATCACGAATCGGTCCCAACTCACCATATGTTGGCTGCAAACAACCAGCGCTGGTCTTCTGTTGGGGCCGTTTGGTGACGTCACGATACAACGTCAATATTGTCACAAACATACGAGTATACTTGATTTCTAACTCAATTTTTTTCTATTGTTCCTACTTACCTACAATTAAGTGATAAAAAAATAGTGATACAAACAAACAAACATACAGTAGATATTTTCAGTAGTGCAGCTCATTGGTACATACATTCAATTCATACTTATAGGGGAAAAATAATAATAATACAAATAATGTTTGTATATTACGAATTGTTGGTTTGCTGGTTTAGATGTGTTGTATTGTATTATGTCACGTGTCCTGAGGCTAGTACAAGAGACGTCAGTCAGACGAGAGAGGAGAACGTCTCTTGTTCTAACCCCCTGTATATGGCATGGCTAGACGTAGAAAGCCAGTGGATCGTGCTGATCGGAAGGTCGTCAACGGTTGGTGCTGCTCTTCGTTTGAAAGTGGATGTAAGCTGGAGACTCAAACTGCCATTTCATTTCATTTCTCATAGGTGATATAGGTTTCGAGTTTTAGTTGGCGATGAAAGTGTGTTTGGAAAGCGATCGTCATTCATCATCGCGTGAATTGAGTGCTCATATGTCACCCTTGCTTTCATAGAGAGACGTGCTCGTCCCTCTGCCACGTTAGCTGTTCCTTTGAACTGTGTCTGTGACCCGCTCTCATTCTACTGCCAATGTCCGCGTTCCAGATTCCATTATGTTAAGAAACATCGAGCCCTTTTCATAATTTGTTACTATTAAATTATTATGGTATTGAAAATATTATGACCCTTAATGACGCAAAACGACTTATTTATAACGATAATGTATTTAATTATCGGGTCAACAGTTCACACTACTACGCATACGCATCCTGTTCCGGAATCAGAACTCTTGTGGTGTAAAGGATTATAAATTCTATAAATAGAGTTAGCTTACGGCTTTAAGACTGGTCCTCAGATTTCATTGCATGTGCTCTTCTTTTAAGTCTCTAGAAATTGAATGTATGTCAAAAATAAATTATTAATCTCTAATGTATTTAGATATATGAAGCGTCAATAGCTTAAAGGTTCAGGGTTTCACGGTTTGTAAGACTAAGTTCGTTGAATTCGCTATTCGATTATGTTCGTGAACCATCTCCTAGCACAAGCATTTTAAGTTTAGGGAGAGTGGGTAACTGGAATGTTAGTAACGTTACCGATATATATATATTTTAAAGCTACGCTGGCCTCTAGAACGGCATAGTAAAACCGCGAACGGAATTTATAATCATATATATATATATAATCGATCTCTCGATCGAAATATATATATCTTCAATTATATATAATATAATTATATATATATATATATAATTATATTATATATAATTGAAGATTTCGTCGCGTTGATTATTTATACCGTTCGCGTTAAAAAAAGGTGACGTTTAGGGATCGCGATTTTACTCTGCCGTTGTAGAGGCCAGCGTAGCTTTAAAATTGAAGATCGCGGATACTACATGTTGCTCAGAGCTTTGGCGAGGGCTGATACGTCGGTCCCGTTGATGACGGCGGCGAAGAGACGCACAAAATTCAGTGTAAATATATATCTTATTGTTTTATTTTGATTCTTTATTCCATTTTAGTTTGAATTGCTATTCTAAATGTTTATTTTATCCTATTGATATAAGTTATATAGTGGCATGACCAAAGCAAAACCAGCCTTGCTTATAGCCAGCCTATGATTTGGAACTGATTTGTGACAATATGATTTTATATTAATATTTTTTATGGTCTTACTTTTTCTCATTAATGACAAGTATTTTATTTTATTAGCTATATTACCCATTTAATTATACGCACTAATATTCATTTTACACCAAAGCGCACCCTCACAGGCACCCAGCAATATTCGGCTGATTCACAGCCATCACTCGGCCACCACTCAGCCCGAAAATGCTTCGGTAAACCCAGGTGCGTCAAATGCCTGGGTGACCACGGAACCGTGGACTGTTAGAGACCGAAAGACGCGGCCCTTCTGGCTGCTTTCGGGCCCCCCACGTTCTATGCAACACGGAGGGACACACAGCCAATTACCTTGGCTGCCGAAAGGCCCCCAAGCCAAAACGACACACTTAAAAATCGCGCCCAGGGTCGCTATCCCGACCACCGCACCTGCTCTCTTTCTTGCTCCCCTCCGACCTATTCACCTCGCATGGCAAATGCTGCTCAGCGTACCGACCGTCGCTCAAATAGTTGAACGGCCATCTCTACCCGCCGAATGGTCCGTTAACGAAAGAACCTCGACCTTGTGTGTCCCTTCGCCGTGGTGTTCAACGAGGCCGACTCCTAGTGTAAGAGACATTCCTCAAACCACACACTCGCAATCCCAACATTGTGAATTATAAAATCATTAGGAATAATAAGACTTCCGGCGCTAACGGAACTCTTAAAAAAAATAGTACATTTTTCCAGTATGTTCA
Organism: Teinopalpus imperialis; assembly: GCA_029286865.1. Taxonomy (NCBI): domain Eukaryota; kingdom Metazoa; phylum Arthropoda; class Insecta; order Lepidoptera; family Papilionidae; genus Teinopalpus; species Teinopalpus imperialis. Next base: position 363,189 of record JAGSMU010000059.1, read on the forward strand.
GTCCAATGTTCATATTTTTGTGCAAACTCTAATCTGGATTTAATATTTGCTTTATTTAAAAGGGTACTTTTTATGAGATTTTGCAAATAAGTTTGCCTCGGATAATCGCCTTCTAATTGTTCTTGCTGACACACCTCCCGAACCTTCAGCAACAAATACATGCAAACGAACAAACTCGTATTATTAGGTGACCCCACGTGGTGTTGTTTTCCAATATCTCGGTTTCCTAGGTACGTTTTGTGTTGTGATAAACTTCTTGAAATGATTGAAAGCATGCATTATCATATCTTTAGAGAACAGAGCATCGCGTGTGATTCGCAATTTTCCTATATGACCAACTTTGGTCATAAAAATTCAGAATGATGTTCCTTATAGAGGAATCGCAACTTTAGTTTTTTCCCACATTAAGATTAATGATTACCGTATCCAACATTAATGTGTACGTATATCATGGGCCGTAGGAGTTGGAACTGCATGCTTTTAAGTCATTACGTAATTTAAAAAAAATCGCCATTTCTGCACAACCAAAAATAAAAATCATGATAAATGTTAAAAACTCGATGTCTCATGTCAGTTTTTTTAATGTTTTTATATCATATCCAACGACAAAGATAACGCTCTGCCCGTCTAGCTGTTTGTCCACGCATCGATAAGACATGAGGCGTGTTGTTATAATTTAACTGCACTTGGGCGATAGTCCTATCTCGTCCGGGTCACAGGCGTGAACGGACAAAGAGCACACCTTTCTCGGCCAGCTGGAAAAACTGCATTTTTATAAATATAAAGCTCAGCCCTCGAAACTATTTTCGGCTGGCCACGTTTCAACAAAACATAGACCGGTGAAAGATTTTAATAACGTGTCGCTGCGTTTCGTCTGGTGAGCGAAGGAAACCGGAAAAACTTGGCAATTGGCAAAAACAGAATTTCGCGGAATTGTCAAATATAAAAGAACTTGCGCCAGTTCTTAGAGTATACAAAAAAATCACACTTTTTTCAATGACTACAATCAATTTACATAAAATGAAATACTTCTTATGAATAAAGAAAGTATTACTTCAACTTACAAATGTTCTTAAAAAATGTACACATTCAAAAATTAATAATCATGCAATAATATCTCAACGCCATTCAATTAAAAAACTCATTAAATGCATAAAATATAAAACATATCTTACATTTAATTACAAAATGAGTCTGACACATGTAGGAGTTTATTTTCTGTTACTGGCCGCTTGGACGCCTGATTAGAAACATTTTAAAAAAACATCTATAGGGCTTTTTTTTTTAAATTGGAGAATAACATTTCTTTCTTGGCTTTTTCTATTATTTTGGCGGCAATTCAAAACTTAGCTTTTGTTCAAAATGGGCAAAAATAAAAGTTGTGACACGTCAACTAGGCAAATAATTGTTAATTTACATGTAGATCATAAGTGGGCGTACAGAAGAATAGCTGAGCATTTAAATTGTTCTGTTAAGAAAGTTTTTAATGCAATTAATCATTATAAAACACGTGGAACTGTTCAAAATGTTCTTAGAAAGGCTCGGCTAAGAAAAACCTCTCCCAGAGAAGATACGAACGATTAGCTCGTATTGCTAATAAAGACCCAAGTAAAGGCTCCAACCAGATTAATAATTTAAGTTTTTTTGCCTGATGAGCCGAGAAACATCTCGTTAACACTGATACACCGAAGATTAGTGGAAGCTAAATTGGTTGTAAAAATCTCTAGAAAGATACCGCTTCTTACCAAGCAACACCGAGAGAAGAGATTATTACTCGCTAAAAAAATATGTTAATTGGACGGTAAGAGAACGCAAAAGAAAAAAGTGTTATTTTCAGATGAAACAATAATAAATATGGTAAATTCCGATGGAAAGCGGTATGTTAGACGTCCTGTAAACAATTTATACTGTCATTGTAGTTATACTTTCTTTATTCATAAGAAGTGTTTCTAATTATATGACCACCACTGTGTATAGGTACTGTAGCTAGGTAGAACGTAGTTAGTCCTCAATATTTACATCGTAAATACAGATAAGCGGTTGCAATTTAAACCAGTAAGTATTGTACATAGAGTACGTAAACTCTACCAATAAACCAATGTACAGTCAGCAGTGATAACATGATAAAGCACATTGAAAAGTTTTGAGCCCGACCTTAAAAAATACGATTTTTTTATTTTATTACTCTACATAGTCTCCAGAATGATCTACACACTTTTGCCATCTTGTCTCTAGCTTTAGTATTCCTTTTAAAAAAAAGAATCTTCAATTTCATCAAAATATTCAGTCACTGCTTCTTGTACCTCGATATTCGTCGAAAATTTTCGTCCTGCCATGCGTTTCTTTAGATTGGGAAAGAGATGGTAATCAGACGGGGCCTAGTCCGGCGAATAGGGTGGATGCGGCAACAATTGTGTATTTGTACGATTGATTTCGCCGCAGTATGGACAGGAGCGTTATCTTGGTGGAACAAAACTTTCTTAGATAACATACCAGGCCTTTTTATTTTTATTTCTTCACGCAAACGTTGTGAGTGTGCAATAATAGTCCGCATTTATGGTTTTACCTTTTTCAAGGTAGTCAACCATAATGACACCTCTACAGTCCCAAAAAACTGAAGCCATTAACTTCTTGGTTGACAAAACGGCCCGAGCTTCTTTAGGGGGCGGTGACCCTGCTCTTTTCCATTGCTTGAATTGTACTTTGGACTCTGGTGTATTGTGGTGAACCCAAGTTTCGTCGAAACGGCTAAGAAAATCTTGAGGATCACTTTGGAACAGATCCAAACAATCCTGTGATAATGTTTGGTGGGCGTTTGTTTTCGGCTGAAAGCAGTCTAGGTACCCATCTGGCAGAGCATCTCGAAATTATGTTCTGTGTTCGTTCATAGGCTAGCCTATTGCTTCTGCTCTCTCTGCAATCGTCAATTTCCTGTCATTCAACATCAGGTCTAATATTTTGTTGGTATTTTCGTCTGTGGTAGCCGTCGGCGGCCTACCACTCCTAGGTTTATCTTGCACTGCTTCTCTGCCACGTTTGAAATCCGCTCCCCATCTTTTGACAGTGGCATATGATGGAGCAGATTCCCCCAAAGTCTCGTACATATCTTCATAAATTTGTTTTGGCGTTAATCCTTTTTTTTGTAAATATTTTATGACGGAACGGCGCTCAATTTTATCCATTTCTACGAAAACCGCGAACTTCGTTTGTTAAATCGATCACAAATTTTGCAATTTTGACAGAAGAAAAACAAAATACAGCAGATTATAATTAAAAAAGAAATAGCTATTACGTGCCAGTATAATTTTTTTTTTGAATTAAATTGTCAACCTTAGGCTCTAAACTTTTCAATGTGCCCTCGTACATTCATTATACGCCGTGAGTATAGACTAGCGGTGGCAAGAATAGTGCGTTATTATTATCGTGTATAAAATTTCGAAAACTTTAGATGTTCTTCAGTTAAGTTTGAAAGCGTAATAGGCGTCGTACGTTAGTGCACGCAACTGTACCTTTTGTTTATGTGCGTTTATCTTGATCGAACGTCGTGCATCTGCCCGGGTATCGACTCTGCACGCGTCACGATACTCACGCGATACCTCAATACTTCCTCGATACTTGCCTTTCAGTGGACGCCGTTCATCACTCCCAGCTGTCGACACGTTAGTGGTGTGACACGAGAAAGTCGATATTATAGTGGATATTATTATTGATTCATTTCGATTATTACTTCAATGGATCTTCTTTTAATATAAATTGTATACGCGTATAGAGCAGCATTGGAGCTACCCAAACTGACTGCTGCTAGCTATAGATAAGATAGCATACTTTCATAGAATACCTTCGTAAAATAATTACTGAACTTCAATATGTATAAAAGAAACCGAAGATCAAATCTTTTTTTGCTGTACTGTTTGCTCGTTTTTCGCACTTTCTGTAGTTAAAAAATATTTACGGGGCTAAAATTAAAGTTTTCTCCATATTGTATGGTCCAAACGTTTGCGGGATACGCGCTAATTTACCAATATATATATATATATATATATATATATATATAAATATGTGTGTATTACGAAGACATGTGAACTCCCCCAATCCGCGGTGGATGGGGGCGGGGTTTAATAAGGTGTGTGGTCAGTTGTAAAGTTTTCTGATCCTTCCACTCACCACACAATACGCTAGTTACACTGTTATTCACTTAAACAGGCAACGTCGTCAATATTCCAGCTTCCCTACCTTCTATAGAAGCTACGTAACTTTACAAAACAAATGCCATCTGTCCTATTAAAATTACTAACATTCCACTCTAGTTAACTTACAGTTAACCACTTCAATTTAATTTTGAAATGCATGTGCTAGGAGATGGTACAACACAATAGAAAAATAGCGGATTGGAACTATTAGGTTCTAGACGCTTCATAATACCATAATTGTAATTATGAAATATGCATACAAATGCATATTTTATACTACATATTTTTTTAGAGAACCTTTTGTACCCTACAAACCCTCCCTATAAATAACGTAATAAACTTTCGACATATATATTAAATCATTAATTAACTAACAATATAAGATTATCTAAATCAAAAATGTATGATCAAATACTTCGTCGTGCTGCAACTAGTTCATAACTGCTTCGGGACCTCTGTCATGTTACTGTTTCGTTTGGCGTAATAGAAAACAGAGCTTCTCAGATACTATTAATTCCACTTTGGCGTCGGGGTTGAAATGACGTCTGCATCATCAAGGTACTGTATTCATGTTTATCTGTCTAGCTTTATGACAAAAAAATGCACAAAATAAACAGAATTAACAATGGTCAATAATTACAACATAAAACAACGTACAGTATCATATGATTACCTATCGTCTACCCCCTTATCTTATGTATCCATTATATTTACACCTATTCATTTGGGAATCGTAAACATGTTTACAATAATACACATGAAACAATATCTACCTTTTTAATGGGGGAAATCGGGATTATCGAGGGAAATTGAGAATAGACAATAGTTTTTATTCAGGTTACCTATTTTTAATTGTATTATTTTAATTTTTAAATCTATGGCCCTGGAAATAATAACAATAATATTTGTAAGGACGCTTAAAAGATTATAGTGGGGCGATCACTTCCGTTAAAATTAATCATGGATTTCTTGATAACATATCTGTCTACTTTACTGTTTTACGACTATGATAACGTAATTTTTTATTTTTTATTTAGGACACAGGGTCTAATCATTTAATTTTAATTATCTATTTTTTCATTTGTGGTTTAATTATCAAGTCAATATTTGAATATTTGCTTCGTCGTAGTCTTCGTTCAAAGCACGATCAGCATCAACCGACTTTCTATAAACTCGTAGATCTTCGCACCATCTATCAAATCTAACAAGGTTGCCATTTTAATACTTTGTTGGAGCGAAATTTGCATATAAATTTATGATAGATGCCATTAATATTTTTTCTCTGATAACTTTCCGTATTATTAAACTTTCCTCTAACTTAAATTGTGTTACTGTTCGAATCGAATTATCTTTTAAATTAAATAATGGTCCTTATAAAAATGATTCTTCACGTGGAAAAATCAGAACGCTTTATTATAAGTTCATTAAATAATCGAGAAAGGGATGACGTTGTAAATGAACATAATGCGTAAATTATAGGTCTTTACCTATGAAATTGCCGTTTTGTATGAAATAAGTTTTTTTTTTCAAACTTTTTTATTTCTGTTATTCAAAGTAATCACCCATGTAATCGATATATCTTTGCCAACGCAGTGATAGTTTATTGATGCCCTTCTTGTAAAAATCAGCTGGACGGAAGGCAACAAACTCTTCAAAGGCATTTTGTACTTCTCGGTAATTGAAATTTTTTCCCGCTAAAAAGTTGTCCAAATTTTGTAAAAAGCAATAGTCGGTGGATGCAAGGTCTGGTGAGTACGGTGGATGAGGGAGAGCTTCCAACCCCAACTCTTGCAGCTTGGAGGCTATCTGTTGTGCATTATGAGGTCGCGCGTTGTCGTGTAGGAGCAGCGGGGACGACCGATTGACCAAAGCTGGTTGCAGATGTGCGAGCTTCTCCGTCATTGTCTTCAGTTCTTCACAGTACACATCTGCAGTAATGCTCATGCCGTTTGGTAAGAAACTGTGATGAATCACACCGGCACTAGACCAGGATCTAACAAACTTCTATCTATATCTAACATATATGATATCTTGATCTAACGAGGGTGGCAAACAAGCTCACAGGCCACCTGATATTAATTAAAAAAAAACATTTACCTTTAATTTACAATTACTACATTCATCCGCAATAAAGTTTTATAGCCGTCGTCACCCCTAAGGACAGATCTTCGTTACCTGTAATTGGATCCTGAGATTCCTACCATAAGAAACATAGCGTTATGTTGCTATTTCATGATGGTATTCTGTGAAGGCCTTGTCCTTCCCCCGTCGTAACGGCTTAGCCTTTAGATCAGCGTTAACAGATCTGACGCTTTCTTAGACCTTATCGGGTGTCCAGTCTAAAATAAACCAGTCACACATCACAGGTTACGAGATCCCAACAAGAATCTGTAGCAAGATGTCTTGACCGGTAGAAATATTTATTATTTTAAGACATTAAAGTCACCCCATAATAAAATAAGGACGAATCCTGAATAAAATTAGAGAAATAGGGTTCCTGAATTTTGGTAGGAAATCGGCGAACGAGTAGACTTTGACGGTCACGCATCAGACGCCTGACCGTCTGTCAATTATATTTATACACAGAAATGATAAGGTTTCGGCACGGACTTCAAACAATGCGACGAAACTTACTGTCTTATGCAATTCGTTTATCCAATTTAGTCATGATGGAATTAGAATCTATTTTTTACTAACATCTACCATTAGGAAAGGCATGCTGCTACTGCCCGCTACTTTCTAGTCTGCAATATAAAAGGGTCACGACAAGGACCACTAGTAGGACCACGCCCACACAGAATACTAGCGTGAAATGGCGGCATAACGCATCGGTGTTTCTTATGCTGAGTGCAGGGATCCGGATTCACTACATGTTGGGGGACTTCGCATATCTTGAAATATGTTTTTTTCTTATATATATTTTAAATAATCACCACCGTCCATAAATATCCGCAACACTAGAGAAGTCGCAAATAAGCTGCCAGCCTTAAAGAAAGGTGTAAGCTTTTTTTATATTTATTTTTTTAAGATGCAGGTTCCTTCACTGTTTATCTTCATCGCTGAATATTTCATTATTATATTATATTATATTATATTCATCGTGATAATTCAGCACATAATGCAACACATTAACCAATTTTATTGAAGGCGGTTGATATAGTGAGTTTCTAAGCGCTTACTTTAAGTAAGCTTCACTATATCATCGACTATTAAATAATCTTACTTACATACGAGTAAGACATCCGCAGTAGAACGGGGGTGCAACAGCCGCCTTACGCCATTCTCTACCACAGGATCCGTGGCGTATGTACTAGAAAACCAATATGATATTACAAATTATTAATTCGTAGGTACTTGTCATATACTCATTACTAACATACACCTTAAAATGCAATCATCATAATTAAGTAATTAAAATTCGAAGATTAGGAAGAATTAGTGCAGCGGTAGAGCTACAGTGCAGTTTGTTTCTAGCTGCAGAAAGAATGGGCCCGGTCTGTAGGGGTAGGACCACGCCCTCACAGAATACAAGCGTATAATAAGCGTGTTTCATCTGATGAGTGTAGTGATCCGGTGATCTTTAATACTTGTGACGAGGCATTCCATCTCAGTCCTCAAGTGTGACAGTGCATCTGTGTTATGATTCATTGTCAAGGATGAATGTAACTAGGTAGATGTCATGGGCCGCAAGAAACACTTGCAATCAGGTGAAATGTGTGCTCCTTTGTTACTCTCGGTGTAATGAAATAAAAAAAAAATTTAGAGAATGCAGTTAGTGATGGTGTCTTGGTGGATTTCGACTAAAGTGATATCTTCAGGTTATTACGTTAATGGGTCTCAGTGACGAGGATGATGAAGTACAAGGTAAAGTAAAATAATAGCCTGTTAGTATAATTATAGCGTAAAGTGTAATTATAGCGTGTAAGTGTAATTATAGCGTATAAGTATAATTATAGCGTGTAAATATAATTATAGCGTGTAAGTATAATTATAGCACATGCCTCATCTCTGAACCTTTTTCAGATTTGTATGTTAGCATAAACCACAAACACAACTCAAGTTTTACATCAATCGTTTTGTAGATTTCTTTTCAAACAGCTTCCAGCCTTCTGAGCCTACAATTTATGGTACGCATTTCAATAGTTCGTCACCTGTTAAGTAGATCATAATATTTTATTTATTGTAAATACATTTGTTTTTACATCTTTACTATTGTTCAATAAATATGTAATATTTATTATCTTTGTTACGATCTTAATCTTTAATCATAAACATATAATATAATATGTGTTATTTATCGCAGCGTATTTATCGGGATTTAGAGACTTGACCCCAATCGGTTGCGATGGGTGCGTCTGTTTGTGTGCGATACTAGCGATGTCACGTCCGCGACGAATTGGGTAACGAGGGTCCGACGCGGATCCGTGTGACGCACTAGGATTTTTCCGTATTTAGCCGAGAACGTCATTGTAGGGTTATTGGAAAAAGTTTTTTTTTATTATAATAGGGGTGACAGCGGTCAGTGACATCTCAACAAAGATTAAACATGCTTTTTTTTCGGGCTAGTTAGTTAGTTAGTTAGGCCGCTGTTGCTTTTACAGTTTCACCGAGTTGATACGTGACCGAGCGCTTATGGCGCTCTCGACTGAGACTCCTATTAGTGGGTAACCAGCACAAGGGCTCCCGAGAGGAAGCCTGGGCTTGGACCGTTATCCTTTTCCGTGAGAGCGTCTGAATCGAGGGTGCCCGAGAGAGCTCCATTAAAAATGCATATAAACATTTATTATATTGAGGATGACAAACGAGCACACAGTTCACCTGATGGTATGCGATCCCTGTTCCACATGACGCCCACATTCATCCTCCATGAGGAATCTTAAGCAGATGCGTTGTTACTAATGAATTGCCCCATCACCAGCTATAAGGGTCCAGAGCCATACACAATGCAGCAGAGAGTTGACAATGGACAAATATAGCAGAGTCATGCTGCTATTTCAGGGGGGTATTATGTATGTATTATTAGAGAGTAGTAGAATTAGTATTTAGTCTTTTAAACGGGAGGTATCCCCCGCGGGGCCTTCAGCCATCGACAAGGGGTATTGGTGGTCCTTTATTGAGCCGAATATCTCCGCTTGCTTGGGCGTTCACTTGGGCGATTCTTGAATACCTCTATCTATTTCTCAGTTCTTAATAATATAGAGTGTCTACCGCAGATATTTGTTTCGTACAGTTTGAAGTGGCTTCATGCTTAGGACTGGGACAGTGTGGAATGTTGTCGTGATTATTTGTAGTTGTAACTCGCCCATGACCGCCTTTGCCCTTACGCCGGCACTGTTGTGATATTGGGGCTTATACTGATAGATTTAATACCTCATCACCCAGATCTCGAAATTAGAATGTGTCGGCTCGAGTGTGTGGTGGCATTCTGTGCCGTCGCATAATACCATCGTGAAATAGCAATATAACGATGCTGTGTTTTATATGGTGAGTGTAGGGGACAGGAGATCCTTTTACTGGTGACGGTAACTCAATATCTATGTTTGCGTGATGGTGCAATGCATCATAAATCTTTAAGGATGGATGTAGGTGTTTATGGGTCGCAGTGATATTTTTTTTTTAAAGAATGGTAGTAATGCTATAAAAAACACTGACATTCCTGTTAATCACTCCAACTAAACTTAAAATGTTTGTGCTAGGAGATGGTTCACGATAATAGTCTAATGATGGATTTGAACCCACGACATTAAGTTTCGCAGACCGCACCCTAAACCATTAGGCTATTGACGCAAATTGCGTCAGGTGAACTGTGAGTTTGTTTGTTTCGTTTCGTTAAAAAAAAATCTGGGCAGATGTGTAGTTGAACATTTTGGTACCCCAACACTCGAGCTGTGGTTTCCAATTATAGTTAATGTAATATTTCATAGATATAACTGAAGAAATTATTTTTATAATATGAGGGTGACAAACTCGTAAGTCTCCACTCACTATCAGGTTAATTTTGTGCTCTACTATCATCTAAACAAGGATCAAATTACAGATACGTCGTCTGAAGACTAATATGGAATACGTCACAGATAATAATAGTCTTCGGATCTTTACATTCACCAGACGTAATGTGTTTCGCTGCTGTTACACTGTCATGCTGATATTTTTCACTGGTATTATGCGAAGACTTGGTCCTTCCCCGGTGGAGCTGACCCGTTCATGTATGCTAACTGTAGTATAGCTACCATACCAATTTTTAAATCCTTTTTCCAAGTTGCGTGTTTATAGGTTAGACGGGTGACAGACATAGATAGTGTTATCGGTCTCAACAAATAGTACTGTAAGATATCGATGACCCATAAGATTTCTTATTTTGATATATTATAGTCAATAGATTTGTGTTTGTATAATAGTTAATTTAAAAATTTGTGTATTGTATTCATGCAGCAACATAAAACTGGACTTTACATTAATATATTGATTCTCCCAGAATGGATAGCATAATTGGGATTGTCATGTATGAGGGATGGGTAAAGGAAACCGGTGACCCAATTAATCCGCAACGAGATCTTAGTTCAGACAACGTAATAAATGTTATAGACGATGAATATGGGCATACATGTAAAATCGAGCGAATTGTTTTTTCGTTCGTTCGCTCGATGGAGCTTGGGAATGAACTGGATTGTCTCACGTGGGTCTTAGGACTATCTTTTCCTAGGGGAACTGCACATATTTCAGAGAAATGTAACAGTATGAATGAGTAGGGAAAAGATCAGAAATTTGGCATGCAGGATCTGGGTATGGGAGTTCGTTCTGACAGATGTTGGTCGCGTGGTGTACTGGTGAGATTCTCAGCTAAGGAATAAAACGTGTGCATCACATATTGTTGCGTTTGCGGGTCTGAGAGTGTTGCATGTACTTTCCGTGGGTCTGACACTTATTCTGAGCCTTGTTGCACTGCTCCTGATCTTATTGAGTATGTGTAACATCGGAGTAGGGAAGGGGACGTAGAGTGAGTGACTCTATATTTGTGCAAATGCTTACAGCCTTATAAAAAATATTCTCTGCAGTTCATGTCATCTGACAATATAGCCGTAGTCGAAATCGATCAGGAAGATCATCATCACCAGTGACAGAAGTGAAACTTCTTTGCCGATCTACAGCTGTATTTGTATTTAAATAGTTAAAAAATAAAGTAACGCGTACAACGGCGAAGAGAGAGAAAGATAAAGAGGACAGAGGAGAACAAAAGATCCAGCAACGTATTACAGTTACTAACAATACAACATAGTTCTCTCTTTGGCTAAGATTGTTGTAATTTTTATATTAAGCAGTCGTGCAAATTTAGAGTCATTCTCTAGTCTATTCTGATGTAATGGATGTGCATTAAGGTTAGAGGAAGAGTCAGACGAAACACAACATGACCAGTTTAGGATACCAACATATGTATAATGATGCACATATAAAACCGCCTGATGAGGACTCGAACAAGAGACTTGGTACACAGCAGCAAGGCTCTGACCACTACTACGTTGCGTGGTTGTCCACTTAATCCACGTGCTAAGACGACTCATTTGATAAACACCGTGTAAGACCTAGTTTATTCGCTGATAGCAATGTATACATTGATAACAAAAGTGTCTGGAATTTTCTCGATGTTTACGCTTTTGCAATATTAATAAGATACTTATACTAATACGCTAACATCATCGGCAAGAATTGAAGGGAATGAAATAGCTGTCGAAAAGCCACGGTGTGGATCAACAGGGCGTATGATTGGCCCTGTACTATGTTAGGGCTAGCATATATGGAAACGACGATTCAGACTCGTAAACAGTCGATAAGCGTAACTAAGAGTGGACTTCTGTAACTGGACAAGAACATTTAAAGGAATATATCACAAGCATTGAATAAGACTAGAACACAACATCTAGAAGTGCAGTAGAAGAAGCATTATAGACATAACAGCACGAATTACGAATTTTCGAATTGGAAAAAAATTGCCCGAGGACAAATATGGAACTTGTGGTCACCTGTAATTGGATTCCCTGATCACCACACAGCGTATTAACCTATTCATGGTTCACCTTGAAATTAGCTGCCGTTAGGGCATACCATGGTTCGAAGCCACTTATAAATTTTGCGACAAATGTAAGTTAATGACGTTAATGTTTGAAATTACTGATGAATCTTCAAAAAAACAAACTGAAGCTTTTAAACTAATGACAATAATTTTCGTATAGATTTAGCTCTCTGCAAATAAATAACACGGGTGAACCTGCATGATTGAGAAACACAATTTTTTATTTAGTTTTATAAACTACAAACCATGATATCATGTAGATACTACTCTCAACATAGATTCATGCACTTAAGTTTTCATCCTTCAAGGTCGATGAGATCCTATAATAGTGCCTCGAAGTAATAATGTAATAATATGTGCCCATAATTATGAAAGTGGTCTAAATCAAAGTTTAATAACCACTTTCATAATCAAATATATCAAAATAATCACTTTCTTCACACCACATTATTTTAAAATAAATTTATTCAATGTAATTTTTACGATATCGTCTAAAATGAACCTTTAGATAGTGGTTGTAATTTCAACTTTATACGGAATTCATTCAGTGTTAATTATGAAAGAGTTCTAAGTCAAAAATTTTAAGAAATTATATAAACATAACCTGAAACTGACGCTTATCCCTCATTGATGCGTTTCTGAACTACATAAATAAATTACAATCAAATAATGAAAAATGAACCTTTTAAGATGTCCTGTAAAACTTCTCGAAATTATTCTATATTCCACGTTTTGGACCTTAAGGAGGACGAAAAACATAAAGATATTATGTGTTTACTACCATACATAAAAATACATACAAAACAATGGAGGGTTTTTCAGGAACATTAAGAATCTTAAAACCTCGAAATGATAAAATTGGATTACATTTTAAAAATAATTAAATGTTCATAAATTATTTAATTAAAGTTATTGTTTCAAATAAAACTCCTAGTTCTTTACTGCTTTAAGTAATTTACAGGACATTCAATTAATTTTTAAAATGGTCTAAGTCAATTCAAGCCTTAAAAACAAAATTTTCGTATGGAATTCAGACAAAATTCTATATTCATAATAAATTCCATTAAACAAGACTAAAAAAATTATAAATTAAAATGTCGTATAATGTAAAAATATTTTTTAATTCGTTCAATTCATGAAATATCTCGACACAAGAAATATGTATATAACTTAGACCATTTTCATAATTATGGGCACATCTCAAGATTCCTAAGTTTACCGTATGGAATATAGCTGTGTTCTTTCGCTATTTCATGCTGATATTCTGTTTTAGTAATTGCATCTTATCTAATCTCTCAAATTACGATAAATCTGCGCGATGAATTATTCTTCAATAACAGACTCGACGTTACATAATAAATTATTTATTAATTAATTATTTATTATTAAATAAATTACAAAAACTGACCGGAAAATGTTATTGACATATATTGCTGATTTTGTAAATGATAACTTTTGACTTACTTTATTTTTAAATTAATTCGAAGCAATAACCTATTGGTTTAGGATACAGTCTGCGAAATTTAAGGTCGTAGGTTCGAATCCACCATTCGACTATTGTTGTGAACCATCTTCTAATTTATTAATTTTATTTTTTTTATTTTAATTCATATCTAAAGAGTATTGTAAATATGTATTATAAATCAGATAAAGTAAATATTGCACACCTGACTTGGCTAAGATGTTCAATTTATTCTTTCTTTTTAAAAAAAGAAAACGAACGTTGGCAATGGTACTAAAATTCGGTTACCCACTACAACTTGGCTTAAATTAATCGTCATACAATAATTAATTTTAATTTGAATTTAAACAGTGGAATATAGTTACTGTACTGTGCTTTAACGGTACAAGGGTGCTACGGCGTTCGCTTTTAAGTCACGATAATCGAGCAGAAGGGATCCGATACCCGGCATCATTTATTAATTGCAATTTTTAAAGCTTATTAATTCGGAAAACAACATTTGGAAACCTAATATAGCTTAACTAAGAATAAAAAATATACATGTGACGTCTGCCAATCCGCAGTAGAGCCGCGCGGTGGACTATTCAGTAATGCCCTCTCTGGCTTTTTTTTTGGGCTGTTCGCTGCTTTTATCCCGAGGGCTTTTACAGTTTCACCGTGTTGAGAGCTGACCGAGCGCTTATGGCGCTGAGACCTTTATTAGTGGGTAACCAGCGCCAGGGCTCCCGAGAGGAAGCCTCGGCTTGGACCTTTACCCTGTTACGCAAGAGCGACTGTCTCGAGGGTGCGCGAGAGGGCTGAACCTCGGCTCGGTCAGTTGCTTCTGACTACGGATTATCCATCTAGCTGGGTAACAAGCACAACCTATCTAATGATTAGGTGCATAGCATGAAGTTTATGTTATTTTTCTTTTCTACTTAACTCCAAAGTAATCTATATAGGTCTCTTTAAACAAGACATCGGTGGTGAATTTTATTATCTTCAAGTCGTATAGTATTGATGTCTTCTTACTCGGTTTGGACCACGGCGTTATCTTCTAGTTATTGTCAGATAACAGAATGCAGAATTGTATCGTAAGCGTTTACGCAAACATAAATGCGCTCACTGGTCGTCCCTCATCCTACTCCGATAGTAGATGTAGTGTGAGGGATACGACACATCCAAACCTGATATATATACGATGCACAAATATTGTTTTTCGGCTGGGAATCGAACCCAGAACGTAGCGACGTAGCAGCCAGGTACACTAGCCATTACACGACATGAAGTCTTCGTATTGAAATAGAATCAGTGGAAGTTTTTTCTAGTGTACGTAGAAAGACATTATCTTGTCTATAGAGAGGTAAATACCCTAATAAATATAGACTCGGGCAGTGTTTTGTCGCTAGACGGGCAAAGGGCGACCGGCCCGGCCAGACGGACCGACCCACTTCTGCATTTCTACTCGTTAAGTGAGCGTGTACACGAGGAAAACTTTCGCGTAATTGAGGCTGGTTTTGATAACGTACTATCAGAAGTCGAGTTCAGGGTTTATTTTTTTTTTTTATGTTCCTTAAATGACAAGTTTGCAAGGGTTTACAGTGGCATTCTGTACCAGTCAACCCTGGGAGGGAGTTCCAGAGAATATGTTTGTAGGCATAAAATTTTAAAAAAGATTAAAAATAAAGACATAAAATTAAAAAATAAAAATTATACATAAATACATAGCAAAATAATACATAATAAATATATAACAATATAAATATACAGGGTTGGGTTTACTAGAATATAATCATAAAATTAACTAATTATCCATCTTCGATTAATTAAATTAATATTATATTTAGAAGCGATACGCACTCCCGTTTGATCTGATTTAAGGACACACCTGGACTTAGTCCTTTAGTGCCGGGCTTTTGTATTAGGTCTAAGGTATCCCCTGCCTGTAAGGCGATATAAAAAGGGGATTAGGGGTTCGCGGGCCATCAGGGTGGGGTTCTTTCAGGACGAACCCAGAGAGGACGGCAACACGGAGTGTTTCCGGGCTGCCGTAGCACAGTGAGGGTGCAAGAACAAACAAGGCCTCGTACGAGAGGTGCTTGGACTCATTGCGGAGGAGAACTGGTGCGTTCCATAGGAGATCCAGAAGCCTCTTCCAGTGCACCGAGGGTGGCGAGCGAGGGGGTTTTAGTTGGTAATTATTCAACATAACCCTCTCTTCCCCAGGAGGCAGGATATCTTGTGAAGATTACAACCCCAAAATTAAAAAAAAGGACACGTAAACATACCCGTTGGGCAACATAGGTTATAGTCTGTTTTCAGGAACCGTCGAAGAACCCGTAATTTAGCTCCAGATGAGTCATCCTTCGTTTGAAGCACTTAAAATTCCACCGCTGCCTTGCCTGTACGTATTAGAAGTGTGATAGCCAAATTAAGGAAGATACATTTTCATATTTTTGGACGAGCGAAAAGTCTATGTCATTTGAGTATCAGACTTCCAAACCGTCTTGTCCTTGATACAGTCCCTAAAAGCAAACGGTTTCAAAATAACTACATTACAATGTGCATAAAGATTTTTATTAAAATACCCGAGTCGGTTAAAAAGTTGCCACTGCATAAATTTATTATTTCGCTAAAAACTTGGTTACTGAAAAATAAAATTCAGACTGTCAACGAATTCCTAAGTTATTTAAAACTTTTTTCTTTTTTCTTAAATATTTCCCTTACAAAATGATGCAACACAGTGCGAATGTTAAAATATTTATAAACATAGAATAGCGTTAACACATTGCATATATTTAATTGAACATATATTATAATAAATTTTAAATTAATAATATTAACAAAAATTTATTTTTATAAAAATATTATAATACATTAATTACCTTTTTGACAATTATCATTGAGTAACTAATTGAGGCGATATAGGTATATTTTGACATATCTGATATTTAATAATTTTAGTGGTGTACGTATTGTTGTATGTAATTTATTATTTTCATATGATGTATAGATGATTGAAATTTATATCATCCAAATTAATACCTAGCATAATGACAAATAAATGTTTATTATATTATTATTATCTTTAGAGTTGAATTTATTTGGAAGGATTACACTGGTGGATGTCAGGGCGGGTTACATTAATTAAGATTGTGCGTATCAATTAGTGGCTGCAGACTAATTAGTGATTTTTACCGTCCTTGTCGCAGTTGACTCGTTGTGAAACAGTTCACGTTTATCTCAGCTCCGTCTGCTGTGACGGTGGCCACAAGGGCTCCTGTATGCGGGACAAATGATTTTGTCAACTTCGATTACGAACATGGTTTACAAAGCGCGAGATACTGGTTAGAGCAGCTGGGTCGCGGTTCTAAGCTCGATTCCTAGCCGTGGAACAATATTTGTATATGTGGTATACGAATGTTCCGTGTCCTTGACACTACACCTGTACCTCCCTTGGGTTTTATTGCAGATGCATCGGAATAGGGTAGGTGACGTCGAGTGAGTGCCTCTGTGTTTGCGCAAGTCACGGCACGATAAAGGTATTCAACGCAGGTGATGTCATCTAGCAATAACCATAAGATATCACAGTGACCAGACGGACATTTCATCATGAACGTCATCTTCGTCTTCTGTTTCTTCTATTCTGCTTTGACAGAATAGCGCGGTATAATAACACCTGAATGCTGTTGTATTTCATAAATTGGAAAAAAGTAACCAGTTACCTATTAACATATCGATCTCTTATTGAGTATTAATTAGATTTTTGTTTCTTGAAGGATTTATTTACTACAAACTGCAGTTTGTTGCTAGCTACAGAATGAATTGGTCAGCTCGACTGATTTGGGACCACGCCCTCACATAATACCAGCATAAAATGTTTCGCCTGGTCAGTATAGGGATCTAATGACCTTTATTAGTGGTGACGAGGCATTCCATCGCAGTCCTCAAGAACGACAACACATCGAATGCAACGCATTATGATTCCTTGTCAAGGATGAATGTCGATATCATGGGCCGCAGGAATCACTTGCGATGAGGTGAACTGTGTGCTTGTTTGTTACTCTTAATGTAAGTATTATAAAATAAAAAAAAACATTCACTTATATCAGTGTACGAATGTTTTATATACGGAAGGTGTATCGGGTGTAGGGTCTACTCCTTGCAAACATACATTATATAGGTGTACCTTAAAACTTGGTTATGATTGATTATATTTATTTAGTAAGTCATATACTCTTATGAAAATGCGGAGCCCACAGCCACAAGCATTCATATGCTTAAAAGGATTTCAGCCTGTAATAGCAAAAGTTATTTTGTATTTAAGTAAACAGAATTTATATATCGTATATCTTTTTATTTAATATATCACGGCCGTGAAGTTAAAAAAAAAACTATTTTATTAATCGAAGTTATTTTAAGTAATCGAAGTAATTCTAGAAATACATAATTTATAGCTATTTGCTCAAATATCTATAAATGATATAATTCTAGTCGTTTTCGATCTCGGCGTTCTTCTGGTTACTGACAGTTGACATCAACTGCGCAACATTATTTTTAGAACCAGAAGCACTCACTTCGTCGTTCCCTTCCCTATTCCTATGTATTGCATTGCATATATGCATGTGCTATATTATTGGACAAGTTGTGATGCAATATCTGCAACACGTGATCATCTGTGATGATCAAGTATTGTTCCTACGCTGGGAATCGATACCATCTACTAGCAGTCAGTAGAACTACTAATTGGCTATTACTAAGATTTTTAAATACCATGTTTTTAGTTATTTTAGCGCGAAGGTTAACGATTCTACTCTAAGCTCCCTTTCGGCTAATCCATGTTATGTTTATACATATATAAACGTTTCGGTTGAGTGCTCAGCGCTGACGGGAAGGGCCTACGAGCCAATCAAAAATTCAAGTGAATTTGAATTTGAGCCATACGGACTTATGACAATGATCGAAATGGAATTTCATCATTTTCACCAGATCTAGATGTATTCAATCACGATCTGATGAATTGTGTGCCCTTACTTCTTACTTTCTGCAAATAAAATTGTAACTAAATAGGTTAAAAATTAATAATTTTCATTTAATTGCAAACACGCCTTAGGATCATAGGAGTTGCATATAATCAAATGTTTTTACTTCTTGAATTTTTTGCGTGTTTTCTTGTACCTCAAAAAATAAAGAAGTGTGTAAAGTCTGACGTTTCGTAATTAGTTCTTGTCAGTTTTTTAGTTAAAAAGTAAAAAATATGTCTAATTACTAACCTCAAAATTACACGAACATTTAGGTTAAAATGATTTGTTCAGGAAATACAATTATAATTAGTTAAGCTTAACGTCAGGAAAGTCTGTTCATTTTAATGCGGTTTTAAAAGAATGAATTGTTAAAAATAGTGATATTTTCTTGACGTTAACCTAATACTACATAGAAAATTCTGAAAAATCCGAAACAGGGGAAAATCTGAGGGTGCAAGGTCAGGGCTATATAGTGGTAGCATTGTGTGTTCTAGCGTTATCATGATTAACAACCACACCCTTTCTGTTGAAAAATTCCGGGAATTTTTTCTCTATTTCTTGATTGAGTCTCATTCGATTCGAATCGATGGTTTTGTCCGCCGGTATACGATTATAATGAACGATACCCTTCAAAAGTAAAAGGTAAGATTACCATACACACATCATCACCTTATTGCGAGTTGTTCCAGGTTTCGCTATAGGATGTGGAGCTTGACTGCCCTTTGACCATGATCGTTTTTGCTCTTTCTTTTCCATTTTTCATCACCAAGTGATCAATCTTTTCAAAAAAAGGTTCGGTTTATGTTTTAAATGAGTACGCGATCCATTTGAAACATAATGAACAACAGGTTTCTTTCACTGAGCTTGTATGGCACCCAAATATCGAGCTTTTTCGCATAATATATTCAGACTTTTTTATTTTGTTGTCAACCCCTAGCTCTTCTGCAATGTCGCAGCTACTAATATGCCGATCTAGCTCCACTTTTTCAAAAATGCCATTGACTTTATCCGTAACAGGTCGACCAGAGCGAACTTCTCGGACTGAAAAAGCTTGAAGCAATTTTGTGCTACTCTTACTGACACTGCTTTAAGTTCACAAACGTCACAATTTTTTTTTGGCCTGTATCGCATTTTCCTGTTTTTGTAATAAAACTTCAAAATGTCTAGCGAACAGAAAAACAATAGAAAAATGGCGGAATACCGTTTTTACTTCTTATTTTTCTATTTTTAAAATGTCTTTTTAATGGTTTGTACATATATATCCAGATACAAACAGAAAAGAAACTAAGAGATTTTACTGAAACTTTTTACTTATAAAATACGACAAATCTTTTTTTCCGAAACATTAGTAACATAGCATTGCTGTATCCGGTTGAATGAACATTCCGGACGCCTCACTGTTGGAGACGAGGTATTCCATGTTAGTCCTCAGAGGTCTCCTTATCGAGGTTGAATGAGAAAGTTAGGAACCGTAATCACTACCCATCAGAAATTTTCGGACTATATGATCGTCTCACCTTTATTAATTACATAGATAATCCTTAATACATTCCAAACAAATGTTACATATCCCGCTAGAAGCCTGTAGCAAGGTTCTCCCACGGACCTGCTCAGCATGTACAAAAGGCGTGACAGGTTCAACGGCTGCCCGGCAAGTGTAGACTTGAAGACATGCAGTAAATTATCGCAATCAGCTTGAAAATAACTAGCTTGGACATATATTAGGTAATATCTTACTATATATATATTAAGATATTAGTGTCCATGTAGGAAATAACCTCACACACGCTAGACACACACACGCCCATACAAATAATACTGTATGAATATGTGATTTTGCATTACCAAAAGAAAAAAACCAAGGATTCTTTTTTTTATTTATTTTATTTGTTGGTTTTCCTACAAGCAACCTAAATAGTCAAAATAAATAAAAATAACTTATATATTGTATCTATAAAAACAATTTAGCGTTATGAAAGTGTGTGAACTGTTAACAAGTATTTATTTACTTGCTAGGAGGTCTCGAACTTGTATTATTATTTATGGGGATATTGTCTTATATCGCCGCTTGGTTGGTCAATAAAATAAATAAATAAATAAAATAATATAAAAAAACAAAATATACAATACACTAAAATAAATATATAAACAACAACATACAAGACGGGAAGAATAGAAAGGATAGGGGAGTCCAAACGGTCAAGGGTTAAGGCGAAAGGGAGGGAAGCGTACCTTCTGTATTTATTATTATTATGTTAAGCATTGCCTCCTGTGCTCCTGCGCTGGAGCCGAAAACTGTATGTACCAAGAATAGGTTACGTAATTAGTATGTCTTAGGAAAATATCAGTTTGAGTGAAAGAGACTAGAGAACCTTTTTTTTTTTATAATTCACTTTAACAAACGAATACACAGTTCATATGATCGCAAGTGATTCCTGCGGCCCATGACATCTACATTCATCCTTGACAATGAATCATAATGTAAATGCCTTGTCACCCTTGAGGACTGAGCTGGAATGCATCGTCACCAGTAATAAAGGTCTCCGCATCCTCGGTGATTACCGGACGAAACACAGCAGCATTATGCTGCTATTTTACGCTAGTATTCTGTGAGGGCGTGGTCCTACCCGGTTCGATCCATCATTCTGCAGATAAAAACAGACGGAGGTTTAGTTACAGTTATAAAGTGCAACTTCGTCGTCAGAAGAGCTAGCGCATTCATCCTGAATAAATAATTAAGATACAAACACAAAAAGCGTAAGTGAGTAAGCGTGATAGGTGGATAGCTTACCACAAGGTGAGCGGTCTGTTCATTTGTCAACCTTTTTATCATCAGAAAGTATCAGAGCGTCTTTTTCAAACGTGATGTACCAATTGACACATCCCCTTGTAATTTTATTTTATATTTGAATCCGAAAACGAAAGTCCTTGTTACTCATTAGTTAACGATGTTCTATCAATTAGACTATCATCGTTTCACTTCCGTATCAGTTCACATCAGTGGTAGAGTTACGATGCAGTTTGTTTCTAGCTGTAGAATCAATGGATCAGCTCGACCGGGGACGGACCACGCCCATGCAGAATACCAGCGTAAAATAGCAGTATAATGCTGCTGTGTTTCGTCTGGTGAGTGCAGGGATCCGGAGACCTTTATTACTGGTGACGAGGCATTCGATCTCAGTCCTCATGGGTGACAACGCATCTGCATTATGATTCCTTGTCGAGGATAAGTGTAGATGTCATGGGCCGCAGGAATCATTTACCACCAGGTGAATTATAGATCCTCGTTTGTTTATCTTAAAGTAATAAAAAAGAATACTGATGTAAATATTGGAAGCCATATTAATGGTCACGAGGCATTTCACTTAGTCCTCAGCGGTGACGTGGTCAGCGTATTTACTGTTTGTAAATCCGCCCCTGCTCATAGGCCGGTAACGAATGATTCAATGGAAGGGGATTTTTAACTTCATTTATCTAATTAACCTAAAGGTCTGCAAAATATAGGATAATAGATGAGGAGACCCCAGTACATCTAGGAATCTTATATGAATATTTAAGATTTCCTTCCTGATACCAAAAAAGAAGAGAAAGCTCCACAAGTTTTATCTTTTTTTTACCAGTGTAATATAGTTATTTATTTAATGTACACTTATAGATGTACATTTTACAGATTGTACTTAAGAAAATCATCATTTCCACTTAAAAATAAAGTTTGTCAATTTTTTTATTATTTAGGTTTCTAAGTTTAGTATAATATAATTGCACCAAAGACTGCACATATCGCTTTGGCGTGTTAGCTCTTCCTCGGTTAGTCTGACTGTTAAAATACTTGGATTTACTACAGTCCCTTGAATTAGGATTCATCAACGGATCCCCCGGCCATTCTGATCAGCAAATTCTCAGCCCTATTTAATAACAACCTCAATCGGAAACGTTATATAACTATATACCTAGTCCGGCCATAAGTGCTATTACAAATGAAAATAATTTTTTTAATGAAGTAATGTAATATTATTAAAATACCTATATAACATACCTAATAGTCTCGGCAAAAAATAAAAAAATATTCTAATCGAAAGGTACCCTTTGGCTTTTATACAGGTCTTTAATCTGTTTGGCTAGTAATCTATGGATTTACGCACTGTTTCCAAGGAAAATTTTTTAAGATACTCAATGACGCCAAATCGTTTTTAGTAGGCCATGTCCTCTAAAACTTACCATAATTTGAAGTCTAAAGGGTTGAGGTCTGGGCTAGGTGAGGGCCAGTCTTCAGCTCTTATAAAGCCCGGAACTTTGGTTTCAAGCCAGTGGGTAGTTCGTGCCTTATGACCAGGTGCAGAGTCTGGCTGGAAAGTCCACGGTATATTTTTAAAAAGTGTATTGCTGAGAGGTTTCACAACATGATCTAAGACTGTATCTTGATTCACTTTGGCTGAAGTTTTCACTCCTTTTTCACACAAAAGTGTAGTTTTGTGACTCCTTGATAAGACGCCCCACCAAACCATCTCTAACGCAGGATGATGACCACGTTGTACCTTTCCGACCACTTGAGCAACTTCTTTAGAACTATGAGCGTACACTTTATTATTTTGCTTATTATAGTGTTCTTTAATCGTAAATTTTTTTTCATCGGTAAAGAGGATGCTTCTGTGCCTTTCACCTGCGTATCGCGATAGAAGGCGTTTTGATCAATCCACTCTCTTTAATTATAAAGATTGATTTAGGGCATGTCCTGTATATCGACGATAAGCACCGAGCTTCAGGTCTTGTTTTATAATACGCGGCAGAGTCCTAGCGGGAATATTAATTTCTCGTGATAAGATTTTTTGCTTCCTAATGGGGTTTCGACGAATTCTGGCTTTAACAGTATTAACAGCCTTTGTAGTTCTAACAGCGCGCGGCCTCCCCGATCTTTTGTTGTTGTATAAGTGTTGTTGTATCTGTTGATAGTACGATATACGAACATACGGCTGATACCAAGCTTTTGAAGTGTCTGGAATATGACCAACGGCTCCATACCCACTTTGTAAAATATGCGAAATGGCACAAAATCGAAAGAGGTTTTTAAAATAATATACGTGTTCCAAATTCAAAATAATTAAAAAGTTGAAAAAAAGAAAAGTCTTTGTGTAACTAGTATACTGTAGTTACATATAGTTGTATATTTAATTAATTTTATATTTTTGACCGCGAACCGATATATTGAAGAGATATTAGGGATCATATCATTCCTTACGCAGACTTTATCGGTGAAGACTTTGTGCTAATGCAAGACAATGCCCGTCTACATACTATTCTGTTCACTGGTACTTGCAGGAGGTCGAAATTGAGTTGCCAGCACGTGGTCGGCACTTAAATTTAGTTTTTATTAGGCTTTTGTGGGACGAGCTTAAAAGAAAAGTCTGGGCAGAAAATCCTGCACCACATACGAGATCGGAGCTTCAAGCCTCACTCGCTGAAGAATGGGATGGTGTTTCTCAAGAAATAGTGAAAATTCTTATCCGGTCACGAAGAACTGATTAGGAGCTGTAATTAAAGCCCGGGGGTAACACTAAATATTTAATTGTTTTTGTTATTTAATTAATGCTTGTTTTGTCTTTTGTCTGTTTTTTCTGTTTCCTTATTTAAGAGTTTAAGGCGAAATTTGTATATATTTTTTTATTAATAAAAAAGAATTTATTAAAATGAAATTCATCTCATTTTAAAGCCTTCACCTTTAATCTACTATAGTCAAAAAGTAAATCTGAGCAACAGACTTTATACGAGAGTATTTTGATCGCAAGCGTACCGTGTGAGTCGTTTTTTTTTCTCACGACTGTAGTTATATATAAAAAATTTCTTTCTTATATACGTGAACGTGTACTGATACTCAATTACTGGTATTAAGGTATTTAATCTTTCAGGGGCAACTACACTTATACATACAGTAGGAAACACCATCAGGTGATATGTGTTGGCGTGTTTTTAGAAATTGGTGAGAAAATAGTCTTTATACAGATAAGCTTATCTGGGGATTCTCTCTTTAAACATTATTATTTGTAAAATCATTATAGTTAGGTCTTACAAATTGTGTTGTCGTTGTATTGTCATGCTATTACCGATCATCTATATACCAAATTATTATTTGTAAAAAGTCGAGTTAACAGCAACAATTGTATAGTGACATCAGCATATACAATTTACACACTGACCTACTAACGAAGTAATACTAACAATAAGACAGGACACAAAAGCTTCTATTCCATCGGCCTTTTCATTTAACCCTCGATCAATTTGCGACTAAATCGGAAAATGTATTTTCTTACTCTTCCTTTTTCATGCGTGTAAGTGAGATGATTGTGATTTACAAGTCATTATGAAAATTGGTAGAGTCTGACTTGCAATTTTATGTAGTATATATGTTGCAGGTAAACTAATTCTGCCATCACTTTTGATTTAGATTGTGTGAACCGCATACGTCAAAGTCATTTTACTAAAATTACCTAAGTACCGTAGTAACTCAGGGCTGGTTTCTTTATTTTAAATTTCACGATATGTACGTACACATATTAACATACGTTAAGTAACTTCAAGTTCGATCCTCGATGCCGGTGTTAATAAAGTTTTTAAATGTAATTTGAAGCAGTAAGACTTGACACCAGCGATGTGCTACGAAGTAACTTAAAAATATTACAAAGATATGTGAATTTCGCCAGTCGGCAGCAGTGTTGCAAGAGATGTTGCAATACCTTCTCTAAAGAGCTGTGACTTCCCAGCTGTGGGACCTATATTTACATTTTTAGTTTATTTTATCACATTGGGAAAAGGTTGATGTCCTTTAGACGCGTAAAGTTTGAAACGTTCATTTAAAGAATATTATTAAAAGACAAGTAACAATTAACTAATTCTATTCCTTTATGGCCCTCGACTTTTGACATGAATTGCCATAATACTACTAACTTAAGCTTTGCAAAAAATGGCTGATTCAGTCGACACTGTTCTTGCCCCTCGATCAAGAGTACCAATTAATGTAGCAGGAGTAAGTCTGTGGAAATTGTATGAACATAATCAAGATGCCTCTGAGATTAGGTTTATTCAAAAAGATTACACCGAAGGAAGAAAAAATAACTTACCTAGTAAAACATTTCAAGACAAATCAACAAGTACCGACGCAACAAAAGCAGAGAATGAATTAGTAATAGATAGAAAGACGATCGGTAACGATATCGAAAAAAGACCAAAAGATGCAGTCCTAAAAAAATGGAGGGAACGTCGAGCCCAAGCCAAGCACGAACAAGCAAGAATAGCTGTTATTAATTCATTGAAGGAAAAATTTGGGGGCATCCAACGGCAGGCAAATTTAGATGCTTGTAAGCTTAGTAATAAAGATTATATTCATAAAAGTATTCCAACAATTGTAATAACTGAGGATGTCGAAGACATGTCAAATTTGAATGTAAATCGCGAATTTGTGATGCAGACAAATATAGATCGTGAGGTCGATAGTTTTAGGGTTGAGAACGGTAATGCGTCGGGTGAGGTGGTCTGTCACGCGAGGAAACTTCAGATGGGGCCAGGTGGTGAGCTGGCACAGTGGAAGCTCGTTCCTCGCGGCAGTAGGGCGGCGGGCGCGGAGGGCGGACTACGCGGGATCGTAAGGGAAGTTATGCCGGTAAGTCTTAACTATAGGTGCTTTATGATTTACTGTTTTTAAATTAATGTTACATTAATTCCTTATCAATGTCTATTAAAACAATCTTAAGATGTTATATAATGTATTATGCCAATCCCTCTACACATTCATGTAGTAACATATAACATGGTGACAGAAGGGGAATATTGTAGATTTGTTATTAGATTGAAGTTATCGTAGATTAAAGATTTAACAAAAGTACATCTATACATTTATATAAATAAAAACCTAATGCTTTCCGTTGAACCGCTGGATCGACTTTGGATACTTTTTTTTAAATGTTAGTACCAGTGCGAATTTGATTATTATACAAAATAAAATTTGATGAGTTGCCCGGAAGTTGGTGGTTCCAGACGACCCATTCATGTTACAACAAGATTCAAACTGCATCATGGCTCTTCCACCGTTTAATTATAGTGAAGCAATTTTGAATTCCAAAATCGATTACATATACTGATATTGTCAGCAAAACAGCACATTTGTAATACAACTGCTCCCAAACGAAACAGATAGGGACGCCTCAAATATTGTCTTAGTAGGGATTTGATACCAGTTCTCTACTCGGACGGAAGTATTCCAATCACTGAGTCATGTGAGAGTCAAAGATCACATGGATGTGTCTACGTGATCGCGGGTCTATGTTAGACGGCATCGAGCGATAATTTGTTTATCATTAATTTAAAGCGTTAATAGTCTAATGGTTTAGGGTACGGGTAAAAAATACTTGTTATTTATTTGCTCGACGGCTACGGTAGTGTCGTTAAAATGTCTGAATGTTGCTGTGTTCGATTCTTAGCCACGGAGCAATATTTGGATTTAGGCGAATGCGTACGGCACGATAATATATCCTGCACAGGAACAAACACATAGCTCGTTATGTATGCGTATTTAATATATATAAATATATATATATATATATTAAATACGCATTTTATAAGTTTTAAATAAATACGTCTCTCACGTAGTCCCACATTTGATAGCTATTACATAACAATGTAGGTCGTTGCACCGACACAACTCATGGAATTATTCTACGTCCAATCCTATCAGTTGTTCGGACACAACAATAATATATCAATAGAACGATTTATTTAAAACCCTATGACATACAGCTATATAGTAAATTTACACGGTAAAAATAAATTTGTCACGTTCTTGAACATGAACTGAATATTTGCCTCTGATACGGTTAACGGATATTACGATATGAATGTATAAAAGCTACATTAATTAACAAAGCTCTGGTATCTCGGGGTCCGTGGTAAGCTCGTCTTAAATTTCATAGAATTCAACGAAACGTGATCGATACCAGGCACTTGTACCGATTAATTTGTTAATTATAATGTTTAATATGATTTTCGCGCGTGCTTTGCGATGAAGAAAAATATCTCTTAGACCTGTAGACTCGTGAAGGAAAAATACATATACATATATATATATATATATATATGAAAACATACTTCAAAGATATTTAAAGACTGTAAATTCACAATGTAGCGTGGTCTATAACGCTGGGTTAGTAAATTTATTAATAAATTATTTTATTTCAGCATAGTCGTATTTTTATACAATGTAACAAAATTTTAATTTCTCTAATATAACTCTATTAAAAACTAATATTTTTATTTATATTTTAATAGCGTTTTTTTCTCGGAAATCATATATTTAAATTTTAATTAAAGTTTTTGTTTTAATGCCTACAAGAGTTCTTCTCTAGGATGGAGTCCTGCGAGAAAGTGAGAGAGGAGGCATCTGATTAGACATAAGTCCTACAGCCGCGGATCTAGGGGTATTCTCTTTACTCTGGCAAACCCTCGGTGGGAATCTGCTGTCCCAGTCATTGATACCACGGCTAGGTTGGTAGAAATGTATGTATATAGGTTACTGTGATACTTACACACATATTACGTGTTATGCTTATTACACTGAAGAAAGTTTAAAAATAGTCTCTAATGTCGAATATAAAAAGTATGCTGATAAACACAAAAATCAATTAATAGTTACACTATTATATACACTATTATGCTATGCTTAGCCCTTCTAGTTCCCTATCCTAGCTAGAGGGTGTCAGCAGAATCTCCATAGGTAGCGGCCGTCCATATCGCAGTCGGTCATGCAGCGGTGATATGTGGCAAAGGTGTTCGTGTGGTCCATTACCAGCGCGGTACAACAATCGACGCGCGAGCTGGTATACGAATTCAGCAATGGACAATCCATCTTAAGAATTACCGTTATAATGTAATTTTCGAAGTAAGGGGCCACTCGTATTGTAAGGGTAGATTTTGCCTGCATTCGCTCCCCCGGATGTGCGGAGGCTAGTGTATACCACGCTTAGGGTGCATTAGTCAGCTGCCAGCGTATTTTTTAGGCATTTTTAATTTAATAGAATGTATATTCATATGAAGGTTTTGATGGTTTGATGATGAATTTTCGTGGTTTTCACCTTGGCAATACAACCGTGTTA
Source organism: Teinopalpus imperialis (assembly GCA_029286865.1). Classification (NCBI taxonomy): domain Eukaryota; kingdom Metazoa; phylum Arthropoda; class Insecta; order Lepidoptera; family Papilionidae; genus Teinopalpus; species Teinopalpus imperialis. Next base: position 392,048 of record JAGSMU010000059.1, read on the forward strand.
TTATTGCGAAGCCAGTTTTAACAAAATCCATACGATTTAATTTCGTAAGTTGTTATTAATTAAGAGAATATACCAATTGTTCTGTGCGTCGCGTAAAAAGAAACTAAGGGATATGGTGGCAAAATCAATCAAATAACATCTCAGATTCATATGTGGCATATTCAAGATATTTACAATTTTGTACTAACCGATCACAGAGGGTTGCCCGTTTTTGACCAAGAACGGAAAACAAATCAAATAAAGAGTAAATCACGACAATCGCGTTACCACACAGACTTCGCCAAACAGACTTATTTTGTGCCATTTTCCGAAGTCGCTGCTTACGATATCCCAAACTATATAGGATAATGGATGATTTTTGTGTTATTGTATTGAGGGTGACAAACGAACACACCCTCATTCAACTTAAATAAGATATCATAATGCATTATCACCTCTCAGGGATAAGATGGAATACCTCGTCACCAGTAATAGGGGTCTCCGGATCTCTAAATCCGACGAAGTCGTAGTAGTAGAGCGCGGTCCCTCCCTTTCGAGCCGACCCATTCAAACAGCAGCTAATAAAAAATACAGTGTCTACCATTTATGTAGCGATCACAAGATTTTTCACTTATAGATGTCAGAAAATGTATATTTATATATATACAAGATGACCGTTAAACGAGAGTGTCGACAATTAACTTATCTAGTAAGCATTAAGAGATAAGTAAAATGTACAAATAAATGTAATCAATCCGCTAAACAAGTAACAGGTTTTAACTTTGCACTCTCAGTGGAAACGGCACGCCACGAGGACGCGGCGTGATGTTAAGGGCAAGTTTGTTTAAATTATATTTTAACAATCTTTATTATCAATGGTATAATATATACAGTTACAATAACTATGTGCGGTTCCTACGTGCACATGAATGGGTTGCATAGGTCGGGGAAGGACCATTACCAAAGATTACCAGCGTTTCAAATGATGAGTGTAGTGATCCGATTATTCATTATCTCAGTTCTCAGGGGTCATGGGTCATGGTCATGGGGTTGTCATGGTGTCCAGCCATCACTGACCGTTTGTCACTCCTCTGTTATTTAAAAGAAAATAAAGTCTCCATCTTAACCTATTCTGTTATGAAACTCACAGGGCAATTGTTTATTTGTCTTACAAAACAAACATTTAATAAAACATAATTCCAATCTATAACCATAAACATGGACAGGTTCCATAGTTTGATAATAATAAATAATGAAAGTATATTGATGATAAATCTTGGCTGTAATAATATCGACGATTTCTAAAAAACTAACATCGGAAAATGTGGTTTTTAGAATTTTGTTTGATTTGTTTATTACTTATGGGGACGAAATAATTGACATATTTCGATGTTTATCGAGATTCAATAGAACTTGAATTTTGACTGAGATGATCTTTATAGGTATAAGTTGCATTATTTAGGCGAAAAGTTGGTATTCAATAAAGTACTTAATACCGGCTGAGATCAGTCGGAACAAATGTCTTTTGATAGAATCTTTCTGTCAAATGTATTACATACGCCCGTAATTACTGAATTTATCTCATGCGCTGCTTTCCAAAGGTTTAAAGTGCATGTGAGAGTGCAGTCATGAGTTTGTAGGTACGATCTGCGAAAGTTAAGATCGTAGGTTCGAATCCACCATTAGACTATTGTCTTGAATCATCTCATAGCACAAGCATTTTGAGCCTAGTGGAAGTGGTTAACCGGAATATTAGTAATGTTAATTGCATTGCTAATATTCTTTTTAAAAAAAAGAGTGATAGAAATTCTTTTAAGTGTCATATTACGCAAAAGTTTGCTTAAAACATAATAATCAAGTTGTTTTAATATTGTCAATTGTACTGACCGTATAGGTTTTGAGGATATTGATTAGAAAACGAAGTAAATAAAGCATAGACGTCATCACGTCTAGACCTTTCAGTTTTTGTAATCAATGCAGCTTATAGAGTCCCATGTCATTAAAAATAAGGATAGGTTGACACACCTAGGTTTGAGTTTACATCAACAAAAGCAGCATAGCGCTGCTGTGTTTTGTCTGGTGGGTGTAGGGAGTCGGGGGCGTTGTATCTTAGCATTACTCACTTACCATTCAATGAACTGTGTGCTAGTTAATTGAAACCCTCAATCCATTCCTTTTATTAGCAGATTTTCGTTTTAGCTTGCCTCTACCAAGTAAAAATCCTCTTTGCATTCTATGACTTCTGCTGGGTTTCGATCGCATTCGCCCGTTAAGTTATATATTGTACCACTAAGGTGAAGAAGTAACTTAGCAAATTCGAATATCCACACCGTCTTCCAAGTTCAGAAAATTCCAGCGTAATTTCATGTACTAATTCCTACTTCCTTTCTTAATACTTTTGTCGGCTTCTCACGAATGCAATTTTGTAAGTTGTGAAGTTACGTTTTTCGTATCAATCTCTTATAAATATGTATTTACGATATCTATCAAACAGTTTGCAATATAAATTACCCGACCCACAAATTGCGCCTAATTGGCCTAAGCATTATGCATATTTATATATTGAAACGATGGGAGTTGTACTAATAGTATCAGATAAACACAATTTGTAAATAATAAATTTAAAACGATTAGGATTTCGTCAATTTATCTAATTATTGTTTTTCTGCTTTAAGTTTTGTTATAATTTGAGATCAGAAAAATAAAAATACTCTACAAATTGTAACCACAACTAACTAATTTCATAGTTCGCGATCTTTTGCCGTGTTTACATTTTGTTTCATTGAGTTGTATTTGACCTGAATTTTCTACAACAATACAATCTCTATAAAAACTTCCTAATCTACGACACACTTTTCTAATCATACATTATTTTTTATGTCATTTGTTATGTTCTTCATGCACTTTTTATGGTCTCTGTACCTATAATAAAAAATGTCTAAAAAATTTTTGGGTCAATCCAACTGGGGGAGTACTACGTTTTCATAGAATAGTATGTATGAATAGAGAAAAGTATTAGTGGAATATCGTTATCACTGGTGGCGGGGTAATTCATAGAGATGAATTACCACACCTGAATGCAAAGGTATTCAGATGTGGTAACGCGATTCTTATTATTTTGATCCATTAATTTTGATTGTTCATCTAGTGGTTGGTGTGTGTGTATTTAGCCGCAGGAATTACATGTCATCAGTTGTGTGCTCCCTGATTGAAAAATATGAAATTCAACTATGTTCTATTTACGTGCATACTATAAATTGAACAAAACTATTTAATTTTATGAATTTTATGTCATTTATTTTAACCTTTTATCTCAAAGTTTTTAAACCAGTCATGGTCACGGAGACGGACCGAAGTGTATAATGCCCTTATATCATAGTTAATCCGAACTTGAAGTCTTGTTGGTATTTAATTTTATAAATCGTATGATTTTTTTGTTTATAAAATAGTTGGCACACGAGTAAGCAGCTCACCCGATGGTAAGTGATGGCGTGGCTGGCCTTTAAGAAAGTTAAGAGTAAGGTTAGGTTCCCAAGTTATCCCAGAATGGAGAAGATTTCTTTTGAAAATAGGGTGTTTTTTTAATTTCAATAGTCTTCATTCTTGGCCATGGTGTTCCTTTGTGAGTAATTGTTATTTATCTAACTCGCTGTATGATGGTGGGACTAGTTTTATTCAATTAAAACAAAAAAAGACTTAAACCTTCACAACTGACATTGATACCATGCTTCAATCGTTTATGGAAGCCGCGTGAATCAATTAAGGCAGTTTCAAACACATACAGTATTCTGAATCTTTCTTATAAATCTATATAATAAAAATACATAAGAATATTCTACGATATGGAAAACTTAGCTATCATGGTTTAACTGATGATTTTACAAGACTCTTGTCTAACGGAAAGATTATCTTATGAATGGATTCTATTATTTGAGAACTTTCTCGTCACTAGTGCTGATACGTATATATGTTTATAAAAATAAAGCACAGCAAATCCTTTGTAAACCTTTTATTTTGTTAAGGTTAATGGAAGGAAGAGTTAATAAATAAATATAGGCTTTGGAATTACCTTTAGGGAGAGCATTTTGTGCTGTGTAGTAGCTGATTTTCATTCATCTTCGAGCACATGGTAAATATGGTTCGTGCCAAATATGTTGCCTCCTACTTTGACTTCTTTTTTGCTGCTTTCTTTTTTTTATTTGATATTATTAAAATTATGGGTAGTAAATGCGACACTTAACCGCACACCTCACGCGTCCCCATCATGTACAATATCTTACCAACCTTCGCTCCGTCACACGGAACTGACCTATGATAAGACGTTAATCAATAAGGTTAACACGAAAAAAAACCAATTTCAACTCAACATCTCAAATAAAAATACGCGGTGGTATAAATTTAATAATTTTATATAATTTTCCTTATCGTTTTCTATTGGAAGCAAAACCTAATTACCAAAGCCTAATCAGTTTCTAATCAGATTGCTCTCAACTGGCATGATATTGAATGACTGATAGACAAAAGGATACTTCTCTACACTTCCAAGAGAAAGGGCAGAGATGACTCTCCCCTTTCTCTCGGAAGTGATAATAAACTCAGCAGGTAGTCGAAATGAGCCTAGCTACCTACCCTGGGATGGTGGAAGATAGTTATCCAGTCCGATGATTTTTTTTTTAATTTCGACAAAATTATTCTTCGATAATGTAAATAAATTAAAAATTTTCGAAAGGAATACTTATTTATTTAAACGTTATTATTCACACCTAAGAAAAAGTGGTACACAAAGATCAGACTTAATGCCTTAAGGCATTCTCTACCAGTCAAACCGTGGCGTGGAGAGAAATTGTGCTAGGTGCGGTGCATATATTTAAAAATAATAATAATTTCTAATAACAAGCATCAGGTATACAAAAGAATAAGAAAATATAACCTATTATATAAATATTTTTAATTATAAACAGCAACGCAAAATATTCAACATCAACATTTCAACCCACCACTAGTCCACTGCTGAACGGAAGCCTCCCTCCACAGCTCCCCCATAAAATAAATATGGCATAAAAAAATGTGTACATATAATTGTCTCACAAATATGCTTGGATTTAAGCTTTGAAATCTGGGTTCAATAGTGGAAAACTATTAGACATTTTGTTAATTATTATTTTTAAAAAATGAACAGAGCAAATAAGAAACAAAATAGAGTACGAAACTGAATACAAAAAGGGTCGAGTTCCTTGCCGATTCTTCTCGCTAGCAGCTGCCTTGCGACGCGGTGGTCGTATTAGCTATCTCAACGATTCAAAAGCGTTTTGTATAAACTTACTTGAATAAAGCTTCTATTCATTTGATTGTTTTATATATATATATATATATATATATATATATATATATATATATATATATATATATATATAATTAACACAACAACAAGAGTAACTAACTATATTAAATGACAGTGGACGTATTTAAATAGTACTCCCACGCCAGTCTTTTTCAAAAGAGCTTAATAATAATAAGATTTAAGTTAATTATTTACCTTGAAAATATCTAGATAGGTCCGGACAGATGTATATTATTTATATTGGCATATGTAGACGGCGCAATCTACCAATCTATCTCGTCACGTAGTCCTAGTAATTAGTCATAAAACAACTTTAAAGTACTTTTTTAGTAGAGACCCACCGCAATTAAGTACTTGTATTTATCCTAACAGATTAAATATATACCAAATAGGCCAACATAACAAATATAATAGAAGGAAAAATTGATGGAAAAAGAGGTAGAGGAAGACCCAGAACAACATGGTGTGATAATATCAGGGACTGAACCGTAGACATGATTATCGCTGATATCCGCTAGGACTTGGCACGACAAGAAGAAGAAATCCAAATAAAGCAAAATACACAATCTTTGCAGTTGGTTGAAATTTAGACCCAATCACTAGAACTTATAAATCAGATCCTCTGAATATTGAGCTACGACGATTATTTTTACGATAATAATGTTTACAAACAAGAACATAGTTCACTTGAACCATCAAGTCAACCTACCCTATACTCACCATACAAAACGCTATGCTGTGATGCTATTTCACTCTGGTATTCAATGTCGTCGTATTCTGTGTCGTGGTCGTTTCCCGGTGATAGAAATATGATAATTTTCCCTTCCGAACGCACGCAGTTGACAAATCAATGCAATGTCCTGATAGGTTGCGTGCTTGGTTAGATAAAATTACGTAAATATCGTATTCAAATTAATTTCTTCCACGTTATTGCAGTGCTCGAAGTCTATAAAGATATATTATAGAGCAATTTTGCGAAATTAGAAAAAAAAAACGTGAAGTAGTTTAACGTATATTTCGGAAAGTTATTGGTTAATCCCCACGGTTGTTGGCAAAACTCTACTTTTATTCTTTTTAGTTATTTCTTTGTATCCGTTATTTTCTTTTATTGGTTTTTCGTGTTAACATTTTGGCGTAAGAAGTAATGAAGTACTCTTTATATTTTTATTAACGCCTATGTAAAAGGATGTTTTGAAATAAGACCACTTGGCTTAGTGGTAAACGTGTCCTTGATTCCTAACCGAAGAAGTTGTATATCAAAGGTTGTTGGTATTGGTATGTGTGGTATGTATCTTCCTCCGATCACCAGTAGCATATGAAGCGTGCGTGTCTCTGTTTGCGAAAGCTTACTACACTTACACTAAAGCTTAAAAAATGTACTACATGTTGTGTACGCATACAAAATATATTCATAAAGTACATATGCAACTACTTGACTTGAGTGATAGAGCTACACCGCAGTTTGTTAGGCCACGACCTCACAGAATACCAGCGTAAAGTAGTAGCATAATGATGCTGTTTGATATCTGGTGAGTGCAGGGATCCGGAGACCTTTATTACTGGTAACGAGGTATTCCACCTCAGTCCTCAAGGGTGACAACACATTTGCATGATTCCTTGTCAAGGATGAATGTAGATGTCATGGGCCGCAAGAATCATTTACCATCAGGTGAACTGTGTGCTCGTTTGTTACTCTCAATGTAATAAAAAAAACCTTACCGCCAAGCACGTGGTAAATTTATTCAAAAATATAATGTAAAGAGTAAAACGTATAGTTTATATATATAATCTATATTACCTTATAGTTTATACCTATTTATAGTGAATACCAATTATTAATGAAGATTATGTAGTTACTTAAGTACTCCTGCATTTATCAATATCGCTAATTTAATTATAACTTTATATTATTTCTATGTCAAAATTTAATAAAATTACTGCCCTTTTTGATGGTCTGTTTAAATGCACATATTTAAATGTAACATAAAAATATGTGTTATATAAAAATATGCATACATTTATTCCAAGTTCATTGATTCTTAGATTGTAAACAAATAGGACATTTTTCATAATGCCGTTCCAGCTCCTTTTCTGACTTGATCGTTTCAAATGAAATTAACGTGAAAACTTTTAATTCTTGTAAACTATCACCCAGTTCAACATTAACAGTATTTGAGAACTCGATTGCCGACCAATTGCCAACGAATCGGGATTGGTGGTAAGCACTAGTTGGTACAATCGATATTGAGACGTCTCCCTTTTTTTAAAGGGTATTTATGTATATGGGTATACGTTAGGGTCTATGTCAAATTTAGCAAGCGCAAACAACGGCCTATGCGAGACTTTCGACTTTATTACAATAAGCTAAAGCTGTCTGGAATTGGAGATATGTGTTTGGGTATGCTAAGTTTATTTTGGCGAGTGAATCGTAAGACAAGATGGCGGCTTTGACAGGTGACATAAAACGTTATTTACGTTAAGGAAGTTCGTGAGCTTGAGTAGTGGGTAGGACATGCGAGAGCGTCACGAACCGCGGAAGTGTACAGGTTTTAAGGGTAATTTGTATTCATAATCTTTCTGCATTGATGTTTTATATTTTTCTGTTTGCATTGATATATCGTTGGCATTTAAATAGGACAATTAAAAAAAGTACTACTATTTTAGAAACCGAACAAGGAATAACATATACGAGTTTAGTTAAAATAATTCACGTAATGGAAAAGTGAATATATCAATATTGTTGTGTAGGTATGTCCATTTTAATTATCGATCCAATTCATCCGTCGACTCTAAATGGATAAATTGAAGTCGGAAAAAAGTTACACGAACTAAATATCGAAGTTATGAATACCGTCGCATAATTGGACTTCAACTAACTATCCTTTGTCTTCCGGTTTCATTGACCGCCCAGTTGTTATATCCGAATCAGATGATTTCGCCGCTATCGAAATCAATCACGAGTACACTATAATTTACAACGCGGACAGGTGTAAGACTTTTGGCATGGCAAATAGGTTCTTTTTTATGTGCATGGCATTAAATGTTTAAAATTGTTTCAAAGGGGATGTTGTGTTCTACCGGAATCTACGTTTTATATTTTCCAGTTATATCCAGTAGTTCGGTCAACAATAATTATTTTATGTACTTACTACCTCTTTTGATCTATAAAATTGTAATATTTCAATGCTTTGCGCGGAGTTTCAGTCAATACTGATACAGAAATGATCATTGGATGAATTTTCGAGTTTTCGAGTCGTAACGGACGGAAAAGCCGGACGATTTCTATTAATGAAATCTTGTCGAACAGTGGGAGAAATTTGTGAAAAATACGTTGTTAAAACAAAATGGCTTCTGAGAAATTGAGAAATTTTATTGAAAAATACATTTTAAAATAAAAAAAAAACGGAATGAACTTACTTGCCAACTTAATATATTGGACGAGAAGACAATAACCTTAAAGATAATGTCGCAGCATTACGCTAGTAATCTATTTTAAGCTTAACTCTAGTAAGTATAGAATTTTCTCGGCCACAATATATACCTTAGAGATTAGAGATATTTAATGATCAGTTCAAAACAAGTTCTAATCTATCAAAGGTCATAAGTAACTAGTTTATTATCGACTGTCAAGCAAATTAACTTAATAACTTAGAGAATCGTTTATCGAGGCGAATTTTATTAAATGTATTTTATAATTTGAAGCGTCAATAGCCTAATGGTTTAAGGTAAGATCTGCGAAACTTAAGGTCGTAGAATCGAATCGGTCATTCGACTTCGGACGTGAACCTTCCCTTAATACAAGCATTTTAAGCTTGGTTGAAGCGGTTAACCGGAATATTAGTAATGCTATTAAAGCATACTAAAAACAACAAAAAAAAATTTTTTTATGATATTTAACGATGAAATGACTACGCAGTTTATGGTAAGTGATAATCGTTCAATAAATCGGGTCCCGTATTTCTAAACTCATCAAATGAAAAATATATTCACGCTGGTATTCTGTGGTCGTTGTGCTCTTTCCCCGATCTAACACTAAACTAGCTGTATCAGCAATTCTACTGCTATTTAGTATATTACAAATGTACAGTATGATTCATGGTAGCTCATTGACCTGGTACTTGCCCTAACTTTAACTGTCCATGTTCAGCTCAAGCTATCTTTTTGTAAGCTATTTCCGGTGAAATGCAACAAAATAAAAGGAAACCCTAATTTTTGTCAATCCATCTTGTATGTATCTATCTAAACTGTACGTATCTAAACCGGGAGATAGTGTCAAAAAATCAGGGGTTGAATTACGTAATTACTTAAATGAAAATATGTCGCCGATCGTGGCCGATTACGTAGTAATCTCTATTTTTAGAAATCGAACTTGTCCTAAAAATAATATATAAAAATCACAGATTCTTAACGATTTGTCACACAAAGATCTTTTGTTATTCGGTAGTCGATAAAAATAAACTCAGCGCTAGCGAAATTGCATACTTATCTCACTTGATAGCTTTAGCTCTCCATGCAGGTTCACTTATATATTTTAGCTCTATATCTCGCTCTTCCAATATGAACACGTACTACATGTAAAATGAAATATTTATAAAAATGTTTTTTTTATAAACGAAAATCATCCTGCCATAGCATGCCGCCATACTACTGCAACGAAGCAGAATTATTTAATAACGCAAAACAATTGACTGGGGTTTTTCTGGCACTACCACAACGGCTTTTCAGGCTAACTTACGTAATATCTCAACTTCACCGCTGTGTTTCATATGATGGTTGAACAGAACCAGTGACCCATTATTGGTAACGAATCCTTCCATTTTAATCATAAAATGTGACAACGCAATCATCATTACTTCGTTCGATTATTTTATCTATGTTGCAGGTGTTACTGGCTAATCACTTACCGTTAGTTGAGATGTGTTTTTTTTATATATACAAGCCAGTCTCTCTATCTATCTATCTATCTAATAGCTCAGAAAATACCTATTCACTCTTCTCTTGAAGACAATCACATTATGCTCGGAAGGAAATACTGCCGAAGGCAAATTATGCCAGTCCCTTGAAGTCGCATAAAAACCGATTGCGAGGAATATACACAACAAAACGATAGATATCCGTAGTGAGTCTTGTTGTCCTATGATGAAAAAGAAATAGGAGAATCATGTTATGTTACTCGTATACCACTCTTCTTTCGAAATAACAAGAGCTAGTAACTTAGAAGACAGGTACTACGAGAATATAGTGTGTCCCTACAGTAGTTATTATAGTATATGTATATATGTATATAGTAAAAAGTACTTATTACAAAAGTAAGTTACATAATTTGTAGTCTGCTACTAAAATAACATTTCAATTCCAATAACCGTGTCGTAGACGAAGTCGTAGACATTGGAGTAGATGTACACGTAGAATGTAGAGCGGCGCAGTGGCTAACAAGCCCGTTGCTACGCTCCCTAATTTCCCTTTCACGAGCGACATTTCCACATGGTCGTTTTGATAATTCACCTTTATCATTCGTTTGTAAATGATGAGCCAACGGTGACCCAGTTCCCGGTTCCCCATCGTATCGTCACGCGACACCCCGGGAAGGCACATGCAAAGCTTTCGGATTTTCGGCAAACTAATTCCAACTTTAATTGTGATGTAACAATATACTTTTATTGCACCGCTGATAAGAAAGCTATCATATATATATATATATATATATATATATATATATATATATATATATATATATATATATATATTAAACATATAAAGATTGTAGAAATATTAGACTGCAAATATCAAGCATAGACATCATGTGCGCTACCTGCCCTAGGAAAAACCTCTCTTTCATAATATACCAACCTCAAAAGCTTAGTGCTGCCTTATTTCGTTCAGTCAATGAAAGAAATTAATAATTACTGGTGACGAAGTATTCCGTCTAATTTGGGGGATAACAACGCATTTGCATTATGATGTACTTTTATTGAAAACGGAACACCTGTAAAATTACCTCAGTGTCTATTTCTCAGTCTGTCTCAGTGCCTATTTCGCGTTAGTTACGTTTCGGCATAGATAAAAATACGTAGAAGTGTATGAACACATCTACTTTAAAATATATAGGAATAGCTATATGGAAGGGGACATTGAGTGAAAATCTCTGTCTATATGTAACGTACAACCGACGCTTGGCCGGTTTTCATATAAAATATTGATACCTTATAAATCCCACTGCCTCCTCTCTAGAGAGGGTGTTGTAGCATAGTCCTCCACGTGGTCCTACTGCGGATTATGGGATTTCAAATGTTTTAAAAATATTTATTTTTAATTTATTTCTTCAGACATGCAGGGTCCCTCACGATGTTTTCCTTCACCGCCGATCACGTGGTAAATCAGCACTTAAAATTCCAATAAAAAAATTCATCGGAGATCGAGTACATAGTTTGCTCGGAACACATTATATAAAGGGTGCAATTGGTAGACATAACGATTCATTTACACATTCACATTATCTACCAATCAACCTTTGGTATTGAGAAACAGATATGTAACAATGAAAGAATGCTAAATTTAAAACAACATACTCAACTGAACGATACAATCGGTAATTTTAAGCGTAAGGTGGTGAAAGCATTCGAAGCTTAGCTACTGTTTATAAATTTGACTTCTTTTATTCATTCATTTTTAATTCAATTTATAAAATTTTAAATTTAGTCTTTTCTTTAGAGTTTAATCCCTATTTCATTTGTTTAATCTCTATTTTGTATAAAGTTGCCTTTGACTTTTATCTTTTATTTAATTTGATTGTGACTTCATTTGGTTTCATTTTAAAATCCTATGTATTTAGTATTTATTTCATTTTATTATTATTTTATTACGATACTATTTTATTTATTACATTTTGATAATTTAATTCTTTTTTGTTTTTATTTAGTATTTGTTTAGTTTTTTATTTTTTTTTATGTAACAAGATAATTATAACAATCGATGTATTCGTCTTTAATAATTAAATTCTGATGCATGCACCAAAGCTTGGCTTTATGTATTTTTGGATTAAGATTGTTTTCATGTATGCACCCTAAATGACACAAATTAAATAAATAAATAAAAAGAAATGAATGATCACAAATAAAATATATTTAACAATAAGTATCTTATATTATATAGTAAATGTATAGACATTATTAACAAATACCTTAGTAAAATTGCGATGTCAGATGATGGTTTCCGTTGTATTCTAGTATAGTAATACTCTTCAATCATCCAATCAGTGTTTGAAAATTAATTTTTTTGAAAGCTCGATCGAGGCATGGCTTTCAAAACTGTATAGTCTAAACAATAAAAGAAAAATTAAAGAACCCAGTAACTACGCTGTTGAATACGAATCTTGAGACTATTTATAGGAAGGAAAAAAATAAGGTAATAAATAAAAAGGAAGGTACTCTGTTATGGCTAGAATAAGTATGGTGTCTTTAAAGTAACTGGTTAAAATATTACATAAATAAATATGTTAAAGGTTAAAGAATTATAAAAATAATATTAATATCCACTTTCTTTTTCTTTGTTCTGTGTTTATTAACCCAGTCACAATTCAATCCAATATTTTTTATGATTTGCAGCTCTATCGACATACTCTCGTGACTGATGTCAACCTAGCCACGTAGCGTAGTGATCTGAATTGCATTAGTAGGTGGGCTAAATTACATGGACTTCTACTTAACCCTTCCAAATCGCAGGCTCTAATTTTTGGTAGTAAACTAATGCGTAACAAAATTAATCTATCTACTTTAGTCCCTCACTGATAAATGGAACACATATAGCGTACAGGGACTCTTGCAAACATTTAGGGATTATTGTTGACTCACACTTGTCATGGCATCCAAACGTCAATGAAGTCAGTCGTAATATTCACTTTGCCTTTCATTCATTAAAATGCCTTCAGAGTTTTTGCCCTTGTTGGCAAAGATCTCCCTCGTTCTAGTACTTATTTTTCCACATATTAGAGCTGATGTTTGTTACTTGGATGTTACACATGTGACAGAACTCGTGCATCCGTTACATTTTTGGATCAAAGTTCTATCGCGTTTCCTATTTTCGTAAACAGCTCTTGTGGCTTCCCATACGTTTTCACAGATCCATTGTTTCCCAAAGACTTCGTCGTATCTCCACAAACGGTTTTCTTTTGTACATCCGTCTGGTGAATCGTGCAGATCGCATATTAGATCCCTCCTTCAATTATCCTTCTCATGAAATTAGTTTCCATATCAATTCCTTAAGTGTGCAGGGCATTTGTTGTGAAATGCTCTTCCTGAAAAACATCATGCCGCGAGAACTGTTGTGCTATTTAAAACTGGTGAAGGAATACTACTTATCTTTATCCAGTTGAATATATAAGGAAATATTATGTGGTTTATTGTATGGTATAATATTTATACTTATATTTATACATTACATTACATTTATATACATTATATATTATATGTATTATTATTGATGTATTTATATGCATGTGTTTGTAAATAAATATTGCTATAATAATATATGCTGTATTTAATTTTTTTTTCTCATTTGTTTTTGTGAGTATACTATGATTATTTCTTCCGATAATATGTCCAACACCAGGCCTACTGGAAGAGATTTTTCTTATTAAAACAAGCTGCGCCTTGTACATATTTAGTTTCCTTGTATACATAAATGTATAAATGCTTTGTGTACATAAGAAAATAAAATAAAATAATAGTTAAATAAATATTTTTATTCTATCCTGAGTAGCAACAGCAAGTTTGTAACAAAGTTCAATCAACATGTTTATAGTTAAAGTCCGAACCTTATCGAATATTTCCCCTCTCGCGAATGCGTAGCGCTTATTGAATATAAAAAAAAAATACATGACGCAAATACGCCCCGTTTGTATCAGATGGTTTACGCGGTCGTTGACAGTACATTATCTTATCATTTTTAATGTTGTTATAGATTTCAAGCTCTAAATTCGAGTAGAAAAATGTAATAAAACCATTAATATACATTACTTTGCGTTTACACATTTCCATTTCGACGTAACGGAATCAGTATCAATTAGGTCTCAATTAAAAAATAAATCAATTTATATATATATATATATATATATATATATATATGTGTGAGATGCAACGAGGCATTCCAACTCAGAGCTAAGGGATAACAACACAGACGGTTCACTTCAATAGTCGAACGGTGACGAACCTACGACCTTAAGTTTCGCATACCATACCCTAAGGCAGTAGGCTATTGATGCTTCAAATTTAGTTGTAGGCTGTTTCGTTACTTTATTGTTATTGACCTTATTACTAGTGAAAATTATTTCCATCTACTCGTAATTCCTGAGAAGACGAATGTGGGTCTCACTTACCATCAGATGAAATTTCTCGTAAAAAAGAATAAAAATATTGCGATCTCATTTCCTAACTCGTATAAGAAATATATAGGAATTTTTATCATGTTTACATTTGCATATACTGTGAGAACGCGTTCGTTGACCGATAGCACGCGATTTGTATGATATGCAACGATAACAATGCTTAAGAATGTGATACCACTTTTATGACCTAACAGTAATTATACTGGCCTCATATTGGAAATAATTGAAAAGAATATTGACACAAAAACAAACTCGACACTACATCCATTCGCGTACACATGCATACACAAATACATAAACAATACATATTTGTTCACTCATTATGAAATTTTAGGGCAATATATACGAAGTATATCATAATTTATTGATATATATATATATAATCTATTTATATATCAGGTCACTATTGTTTTTTTTTAAAAAAGAAAGGAAGTCATTAAAGTATGACTAATCTTATAATATCAAATGTTAATTAGTGACAAAAACTTTTTCCTTCAAAGCTGGGGCCCGTTTTGCGATAAAGGATACTCCATTTTTGCTCGGTCTCTCGCTCACTTTTTGTCTCTTTCGTGTTATTTAAATTTTGCTATCATCTTAAATACGTAGCTTCCGTACTAAAAAGTCAGTACATTTGCCAGACAATTGAACCAGAAAACTTTCCATATAAACCTTATCGTTATGACGAGCGTTAGCATGGAGAATTCTTTTCAAGAATAATAGTGATCCCTTAGCATATAGGGGTTTTGAATGTCCAACAAAGCAATCCTGACATGGACGATGGCTCGAAATGTTATACTACCTTGGTTGGGATATAGAAAATCACGCAATATGATATGCTATCATTCATCTATTCAGCGGTATACCATAACACAAATCCAAGCCCTGGCCCTGGGACTTCTTGTGTCGCTATGGGACATTTGTTCACATAAGAAAGAGCCACAAATCAAAGTAACTAATAATTGAATCTATATCTGTGACAAAATAACTAGATGTATTGACCACTAAACAAACCTAAGTTATAGGTTTATTCAGAGATGAACGTTGCAATTTTAAAACTAACAAAAATTTGTTTATAGATTTTGCTGGATGTTAGACTTCGATATAGTCTAATAACCTATATATGTGATGTAATATATATCAAATTATATAATTTTAGTACGTAACAGTTTTAAGTAAGGTGTTATTGATAATCGTTATCACTTGTGCAGAGTGCAGTGCAATAAGGGGTGACCAGTCGGGCGAAACGCTTGTAAATACACTAGCCCTACCCTACCCTAAAGGTATATTAAAAGCGTAAAATTTTGATCAGTATAGCTACCCCTCTCACAGACACCACACATTAACATGGTCCTCTACTGTGTTTTTTGTTCCATGATATGAAAAAATTGCATCAATATCGATTACACAAACTGCTATAATTATTATGGCAGGCGTTGAACATTTAACAGTGCGTTTCATTTGGTGCAATGCTATGTAGGAATTTAAGTGAACTTTTCGATTACTTTTGGACAGGTAAGACTATATTATTACAAATAAAGTGTATGGAATAATGAAACGTGATCAAACAAAATATATTTTAATATAAAATATATACTAAAACTATTCCCGTCAAAATGTTTATTGAGAGATATTATGATACATTTTATTAAGAATACATTTTTTATTAAAATAGCTTAGTCATAACTATAATTTCTTAGTTCCTAATATGGTTTGAAAAATAGCTAATTGATATCCTCGTAGTAAAATAACCAAATAAAAAATTAAAACATTCATTATTTAACATACCAAACAGAATACTTAATGTGAGTTTATTCAAGTTTGAATTATTTAAAGGTTTATTTTGTAATAATATAAAGTTATCTTGATTGCGTTGCTAGGATACATATTGTAAATGACAAAATACGCAAAAGGTATCGCGTGTGCTTATGATGAATTGATCCGTCGATACATTTTGGAGACAGTCCCCATTTTTTTTTAAATTTTCATGCTCTTTATTGCGTAAATATATTTTAATGTTGGCTTAAAATGTTACCAATAATATATAAAGACGATACCCAACTACGGCGACATCTCATTATTACCAAAATATGACAATTATAGATATATTACAGTGCCCATCCTTACTTTTTCCAATCGCGGGTTATCTATAACCGTACATTAATTATTTTTTAATAAAATAGATGTTCTTAGGGCCCCGCCAAAATATATTTATACTACTATTTCATATATTTGTCACTTTATTCTGTACATTATTTCATAATATGTATAATTCAGTGAATGATATTATAAAAAAATCAAAAGCAAAGAAATAAATGTTTTGTTTCAACAAAGATAGTAAAACTTTCAACTTTGTTTAGGTATATAAGGAAGATATTAATAGTCAATTTATATAAATCTTAATCCAAACATAAAAAGTTACCGTATTTGACTAATTTTAAATTTGTGAAATACGTACGAAATACTTTTGCTTAATTTGAAACGAAATATTAATGTGAGGCTATAAATATTATAATAATAATTTATACATTCTTGTTTACAAAATTTATAACAACCAAACAATTTGTTTTTTATTTCATTGATTTAAAATTGAACATATATTTACGTGTAAGTAAGCAAGAGTGTAGACAAATATATAGGCAATCTAATGGAGAATTACTTCTGATGATACTGAAAATATTATTAAACAATAAATGGGAATATTATAGATCAAAAAATAACTTAACGTTTAACAAGATCCTTCAATATACACGCAGTTTATTTAACTTACGTGGGTAACTTTTATTAAAAGCAAAAGCAAAGAAATAAATGTTTTGTTTCAACAAAGATGAGAAGAACAGAGAAGAAGAAACTTTCAACTTTGTTTAGGTATATAAGGAAGATATTAATAGTCAATTTATATAAATCTTAATCCAAACATAAAAAGTTACCGTATTTGACTAATTTTAAATTTGTGAAATACGTACGAAATAGTTTTGCTTAATTTGAAACGAAATATTAATGTGAGGCTATAAATATTATAATAATAATATATACATTCTTGTTTACTAAATTTATAACAACCAAACAATTTGTTTTTTATTTCATTGATTTAAAATTGAACATATATTTACGTGTAAGTAAGCAAGAGTGTAGACAAATATATAGGCAATCTAATGGAGAATTACTTCTGATGATACTGAAAATATTATTAAACAATAAATGGGAATATTATAGATCAAAAAATAACTTAACGTTTAACAAGATCCTTCAATATACACGCAGTTTATTTAACTTACGTGGGTAACTTTTATTAAAAGCAAAAGCAAAAACATAGCAGAGGTTATTCACCCTAGCCCCGTCTATAAAGTTGTTCTCCAAGTGCAACTATAAGTAACAGCCTACAGTATAGCTGTAATAATTAGATGCCTAGGCAGATAGCCATTGTCTACCACCCTGCGGAAGCCTACACCGCTTGTTTGTGGTGTAACTAGGCGTATTTCTATTGTTGTTTTAGTAAAACTTTTGTGCAACCTTTTTTTCTATAGACTTTTGTACATCTTTAGAAAATAGAAAGGTTTTTTGTGTTTAAATGATCATTGGTATCATTGTCAAACGTTCAAGCATTAATAATAATACTATTACGTTACAATGTATACGGATATTAGGTCCTCACATTGTTATTACTTTGAAGTAAGACATAAAAGAAAAGTTAAGAAGAAAGTGTCATTTCAGGTTGATTACGATTTTCAGCGTACAATGTTTAGATATTTCTCTTCTTCCCATAATGAATTCATTAAATTTATTTTAGTTGCCTACCAGGGAAGGGGTGACTACGCCAAGGAGCGCTCGCGCTCCAATAGGCCGTAGACCTAGTACGCTTCCACATCAGCGTTTGAAAAAGGAGGTAAGTTTTAACTATATAATAATAATTAAATAGTCCGCCGTATGCTACTATCCGGGATGCAAATTTCAATACTGAATTCGTTCCCTGGGTATATTAAAGACTGGCAGAAAGACAGAATGACTTTGATCTCCGATCCAATTGCCAAGCAAAAAAAATCTTGGAAGCAAGTCCAGGTCTTCCTTGCGTTGGTTCCTAACTTTCCTTGGCTTTTCGGACCTTCATTGTGTGTACTAACTAGTAATATATAAACAATTTAAGTGACGAGAAGATTAAACAAAATTATTATTCAGGTTATTACATTATTAATTTAGGACAAATGAAAAGGTCGACGTTTAGTTAAAGTAAATGGTGATATCATTCATATAATAATAAAGATTCATTATAGTAATATTGAAATAACTAGAAGGTAGAAAGTCCACCGGAGATGGATTCACCGGGAAGTGTCGGCAGTGACCTGCGACGGCAAAACGAAGAACTTCGCGCACGTCTGGCTGGCGAATCTGCTGATCATAAGCGCCGACTTGATACTTACCGCCGAGCGCAGCAAGGGCAAGCCGCACTGGTTTCGAGACTACAAACCAAGGTATTTTGTAAAACTATATTATTCAAAGTGGGCAAAGTTGAGAGCTTCAAAACGAATTACTTTTGAGTAAAACGGCCATTTTAGTATTTAATTTTCATAGAACGTTAAATAATAAAAATGTCTTGCTACGTTTATTGTTTACAACACGTTAACCTAGAACATAATTATAATAATGTTATTAAAATTGGTTTTATCTTTTTACTATATTTACAAAGCAACCCTGAGAGACAATTACCATATGATTTTAAATTTATTTCTTAATATTTTAAAGATGTCCTAATTGTTAAGTTATTTATAATTAATAGTTATTTCAACTTCGATTCATAACTTAGGTGCTCCAATACAAGCAGCGTTGTGCTGAACTGGAGAACCAGATGTTGGAGTCGACACCTCGTAGCGAACCACCATCGCATCGTCAGCCCAGCAACAAGACTTGTATCGCGCTCCCGGCGCCGGCCGCTCTGCCCACCCCATCCACTTCAGACAACCGCAGGGACGAAAGGATTAACGATTTAGAAACTGCTCTGCGACGGCTTGATGAGGAGAAACGCAAGTAAGTAGTTTATCAATATACATATGTATATAATATTATGGGGACTTAACGCGAAAAGGGCATTAAAGTACTTATAATAAACTTAACTTAATAAAAACTTTTATTCTACTTTTTCCCGCCAATATTTTAAAGAAATACTTGTTTTAGTAACTTAATATAAATTTGCCGTGTCAACTCTATCATCAACTCTGTTTAGATTTAAGGGCAAAATACACAGACAGTAGAAACAATGTAATTCTGTTGATATTATAGGCCGATCTACAAGATTTGATAGCTTCCGCTCTGGCGGCAGGGGCGGTATGATGGTTTGTATATGTTTGTTGTCTTAATTATATATGGTACATAGAAGGGCTTGCGCCGTGGTGATCGCATTGTCCGGATTGTCCGGATTACGCCATTATATTTGAAAAAAAAACATGTTTATTTTTGTAAAGATATAAATAAATATATATATATTCTAAAGATCAAAAGAAATATACTCGTGTACATTATATCTTTCTTTTTTCTTTGTTAGTTTTTGAGAAATGTCATTTTGAACAATAAATGTGCGCAATTTTTTTTAAATCCAGCCACGAAACGTATATAAATAGTTCGATGATATTCGATGAATGACTGATAATTGGTAGATTGTCTAATTATGAAACGGTCACACTGGCCTGGCAGTCAATGCAACAAAGTTTAAATTTTGTTTACCGAAGTTTTTTTTATTGTTATTGACAATGTCAGGCGAATATATAAATGCGGAATATTATGAAAAGGTGATGAATGTTGGTAGATTTGACAGCCTGCTCTTCCGTATCCGAAAACTGTACAGTTTCCAAATCGACCGGTTCCGTCATACCGTTGTTTTCGAAGACTGAACCACCGATTCTATTCTACGGGGTCCATTCATCTGAAGAAATACTGGAGTTTTTCCGGGAAATATCTCGGTGGCGCGGCTTGCCGAAATTACATTTAGTGTGCCACAAACTACTGCCCGGAGGCTACTATGACGTGATGTCCAACACCCTTTTATTCTTCGCTGTACCTCGGAACTAGCTTCTGCAGACTATGTTCCTAGATTGAAATTTTGCCATTGGTACCAAAATGGTGTGATTTAAGAACATTGTGGACAGATGAAGCTATTTTCAAAACTGGTGGGATATCAAATAACTACAATAAACATTATTGAGTGCATGAAAACCCCCACATCTCAAGAGGCAGCAACGGTTTTCAGCATAAGTGGCATACCAATGTGTAGGTAGGAGTTATTGGAATATGATTAATAGGATTAGTTTATTTACCACAAAGGCAACTCACAATATTACTTGAATTTTCTCAGAATATCTCTTGAGGATCTGTCTCTAACTTAACAAATGCCAGCAGTATTCCAGCATGCTGGTGCTCATTTTGCGCTCAGCTGCAGAAGTTATTTAAATATGTGGTTTCCTGTGCAGATTGATTGTGGATGTCCTGTAGCTTGGCCACCTTGCTTACTGGACTCAACTCCAGCTGTTTCCTATGTAGTTATATGAAGAGTTTGGTATATCCAGAAGACTGTAACCAAGATGAGAGAGTGGCACATAGTGTCATAGGCATTTGAGAGCATTAGGGAATCTCCGCAGATGTTTTACAATGCAATTCCATCAGTTTGTGCACCTCTTTGTGCATTCGAGCAGGAAGGGTAATCATTGAACCTTTTCTGTAGGAGAAAAGATTGATGGACACACAACACAACACACTTGATTATGGCTTGCAATAATCTGTGGCAAAGTACAAGTTGAAAATAATTAGTATTTCATATAAATAAAATCAATGTCTTAATAATATATTGGTTATTTTGAATACAACTTGACCTGAAAACTTAACTTAATTATATTAAAATACAAAAAAAATATTATTCCAGATGTGAAAAACTTGTGTCACAGAACAATTTACTTCGAGACCAACTAGAAGAGTCGCACCAGCTCAATGAAGCCCTTACCAATGATTTACAAAAACTGACTAATGATTGGGAAGCTCTTCGTGACGAAATGGCAATCAAGGAAGATGAATGGAAAGACGAAGAACAGGTTTGTAATTTTTAATTTATTTGTATAATCAGCATTTATCTATGATCTCATATTTATTTATTTTTGTATCATTTGATTAAGCCCTAGTAAAAAATAGTTTCAGCTGAAGATGTCTTGAGTGTAGAACGTTTACTCCTATTCACATCACTGGGTGTCTAATTGCCCATAAATACTGCTAAAAATTTTGTGATTGAACCTGGAAAGAATCATTCTTTCAAAGAGTATCTTTATAAAAATAGCAGTGTAATTCTGTTGTCTTGTAGAGTCAATGAAGTAAACCAGAGACCTAAATTCTGGGGTAACAAGGGGTAACCCTTGTTATTCATATTATTATAATATATTCATATTTTATTGTATATATATTTTGTTGTTATATAAGTTTGTAATTAGTTGAGGTACTTTTATCACCTAAAAGTTATTTTTGTTATTAATCATGAAAGTTTAATTACAAAACAATATAAAATCAAAGCTGATAGAGCAAAAAGTAAAATAAAACAAGTCAATTACTAAATTATAACATAAGTCAAATCAAATATAAAATAAATACTGAATAAATTAATTTTCATGACAAAATCTTTTGTAGTATTAAACGTGTTTAGACTTATTGCCTTAGACAGGTCCGTGTCCACCTGTGGGCTATATAAAAGCTGATAAACGTTGTTTTTTCCAGGCTTTCAATGATTACTACTCAAGTGAGCACAATCGCTTGCTCAGTCTTTGGCGTGAGGTGGTGGCTGTGAAACGCTTTTTCTCCGAGCTGCAGACAAGCACCGAAAGGGACATCTACAAAGTGAAGAACGACTTTGACTCAGTTACGAGAGATCTAGTTGGTACTTTAAGTGGATATGCCATTACTGCTTATGCCGCTCAGAATGTTAAGGTTTGAATATTTTTATTTTAGAATAATTATGTTTTCTTAGTCAATTTATATATAGCTGGTGATGAAACATAATATAGCATATGTATAAGTTTATTTAACTCAATTTAGTACTTTTAATTCATGATATGTCAGCAAACTGAATTTTATCCCCGCTGCTGGTATGAATAAAAATACTTGATTACAACTTTTAAGTGCTTATGTACCACATGCTTGGTAATCATTGTGAGGAGAGCTGTTAGTCTTGATGCATAGCAGTGGAATATATATATATATGTATATATATATATATATATATATAGACTGTTACTTTACTTTTTATACATAACTTATATAAAAATATAATTTAATAAGAATATCCTTGTCTGAGAAGTGCAAGATTTATTAAAATTAGGTGTTGCCAGTTTCTGATGTAAGAATAGGACTTTTTCATTTTAATTTTCGTTTTTTACTCTAAACAATCTGTTATTGTTAGCAGTCAGAGAGCCATCAGCAGGCACCAACACCGAGTGCAGGACCCAGTGTGGACACGCTACGTTCAGAACTTCGTGATGTAATGTCACAGCGAGATATGGCTACCGCGGAGCTGCGAGAAAGGGATGCACGTATACAACGTCTTTTGGGAGAGCTGCAAACCTTGGTGAGGGATATATATTTATAACATAAGTCATTCTTTTCACCCTCGCCTTTCTTATGGTTTGTGGGTGATAATCAAGCACTCATTTCAAATACAGTTTGATTTGAAAAGTAATGATCAGCTCTGCTACCAATCATAGGAATTAAGGTATGGGAGATCAAAATGCCATTACCATTCAAACGTTCAACCATGCTACAACTTTAATTTTTAAACTAACTTCACTAACCTAACCTAACAATATATAGACTTTCAACTTCTAATTCACCCACCAAGGTGATATACCATATACATTTATTTGTAAACAGAAGCATGTATATGAAATTTAGGGCTTCTTTGGAAATTACGGTCTTACATACAACCATTCATCCCCTATTTTACTAAAATTTCCAAGAATCCTTACTTAGTGGATGCTTACAACATTAAAGTTATCAATTGCCTGGCTCTGCTTTGATGAATCAGTCAGGACAAGAATGTGTAGATTGTAGTAAAAAGTTCACGCTTTTTATTCACGGTATAAAGCAAACTGAATCAGATCCTTTGTACAATTAAATTAAATATTGGAATCACTAAGTGCTGATATACAATTTGCTCGGTGAGGAAAGAAAACAGTGCAAGAAGTTTGCATGTTTAAGAAATAAATTAAAAAAATATTTGAAATATATGTGTAGTCGGCCAAATCACAGTGGAACCGAATGGTGGACTATGCTCGAACACACTCTCCAGAGTAGCACAGCTGTTACCTTACTTTCATTTTATATTATGTTAATAAGCAAAAATTACACTATTATTAATAAAGCATATTTGAAGGCAAATAACATCTGATATATATATATTTTTATGCCTATTAACATATTCTTCCGAAGAGAAGGCCACTGGGCACTAAGTTCGCCCTTGTAAACCTTGTTTAAGGAATATAAAGAATAAATAAATATATTATATATAAAAGTATTAATTGAAGTAATATAAACCAGTATTATAAATAAAGCATACATTATTAGCATACAGTTTATTGTTTGTGACTAGTTATGAGACTTGATTGCGTTTTCAAATAATGTCAATACATTATAGAATAGGATTGGAAAAAAGAAGAAAAAACGAGAATTAGCTTTGATAATGATAGTGTCATCTGTGTTGATTCATCCATAGAGATGGCAGATTTTTTTATTCATTCTAAGGGTATGTGATTACTTGAGGACCCATAAACGCCTATATACATTCTTAAAAAAGATTCAACATGAATGAACGTCTTGATCATATAAATCAAATAAAAATTATTCTAATAAAAAAATATGAAAAAATAAAAAAAAAAATCTATTTAATAATATTCAAGCATGTGAGATCTGTAATACTATAATGCAGTTGTTTTCTACATATTTATCTATTATAATTTTACTCTAAACATCGCACGTATCTTTAGGAGGAGCGCTGTGATTCTGCAGAGTCTCTCTGCTCGGAAGCGAATGTGATGCGCTCGGCGCTGGAGGAAGTCGCGCGCGCTCTTATACAGGACTCCGAGGCCGACGTAGTGCCCTCTCATATGCATATGACGTCAGACAGGTTGGCTCATTGTTTACTATATCTTTGGTACCATCTCCTAGCACAAGCGTTTTCAGCTTAGTTGGAGTGGTTAAAATATTAGTAATGTTAATTAATTGCATTCATAATATTTATAAAAAAAAAAGAATTATTTAAGATCTTCTAAACCACCTATAACTGCTGCCTTTATAAAGAAGAAAGAAAATAAAATTTATTTATTATCTGGACCTATTTTACTTAGCTTATTGTTGTTGAAGAATTCATTATATGTATTTGAAATTTGACTTACCTTTAAAAATAAATATAATATAATATTTCTTTGATAGTATTAATAAATCTTTTCCTGCAGAAGTATGGAAATTTCTTAAATTTATTGGAATTAGAAAACCTATCACTGTGGATTGTGGTCCTTCCCTATTTTTAGATGACATCAACCGACATTTTACCTCCACTTCTACATTGGTCCCTACAATCCGTTCTCAAACCATTGCTTCTATTGCATCTATGCAATCCCAACCTATTCCTGATTTTATCTTTTCACTTGTTAGTCGGGATGAAATTAAAAAAGCAGTTTTAGCCATAAAGTCCAAGGCAGTGGGTTGTGATGACATCAGCAGGTTTATGGTTGTTACTATTTTAGATCACCTTCTCTTGGCAATAACCCATATCATAATTTTTCTCTTGATTCTGTTCAATATCCCTTATGATGATGATGATGATATTAATTTATCCCTCATGGGAAAGGCAAAGGACTTTAGTCCATACAGCCAGGTCTTGTTCGTATGATGGTTGGTCTGAAACTCTCAATATCCCTCAGTTTGGAAGAAAGCTTTTGTTCACCCTCTACCTACAGTCTTAAATCCTGTTTTACCTAAACATTTTCGACTGATATCCGTTCTGCTTTTTCTGCCCAAAACTCTGGAATCCGGTGTACACAAGCAAGTTTCCTTATTTATATCTAAACATAATCTGCTGAGTCCCTATCCCTATATGTTTTCGCTCCGGTCACAGCACTACCACTGCTCTTATCAAGGTCACTGATGACATTATACAGGGCATGGATAAGAAAAAGATTATTAAATAATTTACATAAATTGAAATTATTATATTGCCATTTGCATTTTTTTGAACCAATAATATTAATTAACATTACTAATAATTCGGTAAAACCAAACTAAGCTTAAAACGCTTGTGCCAGGAGATGGATCAGGACAATTGTAACTGACGACCTTAAGTTTCGCAGGCCGTACGTACACTAAGCCATTAGTCTATTGACGCTTAATTAGTTTATGTTTCAAGAAGGTGCATTTCGTACAGTTTTGAAACTGTCAAATGTTTTATGTACTTTTAAATATTACATACGTTTTCACAGATCACCAAAGTGCGGAGTCCCGCAGTCCACCAACGCGACTGCGTTCGCGGAGAGCACAATATCAGCGGTGCAAGCTGCTCTGCACAAGTACCAGATACAGATACATGAGTTACAGGTACACTATATATATATATATATATATAATGTTTCTTTCTATTATTGTCGGTGAATAAAACCATGTGTTGCTCTGTAATCAAAGAAACGACATTTAACGTTTATTATTCACAAACTCATTCTTTTCTTCAATATTTTTTTAACACTTGAACACAATAATATATTACACTCTTATATCTTTCAAACCTCTCAGACAATGACAGCCCCGCTTTACCAACGTAGTAGATTGCATCCCTTATACCGCCATCTGTCGACCGAGCCCGACTCCACACTTCTTTACCAACGGAGTGAGTCACGGCTAAATTCAAATTAAAGAAATGTTCTATAATAACTAGTTCTTTACATATATAAATAATAGTTTTAATTGTTTATGATTTAGTACATTTTTTTTAAATTTATTTTATTGACCAATTAGACAAAGATATCAATAAATATCCCCATAGTAATAATAATAGATTTTATTAACTATTTTTTTTGTCTTTAATAAAATATATAGTAGTTAACATTGTGGTGAATATAAAAAGTAAATTAATTTAATTAATCATAGCATATAAACAAAATTTCTGAAAGTATGGGAAGACCGTTAATGTATTTTTTTTATTAGTTTGAAATAATATTAATCAATATTACCGATATTCCGGTTAACCATTCCAATTGACTTTAAAATCCTTGAGCTAGGAGATGGTTTACCGAATGACGTATTCTAACGTACGACCTTTAATCTTTCACTTCAATGATTTAATGATAAAGTAACTTGAAAGTTTATCAAAAATTACATTTGATGTGTTTGGATCCGCAGGTGAAACTACAGAACACCAGGGAACAGCTGTCAACAAGCCGGAAGCATTGTGAAGCGGCTGATTCCAATATCGCCTCGCTTGAAAGCAAAGTCCATGATCTACAAGGTATGATATATATATTTATTTACCCAAGTAAAACAAACATTGGTACAATAAGGCGAACTTAATGCCAAATCGCATTCTATATATATATATGAAGCCGACCTAGGTTTGACTTGGGGTAGAAACAATTTTTTTTAAAAATGGTGACATAGTTCTTTTTTTAAATAGATACAAGCCAGCGCTAGTCTATAATCTTTGATGTTGAGTTCGTCCGAATGCAAGGAACATCCCAAAAAAAGGACAGGAACCTTTCAGTTGTTGTGTTTCTTTCAGAAGAAAAGTGAAAAACTAATTACTACTAATTATAAGACATTTCATAATAACTTGAGGATGACAATACAATTGCATCTTGACTCCTTAACAAGGATGAATGTAGGTGTATTTATGCTACAGTACTTATTAAGCGTTGAGTGAAATGTTTACTTTTATATTAGATTTTTTTTAATAAAAAGAAGGCTACAATGGACGGACTAAATGCCTATTGGCATTCTCTACCTTGACTGGTAGAAAATTGAGATGGAGAAATATTGACTGTATATACATTTTTTTTATATATAAAGAAAGTGTGCAATGCTTTCATCATTACTAATATTCCGGTTAACCACTTCAACTAAGATGATGCTTGTGCTAGGAGATGTTTCACGATTACAGTCGAATGGAAATGGAAATGGAATGAAATATTCTTAAGATAAGATTGTGAATTAGAATTGTTTAAAATTCAGTATAGGACGTGTAGAATTCTGGAGCTACGCTTTTTTCGGATGGGAATCCGTTTGAGCTTAGTGCGATAAAAGGAGATATGGTCATACTTATACATTAGCCGACGATAAAGGTAGTACAGTTATTGAGAAGTCGTTTCAATTTATTTTATTGTCATTCTAATTCAATTCAATTGAGCCATGGCAGCTGATAGTAGCGGAAAATTGATCTTTTTTTTTTTTTTTTTTCTTTTTTCGGGCTGATGGCCGCTGTTAGCCCCAGGGCTTTTACAGTTTCACCGGGTTGAGAGGTGACCGAGCGCTTATGGCTCTCAGTCAGACCTCTATATATGGGTAATCAGCGCAAGGGCTCCCAAGAGGGAGCCTCGGCTTGGACCGTTACCCTGTTTCGCGAGAGCGTCTGACTCGAGGGTGCCCAAGAGGGCCGAACCTCGGCTCGGTCAGTTGCTTCTGACAGAGGATTATCTTAATTAATATCACTATTATTATTAACTACCTGTACAACCACTTCAGAATGCGTGGGCGCTGGAGAAGAAGTGGCGCAAGAAACTCCAGCAACGCTTCTATCTGTATGGACTGGAGAGAACCGGCCAGTGACATGGCGGTATCGCGAATAACTTTGTTTGCGATATGAGGGTGCAATGTTTGTGTGTTGTGTTTTATGAAGGGCTTGGGCCCTGGTGGTTGCGTCGTCAGGGTCGTCGAGGGCGTGCCTCGGTCTCCTACGGACGCGGGTAAATCTGTGATTCGCGATGGGATTGTAAGTGGCGGCACTTACAATCAAAGGGTTTCGGTGTGTGACGGCAGAGTCGAAATATCGGCGAGAAGCCTGCTTCAGGTACTGAGCTATGGTCGGCAGCTCAAGATCTATGTGAAGATTTTCGTTACGCAAGAACCACGGCGCACCGGTGGCCTTGCGCATGAAACGATTTTGTATTACCTGAAGTCGGTGAATGTGACGCGGGAGGCATGCGCAAAGACGGGGCTTGCGTATGTCATTATGGGTCGGATGCACGCTTTGTATAGTGTAATTTTATTACGCAGGACATTTTGCTATTTTATTAAGTAACGGGTGCAAACGACCTAGGACGAACGCTGCTCGATTCCGTACGCGGTTGACATGCGGACCGAAGGTGAGTCTTTCATCTAATGTGACGCCTAAGTATTTGACTGTCTTTCCCAGGGGATTGGACGATCAAATAACTCTATAGTTTGGAGATGCGGCGTTTTGTTGCGCCGAGAGAAGTAAATGGCTGCACTTTTGGTGGGGTTAACCTCGATCCTCCATTTCCGAAACCATTTCCCTAAGGTGTTGGCTGCAGATTGGAGGCGTTTACAAATAGCGTCTGGTTTAAATCCAGACACGTAGAGGCCGGTGTCATCGGCGAAAAGGGCTAGCTCTACACCGCGAGTGCGCGGTATGTCGTTGGTGTAGAGTGTGTATAAAGTAGGACCTAGGACAGAGCCTTGTGGTACTCCGGCACAAATGGGGTGAACCTCGGAGCGCGTTCCCTCGACGCGGTAACGAAAGGTTCGATTTCGGAGAAAATCTCGTATGATAAGTACGAGTCGATCTGGCACACCGAGCTCATATAGTTTGTATATGAGCCCGTTGTGCCAGACCTTGTCGAAAGCTTTCGCCACGTCGAGAAAAAGTGCCCCAGTTTGGTAGCCCTGAAGAAATTTACTGAGGATGTGCTCCGTGATGCGGTGCACTTGATGTGTGCATGAGTGTTGGGTGCGAAACCCGAACTGCTCATTGATTGGCAGCCCTCGGGACAGCATGAAGTCCTTGAGGCGGGTGAGGATGAGTCTTTCATATACCTTACCCAAGACTTTGAGTAGGCTTATGGGTCGATAGGCTGATGGATCGGTTGGATGTTTTGAGGGCTTGAGAATCCCTATGACATCGGCTTCCTTCCAGGTGTTCGGGAAGGTGCCTTTGGATATAGCCGCGTTGTAGATTATCACCAGTAGGTGTAAAATGGACATGGGTAGGAGTTTCATCACCTTGTTGGTGATACCGTCGGGGCCGGGAGCCTTGCGTGGTCGCAGGTTTTTAATTATGGACTCAACTTCGGTGCATGTAACTTGAGTGACGGAATCGCGAGGTGGTTCCTTACTCCTCCGGTCGACCTCGCTGTTAACCATTTCAAGGTGAGCAGCGTCGATCGGTAGGGTGCTCGGTGAGCATTGGAGCTCGAGATTTTCAGCCAGACATTCGGCTTTCTCTTCGTCTAAGAAGGCGGGTGGTTTATTAGGACGCGCTAAGGGAGGCATTGTTTGGGCGGTGCCCCTTTAGGATTTGGGAAGTCGCCAGTAGGCGAGATGGGAAGGTTCGATGTTGGAGAGGTGATTATCCCACCGATCGTTCCTATACTGGGCTATGCGTGATCGGACTTCACGCTGAAGGGTACGTAGCACCAGCCGGTTACTTTCAGTGGGATATAAGTCGTGGGCACGAGTCGCCGCATTCTTGCGCCTCATTAGGTCCTTTATGTCGTTTGGCAGGGTCCATCGGTGGTCTTCCACCGAGGGAACCTGCCTCAACAATCCACGATTACGGTCTGGATGTGCCTAGTGAGGGCATGAACTGCGAGGTTCGTGTCGTTGACTGAAGATATGTTCCTAGGAATAGCATCTAGGTGCGGTGATGTGGCTTCCCTCAGGGCGTTCCTGAGTCGGTGCCAGTCTACAATGGTTTTGGTGGAGGGTGAGGTTGGGGCGGAGGGCCTAACCGAAGAAGAACGGGGCGATGATCGGAAGCGAGCTCATGGATTACCTCTATGCCTTGGAAGGCGAGATTGATGTTCTTACAGATGGCAATATCAAGCACGTCCGGTGCGTGACCCAATATGTATGGAAAATGGGTAGGCGTAGTAGGCGCTACGACGTCGAAGTCGAGTGCGTCGCTTAGCGAGTCTAAAGCCAACCCCCGGGGGTTGATTTTAGTTGCATTCCAAGGAGTGTGCATGCTATTGAAATCTCCTGCCAAAATGACTTGAGTTTCCAAGGGAAAGGAGCGCCACGAAGTCGCTTCGTAATACTTGTGCGTCACGTCTGCAAGGCAGGTAGACGGACGCGATTGTGATGGGGGCGTGGCCGGTCATGGCTAGCTGACAGACCGAGGCTTCTAGGAAGGTTAGGGTTGGCGTATCGACGGGCACGCAGTGCAAGGACTTTTTATAGTAGATGAGAGTTCCACCATTAGCGGCGGAAGTTCTATCATTCCTAATGATGTTATAATTCGCGATGTTGGGATTGCGAGTGTGCGGTTTGAGGAATGTCTCTTGCACTAGGAGCACGTCGACTTGGTGATCGCGAACAAAATTGAAGATTTCGTCGCGTTGATTATTAATACCGTTCGCGTTAAAAAATGCGACGTTAAGGGAACGCGGTTTTACTCTGCCGTTATAAAGGCCCTCTATGCTTGAAAATTGACGATGGCTGACACTACATGTTGGTAGCGCATTGTGGCAGCAATTCTGAATTCGGGCTTGCCATTGGAGTCCCTTAGGGCTTTTGCAAGGGCTGAGACGTCGGCGCCGTTGAAAACGGCGGCGAAGCGACACACAAGGTCGAGGTCGCTTTCGTTAACCGGCCGTCCGGCTGATGGAGGGGGCTGCTCAACCGGTTGAGCGACGGTCACTACGCCAGTAGGAGTTTTCCATACGGGACGTAGAGGACGAACAGGAGCGAGAATAGGCGCGGGAGCGGCGATCGGTGTAGCTACCTTAGGTGCGACTTTAAGTGCCGGGCGTTTCGGCTTGGGAGCCTTTGGGCAGCCAAGGTAATTGGCTGTTTGTCCCTCTGAGTTGCACAGGACACATGCGGGGGGCCCGAAAGCAACCAAAAGGGCCTTGTCCTTGGGTCTCGGACAGTCGGTGGTGCCATGGTCACCCAGGCACTTTACGCATCTGGGTTTCCCGAAGCAGTTGCGAGCAGAGTGGCCATATAACTGGCATATGTGGCACTGGCCCGGAGGGCCATTTTTATGAGGGCGCTCTATTGTGAGCCCAGAAAGGTGTCAGCACGTTTTCAGGTTAAATACCTGCTTCCCTGCCTCGGACCTTTCGAGGGCCACAATTACCATGTTGAATGGCTTTTTGTTATGCCCACTGTACATCCTATGCACGGATAGGACGGGTAAATTCTGAGCCTGGAGGTCCTCTTTGATGAGGTCTGCGGGGATTTCCCGCGAAAGGTTTTTAATAACCACTCTAAGTTGGCGCTCTTCTGCCAGGGTGTAGGTGTGAAAGAATACACCTTTGTCTTGTAAGTAGCGGGTGACCGCTCTATGGTCATCCGTGGTTTCTAGCTGCAGTTTAATGCCTACAGCGGTGGGGATCGCTTGATATTTGTAGCGATTGGAAAGGGCCGATACGACAATCGGCCATTTATCTTGTGCCTGTATGAAGACAGGCGGCGGGCGTTTCGATGGCTGTGAGACAGCCGAAGTTTGGGGGGAGCCAGTAGTGGCGCGCTGAGGAGCGGCGGGGGCTTGCTGTGAGGCTGCAGAGGGGGTGCCATGGGGTTGGGCCACAGATGTCGATGGCCGGGGAGAGGGGACATCGCTTTCCCGTTTTTTCGCCTTGGGTGGCGGCGTCGGGGCGGGTGAAGCTCGCTTGAAGAGGGAAAATTGATTCACTCGCTATTTATTTCACAGTACTCAAACAAACCGAGTTCCCCGGTGCCAATGAATTTTTTTTTAATTTAAGTGTTAATTTGCCATCTTTTCGGCAGTGGAGGATATATATTCTGTTATTAATTAAATTAAAAAAAGTTTATATGTACATATGTGTTCAATACTTGCTTTGCAGGTAAACTAGATCAAACAAATGCTGATCTCAACCAAGTCGTTCAAGAAAGGGAGTCACTGCAGAAGACCGTGGAAACACTGAGAATAGATAAAAACAATCTAGAAAGGAATAGAGTGGAGATCAATGCCATGGTAATTTGTTGAAAACCGTATGGAAATATTTTTTTGACGTCTTTCAAAAAAAAAATAATATAACTAAATTGTAAACATAGAATAATTTGCTTATTTAAATTAAAGGTTCAGAATAAATAAAGACAAAACAGGGGAACGGAGACCATGCCCAATTTTAGTCAAAACTAATTGAAATCTAAACAAGTGTAAAATTTACAGTTTCACTCTGCTAAAATAGAGAACGGAGACCATGCCCAATTTTAATCAAAGCTAAATAAAATCTAATCAATTGTAAAATTTACAGTTTCACTCTGTTAAAATAGGGAACGGAGACCATGCCCAATTTTAGTGAAAGCAAATTGAAAACTAAACAATTGTAAAATTTACTAGTAACTGTACTTGATTCTGTTAAAATATAATTACTATCACAATACATAATATATGTGTCTATCAGGTTGAATCGCTAACATCGGACTACGAGAAACTGCAAAAGATAAACTCGCGATTGGAGAAGAACATAGAGGGTTTGGAGAACGAAAAGCAAACTCTAAACGTCGAGGTGGACCATTTGCATCGCGAAGCTGCCAACAGGGAATCTGTTTTGAGGTAAAATATTCACATTTTTAGACAAACTTTTTAATGTCAGACCGCTCTAATAAGAAAACGATTCCCGTTGTTATTTTTTGTCAAGCAGAGCAGTAACCAAAGAGCAGTTTGGTGTACAGTGATAAGTTATTAATTGTGATATGATTAAAAAATATTGGAAATTTTCGAAGGACTGAGTGAGTATAGACTAAACAGTTCCTTATGTACTTAAATAATAATATATAAATTAAGCTCTCTTGTGTGTTTGTGTGTTTCTGTTATTTCTTGAACTCATTATTATCGTCATCTTCATACTACAACATGGCAAGGAAATTTGCTCCTTCTCTGCCTTTTTGTGTTTCGCTTTGTAGAACTTGTTGGTTCTACAAGATAGTCCAGCAACATTCTTTAAGTCTTATAGCAATAGATAAATAAAATTTATAACTGGCACTGTGTTATGTATTTTTTTTTAATTGGATTAATTAAATACATAAGTAAAGTTCTGCTAAATATTTTATATTTATTTGGAAAAAATACACCAATAGCATATAAAATATATATGACATTGGATCAGTTGGTTGAATCTTTATATAATAATATTCATATATTTGCAACAATGACAGGTGTGTATGCTATTTAGGTAGGCGTGTTATAGTTAATTAGGGTTAATTTAAACCCTTTGAGCTGAAATGTGACATGACACATTATAAGGTAAGCCGATATCTCCATTGTCTCCGCGGAGGCGACATTGCTGTCATTCGAGAAGTTGATTCTTTTATTATGTATTATTATTTAAAAGTAATTTTAATAATGTACACACTTTTTAATCACAGCAACATTTTCAAGGGTCTATGAAAGCGGACGCGCCTGTGTAAAATTGTCCTAGAGTGGCTGTTTGTAAAAAATAGTTTGGTAGTTGGTAGTGCTTATTAAAAATCCTTTCGAATGCAGAGGTTGAAAAGAATATAGTGAAACGAATGGAGCATGTGAAATGATATGACAAAAAAAAAGAAATCAAAAGATTCAAATTTAAAAAAATAGAAACAGTTCTAAATTAGAACAGGTAATATCGTGTAGTGTGGTAGAGCTACGCTACACTTTGTTTCTAGCTGCAGAATGAACGGGTCAGCTCGACCGGTGTAGGTACATACTGAAGAGCCAATGATTGGTGAAGAGGAATTCTTGAGGGAGTGACAAAAAATTTTGTTTTCTATTCTTCGTTGATGGTTGGGTCTAAAAGCTGATATATTTTTTATCTTAGGTCAACAGTATTTACATTCAGTCGTTTGTAGTAACGAAAAATATCTATGCAATAGTGATGGCAAATCCACTTATTGATCATAGCGTTTACGATAAATTAAAAAATATATATGCAATTAGTTTATAGTAATAATACACAAAATATATAATTCTTACATATTTATTTATTTTTCTTATATTTTATTGTTAAAAATATATGCAGCAATTGATTAGGACTAGTTGATAGTAATAATACACAAAATATATAATTCTTACATATTTATTTATTTTTTCTTATATTTTATTGTTAAAAAATATATGCAGCAATTGATTAGGACTAGTTGATAGTAATAATACACAAAATATAAAATTCTTACATATTTATTTTTTTTTTCTTATATTTTTATTGTTATAATATATAAGCAGCAACTGATTAGGACTAGTTGATAGTAATAATACACAAAATATATAATTCTTACATATTTATTTATTTTTTCTTATATTTTATCGTAAAAATATATGCAGCAATTGATTAGGACTAGTTGATAGTAATAATACACAAAGTATATAATTCTTACATATTTATTTATTTTTTCTTATATTTTATTGTTAAAAATATATGCAGCAATTGATTAGTTTGTAGTAATAATACACAAAATATATAATTCTTACAAGCTGCATCTTTGTTTATACTTTTCTTGTCTTAGGTTTCTTGGATAAATACATAAAAGTAATAATTTATTTATTACATCTATGTACACATATTATAAAAAAATATTTTTTATTAGTTTTACCCACATATCCGTTATATTGACAATTTTTCCATGGTGATATCTTACCCCCAGAGCGGAAGAGGAACGCTCTTCCCGTCTACGTTCAGAGCTGGTGACCGTGCGCGAGGAATTGAACAAGGCCGCTCTCGCTCGTGACTTGCTTGACCAGCAGAAGTTGGAGACTGACGCCATATTGTCGCAGATGGATAAACATAGAAGTATGTCATTTATTATAATATTGAATACTTAGATATAAAACTTTATAGTGGTGTATTTATTGTTGTCTTTAATGAAAAGAATCTGGGAAAGTAATTTTCATATTTAATTTTTAGAGGCTCATTTATTTTTGTCTTCATTACCCTTTTTCTACCAACTTAGTGGTATTTTTTATAAGAAATTCATCGTATATAATAGACATAAGTTCAACACTTTCGTTTTAATTCAGTATTTTGCTCAATCAGACCCACGACTGTACTTTGTACATCAATAAAAGTTTTTCCTGTTCTTTAGAAAATCCAGTGAACATGTCTCTTATCATTGACGTTACACTGTCTTCTCATCCGTCGTCCGTTTCTTCCTATCAGTGATATTTGCTCTATGTGAACTTAAAAGGCAGAGTCACTGTGATGCAAAGAACAAACTTCAAGCGCTGCTAATGTAGAGACACTGTGTAGCGATTCAGTGGCATTACTTGCGCGAAGGTACAGATCATCCGGAATTGACTAATACGTTTACGCGTGTTCAGTGGATAGCAGGGGCCAAGTAGTTTGGTCTTCGATCGACGATATGGTACAGATTGCAGATCCGTTCACTTCAGCAAGATCATTCTAAGACGGGGTGCTTAAAATGTCCTCATCATTCAGTATGCTCGGATGAATAGGAATGACTGCTTCTTCATTATTCTATTGTTGAATTCAAGCTCCCACAGATATTATTCAAAGTGGTGATGGTGGGATGAGAAGTGCCTTACTTCCTTGTACTGGTAGTTTGTATTTTCTTACTTACATTGGAGAGTCCTCCACTCGATGGGCATATTTTTTATAGAATAGGTACCAAACGAGCAATCAGCCCATCTGATGGTAAGTGATCACCGCCGCCCATGAACATCCTCAACACCAGAAGAGTGGCAGATCAGCGCCTGTCAGCTTTTAAGAAAGGTAAAGGACTTCTGACGACATGGACATACGCATGTCTGCGGTAAGTCGATGGTAGCAGGTGGCGCGGGTGTATACTTCACATGACCCTTCGTATAATTGCAGGTGAATTAGAAATAGAACTGGAGAGAACAATCCTGGAGCGGGGTGACCTGCAGGATCTAGTGGAAAAGTTGGAATCGGCTCTCAGGAACGTTGAGGTCGATAAGAAAAAGCTACACGAAGACGTTAAGCAAGTAAGTTGTTGCTGGTCATAAAAACATTTTTGGTTTGAAACTGGCTATGAAATATTTTGTAGACATTAAGTTTTTCTATCCTAAACGATTAGGTTATTGAAAGTGATTCGTCTACGCGGCAGTTTGTTTACTGGCTAAAGTATGAATGGGTCGGCTCGACCGAGGTAGGACCACGCCCACACAGAATACCAGTGTCAAATAGCAGCATAATGCTGTAGAGTTTCGTCTGGGGAATGTAGGGAAATCCAGAACCTTTATGGTGACGAGGTGTTCCATTTCAGTCCTCAAGGGTGGCAACGCATCTGCATTATGATTACTTGTCAAGGATGAATGTAGATGTAATGGGCCGCAGGAACTTACCATCAGTTGAACTGTATGCTCGTTTCTCTTATAATTTTATTTCTCAATGTAATACAAAAAGCGCTTATTATGTAATATTCACAAGTTAACTAGATATTTAGTTTCGATGAAAATGTCCTCCGTGTTGATTTTAACTGTGGCAACGTACCCTGGCTGTGATCAAATCAGATCAGATTTTTTTATGGTGGTTGGAGTAATACTTGATAGTAAATGATAACTGCCGCAGAGTTTAAACATTGTACACCACGACAGAATTTAAAATTTCATCCGCATCGTCTCGATGGCTGGCAATCCACCACGGTGCGCATTACGCGAAATTATCTTCCACGCACAACTACTCTGTGGAATCAGCCGTCGCCAGCTTGTGTTTCCGAAGGAAAGAGCCTATGCCTTTATTATAGGCCGTCAGAGCTTCTGCAACTACTCTAGTGTTTCGGATGTCTTTGGGCGGCGATGATCACTTACCATCAGGTGGGCTGCATGCTCGTTTGCCACCAGTACTATAATACAGGATGTTCCTTTTTCATAAGTTACGCCATAAGTTCGTATAGACATAACATAGCATATCGTTAGATGGACAATGTGATCGTTTGCCACCAGTTCTATAATACAGGATGTTCCTTTTACATAAGTTACGCCATAAGTTCGTATAGACATAACATAGCATATCGTTAGATGGACTAAGTGATCGTTTGCCACCAGTTCTATAGTACAGGATGTTCCGTTTTCATAAGTTACGCCATAAGTTCGTATAGACATAACATAGCATATCGTTAGATGGACTATGTGATCGTTTGCCACCAGTTCTATAATACAGGATGTTCCTTTTTCATAAGTTACGCCATAAGTTCGCATAGACATAACATATCGTTAGATGGACTATGTGATCGTTTGCCACCAGTTCTATAATACAGGATGTTCCTTTTTCATAAGTTACGCCATAAGTTCGCATAGACATAACATAACATATCGTTAGATGGACTATGTGATCGTTTGCCACCAGTTCTATAATACAGGATGTTCCTTTTTCATAAGTTACGCCATAAGTTCGTATAGACATAACATAGCATATCGTTAGATGGACTATGTGATCGTTTGCCACCAGTTCTATAGTACAGGATGTTCCGTTTTCATAAGTTACGCCATAAGTTCGCATAGACATAACATAACATATCGTTAGATGGACAATGTGATCGTTTGCCACCAGTACTATAATACAGGATGTTCCTTTTTCATAAGTTACGCCATAAGTTCGCATAGACATAACATAGCATATCGTTAGATGGACAATGTGATCGTTTGCCACCAGTTCTATAATACAGGATGTTCCTTTTTCATAAGTTACGCCATAAGTTCGTATAGACATAAATATATATATATATATATATATATATATATATATATATATATATTTTCGTTTTATTTCTTTCAAATTGTTACTAAATATGTCGCATGCGTCCGTAGCCCTGACTAACGTATCAAAAGTCAGAATACCTTTAGACGTAAGGTGGTGTGAAAATTAATTTCTTTCACTGTACACCAAACAGCCGCGGTATCTCAGTGTCGAAGCCTACGCTTTTGCTTCACGGTACGTGAGGAAGCCGAGTTCAATTCCGATACCGATAAATATGTTAATTGCAATTTTAAGCGCTAGTATACAACGTGCAACCACCTAGCCTGAAGGAAAACAAGAGAAAACCTGCATGAATAATCAGAAATAAATAAAAAAAAAATTGAGGAAAACATGCATGCAAATTAAACCAATCCGCATGGTAGACTATACACTTAGCCCAGCTGTAGAGTTTCGTCTGGGGAATGTAGGGAAATCCAGAACCTTTATGGTGACGAGGTGTTCCATTTCAGTCCTCAAGGGTGGCAACGCATCTGCATTATGATTACTTGTCAAGGATGAATGTAGATGTAATGGGCCGCAGGAACTTACCATCAGTTGAACTGTATGCTCGTTTCTCTTATAATTTTATTTCTCAATGTAATACAAAAAACGCTTAGTATGTAATATTCACAAGTTAACTAGATATTTAGTTTCGATGAAAATGTCCTCCGTGTTGATTTTAACTGTGGCAATACGTACCCTTGCTGTGATCAAATCAGATCCGATTTTTTTATGATGGTTGGAGTAATACTTGATAGTAAATGATAACTGCCGCAGAGTTTAAACATTGTACACCACGACAGAATTTAAAATTTCATCCGCATCGTCTCGATGGCTGGCAATCCACCACGGTGCGCATTACGCGAAATTATCTTCCACGCACAACTACTCTGTGGAATCAGCCGTCGCCAGCTTGTGTTTCCGAAGGAAAGAGCCTATGCCTTTATTATAGGCCGTCAGAGCTTCTGCAACTACTCTAGTGTTTCGGATGTCTTTGGGCGGCGATGATCACTTACCATCAGGTGGGCTGCATGCTCGTTTGCCACCAGTACTATAATACAGGATGTTCCTTTTTCATATGTTACGCCATAAGTTCGCATAGACATAACATAACATATCGTTAGATGGACTATGTGATCGTTTGCCACCAGTTCTATAATACAGGATGTTCCTTTTTCATAAGTTACGCCATAAGTTCGTATAGACATAACATAACATATCGTTAGATGGACTATGTGATCGTTTACCACCAGTTCTATAGTACAGGATGTTCCTTTTTCATAAGTTATGCCATAAGTTCGTATAGACATAACATATCGTTAGATGGACTATGTGATCGATTGCCACCAGTTCTATAGTACAGGATGTTCCTTTTTTCATCAGTTACACTATAAGTTCGCATAGACATAACATATCGTTAGATGGACTATGATCGTTTGCCACCAGTTCTATAATACAGGATGTTCCTTTTTCATAAGTTACGCCATAAGTTCGCATAGACATAACATATCGTTAGATGGACTATGTGATCGTTTGCCACCAGTTCTATAATACAGGATGTTCCTTTTTCATCAGTTACACTATAAGTTCGC
The DNA here is from genome assembly GCA_029286865.1 of Teinopalpus imperialis. NCBI lineage: Eukaryota > Metazoa > Arthropoda > Insecta > Lepidoptera > Papilionidae > Teinopalpus > Teinopalpus imperialis. The sequence continues at coordinate 432,239 of JAGSMU010000059.1, forward strand.
ATAGACATAACATAACATATCGTTAGATGGACTATGTGATCGTTTGCCACCAGTTCTATAATACAGGATGTTCCTTTTTCATAAGTTACGCCATAAGTTCGCATAGACATAATATAAAATATCGTTAGATGGACTATGTGATCGTTTGTTACACTAAATATAATAAATATATTTATATATGTATATATCTATATATTCCAACGTGTCTCTACAGCTAGAAGACGAAAGATCATCACTGTCGAACCAAACGTCGGAGCTCCAAGGTGACTTAAACTCCTTACGCAAGGAACTCTTGGCGGCAGAGCAGTCTCGGATGGGCCTAGAATCCGACAAAGCTTCTCTGCATGAGAAGATCAAGTTCCTGGAAGCTGATAGGGAGAAGGTTGAGCTGGAATTACGCCAAGTTGCCAGGTTCGGGGAAGAGTTCTTATATTATTATTGACAAAAGTATAAATATAAATATATATATATCTATATTATTTTTTAGTTATATATATTTTCGTTTTATTTCTTTCAAATTGTTACTAAATATGTCGCATGTGTCCGTAGCCCTGACTAATCATCGTATCAAAAGTGAGAATACCTTTAGACGTAAGGTGGTGTGAAAATTAATTTGTTTCACTGTACACAAAACAGCCGCGGTATCTCAGTGTCGAAGCCTACGCTTTTGCTTCACGGTACGTGAGGAAACCGAGTTCAATTCCGATACCGATAAATATGTTAATTGCAATTTTAAGCGCTAGTATACAACGTGCAACCACCTAGCCTGAAGGAAAACAAGAGAAAACCTGCATGAATAATCAGAAATAAATAAAAAAAAAATTGAGGAAAACATGCATGCAAATTAAACCAATCCGCATGGTAGACTATACACTTAGCCCAGCTGTGGGATTTATATATATATCTGTTACTTTACTTTGTTTTTTTCACACCAAACACGTTGAATTAACGATCGTCATCAATCACAAATGATCTATTCTATATATCGATATTATAAAATAATTCTAATGAGACAAACTTATTTAATTTAGGGAACGTGGTGAATTAAGTTCCCAACTGACAGCGATGGCACGCAAGAAGGAGGCGCTGAACGAGGAGATCATCAGACTGCAGCAGCGGCTGGAGCAGGCGAACGAGACCATCGGCCGCCTCAACCGCGCTATCGACGACCACGTTAAAGACGGGGAGGAGAAACAGGTGACTGATGCTTTTTTACCGGGCTGATGGCCGCCGTTAGCCTGAGGGTTTTTACAGTTTTACCGGGTTGAGAGGTGACCGAGCGCTTATGGCGCTCACTCGAGACGTCTATATATGGGTTACCAGCATAAGGGCTCCCGAGAGGGAGCACGGCTTGGACCGTTACCCTGTTTCGCGAGAGTGACTAATGCGTTTATTACAAGATCTAAGGAGTTCTTCTTCAATCTGGAGTTCGTTCATTCCTCTGGTGTTACCGATGGGCACGGGTGACGGTAATCACTTACCTGATGTGAGCTGCTTGCTAGTTTGCACCGCAGAAGTTTTGTGGTCTAGGCACTCGTTTCTAATTATATATGCGACTAACCGATCCCCGGCGTGGGCACCAAGATAATTGTTAATTGCAATTTTATTTTCTGATTCACCGCTTGCACGCCGGTAAAAATGTCGTATGACAAAACCCTAAGAAGCTAAATAAAGAAAAATACGAAGTGTAGTTTATATTATGTCTGTTAGCATCATTAACTCTTTCCTTTATTTCTATGATAATAACAGTTTAAGTGTAAGTTGAACGCGTCCATTGCCTAATGGTTTAGGGTACGGTCTGCGAAACTTAAGGTCGTAGATTCGAATCGGCCATTAGACTTGTCGTGAACCATCTCCAAGCACAAGTATTTAAGTTTATAGTCGACGCATTATGAACTGAGGTTTCGGGTCATAAATCATATTTATCTCTCTGTCTCGCTCGGACTTACAGGTCTTATGGAGAGGTGCAGTGATGTGCGTAAGAACTATAGACGTGCATATCGATAACAAGATATGTACGATCTAGATGCTAAATTATGTTAAGTATTAATAGGAATATTTTTCACTATCTGAAAATATTTCTTCAAAACCACGTTGGAAATAAATTCTCCATTATGCGTATTGCGTAACGAAGCGTAAGTAATATAATGAGTGTCATAACAAAAAATCTTATATTTATAGGAAAACAACAACCCTTACTCGTAACGACTAATCAGGAGTCAGAGGGCTAATGAAGGTCACGATGACGCATCGACCTTACGTGCGCAGGTAGCTAAGTATCGATGACGGGTTGTATTGCGTGCACATTCCTAATGTCAGTGACATTTATTGCCCGACGACTCAGTTTAAAATGCGTCGACTATGGTTGGATTGGTTAATGGGAAGTTTAGCAATGTTAATAGCAATTCATTCATAGACAAGTGTTTTGTCAAATAAGATTAAATGAATAAGGTATAGTGCAGTGCTGTTAAGTAAGTAGTACGTAACGTTAATAGCAATTCATTCATAGACAAGTGTTTTGTCAAATAAGATTAAATGAATAAGGTATAGTGCAGTGCTGTTAAGTAAGTAGTACGTAACGTTGATAGCACTTCTAGCATACTTTCAAAAAAATTATAAGGTAGACTATACACTGGTTGGATACTTACTGGAAATAAATTATAAAAAAAACTTCTCTCATGAAGGGAGTCAGCTAGAGATCATCAGCTATCCAGTCTACCAGTTTCTATCCAGTTTACTTTATAATATTTCGATGTTAATATCTTTTAATATCCAACTGTATCACTTGAGTTCGACATGCGTTAGTGTTGCGTCTTGTGTATGGTGCGTTATTTACATTGTTTCCAATGATCTATTTGATAACAACTTCTTACATAGCAAAAGAAGCAAGCGTATGATTTATACTGTGTGCATATTAAATAGCCGTCTCGAGGGGGAAGGGTACCACGCCCTCACTGAATATTACCGTGGAATAGCAGCAGAATGCTTCTGTGTTTCGTATGGTGAGTTTAGCGATCTGGAGACCTAGTTCCAGGCATTCCATTTTAGTCTTCAGAGGTGCATCTTGAATATTTGTTAAGGATGGATGTAGATAGATGTCTAGGGCTGCAGCCATCACTTGAACTGTGTGCTCGTTTGGTACACCTAATATAATTAAAAAATATAATAATAGTTCCCTTAGTTAGTCACAGTTTCAGCACGGCGCTATCACATAGAGAGTACTAAAGTAGGCTCTGTGTCCGCAGATAGCATTAGATCATCTGGAAAAGGATAAGCAGCACCTCCACGAGCACTTGGCTGGCGTGCGAGCCGAAAAAGACGCGTTAGAAGCGGCGCTTTTTGACACCGCAAACTTATTGGAAGACGCCGAGGCGAGGCGTGCGAAGCTGGATCAGCAGCTACAGGATTTGATGCTGCAACACGAGAACTCCAAAGGTAAGAATAACATAGATCAGGGATTGATTCTTAAACTTTTTTGGGCAAGAGACCCTTTTCCAACACGAACTGGTACCTCAGACCCTCAACTTGACATAATTTTTCTCATTAAATTTTTCTCAATAAATAGGCATAAAATTCAGTAAATATCAAGTGTAATTAAAAATTAATTATACAAATTACATAAAAATACATAAATAGGTATTTTTTTTTTGAAAAAATAAAACAATTAAAATCGCAAAGTGTAGATGAAAAAAAAGGGGTCGATTTTTATACCTCGTCGACCTCCAAATCAGTTTTGTTCAAATTCATGTCGACCCCTGGGTAACCGATATCGACCACTTTCAATCCCTGGCATAGATAATAAATATATTCTGCGTGTGAATCAAAAAGAATACAAAATTATGTCAACAAGGATGAATAATGCAGACCGCATGCGCTGTTTAAGTGTACAATCTTAGACTATAAATAAAACTAATATTCGAATTTTATCGCTTTTAGTTTTTAACTTTATAATTCACGAAATGATTTACAGCATGGTCTTGGCGGGAACTGTAGTGTTTGACGTCATAGTGTCATTTAACCCTAAGTCTATTTTAAATTTTAAGTTTTGGTCGGATTTACACAGCCATAAAAAGTAAAAAACGTTAAAAATTAAACTCGGTAAAATAAGTACTTAAGAAAACATAATCTCAGCTGGATTTTCACAAAAGTTTGCGTCACATAGACGTTTCACATTTATCGTTTGTTCAATTATACTAAATCAATCTGAAATTTTTCATTTCTCCAGATACCAATTACTTGCGATCAAATAATAGAAATCAACTTAATTTTTATCAGGACAAATATCCCGCCTCACTAAAGACCTGGAAACCACCGAGAAGAAATTGCGTGAGACTAGAAACAGCATGCAGCATCAGTCTGGCAAGAAGGAGGCGGAGTACCAGCAGATCATCACCAACATCAACCGCACTACTACTGAGAATATTACCAAGCTTAAAGAAGAAAAAGGTAACCAAGTTTCAGGAGCGTCCTACGGAATTATTAAAAATAAAAAACTGAAGATAATTACGAACTAATCAATATTATATTCATTTATTAATTCTATTGACCAACCAGGAGGAGAGAGAAAAAATATCACCAAAATATTTATAATAATAATAATTTATGTACCATTATACAAGGTATTAATTACGATGGTACAAATTTCAAATAATTCAATGGTTTCTTTTGTATGGCCATCTACACATAGCGTGCAAATTAATGATAAAGCATTACATCAAAACTAAATTTAATTATAAACTTAGTTTTGATGCAATGCTTTATTTTTATTTACTTTAATTAACGTGTTGCCATAGTGGGATGCCAACTGTATTACAGTAACTATACCTACTTGGGAACATAATAATCCTTTGTTATGAAAGCACTGCATGTGGGCTTTACGTGCCGTGCTTTCATAACTAGATAGTGCTTTTACATTCTATTGGGAATGAGGTAATAATATTTCCTACTTTTATTAGAACAAATAAATCCTATTTCATAAAATAGAATCTATATATAACATTTACCTCATCTTTTCATTTACCTTTGAATTGTAATGTATGAAGGCGTGGTCTAATAGTATTCAATTAAGTCGGTTTTTATTTTAATTTGAGTCGACAACTTGTTCAGGAACAACTCCGTCAAGCCCTCGAGCATAAATTGAACCAAGCCATAGCTTCATTGACGAGCGAGAAGGAAGCATCCGAAGCTAGTGCGAGGGATAGAGAGAAGAAGCTTCTAGCAATAAGAGACCAACTGATGTTGCAGCACGATGAAGCGATGCTGCGTGCCGAGAACGATAAGCAGCAAGCTCTGTTGATGGGTGAGAGGTTATTTATTATTTTCAGTACCCGGTTATTACGACGCTGGTTTTCTTTTGTATGGCCATCTACACATAGCGTGCAAATTAATGTCGACCCCTGGGTAACCGATATCGACCACTTTCAATCCCTGGCATAGATAATAAATATATTCTGCGTGTGAATCAAAAAGAATACAAAATTATGTCAACAAGGATGAATAATGCAGACCGCATGCGCTGTTTAAGTGTACAATCTTAGACTATAAATAAAACTAATATTCGAATTTTATCGCTTTTAGTTTTTAACTTTATAATTCACGAAATGATTTACAGCATGGTCTTGGCGGGAACTGTAGTGTTTGACGTCATAGTGTCATTTAACCCTAAGTCTATTTTAAATTTTAAGTTTTTGGTCGGATTTACACAGCCATAAAAAGTAAAAAAAACGTTAAAAATTAAACGCGGTAAAATAAGTACTTAAGAAAACATAATCTCAGCTGGATTTTTACAAAAAGTTTGCGTCACATAGACGTTTCACATTTATCGTTTGTTCAATTATACTAGTTCAATCTGAAATTTTTCATTTCTCCAGATACCAATTACTTGCGATCAAATAATAGAAATCAACTTAATTTTTATCAGGACAAATATCCCGCCTCACTAAAGACCTGGAAACCACCGAGAAGAAATTGCGTGAGACTAGAAACAGCATGCAGCATCAGTCTGGCAAGAAGGAGGCGGAGTACCAGCAGATCATCACCAACATCAACCGCACTACTACTGAGAATATTACCAAGCTTAAAGAAGAAAAGGTAACCAAGTTTCAGGAGCGTCCTACGGAATTATTAAAAAATAAAAAAAACTGAAGATAATTACGAACTAATCAATATTATATTCATTTATTAATTCTATTGACCAACCAGGAGGGAGCGAGAAAAAAATATCACCAAAATATTTATAATAATAATAATTTATTTATCATTATACAAGGTATTAATTACGATGGTACAAATTTCAAATAATTCAATGGTTTCTTTTGTATGGCCATCTACACATAGCGTGCAAATTAATGATAAAGCATTACATCAAAACTAAATTTAATTATAAACTTAGTTTTGATGCAATGCTTTATTTTTATTTACTTTAATTAACGTGTTGCCATAGTGGGATGCCAACTGTATTACAGTAACTATACCTACTTGGGAACATAATAATCCTTTGTTATCACTGTACTGCAAGTGAGCTTTGCTTTCATAACTAGATAGTGCTTTTACATTCTATTGGGAATGAGATAATAATATTTCCTACTTTTATTAGAACAAATAAATCCTATTTCATAAAATAGAATCAATATATAACATTTACCTCATCTTTTCATTTACCTTTGAATTGTAATGTATGAAGGCGTGGTCTAATATTATTCAATTAAGTCGGTTTTTATTTTAATTTGAATCGACAACTTGTTCAGGAACAACTCCGTCAAGCCCTCGAGCATAAATTAAACCAAGCCATAGCTTCATTGACGAGCGAGAAGGAAGCATCCGAAGCTAGTGCGAGGGATAGAGAGAAGAAGCTTCTAGCAATAAGAGACCAACTGATGTTGCAGCACGATGAAGCGATGCTGCGTGCCGAGAACGATAAGCAGCAAGCTCTGTTGATGGGTGAGAGGTTATTTATTATTTTCAGTACCCGGTTATTACGACGCTGGTTTTCTTTTCATTAAGAGTAACAAACGAGCACACAGTCCACATGATGTTAAGTGATTCCATGACCCATGACATCTACATTCATCCTTGACAAAGAATCATAATGCAGATGCGTTGTCGCCCTAGAGGATTGAGATGGAATGCCTCGTAATAAAGGTCTCCGTATCCCTGCACTCACCATACGAAACACAGCAGCATTATGCTGGTATTTTACGCTGGTATTCTGCGAGGACGTGGTCCTACCACGTTCATTCTGCAGCTAGAAACAAACTGCAGCGTAGGTCAACCACTTTAAAAGGCTGATATATATATATATTTATATATATATATATATATATATATGGATATTTACTTCAAAACAATGAATATCAGGTTAACATAGATGTTTACCGCTAATGTGTTCCGTTTTTTTATTATAGAATAGGTGGAAAACGAGAAAATAGCTCGTCTGATGGTAAGTGATTACCAACACCCATGGACATCCGCAACACCAGAGGAGTCTCAGATGCGCTGCCGTCCTTTAAGATTTAAAATGTTACTACACTATCATGACAGAATACCATTATTTCCAGCACACCAAGAGCTCCAAGCCCTGCTAGAACGTCTCGAGGAAGCAAAACGTACCTTGAACTGCGAGCAAAACAAACTGGAGCGCGTGCGACGCGACACTCACGCCAAAGCCGAGCAGGATAGAAACCACATTAATCAGCTTAAAGATGAGCTGGCTGCCTTGAAGAACAAGCTAGAGGAAGCCAAGTAAGCTACATAATTTTTATTTAAATTGGGTCACTTGATGGTAAGAGATCACTGCGGCCAACGAACATCTCGAGATGAATGTTAGTTGTAGGCTTTGGGGAAAGACTCGTTTCTTGAGGGTTAAAGAACCTTCTACAGTTTCTACCTACAGCATGGCTGAAGCAGGAGGAGCTCGAGGACACACCTGAACACCAGTGTGAAATAGTTAATCGCTGCTGCGTTTCGTATGTTTAATGTAAGGAACCGGAGGGTCAAGTACTGGAATATAGCATTCCATATTTGTCCTGGGGAGGGGTGGGACATGAGATGAAGATAATCTTTGTTGAGTATGAGTGTAGGTATTTAAAGAACTGGAGTCATAATTTACCAGGTGAAGCCTGAGCTCGTTTGTTAATATGTAGTTTTATAAAAAAATGAAATCTAATATGGTCAACTCAACTCACCAGAGCAACAGCAGAAGACGAATGTGCACGTTTTGAGAACCGCATTAAGGAGCTGCATTTAGAAAAGGAGGCTCTCAACCGCGAGTGTCAGGAGGTGCGCGCGCAGCTGGCGCTGGTCGAGGACAAGTGCGACTGCACCTACGTCCAGCTGCAGGACACCTTGAGGAAATTGAAGGAATGTTAGTACATTTTATATAGCGATTTAGTAACTCGTTCTAAATAATGGTAGATTTTGTTAAAGTATTGTTTTTTTTATTAAATTTAATCTCTGGTGGAACGATGTCTTTAGTGTTACTTTACATGCTTTCAGCCAATTTCAGAAATGTTTTTATTTTGTAGAATAGGTGGCAAACGTGCAAACATCTCACTGATGGTAAGTGATTACCATTGATCATGAAAATTCGCAGCACCAGTATAGTCGCATATGCGTTGCAGATCTTTAAGAAAGGTGTAGGCTCTTTTTCAAGGTCTTGAAGATCGACTCAATGGAGTAGTGCACAGTGGTAATTCACCATTCAACCTTTATGATGACGAGGATAAAATTTTGAATTCTGTATATCCGTTGGAGTGTTATATTTCAATATTCCATAATATTTATACATACACTCACTTCCGAACGTCTATGTGATCTGATATTTAACTGACGTATTAGGAACCGAAGACAAAACAATAGTTTCATGAGAGACAGTGGTAGAGTTACAAAACAAGTTAGTTTTGTTTTTCTTACAAAAGGCACATTCAGCCAACCTACTTTTCACGTTACAACAGTCGTATTTGATCACCATTACTTTCTCGCAGTGGAGAACGAGTCGGAGTGTCTCCGCAAGGAGTTGACGGATGTCCGCCGTCAACTGAACAGCTGTTCAGCGGAGCGCGACAAGCTGAGCACCGCGTGCCGGGAGCTGCGCGAGCACGTGAAACGCGCCGAGCACGAGCGCAGGGACGCGGCCCGCGCGCGGGACGACGCGTACCATAAGATTGCAGGCATGTCTATAACTATATTGTTATTTATATATATGACGCATTCCCTCATCAGTCCATCTGTGGCGTGGAGAGAAATTGTGGTAGGTATAGAGCGCGTAGATTGTACAAAAAGAAACAACAATATATATAAAAGTATATACGTATAAGTATATATATATATATATATATATATATATATATTTATATACATATATATATATATATATATATATATATATATATATATATATATATATATATATATATATATATATATATATATATTTATATATATATATATATGTATACACATACTTACTCCCCACGCCACGGGTTGACTGGTAGAGAATGCTTTACGGCATTAAGTCCGCCCCTTGTATTATACCTTTTTGTAAGGTGTGACCTATAAAGTTTAAATAAATAAATGATAATAAATATGTTTACTTGTAAATAGCAATAAATAAATTTGCATACACGTAAATACATAATTAAACATATAATAAGCATTGACAAGACAACACAATGAAACAAATATTAAACAAACAACGAGGCTAATTTACGATATTAATTAATTATTTATTTTATTACTTATATACATTTGTCTATTGTGTATCTATTTTATTTTTAGTAATGTTGTATACAAATTATTTATATAACATCATATATAATATGTCATACATATATATTTATAATTCTTAACTAGAAATACTTTTTTAAATTCAGATAGATTTATGTATTTTTAAACTAAATAAATTACTACTACAATTTAATGATTGAATGATGACTTTTGTGCGGGCTACATACTCGTAGATCGTTGGACAGATAATCGATGGAGAAGAAATGATATCAAATGTTGGCAAAAAATATTCGAGTGGAGCCCGATTGAGTCAACTTATTCCCAATAAGGACAATCCCGTAATATTTTGACTTCTTTACAGGTGTCTTTTTCAATAAAATGAAATTTATTTGCATCGGTTTAGAAATTACGAAGATATAAGTAATAATACAGGTGGATTAACATTCTCCAATAGCAGGTCTTGTAAATAAACCAAACCCAGTCTCAGTCTCGTTATATGACGGTTGTTCTCTGTCAGGTCTGGAAGAGTCCCGTTCTTCAGTAGAATCGGAACTGTCCCGCGTTCAGGCGCTGTTGAAGGAATCGGAAAGCGGTGGTGAAGCGACAGTGAGGTCTCTGCGAGCTACTGAGGCGCAACTTAAGCGAGAAAGGGCCGCTTTAGAGCAAGCGCATCATGAGGTTAAGGAACTACAGTCAAGGTGCGCAACCTTCGCCTACTCCATTTTACCCGTTCTGATCTTTACTCACTTGCACTCTGTTCATTATCTAGTCCGTACCTACTCTGTTTTTTTTAGTTGTCTGTGCTCACTCTTTTCTTACTTGTTTGCAGTCCGTTTGTTTACTATTCTGTACCCACTCTGTTTTCTTGATTTGTCTGTACTCACTCTTGTCTTTCTTGTTTGCACACTGTTTATTTACTATTCTGTACCCATTCTGATTTTCTGTTTGTCTGTACTCACTCTTTTCTTACTTGTTTGCACTGTGTTTATTTACTATTCTGTACCCACTCTGATTTTTTTTATTTGTCTGTATCCACTCTGTTTTCTTGATTTGTTTGTACTTCTATGTAGATCACGTGCCATACCTATTAACGGAGAATTTGTAGCTAAGCAGCGGCCGGCGTCATCCCAATATTGGGTTTCGCGCTTAATTTAAATATTTCGAAATCTCGTCACAACACTAAATAAAATATTCCTCTTCATTTACAGACTACAGAATGAAAGCGAGGAGAGGGAGCGTTGTGCAGGCGAGGCGGGCTCAGCTAGACGTCGCGGCGCGGAGCTGGACGCGTTGCTGCAGGCAGCGAGGGCTGACCTGGCCGCATGCAGACAACGTTGCGCCGAGCTGGATGAAGCGTGTCGAGCTAGGGACCAGGTACAGTTCAAATTAAATCTTAGTCCTCACAGAAACCAGATGCCTGAGTAGAGCCAGGTTCGGACAGTTGTACACGTGGCACCACAATAGCATGTTTTCATTCATATCAGCTCGAACGGGCACCGTCTCCACAGAACAACAGTGTGAAATTGCACAACCGCTGCTGTGTGTCATTTGGCGAGGGTAGAGAACCCACTCAGTTTTAGTGAGCTAGACTTTCCATCTCAGTCAGTTTCTATAAGAGATATTTTTTTTACCACAGTTTCACATGATGTTATGGAAGTCAGAATGCATAATCTTCGTCCTTGTGATACCTACAGTATGTGTAAATTAATAATCCCAACAGTTTTAAACGACATCTAAATACTTGTATACCCTTATTACTGGTGACGAGGCATTCCATTTTAGTTCACAGCAGTGATAACGCATCTGCGTGTATGACTCCATGTCGAGTATGCAAGTGGGTGTCTGTCACATGTGAACTGTCTGCTCGTATATCAGCCTCAAACATATCTTTCGCAGGAACTGGTATTACGGTTGGAAGACTGTCGTTCGAAAGAGCGTCGGCTGGAAGAACTCAAACACAATCTGGAAGTGTGTCTCGCGGACGCCACGCAGCAGATACAGGAGCTCAAGGTTAGTGGGCGTATTTTTTTTATTATTAATTCATAATAAAACTCCGAGCCTCAGCTGTTTTTGATTTCGTGTTTCATTGCTGGTTTTTTTTACTAATGTATTTTTATGAAACTATCGTTTTATTTAGCTGTACTTACACGATGGAGCGTAAATAATGCTAATAGAACGTTTTAAAAATATGATTTTTTTTAATCAGGATCGATTTTTTTCCGTCCCATCATCAAAGGTGTCATTAGTACTATCGTCCGTCTTCATTTTCGGAAGCGGTCTCCTAATACCTAGTATAGTATATATATATATATATATAGGCTGTTAATTTACTTTTCAGGCATTTCTCAGTGGTGATAAAAAATGTATCTATTATCTATTTAGGTTTTAATCGGTCGCAGTCATAACTTACCTACAGGATATGCATGCTCGGTCCATATGCACTATAGTATCCTGGGGAACTAAACGACCAGCTATACTTCGCGTGTGCGCGAATGATATGACAAAATATAAAATATTTTACGTAGTTGTAGTTATTTGTTTAAAAATTTATTTACATGAGGATACGATGTCATACTTATTTACATAATAACAAAGTTTAAATATTTTAATTATATTTCAATGATCGTTATATATTAACAAACGCTTAAGAATTCGGTTATATTAATGCTTTGTTCAGTATTCAGCTCGATGGTTGCTGCAGCATGAATAAGTCGAATCGACCGGGTGAGGACCTCGCGGAATATGCACATGCTATAGCACGATCCAAATCTATTAAGTGAATGTCATACTTATTTACATAATCAAGTTAAAATATTTTATTTATTTTATAATCAAGGTTCGTTATATATTAAAAAGCGCTTAAGAATTCGGTTCTATTAATGCTTTGTTCAGTATTCAGCTCGATGTTTGCTTCATCATGAAAGAGTCGATTCGACCGGGTAATGACCTCGCGGAATATGCACATGCTATAGCACGATCCAAATCTATTAAGTGAATGTCATACTTATTTACATAATCAAGTTAAAATATTTTATTTATTTTATAATCAAGGTTCGTTATATATTAAAAAGCGCTTAAGAAATTGGGTTCTATTGATGCTTTGTTCAGTATTCAGCTCGATGTTTGCTTCATCATGAAAGAGTCGATTCGACCGGGTAATGACCTCTTGGAATATTCACAGTGTTACGGTGTTGCTATCAGAATGAACTGTGTGTTTTTTATCACAGGGAGTTTAAAAAAAATATTTCAACAGACGCGTCTGTCGGCGTGCGAGAGTCGATACCGCGCAGTGGAGGCGTCCCTCTCACAGAGTGAGGCGGGACGTCGCGACGCCGAGGCGAGGCTCTCCTCGGTGGCGCACACGCTGCGGCGCGTGTGCGGCGTCCAGCCGGACGGCAGCTTGGCCGCCGCCCGCAGGCGTCTGGCCAGCCCCGCGCGACGGTACAGTCCCCATAGAGGTATGATGTGGATTCACATCAATTATTTTTATTTATAATGCGTATAAATCAAAAGAAGTCTATAGCTTATACCAACAGCGATACTCCCACAATATATATATATATTTATATATATATATATATATATGTATATATTCACCAGTAAGACTATATAAGTGTAATTTGTATTGAATATAATCTGTTAATAGCAGGTCGCGACCATTCAGAAGACCGCAATGAGATCATCGACGTCGACCCTGAGCTAATCAAGAAGGGTGTCCGGAATTTGATGCACGAAGTCTGTCAAATAGAGAGAGAGAAGGTTTGATTTTTGTTTTTGCCTTTTTGTAAGTTTTATTAATTACAAGCCGCGGTAGTCCAGTGTGTAAGCACTCGCTTTAAATTCACGTTACGCAATCGTGAGTTCGATCCCCAGCCCCGGCACTTTTGAAATTGTTAATTGCAATTTTCAGTGCCGATGAGAACGTGATAATTCTCGGTGGTGAAGGAAAACACAATCTAAACCTTCTTAGACATGCTGCCTGCATGTCTAAGAATGTTTATAAAAATATAAAAAAGAATATATAGATATTTCGAAGACAATAATGATATAAATTTAGTTAATCCGTCGGAAGCAACTGACCGAGTTGAGGTTTGGACCTCTCGGGCACCCTCGAGTCATTCTTTCGCGCAAAAGGTAACGGTCCAAGCCAAGGCTGGGAACCCGCTAATAAAGGTCCCAGCCAAGCGCCCTAAACGCTTGTTCACCTTCAACGCGGTGAAGCTGTAAAAGCCCTCGGGCTAGCAGTGCCAATCAGCCATTAAAAAAATATATTCCAAGACATGTAAAGTCCGCCAATCCACAGTAATAATATCCCTCTCGAAAGAGAAGGTCTATGCCAAGCAGTGAGATTTATACAGGGTTATTGGTAATTCGACATATTCCCTTTAGGTGGGGATAGGGGTGACTTTTTATGATAATTTTAACCCCCATATGCATGATGCAAAATTGAACCATTTTTGAGTTATCGTGTTTTTCAGCTTCTTGCAATAAGTCAAAAATGCAATTTCAAATTTTTTTAAAAAAAAGTATCAATTTAAATCTCATTTTTTCCACTGATTTATAAAAACGATTATACACTGGTTATGCATATGGGGGTTAAAATTAACGCAAATAATCATCCCTATCACCTCCTAACGGGAACACGTCGAATTACCAATAACCCTGTATAAGTATATATAGCCTGTAACTTTAATTTTACACTTCAGTACTCACTTTATATTAATTACTTAAATGTTCTAGCTATATAAACAACATATTAGTGTTTTTCTGGGATATACTCGTAAGTTGTGAATCAAAATCAAATTTGGCATCCGTCGCTCTCTATGTTACAACTGGTACATGTAAATTACATCCCCCGACCAACTGATCCAACAATGTACGACAAACACGCGAATGTTGACGTTTAAATTTTGTTCTTCAAAAAAAAAAAATCTTACAACAATATACAGGATGATTACAAATCGCAAATGCAAGCACTGAAGAAACAACTGAAGGACGCTACGGAGCAACAAGGCAAGGGCGAAGGCAAGTTGCAGTCCTTGAGTACCAATCTGCGAGGTCTCCAGGAGGAGCGTGCGCGTCTGCAGAGTGCTGTGGGGCAGAAGGAGGCGCAGCTCAACGCACTGGTACGTACTGTTGGACCCTTGGCATGGTAGGGATTTAACTGATTACATCCCCTTGCATATATAGACTGCATTGTCAACAGTCAAACAGTCAGTTGCTATTCAATCTCAATAGGCGTCGGAAGTCTATATTCAAATCATACATTCTATGTCATAATTCCAAAGTTCCATTTATATGTTGTGTGTAATTTTATTTATTAACCTTAGAATAATAAAATGTAATTTTCTTAAAAACCTAACGTCGCGATCACGTATTATGCTAACGGACAAATTTTTCACTTGACTTTTTTCTTTCATACTCTACGATATGGTACGTTTAAGTACGTACTGCTCTAACGGGTCACTTGATCGCAGATGACAGATCACTTGTTTTTTTTTCTTTTTCGATCTGCGACCTTGAGTTTCACATACCGTATCCTCTAAAATTTTAAGCTATTGTATGCTTTTCCTGGGTGCTTTAGGGTAAAAGCAATAGCCGTCTAACGCACCGCACCCGCAACGTCGCACACACCCTTCAATTCCCTCTTTTTTTTTTAACTTAAGACGTTGAATTTCGCAGCATGTACCCTAAACTATTAGTTTATTTGAAATGCGAGTTCAGAGTGCTGTGGGATAGAATGCTAGCGGCTAAACGCACTGATTTTTTTTAACCTGCGACGTTACATTTCACAGAACGTACTCTCTAAAAACTTTAGGTTATTGTATGGGTCTTCAGGGTGCTATAGGGCAGAAGCAGTCGCATTTTAAAGCACAATTTTTTGGGTATGTGTGTTGCTGTTTGTCCAGAGACATTTAAAGCTTTGTCTGAGTAGGCTCTGCGAGCGTGAGGCCCGCTGAGTAGGTAATTTAACGCAATGGTACGTACGAGTACGTACTGCACTAACGGAAAAACGTTTCCTCTGATTTTTTTTAATTATTATTATTATTATTTTTTATAGTATAGGCTGGACGAGCATGTAGCCCACCTGATGGCAAGTGATCACAGCCGCCCATGAACATCCGCATCACCAGAGGAGTCGCAAATGCGTTCCCGCCCTAAAGGAAGGTGTAGGCTCTTTTCTTGAAGGTCCCTAAGTCGTATCTGTTCGAACACACCGCTGGCGACAGCTGATTCCATAGAGTAGTTGAGCGTGGCAGGAAATATATAACATATGGAGGTGAGGGGCTTATACATTAAGCCTACATACATTTATACATATTCCCAGATTCTATATGTGTTTGGATCTAGCTTCATTTGAGTGTGTTCATTGCTAATAATTGAGATGTGATATCCTAGTGTAATTCTCTGTAACTCATTCAAGGTACGTTAGTAAACCGAGTTCGATCTCGATGCCGGCAATTATAAAATTGTTAGTTGGAATTTTAAGTTTTGATTTACCATACGATGTTAAGGACAAAGTCCGCCATTCCGCAATCACATGGTGGAAAATTCTCTATATTGTACAGAGGAAACCTATAACAGCAGTAAGATTTTTAGGCTTTAGCGTGTTATATAAAATTTAATTATTAACTTAATAATTTATTGCAGAACGAATCCATTCAATCAAAGACGACAGAGGTCAGCAACTTGAGGGACAAGATTACTAGTCTGGAAGCGACGTTGGGCTCCGTTACCGAAGAGAAGGCTCAGAACGAGGTATTACTTCAAATATAATTAATCTTAAATTTGACACTTTTAATCAGCGCATTGTGGTAATCTAATACACGTCATTCCATACAGTGTTGCCAGTTAGCCTTATAACATTCACAAACCAACATATAGCGTTTTTTTAATATAATATGTGGCAAACGAGCAAGCAGCTCGCCGGATGGTAAGTGATTACCGTCGCCCATGGACATCCGCAATACCGGAGGAGTTACGCGGATGCGCTGGCGCCTTTAAAAAAAATTTAGGCTCTTTTCTTGAAGGTCCCTAACTTGTGCCGCTGGCGACAGCTCATTTCGCAGAGTTGTTGTTAACAATTTTACATAATACACATTTAGACAATTTATAAATAAACAATCAATACAATATATATTTAAATAACCGGAGTTACGGTCGGCGTTTCTATGTGTTATCGTATACTAAACCTAGATATCCCCAGAAGAAACGTAACCGTTAAAAAGCTCAAAGGACCTGTAAGATGGAGTGGGCCCCGGCCATATAGTCAAACCGATAATCGTAGGAGAAGAAAGGTTTTCGTGTGAAAACCTCGTATTGGCCATCGTAGCGTTAGATGACCCCACACTAGTGTGTTTTACTTCAAATTTTCTCAAAAATGAGCCTTATTCAGCCATTATGCATATATATACAACAATTTTGAATTTAGCTGCGTACCTTACGTATCTTAAAGAATATATTCTATCCCTTTTTATACATGGACGTCAACCGTGTCAGATCTCTACAATACCCTATCAAAGCTTGAAAAGCTCTATAATATTCCAATGACTGTCATAGTCTTCACACGTAGTCACAGGTCTTCATTCTTAAGACCAGTGCAAGTCTGTAGGAATTTGATGGCTGCAGTTGACTCTGTGAGGAAAGGAAGGTGTCTACGTTTAGTAGTGGACTGGTTATGGTGCACGTGTAAACACTTTATCACAATACATTTATATACAGAAACTTCAAGCGATTCTTCATAAGTTTGTGTATTTTCTAATAATTTTCAGAATAAGTCTGAAAGTTTACGTGTGCAGTTAGCCGAGCGTGTACAAGAGGTGGGACAGTTGAGGGAGGCTTTGGCAGCCGCCGAAGGTATGTCATTTTATTTGTGATATTTTTTTTATGACATTAGTTGTAGCCAACTAGTTCACCTGATGGTAAGCGATGACTGAGGCTCTTGACATCTACGTTCATCCTCAATTAAGTATCAGGGTGCTCATGCCATGTCTCCCTTGAGAACATTTTTTTTTATTACATTGAGAATTACAAACGAGCACACAGTTCACCTGATGTTAAGTGATTCCTGTGACCAATGACACCTACATTCATTCCTTGACATGGTATCATAATGGAGATGCGTTGTCACCCTAGAGGACTGAGATGGAATGCCTCGTTATCGGGTCCTCGGATCTCTACTCGCTATACGAAACACAGCAGTGCTATACTGGTATTTCATGCAGATATTCTGTAAGAGCGTGATCTTACCCCGATAGAGCCGACTCAATTTTTTTTGGTGCCAACTATTTGAATAAATGTTGCGTAATATGCTTTAATTGCTTTCTTACTGATACACACTGTCTTAAGAATTAACGTGAAAACTGTTTTTGGTTAACAGAAGACATTGCCGTTTGTTTCTACCTTTATCTTGAATGGGTCACCTCGACAGGAGAAGCACCACGCCCTCACAGAATATCTGCATAAAATAGCATCATAATGCTGCTGTGTTTCTACTGGGGAGTGTAAGGACCCGAAGACCTTTATAACTGGTGACGAGGCATTCCATCTCAGCCCTCAAGGGTGACAACGTATCTGCATTATGATCCCTTGTCAAGGATGAATGTAGATGTCGTGGACTACATGAATCACTTGCCATCAGGTGAACTATGTGCGACGAGCACATAGAGCACATAGTTCATTGTTACTCTCAATGTAATAATAATAAAAAGCCACTAAATACTATGTTTTTATTGGTTATTATAATTACACCAACTCAGTATAAGTGTAAACGCATGTGGATCATGAACCTCGTTGAGGTTGAGTCTAGATAAGCAATCGTTACTTATCATCACAGTTTGTGACCTTCGATAAAAAAAAATCTTACTATAGATTTTTTAAGCGTTATTCATTTTTCACTGTCCATCCAGGTCGCGCCGCTCGTCTGGACGTACGTCGTGCCCAATTGGAGGGCGACGTGCAAAGAGCCGCCGTCGCTGCGAGGGACCGGGATGCTGCACTAAAGGTCAGATAGTTTGACTAACGACCAGGGTCGTCTTTTCAGTCGTGGGCAGTTTCAGACAAAATCACTTTCAAAATCACGCTGCAGTTTATTTCAAGCTGCACCATCAATTGGGGATTGGCGCCACATGAGAGGGTAATAGCGCACACATCCTAACAGAAAAAAAAACGAAAAATAATAGCGTAATATAAAGTATCGAGGTTACAAGTTAATGACTAGGGTAGTGAACTGGATAATGTATTGCAATGACTATAAGACACTCTCATAGACAGTGGTAGAGTGACTGAATGAGGAATCGCCTCAATCGGGGAGGATCACACCTTAACAGAATAATAGTGTAAAATAAAGTATCGTGGTTACAAGTTAATGAGTAGGGTAGTGAACAGGATAATGTATTGCAGTGACTATAAGACGCTATCGTAGACAGTGGTAGAGTCACTGAATGGGGAATCGCCTCAATCGGGGAGGATCACACCTTAACAGAATAATAGTGTAAAATAAAGTATCGTGGTTACAAGTTAATGAGTAAGGTCGTGAACAGGATAATGTATTGCAGTGACTATAAGACGCTCTCGTAGACAGTGGTAGAGTCACTGAATGAGGAATCGCCTCAATCGGGGAGGATCACACCTTAACAGAATAATAGTGTAAAATAAAGTATCGTGGTTACAAGTTAATGAGTAAGGTAGTGAACAGGATAATGTATTGCAGTGACTATAAGAGGCTCTCGTAGACAGTGGTAGAGTGACTGAATGGGGAATCGCCTCGATCGGGGAGGATTACACTTTAACAGAATTATAGTAGAAACAAATCTCAAAAGAGATTGAAATAATATCGTTTTTTGTCTCGCATTTTTAAATTTGGACCGATAATTGTTGTTTTAATCTTGATAAATAACCAGTGTATAATCGTTTTTATAAATCAAAATAAAAAATGAGATTTAAATTGATGCTTTGTTTTTAATAAATTTTTGATGTTGCATTTTTGACTTATTTTGAAAAAAGCTAAAAAACATGATATCTCATAAATGGTTTATTTTTGCATGATGTATATGGGAGAGTTAAAATTATCGCAAATAGCCTCACCTCTATCACCTCCGTATCCTTAACGGAAATACATCGAATCACCAATAATCCTGTATAAAAATATTTTCTCATCTAACAGAAGCTGCAAGATCGCTGTGATGGCTACCAGCGAACCATCGCGTCGCTCGAAGATCGTTGCACCTCGCTCAAAGGGACTGTGGAACAACTATCTACATCGCTGCAAAAGGTAATAATCACAGCTTTATTATTTTTTTTACGGTATTAGCCGTGACATACGAGCACACAGTTCACCTGATGATAAACAAGCGTCAATCGCGTAACAGGTAAATAAGCGTTGTAGGTTCGAGTCTGCCATTCAACTGTTGTCGACTGTGAATCATCTCTTTTTTTTTTGTTTTTTTTTTCGTGGGAAATCCTCTTGGATACCCCTCCGACTCGTCTTTTCTTGACGATGGGGTGGAGCTGGAGCAGAGAGGAGGGTGGAAAGTGGATGAACCATCTCCTAGTACAAGCATTTTGAGCTTAGTTGCACTGGTTAACCGGAATATTAGTAGTGTTAATAGCTTTGATAATATACTTTACGATCATCAAAAATAAAAAAACGATTACGGTGGCATCCATTCTTAACAAAGAGTCTAGATGCACATGCGTTATCACCCCGGGGTTCTAAGATGGAATGCTTCGTTACCTATAATTGTTTTTCTAGATCTGTTAGCGCCACGAGTTTTTGGAATAACCTGTAAACGCTAAGATGAGGGGTGCGGGGAATTTACCTTAAAATGGATAGAACTATCTATACGGTTCTCTTTAGGCTTCTAAAGGCCTGGAGCGGTGATTCAAAGCCTTGCTATGAGAATCGGCGGTTTTGTGGACTCTAATAAACTTTATGTAGTAGCATACTAAATTGGGCATAAGGGTATTTTTTATATGGAGAAACAGGAATAAGAGGAGTAAGATGACACAAGATGCAGCGCCATCTTGTGTCTTCCACACAAGATGCGACAGCGCCCTATCTTTATAGAGGTCTGGAGTCGCCTTCCTGGGCAGGACTTTGTATGTCCTCGATGTAACAATTACTATTTCTTACACAGCACTTTAAATCAGTATAACTTGATAAGTAGATCTAGTTTCATATATAGACCCGAAAGCCTGGATTTATCACGGAATCCAGGTATATTAGCGGTAAAAGCTCTGGAGAGATGCTTTCGCGGCAGCGGATTAGAACGAACTTGTACTCCTTTTCAAAAATGGCGTCCGTTACGGTCGACCTTCTTCTAGCCTTGTATGGCTGTCTCGCTCTGACCTAGGATAGGAAGGAAGGTCACTGATGGGAAATGTACCCTACCACCGCCACATTCTGGTATAACTAAAGTTGAAAGATTTGGACACTAGCCATGTATATGGAGGTAACAAGATCCGTACACTCACCAAATGGAACATAGTAGTGATATGCTAAGATCTATAGAGAGCCACGTTACAGTCTAGTGTCAGGATCACGAGGTAGGACTACACCTTCACAGAATACAAGAGCAATGTAGCATCATAACGCATCTAGTGAGTGTATTGCATCCGGACACCCTTATAACTGATGATGAGGCGTTCCATTTAAGTCCACGGGGACCGACATTTCATCTTAATTACGATTCCGTTTCGAGGAGATCAATATGGGTGCCATGTGCCTAGGATGTAGGAATCAATTACCATCAGGTGAGCTGTGTGCTCGTTTAATATAATAAAACAGTACCATTAATTAAAAATAAAACTAATTAACAAAATTTGGCAAAGCGTGACACAACTTATAGGTAGACTAGATACGGCAATAGTTACTCCCATCTTATGGCATTAAGTCTGTCGTTTACCATTTTTATCGAGTGATAAATTAAAAAATAAGGTTCTTTTTTTACTGAAGGCTGCCACAGCTGAGAGCGAGCTCAGAGCTGACTTGAACAAGACACAACGTATACTGAATGAAGCTAAGAATCACGAGCAGAACGCTGTCGATAAACTCAGACAGATACAGAAGAATGTTGGTGAGTATTAGGGTGGTATATAGATAATTAATTTATTATAATCATCAAGTGATGAGGTCCTGGTCTATTTAGACCAAGGTGATATCTTCTGATTATTGCCAGATAACAACAGATGCAACTACGTAGGATATTTTTATGTTATGTATAATTTTATATGTTATGTATAATTTTTATATGTTATGTATAATTTTTATGTTATGAATAATTTTTATGTTATGTATAATTTTATATAGTGTCCTAAGCAATCTCATTCGTCGTTTTATTCGGGCTGATGGCCGCTGTTAGCCCGAGGCCTTTCACAATTTCACCGGGTTGACTTCATTCCGTCAGAAGTAACTGACCGAGCTCGATTTAGCCCTCTCGGTCACCCTCGTCTCAGTTATTTTCGCGTCCAGGATTCCTAGGCTCCCTCTCGTGATCTCTTGTCCTGGTTATTATTAAATAAAGGTCTCGGTTGAGTGCCCTAATCGCTCGGCCATCTTTCAACCCGGTGTAGCAGTAAAGTCCTCGGGTTAACGGTGGCCATCAGCCATTAAAAAAATCTGGTAAAAAGGTGACCGAACGCTTATGGCGCTCAGTCGAGACCTTTATTCGTCGCCTCCTTTTCTATTGTTATGTAGTACATTTAGACGATATTATTTATAAAAAATAAATTCCAATTAATTAGCTTTCTTGTAAATAAATAATTTTTAATATATCTCATATGGTTTTTTATAAACGATTTTTTTCGAATGTTAACAAACTCGTGGCCCATCCTGTATTTAAATTTTTCATTGGTTTGGCGGTATTTTAAAAAGTAATCCCCTTACGCTACAGACTAGAGTTGAAATCTCAAATGAATTTAAAAACCAACTTGACCCCACTGCCGATTTAATTTATGGTTGAGTTGAAAAACAAGCCACACAGTTCACCTTATAGCTAACTTATAGATAACTGTACGCCTACCTGAATCCATCCTCAACAAGGATTCAAGTTGCATACGCGTATTTATTCCTAAGGAATTAGACGGAATGCATTGTCACCAGCAATTAGGTCTTCTTTTTTATAGAATAGGTCGCAACCGAGCTAGCAGCCCATGTGAAGGTAACTGATCACCGCCGCCCATGTACATCATCCCCAACACCAGAGGAGTCGCAGATGCGTTGCCTTCGGCCTTTTGGGAAGGCGTAGCTCTTAAAGGTCCCTAAGTCGTATCGGTTCGGAAACACCGCTGGCGACAGCTGATTACACAGAGTAGTTGTGCGTGGAGGAATTTTCGCGTAAAGTGCACAGTGGTGGATTGCCAGCCATCAAGATGTGGATGTAATGTCTCCTATTTTTACACTAGTATTCCAGAAAGTGTGATGTACAGGTTCCTTAGTTCAATGAGTGCTGGTAACTCTTGCAACAAATACCAGTTTTTTTTTGTTTCCTTGCCTACACAACTTGTATATTTTATAAATTCTTTTTTATTTTCAACAGCCACCTGTGAGAACGAGCGTCGTGTGCTGTCAGAGAAGTTAGATAGCGCCAAGGCCGCTTTGGGTGAACTAAAGCGGGTGAACTCCACACTGGAGGACCAGGTGCATAGGCTGACCAACCAGCTTGCCAATGTCGAAGTGCAGAGGTGTGTTCGATGTGATCATTGATATTATATAACTTTCAGAAGTGGTAGCACCACATTACAATTCGTCACACAACTATATATTTTCTCTTTATTGCATTAACCTTAACAAAGTTCACAAAGGGCGGACTTAATGCCAAAGACATTAAGTCCCAGTCAACCCAAGGTGTGGTGAGATATGTGTATGATAGGTGTAGCAATAAACTAATCAATAAAAGAAGATAAAAAAAATAATACAAGCAAATAATAATACATACACATATAGATATATAAATAATACATATATATATATATATATATATATATATATATAACATGCAGATAACTTAAGTAAGTGATCACGAACCAAACTTTTTTTTCATAGGTCAGGGCTCGAGTCGCAGCTGCGTATGACGTCATGGGACGGCAAGGAGAGCAACGACAGTGAACTGGAACGGGAACTGCACGCACTGCAACGGGAACGTGCCGAGCTGAAGGCGCAGACCGAAGCACTGCAGGAGACGGTCCGACGGCTGTCCGGAGAACGCAGGGCGCCCAAACCGTCGCTACGCAGCAAGAGCCACGAGAGGGAGAGGCCCGTGTATTACTGCGATATTGATTCTGGTGAGAAGACAAAGGGTTTTATAGAACGAGCTTTTTATGAAAACAAACAAGCATGTTCTTGATTTTAATGCAGCCCATGACCCCGCCAGCTCGACCGGGGTAGGACCACGCACTCACGGAATATCAGCGTAAAGTAACCCCATAATGCTGATGTGTTTCGTCTGTTGAGTGCAGGGATCCGGAGACATTTATAACGTGACGAGTGACGGTGACGAGGCAATGAATCTCAGTCCTCAAGGGTGACAACGCATCGGTATTATGATTCCTAGTTAAGGATCAAGGTAGATGTCATGGGCCGCAGCAATCACTTGTCAGCAGGTGAACTGTGTACTCGTTCGTCGCTATCAGTGTAATAAAAAAAAGGTTAAGGAATAATAATGTATCTGTATTTCATTTATGACGCATATTCTCTGGTCTTGCCGTCCCTGAGGAATAATCCAGTCTCGTCACCAGTAATAAAGTCTACAGTCTCTTCGGACTGATTTTTCCGGTCACTCTGCAATGACACTTCATTTAGACTATGGTGGGAATCGGTTCGGAGTCGTAGTTAGTACAAGCTAGGTGGCTACCGCATGTTCGCTTATCCAGGACAATATAAAATCGCTGCTTTTCGTGTCTGGCGTGTATTCTCTACGTGCTGTGTCCCTGATGCTGTATCTTAACCTATCTCCGATCTTGTACATGCATCACGGAACGGGTAACGATAGTGTGCCATTCTGTTTGCGCGAATTCTAACGTTATTATTGCAATAGTCTACGCAGCTGATCTTATCCGGAAGATATCGCGTGTGGAAGTGTCGGACGTTGTCTTCAGCACTGTAAAACAAAAAAATATATAACCGCTATATATTAACCACTCCAACTAAGCTGGAAATGCTTGTGCTAGGTTCACGACAATACTAGGCTACTACTGACGTTTGAACGACTCATCAGACATCATTCTAGTTAACTTCATATTTTACCGTCTAACCATGAGGTTTGATATGAGCTTTGTGTCTTGGTTTGTTCTGTAGATTTCACCGTGAACCTCGATCTGAAGAGACTAAATGGCGTTAATAGTTAACTTGACGGTCACGTGACGTAGTGCTTAGAGCAACTGGCTGCCGAGTTGTGGGTCTTCGGATAGATTTCCAACCGCACAATGATATTTGGTGTATATGTATGATTTTTGGTTTCCCAAGTTAATTGGTGTGAAATTCCATTTATACCAGGCGCAGATTCCACTAAAGAGTCGATCCGCGAGCTCAAAGAGTCGCAATGCACCTGCAAGGGGAAAGGTTTCAGCGCGGACCTCAACCTGCTCGAGCTGGAGAACAGGGAGCTGCGAATGAGGATCAGACGATTGGAGAAAGAGTTAAATGATAAGGTATCTAACATTTAACTAGATTTCCATAGCATTAACAGATTTACAGACATCCATTCCACTCAGTGCCATGACCTGAATGCCAGATATGAAGAACTCTTGTCAAAGCCGCAACCAACGTACCAGACGACTAAGAAGAAGATTATCATTAGAGACGATTCAGGGTAAAGTCATAATACACAAAACACATTATAATTGCCCTCACGTTAGAACTATGAATAAATGTCACTGTACCAATAATTATTACAATTGATTTCTAAAATTTATCACAAAATATCAAAATTGAATTGCTATTACTCTTGTAGCCTGTAAAAGCGTAGGAATTTGCAATTTGAACATACCCATTCGTAACAACCGACATCGATCCCCGGTGCCGACACTAATGAAATTGTCAATTGCAATTCCTCCTGACGAGAGTTGAGGGTATCCCAATCACCATCAAGTGATCAAGGTCATGGGTGTTTATTTTGCACCAAGCCAGTCTTGCTCGTGGTAATAGCTGGCAAACCTCGTGGATTTTTGAAAGGCCTATTTTATTTATTTTATTATTATTAAGAACATTTACGTTATTATTTTTTTTTATTATGTTATAATTATTGTAATTCTATTAACCAAAATATCATAGAAATCCACATCTTAACATTCAACTTTAAAATCATAGGAAGCAGAACTATCGATGGCACGTAACCGATTCCTAAGCGATCTCTCGTCTAGTGGACCTTCACGTCGCGAGGACACGGAACACTACAGGCAGGCGGCCATGCAGGCTGAGCGGCTGCTGGAGGCGAGGGAGTCGAGCCATCGACAGCAAATTGCACGCCTTGAGAATCAGGTACTTTTTTATTTTTAAGTAATGCCTGGCTACTTCCATCCTCCATTTAAGTGTTAAAATAAATAGGTGATGATAGTTTTGTACAATAGTGCCTCCATTTGAACGATCATTTGTTACTAGGATTATTAACTTGTCGAGTGCCACGTCAGCCACTGGTGGCTGATACTGCCTCCATTAAAGTAATGCGCTCCCACGGGAATTTCATTAAAAATTCGACTAAAGTGACGCTCAACGAGTTAAGAGTGACAAACTAGAAAACCCGATGGTAAGAGATAATACACTCTTGACATCTAAATACATACATCCTCCATAAAGATCCAAGATACGTTAGCACTCTTTAGAGACTGAGATAAAATTCCTCTTTTCCCTTAATTGCGTCACCGGTCGACCCTTCCCTTTCATGACGCAGCTAGAAAAACGCTGCAGCGTTCGTTTGGCAACCTGGATTCACTGGTGGTTTGCTGGCACACCAGGTTTCGATTCCCTTTAGAGGATAAGAATATTTGTGAACTGTGTATGTCCGTGTCTTTGACACTGCAACTGCACGTTCCTCCAATCTTATTGCGTCGAAGAAGGAACGACCAGTGTTTACCCAAATGCTTACGGCAATAAACAGATCACTCACCATCAGGTGGGCTGCATGCACGTTTGCAAACTAAAATAATAAAAAAAATGCAGGCTCTTTTTCTTGAATGTGCTTAAGTCGTATACGTTCGGAAACACCGCCGGCGACAGAGCCGATTTCACAGAGCAAGAAAAATCGCGTAAACAAACATCACGGTGGTAGTTTGCCAACTGTCGAGATGATGAGGATGAAATGTGATGTACGATGGAAATTGACCAGAAGACCATAATTGTCAGGCGTCCCAGCTCCGTACCCAGCTGGCGGCGGAACTTCGTCGCAGACAGGCGTACGTGGCGCGCAGTGGGCGTGCCGCTCGCGACGTGCAGCGTCTGCGGTCGGCGCTAGGCGACTCCTTGCGTGCGGTGTCACAGGTAATGTGTGCACAATCGCTTTTGTTAATTTTGACTTTTGTTAATTTTGACTTTTGTTCATTTTGGACAAACAATTTATTTTAGGACCAATAAATATGTTTTAGAACCAATTAATTTATTTTAGGACCAATTAGTTTATTTGAGGACCAATTAATTTGTTTTAGGACTTATATAAATGAGCATTATTCGATTATATTACACAATAACTTGTATCTTTGTATCGTTTGTTCTAGGATCCGGCTCTCGATTCTTACACCCTGGAGCATGAAGCAAGGAAATTGGACAACACTCTGACCCATAGCTTGCCGCCTCTCAATGACAGCTATGACTCCACCAAATAACTCCACGAATAAAAAGGAGATAAGGAAGTTTGAAATCCAATTTGTAATAAGTTCTAGTCATACCTACCTTAATAGTTATGTTGAAAAGCTCAAATCAAATTTCTAACCGGTATCTTCGCAAACGATATTCTATTTCAAAATTCGAAATTCAATCTCATAGATATTGTTTTTTTTTTATCCTCATATGAGATTTTAATTTCGCGGGCTAGTTTCTAGTTATAAGAGAAATGGGTCGATTCGACAGAGGCATTTACACAATAAATGTAATGTAGTACAGGCTATATATATATATAAATCCTCATACCTAAACAGCGTCTTCGATATTTTTTTTAAATTAATTTCTTTGACATGCCGGTTTCATCACGCTGTTTTTTTTCACCTTCAAGCACTTGGTATCATCAGTGATCAAGCAGAAAATTACAATTAACAATTATTGCTTGACGCCGGCACGAGTGATCGAGATTACGTGCGTTACCGTGAATTAGCGAGCGCCAAGACATTGAGCTACTGCGGCTCTAGTCTCACTGAAATGGAATACCTCGTCACGTGTTATTTGGTCTCCGGATCCCTACAATCCACCATACAGATCTTAGCGTTTTGGTGTTATTTTACGATGGTGTTCTGTGAGAACGTGTCCCTTGTACAGTCGTGCCGACCCATTCATGCTATATCTAGAACCTGCAATTTAGTTCCACCACTGTTTAGCTGTACCAATGTAATAAAGTTTATTAGTTTACTCTATATATATTGAAGCAATCGCGTGATTTTTAAAATTGCTAGATTTCGTGGATATATTCTCAATTTTGTATAGCAGTTATATCCGTCGAGCATGAGTCTTCAATATTTTTTATCCTTCAGCCATGAAAGAGTTCTTTTTTATCCTTTGTGCAGTTGTCTTCAATTTTTTTTTATCCTTCTAGTATTAGTCTTTAATTTTATATCTATCCTTCAATCATGAAAGAGTGTTGCAAGTGTTTTCTATTCTTCGAGCATGAATGAGTCTTAAATTTTTTATTTACTTTCTAATCCATAATGCACCATCTAACACCATGCGTCTAATTCACTTTGTGTGTAGAAAACTTAGAGCGAACGATGGTCGGCCGGCCTATGCATGAACTGTGGCTAAGTAACAAATATAGTGATGTAATAAAAAAATATATAATAAAAAAAATTGAACATGATTAATAGTAAATATTAGAGTCTAGTGTCTCCGGTGCCACCAATGAAAGTCACTTCAATACATAACATGTAACTTTACGTGCCGATATACCAAACGCCCGGCGGTGAAGGAAAATATTGCGTGTCAACCTTACCTAAACCTAAACTGAAGTAATAACAAAATTATTTATTTATCTTCTTTTTTTTAATTATCAGCAGCATTATTACGTAAATTTTTGTATTTGAGGTAAAAACACCATGTTACAACATATCTTTACCGTAATATCGTTGTCCTCCTGCTCGGCTCCAACCTTGGCGACGTCTTTTAGTTATTACCAGTTGACAGTTGAGTATATATATATATATATATACGTTATATATATATATATATATATATATATATATATATATATATATATATTTACACTAAATAACGTCCTGACCGACTGACTGATTATTCATCAACGCATAGTTGAAATCGCTGGGGGCTACAAACTAAAATTTTTCGCAGTTGATGCCTTAAGCATTGAGCAAAAACACCTCGTTCAATCATTCACTCCCTAATTTCACCCCTAAGGGGGTTAAATTAGGGAATGAACGATTGTATGGAAGTCCGTCATTTTCAAAGTAAGAAACACGAAATTTCACATACCTGCTTCTATTTAGAAATAGATTTATACATATATCGGCGTTTTTAATATTTTACCCCTAAGAGGGTGAATTCACCCTAATTAAGGGTTGAAAGTTTAGTTTAGTTGAGAGGTCTGAAAGTTTTAATTTTTAAATCGGTGGTAAATTTGACGTACGGAGTTTTATTAAACGAAACTAAATAATGATACGATAATTTAACACAATTACAGAAGTACATGTAAAACATCGATATATATTCACACATACACATCCCTATCACAACTACAGTTTATGACCAGGCGAATAGTCGATAACGAGTGCAGTGTACTATAGACCAACGCTTCGCAGATGTTTCATGTTTATACAAAGATGAAGTAGTAAAAGATTTGACATCCACACAACCGTTATTAATATGTTTTTGTTTGTTTTGCCTACGACTATTTATTAACCCAGCCGAATTCAAAGTTATTGTATAATATAATCGAATAATGCTAATTTAAATAAGGCTTTTTAACTTGGTCGGTTATTATATTCAAAACAATAAGAAAAAATATCACTTATACAGTATCTCTTTTGCTCCTAGCACGTCAGGGGTAAATGCATT
Source organism: Teinopalpus imperialis (assembly GCA_029286865.1). Classification (NCBI taxonomy): domain Eukaryota; kingdom Metazoa; phylum Arthropoda; class Insecta; order Lepidoptera; family Papilionidae; genus Teinopalpus; species Teinopalpus imperialis. The sequence continues at coordinate 462,168 of JAGSMU010000059.1, forward strand.
TCGCTCACTCTGAATAATATTATTACCGTGTCAAGTCTACATTTAATACTACCATATTAGGACTCGTCCTCGTGACGTCACACACGGCAGATGTTCCGTTGTAAATTTTTGCAAAGGGCACGAACCGACCGGTTTTCTTTACACGTGGTATGGTTTATAAAATTCTTAAACCATATTGAAATATACACAAGCTTTGAATTGATCCTATATTTAACAATGACTGGGTTTTTTTTAGCAAATGACAGGTATCCATGAGGTATTTGTATGCGTAAAAAAAAATAGTTGTTATAATTATAGTCTATGAATGAATGACCTTTGAATGGTCTGCTTGTTTTGTTGTTTTTTTTTCATGAAATTAAGTGTGACATTCGAGTACTAAGTTCATCTTATATGTGATGAGTATTTATTTACACAGTTAAAAAAGGTAGTTGTTAGTCTATGAAACCTTTGAATGGTCTGCTTGCTTTGACTGATTTTTTTTTGTCATGAAACTAAGTGTGACATTCGAGTACAAAGTTCATCTTATATGTGATGAGTATTTATTTACACAGGTAAAAAAAAGGTAGTTGTTAGTCTATGAAACCTTTGAATGGTCTGCTTGTTTAGATGTTTTTTTTGTCATGAAACTAAGTGTGACATTCGAGTACAAAGTTCATCTTATATGTGATGAGTATTTATTTACACAGGTAAAAAAAAGGTAGTTGTTAGTCTATGAAACCTTTGAATGGTCTGCTTGTTTAGATGTTTTTTTTTGTCATGAAACTAAGTGTGACATTCGAGTACAAAGTTCATCTTATATGTGATGAGTATTTATTTACACAGGTAAAAAAGGTAGTTGTTAGTCCTATGAAACCTTTGAATGGTCTGCTTGTTTAGATGTTTTTTGTCATGAAACTAAGTGTGACATTCGAGTACAAAGTTCATCTTATATGTGATGAGTATTTATTTACACAGGTAAAAAAGGTAGTTGTTAGTCCTATGAAACCTTTGAATGGTCTGCTTGTTTAGATGTTTTTTGTCATGAAACTAAGTGTGACATTCGAGTACTAAGTTCATCTTATATGTGATGAGTATTTATTTACACAGGTAAAAAAAGGTTGTTGCTAGTCTATGAAACCTTTGAATGGTCTGCTTGCTTTGACTGATTTTTCTTTCATGAAACTAAGTGTGACATTCGAGTAAAAAGTTCATCTTTTATGTGAAGAGTATTTATTTACACAGTTAAAAAAGGTAGTTGTTAGTCTATGAAACCTTTGAATGGTCTGCTTGCTTTGACTGATTTTTTTTTTGTCATGAAACTAAGTGTAACATTCGAGTACAAAGTTCACCTTATATGTGATGAGTATTTATTTACACAGGTAAAAAAAAGGTAGTTGTTAGTCTATGAAACCTTTGAACGGTCTGCTTGTTTAGATGTTTTTTTTTTGTCATAAAACTAAGTGTGACATTCGAGTACAAAGTTCATCTTATATGTGATGAGTATTTATTTACACAGGTAAAAAGGTAGTTGTTAGTCTATGAAACCTTTGAATGGTTTGCTTGTTTAGATGTTTTTTTTTGTCATGAAACTAAGTGTGACATTCGAGTACAAAGTTCATCTTATATGTGATGAGTATTTATTTACACAGGTAAAAAAAAGGTAGTGGTTAGTCTATGAAACCTTTGAATGGTCTGCTTGTTTAGATGTTTTTTTTTGTCATGAAACTAAGTGTGACATTCGAGTACAAAGTTCATCTTATATGTGATGAGTATTTATTTACACAGGTAAAAAAGGTTGTTGTTAGTCTATGAAACCTTTGAATGGTCTGATTGCTTTGACGGAATTTTTTTTTCATGAAACTAAGTGTGACATACAAGCACAATAACAATCTTATATTTGATGAATGCAACCGATAACACCTAAATCCATCCTCGACAAATAATCAAGATCCACTTTCGTTTTCAATTGTAAGAACTGAATGTTCCATTATTCCAATGTTCCGTCCATACAATGATGGAGTATCTCGCATGTGTTCGAAGACCCAGTGCAGCATATAGCGAAACATAGTAGTGTTATATTATCTGAAGAGTGATATTTGCCGAAATTTTAAGGTATTCTCATATCGATGCCTTCCCTTATCCTATATAAGACATGTTCCGAGAAAAGATATTTTACGAAAAAAAAAGGAAACGCGACCATATTATTAAATCCAAGTTCATTGACCACTACCACCTGGCATTGTATCGTAAATTTAACCTTAAACATAAACATCTTACAACGCGCAATATATTCTCTTCTATGTCTGTTCTCTGTCAGATATATGTACTAGAATGAGATAGAACATGTATAAAATGTCAGAATTTATTAATAAAGATTCTAGTGTTATGGGCAATATCTTTAAATTAAAGTCAATAAATTTAATATAAATAAATAAATATCTTGCTGGTCGTTATTGATCGCTGGTGATACCATTCGGTAATTACATAATCACATAAACTGCGAAGGATATATTTTAGTGCTACGCAAATACATAGGCACTCTCGGCGTCGTTTTCTTCTCTAGACCGATATAATGCACGTGCGATAAGATCGGAGGAATCGGATGCAGTGTCAGGGATACGGGACATACGTACAATACACGAAAACCAACAAGTTGTGGTGCTCAAATATTGTTCTTCAGCTGGTAATCGAATCATAATCCAGGTTTAATTACCTCTCACTATAGGAGTTTCTCTAATCGAGTAATCTCGGTCCATTTTTTATTGTATGTAATATATATATATATATATTATAAATATTATATTGATAAGGAATCATAATGTAGAATCATTGCCACCCCTAAGGACTAAGTCACACATAAGTCATAAGTCATATAAGTATCCATGTCATTATTAATGAGGGTCTCCTGAACTACCTGTCCATCATACTGTAGATAGAAATAAAATGTGTGGCTCTACCACTGTAAATATATATATATATATATATATATATATATATATATATATATTTACAGTGGCCTATGAACGTCCCCAAGAGTGGCAGGTGTGTTGACGGCCTTTTAGAAGAGCTGAGTTCCCTTTGACGGAAACCCGTTATCCCTTTTGAAGTTGGCCGCGATTGTAGCCGTTCGTATCGTAGCTACACTCAATTAATTACGTTCTTACACCCAAAATACTAACTTGGTCGATTACAACGTATCCGCCTTCTCATCTCGCCCACTTGCGGCCGTGTCTCGAATTTCCCGCCGCCTTTGCCGTCTAATCGATCAAATGACGTCATCGTTGGTTATCTATACTGCCACTTCTATATTAGCGATGATTCGCTTTACTTAGTGGTTATGTTATTTGGTTATAAAGTTTATTTTATATCTATCCTTAACACAATCAAGATGCTTGTACGTCATCACAACTTGGGGCTAAAATGGAACTTCGCTAATCACCTTAAATCGCGTTGGAAATTTACCCAGATATCCATACATCCAGAGATCCAGTCTGGTTGACCAGCACCACGGCAAATATTCATGAAGACCCTTGTGACGTTGAATCATTTAGTGGGACACAAAAGATTTTTTTCGCGCTTATGGCGCTCAGTGGAGACTTCTATTATTAGATAAAGGTAGCATAAGGGCTCCAGAGAGGGAGCCTAGGTTTGGCCCGTTACCCTGTTTAGCGAGGGCGTCGTGACTCGAGGGTCCAACACAAAAGACTTTGCATATTAATATTTAAAATTTTAAAACCAGTTTTGTTTTATTGTTCCTTCTCACCAACTTTCACCAATGTCTTCAAATATAAACAACGTGGACTTGCAGATGAAAGTTTTACATTAAACGTGATCATAATTATTATGTATGTAGGGCGTTGTTGAATTAAGTGTGTTAATCTAAATTGACATTCGATATCTTTCCTATACGTAGTTTGAAAGAAAGACTGTAGACCAATATTAGCTACGTACAAGCGCTAAACCCGCTTTGCTTATAAAAATTAAAATTAATTAACATTTAAATTAGTTGAGCTACGCAGTACGCCATTAAACCCTAACGTTTTCTTGTCAAACGTCCTTAACTGTCATCATGACAGATAAAAAATATATTTGTATAAATTATTAAATTATATATTAAAACTTTTAGTAGGGCGCTTACATATCTATACTGGTCGGTGATATTTAACTAACGGTTTAATTTATATTAAATATATATTAATACGTTTGTCGTGTGTGCGTGGATCGTCTTAAAATAGCGCCATCTACAGCATTAATTCAAGATTAAAACATGCTGATTCCTCCAAAAGTACTAACTTTGTTGAATTGAGAATTATTAATGCCCTGTCTTGTGGCATTATATATCATAGTAAGTATAGATGCAAGAGTGAATCGGCATATACTATGTTAGTGCTTTTTAAACATCATCAAAATTAAAAAAATATAGGGCATATATTAATATAAAAAAAAATATTCTGATGTTTTTTTAAGCCCCATTTCTCCCCTAGTACACAAACAGAACAATATTAATTCCATTCAAACACTAAACCATTTAGTGTTTGAATGGAATACTTAGTACTTATAAAAAGTTTCAATTCAATTAATATTTAAATTAATTGATATACGTAGTACGCTATTAACAAGTGACCTTTGCTTGTCATATTTCCTTAATTGTGACTACGCTCGGTGAAACTGATTACACAGTTAAATTGATATGTCGAATAAAAAAAGCCAATTAACATATATTTTTAGTATATATATATATATATATATATATATATATTTATCGTTAACCTCCTGATAATACTGGCTTTGACAGCATTAACTTTATTTGTTTGTGTATAAAGTCTAAAATTAAATAGTACTTAAAGTATTAGTAAAAAAGATTTTAAGAGAAACCTGTAGTGTAGCGAATACAGCATGTTTTAATCCGTCAGAAGCATCTGACCGAGCTGATGTTCAGCCCTCTCTGGTCCCCTCGAGGCAGTCGCTTTCACGAACAGGGTAGCGGTCCAAGCCGAGACTCTTTCTCGGGAACCCTTGTGCTGGTTATCCATTAATAAATGTTTCGGCTGTGCGCCCTCGGCGTTCGGCCCCCTTTCAACACATAAGCTCAAAGTCGAAACTGTAAAAGCCCTTGAGTTAACAGTGACCATAAACCATAAAAATAACAGTATTTAAGGCTGGTTACTTTAGAATCTTACAGTGGTAGAGATGCGCTCCGGTTAAAAACTTTAAAATCTTTAGCATGAATGTGACAATTAGATCGAGCAAGGAGCAGCGTTCTCTGTCGTGAGCGGAGACTAAGTGACCGATGTCCTAATTAATGATGGCGGGGCGTTCCGTGTTAGTACTCACAGGTGATATCTGCATCTTGATCCCTTAGCGTGGATAGGTGATGTAGTAGGCGTCTATTGGTTCGTCGAATAATCAATTACCATCAGGTGTTTAAAAATCTCTACGTTAACTTATTATTTCAATATTTTCAAGTAACAAGTATATTATATTTTCTGAATATTCACGGTGGTACTTTCCATATGAATGAAACGTATAAATAGACTAAATAGCGTCTTGTATCTGCCATGTTCATTTTTTTGTGACGTCACTCTTCGTTCATTATTATGAAAAATTTAAGTGCATATGAATCCATCCAGCTGTTTGTTCTTCTAGCAAATAAATAATCCCTCATAGATAAATACTCGCGAAAAACATTAACTATATATACTATACAATTCTTGGCGGTCGGGTAAAAAAAGTCTTTAAATTTAGCGTTCTTTAGTGAAATATTTTGACATAATGTCGATTTTATCTTGTGAGTTTTATGTCGAATAAAGACGCATAATAATTTGTGTACGTCTGGAGACGCTCGGTGATTCATGATCAAGGTGAGGTCAGAGGACCAGCCGGAAGTGTACAGGAAGTGATTTTTTTTATCATGACTGACTCAGCTTTGACGTAAACTTGTCTACTTGGTAGATTCATCTAACATAGTTCTCTTCTGTCATAAAAATAAAACTGATAAATACAATTTTGTATTGTATAAATTGTGTTTGCAGATATACATCGACGACAACTGCATATTTTAGAAATAAAAAAAAATATCCAGAAGTCACGTGTCACTGTTTCACTCACTTTTTTCTTAATGAATTTATTTATTTGCCACCGTTCTTATCCATATTACATTTGACGAAGTCCGATAAAGGGACTGTTAATTGTTCTAAGGGGTCTCTTTAAATCAATTCTAATTTCTCTATAATCGAATTTCACTAATAATTGAATTTAAATGATTATACAAAAAAAACTATGATACGATAATTGAATCATTTTTGCGGATGTCAACAAACACGATATATCTCGAAAGAGTTCATTTTTATCCATATTAATTATCTTGAAAATTTTACGTCTGTAACTATTATTGTTTGATTAAAAATAATAAATAATTTATCGTTAATTATGTAGTTTGTGTCATTTTCACTTTAGTTTTTGTTCCTACATTGATCGTACGTGGTTTGTACACTTTAGGTTTTCCATTTTTTTTTATAAAATTCCATTGATTATATAGGCATTTTAGAGCCACACCATAATGGTAAATTTAGGTGAAAAAATTTGTATAACCAATGTAATTTTAAGCAACGTCAAAGAATAAATTATTTAATTTCCCATCCAGACAATTAAAAAAATTATAACTTCGTAGCGAAGTGTCGGAGCATAATATGCCCTTATTAAAGTTGATTGACCTTGCGAGAATGTGCATTCAAGTAAAGAAGTAACCCAATTTAACCAACCCAATAACATTTCGTCTCAAGTTCGAATCGTCGACCTTCGAATATATTATATACAAAAGATTGTCTTTATAAATATGTATATATTTCGCGCTCTCGTATTATCAACGACTTTACAAGGTCTCGCATTGTGACTCAACAAAGAAAGCGTGTTTTTTTTATCTATATATATGAGGCTACACAAATTATGTTTGCCAAGAGACTGCCACACTTTCACACTTCAGATGTTAGATTCTTTGTTGGTGATTTCTTATATTTATTGGAATACTACAAATGGAATAAAACTTTTTTTGTACTATACTTTTCCAAATTTATTTTGTGTGTCTTGTTTAATAAGAGAATGACTTTAATAATTTTTGTTATTAAAAAGAAAAGAAAATGAATAACGTTTAGATTTTAATGCGTTTTAGTAATGAGGAAGACAGAGCAGTTTAATGTTCCCTCAATTCCTAGAGACTATGGCATCTGCCGCTATTGTTGTGTAATCGTATTCCAAATACTTATTTGGAATACGGTACGGTACGTACCCTACCTAATAGTATGTATTTGGATTATAACGCCGTTGAATATTTGTATGTGGAATGTCTCGTTATCGATGTAACCGAAAAGATCCATCGGTTTCTTCCACTTACCAATATAAAACTCGTATCTAGCTCTATATGATATACGTTACGCTGACTAAAGGTAATAAACGAGCTCGCCGGGGGCACGTGCGCATGCACGAGGTCACTTCATAGTATTTTTTTTTTATAGAATGAGGCATACGAGCAAGCAGCTCAACTAATGGTAAGTGATTACCACTGCTCATGTACATATATGCGCAACTCTACCTGCCAATGTATGTCACACATATATGTATATATAGGTAGACATCTGTGCGGTATGTATTTACTAGCATCTGTCCGCGTCCGGTGACATTGTATCCGGGACTTTCTTCGTTCTTAATACAAAGTCGCCGACGATCTATCACACGGCTTGCGAGTGTGCAACGATGAAGCTAAAACCTAGTTGTAACATGAATGTGACGGCTCGTTCTGACGTCAGAAACGTCGGATGTATTGTCAGAAGTGCTTATCCTGAATTCATAATAGTTTAGTCTTATAATAGTCACCATTTCGACAAAACTAAATCAATTAGTCTCACGCATACTCATCAATAGCTAGAAGCATGTACCTTCATACAGCTGATGGGTCACCGGTGGGAATGAAGGTCGCGTCACACTTCAGCGAACCGGAGAGGATTTTAATTGTATTCTGAATGATGTTTACCTTATGGTCGCAATATAGTTCGCCTTGGAAGATACATTTATATATATATATATAACGTGTTATTAATTAATCCCATCTATCCTCGACTTTGTAACCTAATTTACGACGTAGCTTAACATTCATTTATTTTTAATTATGGGTTCGATTCCCAATATAAATGTTTATGATTTTTTTTTAATAATGCTCATGTATTTTAACATCTTTATTAGGTTCAAAATGTATAAATTATACATTGTTTTGTCGATTGTTTTTTCGGACGTTGCATTTAAATTGTTGTAATTATTAATTTGTTTAATGAGCAATTATTCCTGAGCTCCTGTATTAACTTGTCTTCATCCGCAGATTTATTGACGAGAGTTGTTCTTGTCATTCTCTCGGGACCAAACGAGGCTCAAAACGTACAACAAATAAAGTTATGGTTATTAAAATTTACGCTTACGAATATTTTCAATATGCTGTTTAGGACCTTGATTGGACGTTTTTGGTATAATGTAAGTTAGTCACTAAAGGAATGTTTCCATCTTAGTAGTCATCAACTATATATAGTGAATAAGAAAATTTTAGTATGTGTGAAGATTATTTACTAGCAATGTACTAATGTAGACACTCCGGACACTGTTGTAGTAAAAATAATTGATGTTAAAAAGTCAAATAAATCAATAAGTCTTTTCACGAAGAATAACATAAGCTCCAAAATGACAAAAAATTATTTGTTCACAAAAAAAACATTTATGAATTCTCCGACTACCTACAATCCATCATATGGTAGTTGCGATGGAAAACTAAATGGTAACTTACAACAAAAAAGTATTTATTGACCGACAAAAAATCAATCGTTTTAAAACTTAAAAGTTAAGACGATGCCATTTCAGCTGACACAGCTCACGGACCCCTCAGTTCCGTGGGCCGTGTCCGATGAGGCTGTAAGAGCCGCATAGCATCAACATCAACAGAATCTAGATTTCAGCGTACGATGTTCTTCTTGAACTTTGTTCTTTCTAACATTAAAAAACTAAAGTTAAAAAAAAATTGCATTTTCTATGTCCGCTCTTGTTATGTAGTCTGAATGTGTATCGTTGGTATTTTTATATAAATACTTTATGTATAAGACACTGATTGTACCGTAGTTCATATTTCCTGTCTATCATTACTGTTGCATAGATATAAGTATTAGGTTACGTGTCCATGACGTAAGCATTTACAACAGGAAAATAACTGGGGCACACAATTGGATATTATTCCTTGAATTTGTATCTTTAATACAATTTTTATTACGCAATGTTATTTATACAAGACCGCAATATAATACTGAATACTTTATTCAAACTACGAACTTGCCATAAGTGAATAAAGATGGGTGAACTCGTTCGCTTATTGCCTACGGATCTTATCCACTCAAAACTTACATGTATAGACTTATGTTCATAGTAAAGTGGGGACACGCAAATAAGCGAACAATTCTCACGGCTATAGTAGCAAGGTTTTTATAAAAACTATGACGTACATCAAAAAAAAACCACGGGTTCTAAGTTTATTTATTATCTAATTAGGGAAGTGGTTTTGGGATTTAATAACCACCTTCCTAATTATATTACTGCTATTGTTTTAATTCTGAAGTGAAATTGAAAATATTCAAATATATATATATATATATATATATATATATACATGGCACACTAACTTTCTACATGTTATTATAAAAAATCAGTAAAATGTAAATTTACAATGTGTACAATTAAACAGGTCTATTTGTACAATCAGTTGCGTTGAAACTATTCATACATCGCCTACATATCAACTTCCTGTATCCAAATGTATACATATCTTATCACAAAGCATTTTGTGTACTTTTATCCAAATATTGAGCTGATAATGATTGCATTGGTTGTTACCCAATAAACAGTATGAAATGAAATCGTTTTGTTTGTGTGTTGAATGAACGAAGTATTTGAACGTACGTTACTTGGGAATTTTATTGTAATAACCTTTTTTTTGTATAATCAATTGTATTTAGATGACGCCTCCCACGAGCTTTCAATGTTTTAATATTCATTATCTTAGAATAATTAAATTTTTGGTTGTTTGTAACACGCCCCCATAGTGAGCTCGATCTATGAACGGAGACCTTGTTTCACATTATGGGGTGTGTAGGTAGATTGTGTACTGTTTATGTAATAGTAGACTTTGTTTGCAACGTTTAGATTCGCTTTCTTACCATTGGACTGTGTCAATTCTTATGTTACTAGAATATAGACATACGCCCCCTACGTCACACTGCCATTGTTTTTAAATCCTATATATTTTAATGTACCTTAGTTTAGTGCAAGTGTAACACGTTTTATGAAACTTTTGTACACTTCATGTCAACTCAATAAAATAATCGTAGATGGTAATGGTTGTTTCAATTAATTTAATTCCATTAAAATTCCGTCCCAATTGTCGATGGGCGGTGCGGGCCTGCGGGCAGGGGACGTGACTCATTGCGATATGATTCGTGTCGGCTCAAACCACGCTCGCCTTGTGTTTAAAAAAAAAATAATCGCGAAGGAAAACTCACTACAAAACATAAATATTTAAAATTGGTTTTATTGATAAATTTGCAAAAAAAAAGAAAAACAGTTATTGTACATGTCGATTATTGATTGAAAAGATAAAAATATACAAGTTCTTAATTTGCATGATATATATAAAAATATAATTCAACTCAGATCAAGTCATTTACCAATATCCTTGTGCAGTAAATCTTACATGTTAACAGAAATTAATACGGAGGAAACATCTAATCCCATAACAATATTGGAACATCTATTTATAATTATTTTCTTATAACAGTGCCCGTAGCAGAAAAACATATGATGTAAATTTACATTAAAATGAGCCAGTAATCATAAAACTTTAATCCATTTACAATAACGATATTTTTTTTTAGATTTTTCTTTAATACTTAAGGGGTACAGTCTGTTGGAAGTGGCACATAGTATACACAATGCAGGGCGAAACCACTGGGTAGACAATGGAGACTACATTTGGTGGGGTGCACTCACCTAAGGCTCACTAAGATTTGTTCAAACTTACCAAGACCTAAATTGTATCAACTTTTCTTCGATACATTTGAATTATATAACAAGACAATAATATATCTGAAAAATTTTATGTATTCTTAATTATTAAACATTATACAATGGTTCAGGCCTGTCACCACATACTCTCCAGGCTTCCGTAGAACCTGTAATATCCAACTCTCATACTAACAGTTCAGAAGTTTGCAGAAGTCTAATTGCTTGCTAAGTGCAGACAGTGAGAGGGCGCTATTGATATAATTGGCAAACAATTAAGGAAGTTGCTTAAATTTATAACAATACTGCCCCTTAGATAACCTATAAAGTAAAACAATTGATACAAACTGATTCTTAATGCATCTATATAAACATGTGCACGCACACATGCATACCTCTTTGTGGAAAGGCACTTGACTTTATACAACTCATTCTGTCAACTGAGCACAAACAAAGGAATGCAAAACTAAGAACAAAAACCAATCCTTTCAATACAGTAGCAGGTTTTAAATGTGTATGTGTTACATGCAAATGTATTAATTAATTTATGTTAAACAAAACCATGAAATCTAAAGTCATTTATGAGGTCGTTAATACATGATTATATCTGTTTATTTTCCTGTTTAGCCTAATTGACATAGCTGTTTGCACTTAGCATTGTCACTTTGAAATAAAACTTATATACTTAAATATACTATAAATAGCATTTCATAATAAATTGCTATTTTGAGTTGAAATTAATGTATATATCTTGTATTATAATAATTTGTAATGATAATAAAACGGAGGGTCTTCACATAGTTTACTTAACATTATAGACTCCAAATGTTGAAAAATGAATTACCAGGGATCTTCTGAACTTAGTAACATCCACACAATACAATTGGAATTATTTTAGAGTGAATGATGCACAGAATCAATGAGTCTATTCTCGAAATCGAATCAAATTAATAATGCACCAAAGATATTTTCTTTTAGAGAATACAGATAAATGCTGACCCATGATGCCTGTGCATCTTCCACTTGCGCCTCAGCGCTGGAACATGTAGCTCAACATATGCACATCCTCGAAATGCTAAAGATATTCCAAGCAACAATGCTCACCCGACCTATTAAACTTTTGGAACCATCGAGAGCCAAATCCGGGTATGAGAAGTCTTTCAAATTATTAAATATTCTATTCCTAGACGCGTTGTAGCCTTCCGCACTTACATGAAGATACATTTACCAGGTTTTTTTGATGGTTTCTTATCCTCTTTGGGCGACTTCTTGTTAATCTGTCGTACCAAATCGTAAAACACATCGTTTACGTTAACTTTGGCCTTCGCAGACGTCTCCATGAAAGCGCAATTGAAGTGATTGGCGAGGTTCGAGCCCTGCTGTTTGCCAACCACGCGTTCTGCTTCTAGGTCGCATTTGTTGCCTACAAGGACCATCGGTACATCGTCTTTGTCTTTCACCCGGAGAATTTGCTCCCGAAGATCCTGCAAGTCATTAAACGTTGACTGTGCTGTGATGGAGTACACTAATACGAAACCTTGTCCATTCTTCATGTATAAATCTCTCATTGCGGTGAATTGCTCCGTTCCAGCCGTGTCGAGAATCTCCAGCATGCATTGTTGCCCATCCACTTCCACTTGTTTCCGATAGCTATCCTCTATGGTCGGGTCGTATTTCTCCACAAAGATGCCTTGTACGAATTGTACTGTCAAGGCAGACTTTCCCACGCCTCCGCTGCCTAATACAACGATTTTATATTCCCGCATAATTAACTATTTAGTAACACGTGATTTGATTCACTGAAATCAAATATCAAATCGCTAAGAAGCACATTAACTAGTAAGTTATTGCAAAAAAACCTTTAACCAAGTCAAACCGCCATGACACCGTTAGCAGGGCGATGTCTCACTTTCACGAAATTGCCATTTATAAAAATTATAATTTTTATTGAAAACGTAAACAAATTAATTGCCCGAAATTAGTATTCACCAATACAATCAGTAAAATATTAGTAACGGGAATGAAAATGTAAAATCTTTCAGATGCTTAAAATGAAGTAGTGTAGGAAGGATAAAACAAATTATTTCATTATTGTCTTTATCCGATTTATATTTTACTGAAAGGTTTATTAATGGCTCATAACTATATATTTATTAATGTTTTATTTATTTTTATTTGACAAGGATTTTTTTTATTCAGGATAAGATTTTGCTATAAGTATAAAAAAAACCTTAAAACCTACAAAAATCTTATTCTGTTTCTTTATTCATATGTTATTAAATGTATGTATCTATGAATGAAATAAAAAATAGGAGCATTAATAAAATGTTCTTTAAATAATAGCAACATTATGCATCATTAGTTCTTAGTATAGCTCTAGATGTCTCTTATTTGAATTTTCTTACAGTGTACCGTTTATAGGTTTAAAAAATTTAAAAACTAAATATAGAAATTATAAAAACTTGTAAATTGTAAAACAATTGTTTGAATTTTTTTAAATATTATTTCCTTATAAGTTGTGTATTAAAAATCATTAGAACTGCTAAATAGAAAATAAAATTGGATGTTGCTGCTACTAACACAACTTTCACTGAAAGTAAAAGTTGTGACATTGAAGATTCTGAAAATGAAGTCGGTTTCCATAAACCGACTACCGCTCCGTTTATTCAAGTTCTATTTGACCATTACTAACATATCGTTAACCACCCCAACTAAGCTTGAACACATGTACAATATGATTCACGACAATACATAGTGGCATGTTGGATTTGAACTTACGACGTTAAATTGAAGTTGAATGAGTTACATATTATATTCAATAGTTCAAATAATATGTAACTCATTCAACTCGATACTAGAAGTGATGACATTAAAATAATTAATTGAAATATAAATCCTAACCTAAAAGTCGCCATTTTAAATCGTATAACATTATTTTTAAAAAAGCTACTATTATAGTGTCTAGATAATGGCCATTTTGTATTCTTAATATTTATGGCGATTGTCATGTATACAGTAAGTCTAAAAGTTACTGGAAATAATTGACACGAGACTTGCAGGTTTTTAGTGTACGTCTGCTTTTAATATTCATATTATAATATGATTGTGGATTTGACATATTTGGATTGATTCTGAAAATACACTCTATTTAAATATATTTTCGTTAAAGGTAGTTAAGAAGGTAGCTATTGAAACAGCCCGTACACATTGTACGTATTTCCAGTACTAGATTTTATACATAAGTTAAATGCTAAGAATATTAATATAATGTTATTATATTAATATTCTTAGCATTTAGTTTTAAGTAACGAATTGTACATTCGTTGTTGGCATCCTACTATAGCAACGCGTTAATAAATTCAGTTTTGTATTTTTAAAAGTGTAATAGATCTAATCTTATGTAAAATGACATAAGGAATAGTCGCAATATAAACAGAGATCGGTGGAAGAGAAGCCTTACCGCGCATCGCATTTGCGGGCCACTTGCAATCACTGCTTACGATTTAACGGAAATTTAATGTAAACCATAAAATCTAGTCTAGTAATCGATCGATTCTAGGTCATTATTCATAGCCAGTTTCCGCATTGTTTATGGACCAATGAAAGGGAATTTTTAATTTTTTTAAAAACTAGAAATAGTTATTTAATTTATATTTGAATGTCAAAGTAACGTTACTATTGCCATCTATGAAAATTTGAAACATACTGCCATTGATATATTTAATTAACTACGTTAATTTGATAAAATAATATCTGTTAATCTTGTTTATGGGTTCTATGATTAATAAAATTAAATCCCGAATTAGATATACCAATACAAGACACTGTGAGCTATTTCTGCGTAAAAAATGAAAACAGACTGCCATAGTTATATATAATTAAACTACGTTATATACGAAGCGTGCATCCTACTCATAATGACATACGCAAGCCCCGTCTTTGCGCATGTCTCCTCGCTTCTCATTCATTGACTTCAGGTAATTCAAAATCGTTTCATGCGCAAAGCCACCGGTGAGCCGAGGCTTTTGCGTAATGAAAATCTACACATAGATTTTGCGCTGCGGACCATAGCTCAGTACCTGGAGCAGGTTTCCTGGTCGATATTTCGAATTTTCCGTCACACATTTCACGTCCGGGTGGTCAACCCGCCACACAACGCGACCACCAGGACCCAAGCCCTTCATTAAACACTACACACGCACATTGCACGCTCATAACGCCCACGTCGACAGCGAGGGCGTCGCAAACAAGGTTATTCAAGATACCGACATGTTCTCGTGCGGTTCTCATAAGACAATAATCAGAAGCAACTGACCGAGTTGGTTCATGTTCAGCTCTCTCGTGTTAGACGCTCTCGCGAAACAGGGTAACGGTCTTAGCCGAGGCTTCCTCTCTTCCGAGGTTACCCATACATAGAGGTCTCCTATCACCCCTGTGAAGCTGTAAAAGACCTCGGGCTAACAGCAGCCAAAAAAAAAAAGATTATCTTTGCTAACCGAATAATAGATCTATCAAAACCTATGACAACATATTTTCCTTTAAATGTGAAGGGTTTGCTGTGGTCACCATTTCAGATAGACAAAAGATCGCAGACCCGATGATCTTGCAATGGCAAATTTTTTGATCTGGTATTCATGAAATGATTATGATAACATGTCTATCATGGTAGTTTAAGAGTTTGGATGTGTTTATTTTTATAATACTCTCGCAATCCAGAGTCCATCCCCGGTGACAGATAAGTTATAAACTAATAATTTCGAATTGGACTGACCCATCGCGGGTCTTTGCCTGTAATTATTGTTAGTCTCTTTATTATTAACTTAAGGAAGTTATCTGATTTGTAATATAATTACTGGCGGATAACTGTTATATAACTGCTCCATCTCGTTCGGTCAACACAACACTAAGCTGAGTTTAATCGCCAATAACGGTTTAAGGGTGGTTTGCCATTGGTCAAATTTTTCTTTTTGTCCAAAATTTTATCAATTTTTCTGACAATAGTTTGGCCTCTTTTCTTTGTTCAAGCTTTAACCCAATTTCTTTGTATTTTATAGGAATTAGTTTTTGAAATCGTCCACGATACCTTGTTCCCAGTAATTTAGTTTATGGGCTTTGGGTCCTGTGATTAATAAAATTAAATCCCAAAGCAGACATACTACTGCAAGACATCAAGACAGTGACTGAAGATTGTGAGCTCCTTCTGCGTAGATAATAAATATTTAAAAACGCTGACTATATTTCGGGTTAAGTATGACATCGGGGTGCTAGACACTTGTCCTCCCCATGAGTGTCACTCGAAACGTCGGAATAATAAAGTTTGAAACAAACGCGATAGAATTTGTAAAACTATTTAGTTTCATTAATTCTAATCGAATCAAACTGTTAAATCTTTGATTTAAATATATTGTTGCTAGTAGATTTGATGAATTCATCCAATTTATTTCATTAAAATCACATTGCACAACAAAATTTTAGCAATCGCATAACCCTTAAATCCATCACTTTAATTGTCAATTGCAATTTATGTAATAGGGTCGAACTACACATATACGAAAAACATTTGCTTTCCCATATATGTGTATATAATAAATGGGAAATGTGTACTATTTACAAATTATAAATACAATGGATCCGTATCGAAGAGATTGTTACGAAATCCTTATAAGGAGTGTTCTGTCAAAGGCTATAGATTTTGAAGAATTGTATATATATGTTTTTATTCTGTCATTATAGCTAGCTAATTCGTCTAAATATTTCTACAGTCTTATATTTATATCCTACATGCTAGAGCCACACTGCGGGTAGTTACTGTGTAATGGTCATGGCCTACAAGAATAACATTTATTAAATGGTTAGTATAGGGATCCGGGGACCCAATTACAGTTAATAGAACCGAAT
The DNA here is from genome assembly GCA_029286865.1 of Teinopalpus imperialis. NCBI lineage: Eukaryota > Metazoa > Arthropoda > Insecta > Lepidoptera > Papilionidae > Teinopalpus > Teinopalpus imperialis. The sequence continues at coordinate 479,127 of JAGSMU010000059.1, forward strand.
ATTCCATATCAGTCTTAGGAGTGACAACACTTATACATCTTGAATCTTTGGCTGAGGGTATATGTTTACGATTGCCATTAAAGTAAACATAATGTAAAACCTGTCAAATGTGTCAAATATGTATTTCCTTCAACCATACTAGATGAGCGCCATCCGAGAACACGCTATGGTTTGACCATAGTATAAGGTCGTCTACTGTTTTCAGTTCAAAAATGTACGTACCGAAAATCCGAGCCTCCTTAAGAGTACGAGACTTCGACCTCTGTCGTCGTTGACGTCCTTCGTCTAACAGTGGAATAAGATATCATTGGCCGCTGTCATCAAGATAATTATGTGATAAACGTTTAATACGTTTATCACCCCTAATAATTCAAAAAAAGTACAAGATTTAGCAAGGATTGAATTCCCTCCATCCTAAGAATGTCCTAAAGTACTAAATATGTATGTACTGTAAGCGATACATTAAGGTGGATTAGTATTTTTACATATTTGTTTCACACGCGCAGTAAATAACGGAGTCCACACTATCACTGTTATCGACGGTGACAAATGAGCATTATTTTTGATAATTCGTTTTATTTTTAAATATGGTTTTATATTAAACGCGACACAATTCACCTAATGATAAGTGATTTCTGCGGACCGTGACATCTTCAATCATCTATGAATGAATCACAATCGTGTGTTGTTTTAGATTAATTTTTAAATGCACAGTAATACACGAAAACATCCTCGTGACTTAATAAACGTAAAATATATCGTTCCTTATAATAACGCTACGGTATTAAGACAGATTAAACCAAAAAAGCAGGTAAATTGTACACCCAAATTACTAAGCGGGGAGACCATTAACATGCCCGTAATAACTAACGGAGTTATAACTGCCACTAGGGTTGTTATTGTTTCTGGACGCCAGTGGGTACCTGAGCTTTCTTTATTATAAAAAGCTGCTGGCAACGGCTTTTTTCTTCATTATTTTAAATAGACATGTCACAATAAAATATGGTATTTTTAAATATAATTAAAAAAAAACAGCTTCAGAAAAATTCGAAAGAACTTGTGTGAAGAGTGAGAACTCTAAATAAAACAACTAAATAAAGGATTTTTTTTGGAAATTTATTATGATTTTAAAAGAAATGTGTTAGGACGGTTAAAATGTTTTCTTAAAAAAGCAATCTTGGTAGGATCTCTCATTCTCTTGTTAAAACCCTCAAAAATTTACTGCAGCTGACTAAGAATAGAGCCATGTTCTTTTCTCGACATATAGTTCTTTGATATCCCTAGGAAAAGACAGTCACATACTTAAGTGTCTTACTAGATAAAAGACTCGCCTCCGGTCCACACATCAACCGCGTACGGAACCGGACAGCTTTCGTTCTGAGTTGTTTGAACCCGTTAATATCCGCATCTTATTTACCAACTTCACGTACTCCAGAATCACTTCATCAGCAAGGCCTCCGGTGCGCCGTGGTTCTTGCGTATTGAAAATCTCCATATAGATTTCGAGCTTCTGGCGATAGCTCAGTACCTGAAGGTTCCAGCTGTTAATTCGGCTCTGCCGTCACACACTTGAATCCTGAGGAGTTGTTCGGATTAATTCCAGCCTCTGAGTTTAAGCATCGTACATCCACCACTGTGTGCCATGGTTGGCATTCCATCACTGTGCGCTTTATGCAAAACCGAACCGATACGACTCAAGAAAAGAGCCTACACTTTTCTTAAAGGCCGACAACGCTTCTGTGACTTCTCTGGTGTTGCAGATGTTCATGGAGGAACTCATTCTTTTTATTACGTCTCGTCTCGAAGCCTGTGTCATAAGATCGGAAGAATGTTAACACGCAGTGTCAGAATAACCGGTCAAACATACTACACACCCAGATCTGATAACCAACAATTTTTCTTGTGTGATGCTGCATCCAGATACACTAGAATTGTCATCAAAAACTCTTCATAATTCCCAAGCATGTCTGGCATTTAGCAATAAAACGCAGTAATAAAATACCCAACTTCCACGCATAATAAATGCGTGACCTTTTGCCCTCGTAACAGATGTTTTAACTGTCAACTTAATTTACGAAACCTTTATCCATCACAGCTAATACATTTCGAAACATATGTTAAACAAAAAATTAGCTTGGGATATTTTATGTTTTTTCTGCTTAAGTCAACACGACACAACAAAATACCTTCATTCTGAGTTATATAGAAAAGATACAACTTTTTGTTAAATAATGCTAGTAGTGCGGTAGATTCGATAGAAGCGTCGCAGAAGTTTCTAGCGCCAGTTTTTCTCACGTCTACGCATTCCGAAGTGGTACAGTTAGTCAATAGTAATAGAGATATTCATTTAGATAATCAGAAGCAACTGATCGAGTGGAGGTTCGTCCCTCTCGGGCATCCTCGAGTCAGTCACTCTCGCGGAACAGGGTAACAGTCCAACTAGTCCAATAGGCTTCCTTTCGGGAGCCCTTGTGCTGGTTACCCACTAAAAGAGGTCTCGGCCGCCCTAAGCGCTTAGTCACCCCTCAACCTGGTGAAACTATAAAAGCCCTCGGTCTAACAGCCGTCAGACCGAAAAGAAAGCAAGCAGTGCATAAATAACGATTAACCACTCCAACCAAGCTTTTAATGATTGAGCTAGGAGATGGTTCACAACTATTGTCTAAAGGAACCTAAAACATTAGGCTATTGACGCCTTTTTTTGTTTCAAGACATGCTATCTTCTGGCGAGGAGTATTGAATTCGATATAGGAACTTCTTATGCTTTTATTCAGGGACTTGCTTTTATTTCCGAAAGATGAGTGCCACCGTGTGGCACTACATGTTCTGCTAAGCTTCCGAATGCAGTAGAAAATATCGCGAGATTACATGTGAGGAATTTATCTTCATCAGCACCGTTAACATTGAAAATAAATTTTAAATGCATGAAGTGTCTTTTTAAAACAATGATGTCCCATTCACTAGTATTGATTAAATCCTATGCAGATCCCAAGATATTTAGAACTGTCAACCCTTTGTTTCGTTACGTCGGACCTCACTGTCTATTCGATTAGATTTGTGTTTCGAGATTAGTTTTCATTTTTTTTCGGACTGATGACTGCTGTTAGCTCGAGGGCTTTGACTGTTTCACCGGGTTGAGAGGTGACTGAGTGCTTATGGCGCTCAGCCGAGATCTCTTTCAGTGGGTAACTAGAACAAGGGCTCCCTCGACAGGGAGCCTCGGCGTGGACCGTTACCCTGTTACGCGAGAGTGACTGTTTCGAGGTTGGCCGAGAGGGCCTTCTCTCGATCAGTTGCTTCTGACTATGGACTATCTAAATTAATAACTCTATTAACATCTCTATTATTATTGACTAACTGTACCACCACTATGGAATGCGCGGACGCCGGAGAAGGAGAAGTGCAAGAAACTCCAGCGACGCTTCTATCGATGTTGACTGGAGAGAACCGGCCTGTTACATGGTGGTATCGCGAATAATTCTCTTGTTTGCGACATCCTCTCCGTCGGCGGGGGCGGTAGGAAGGTGGCGAGATTAGTACTAATCACAATTTCTTCGTGGTTTATCACCTAACATCTGTACTAGTGTGTCTTTAGGTTATAAATGACACTGTATGATTTACTATAGTTTGTATACTCTCGTATCAGACAATTTTTTCCTACTTATGATTTCTTACACGAATAAACGCAAGAAATGTATTAAGACTCAATTATTGTTAAGAAAGGTAATAAAAACTATCTCAATCAAAGAAGAGCATTTAACACGAAAACTATAATTCCCTGATTATAACGACGCTTGTAAATTTGTTTCCCCGCGGAGCAATCTTTGCGTGCTCTGTTATGCTTGTTCGGTTAAGTCATGTTTAATTGAGCTGTACGATTATAAGGAACGATGTAAAAGTGATTTTTGATATATACCTAAAGTATATTGTGTATACATAAAGTATTGTGTATGTGTAATATTAATGTTATAAAAGATTTATATCAAGATGAAATCATTGTGTTTCATAAAATGCTAGCGTACTATTGACACAAAATAGAGTAATAGTAAGCTTAACCAAATTAAGTTATTCCAAAAACAAATCACTTTTAGATAAATCTTATTCTTCCATCTTACTTTATACTCCATTCCAACTTACATCTTATTGGTGACTAGGAAATGGATGATTTAGTGCTATGATCTATGGGCGGTAGAAGTGGATATGAAGCTAGATATATAAATAGATATATAGATATAATGATCTCTGAACATGAAAAAGTATAAGCCGTAAAGCAATGGCCCTACTACTTTATTAGGAAGAAAAAAGGTAGGTATCGTGTGATAGCCCACAAGCGTACCTTCATAAGCAGTATGATTCCTTAACGAGAATGAATGTGGGTCTCATGGACCGTAGGAATAATTTACCATCAAATGTGTGCTCGTTTGTTATCCCCAATTCATCTGAAATGCGGTTATGCGATAAAAATCATATACCAGACACCGATAAATTTAATGGGACAGTGCGCAGGTTGTAAAATTCAAATCAGCCACTAGACAATTTTACTTATAGTAATAAAGTTATAAGCTTCTGCTTAAACTGTTACAAAAGTAAATCTTAAACCTGAAGATGTAGCTCTGTTTGTTTGTAGCTGCAGAATGAATGGGTCTGCTCGACCGGGGTAGGACCACGCTCTCACAGAATATCGTGCGTGAAATAGCAGCATAATGCTTGTGTTTCATCTGGTGAGTGTATGGGATCCGGAGACCTTTATTACTGGTGACGAGGCATTCCACCTCAGTTGTCGAGATCGTCACTCTCGCGTCTGCATTATGATTCCTTGTGAAGGATCAACATCCAGACATCAGACATCCTTGGCCGCAGGAATCACTTACCATCAAGTGAACTGTGTGCTCATTTGTTACTCTTAATGTAAAAAAAAAAGAAAACCTATTTTTCTATCTATTTTTATTAAATGTATTTACCTAATACAATATCTCTTTATGCCACGGTATGACTGGTAAAGAATGCATTAAGTCCGTCCTTTGCACAAATTTGTGTAAGGTATAAAATAAAGTTTAATTAGATAAAAAAAAAGAAACCGCTGCCACAATCGGTCAAGAGGTCACCACTACCGTCATCATCATCAAATATTTACAAATAAAAATAGTTTAATTGTCCTCTTATCTAAAATATATTATCATTGAATGAATACTAGGAAATAAATTAGGAACGACTTGCTTCAATTAAGATTGGACGATTCCGAACAAAAAGGGCCTGAAATATTTGAAATGCTTCTGAAACCTTTAATATCATCTTCTTAATTACAACTGTCAGCCACAGATAATGTCCCTAATTTATTACAGCCAAATTATTATGGAAACTTTTTGATTTCTAAAACGGTATTTATGAGACGGGAAAAGTGTTCTATGTACGAGTACGAGTAGAGTATATCAGGATACATATCTGTAGGGGTGTGCGCCGCATACGTCATAGACGTACGAGTTGCGTTTATGACGTCTTTCAACAATGGTGACATGTTATACTTATTTAAGTTTTAATATTGCATAGTTAAATTAACATAGATTCCACAAACATAGTCCTTATGTCGAAATCGTTACTAACATACAATGGATATAAAATGTTTCGAAACATGTTATCATTATTATGGAGATATTTATTGTTAGTCTCATCTGGTTAGTCAATTAAATAGATATAATAATATAAATAAAAAAATTAAACCAAAAAATCATAACAATAAATCTATTAAAGCCAACCAGAAGGAATCATTATCGATATTTGCGGAAACTCAGAGATGCTCATTCAATCCTCGTCATCGACCCCCCGACGACCCCAACAACGCTACCACCAGCGCCCAAGCATTTCATAAAACACAACACACGCACATTGCACCCTCATATCGCCCCCGCCGACGGCGAGGGCATCGCAAACAAGGTTATTCGCGATTCCGCCATGTTGACCGGTTCTCTCCAGTCCATACCGATAGAAGCGTCGCTGGAGTTTCTTGCGCCACTTCCTCTCTAGCGCCTACGCATTCCGAAGTGGTGGTACAGATAGTTAATAATAATAGCGATATTAATTAAGATAATCCTCTGTCAGAAGCAAATGACTGAGCCGAGGTTCGGCACTCTCGGGCACCCTCGAGTCAGACGCTCTCGCGAAACAGGGCTTCAGCTCGGGGGCCCTTGTGCTGGTTATCCATATATAGAGGTCTCGACTGAGTGTCATAAGCGCTCGGTCACCTCTCAACCCGGCGAAACTGTAAAAGCCCTCGGGCTAACAGCCTGAAAAAAAAAGAAAAAAAAGTGGAACTTATTGTCAATAAGTTTTCCATTAAAAATAACATAAAGTTACTTCATTTATTTAAATATTCACAACAATATCAAGATTGCATCCAATTCCGAATAATATTTAAATTGTTTTTTGAACGTTGTTTTGTTTTCCGGCCGGACAACATATCAACATCAATGTCAACTAGAAACTTTATTGTAAAAATTGAACCGTGAAAATTGACATAGAAACAACGGCTCGCAATGTCGAATTGAAAAAAAAGCACCCGCAGATACACTATCATATTTTTTTCATTTTATAAATAAAGGATTGTTTTTAATTCGGTCTTATGAAATACTCTACTACTAATAGTTTTTTTTAAATACAGATTATCTTAAATCTCTAATGATTAGTAATCGTTTAATACAGATAAATCGTAATGAAGATCTTATATTTATAATTTGTCTTGTGCAATTAGTAAAAACAAGGTATGAGTAACTTATTATTTTACAGATTGTATATAGGTACATGTTTAGCATAAACGTTAAAAATTATAGAAGTATACTGTTTTGTCTTTTTACGTTCTCGCTTGATTTAATAATTTTATTTTGAATGAATACCGTACAAGTTTGTTATTGAAATTTATATATTTTACGAAACTATCGGTGACAAATAAGCACACAGTTCATGACATATAATTACTGCAGTCCATAACATCATCCTGAAAGATTGAAAAAGCACAGCTTTCTTAGACTTACATGTGGTAAGTCAGCCAATTAAATTACAGTTAATAATTGTATTGGTGTTGAGTAAACTTGCTTTGCTCGCGTACCACGAAGTTACAAGCGATAAGTGATCTAAATTAGACTCATATGTATCATATATATATATATATACACATATATCCTCCACTTTAGACTACGGTAATTTTTAAAAGTACTGATAAAACAAAATATATATGCGAAGTATAAATTAAATATAAACACGCCCAAAGTTCTGAATAGAAAGTGCACTCGAGTTTCACGGTTCACGTAACCGAATGTTCATTGCAATGGAGGGGAAAATAAATGTACGTAAGAGTTCTCAAAACGTAGTACAACGCAACGTACTAGGTACGAACTTTGGCAGAAGTGTCCAAACTTTTAAAATTTAATAAGAAATTCACTTGAAGATATGCGTTCACTTAAAGATAAATATAACCGTAAGTAGAGTCACCCATTTGGTTTAAAATAAAATTTAGTTTTGGTTTTGGGAAAAGCTTGAAGCTCTTTTATTCATTTCATTACCAATTTACCCAATGCTAACTTATGGGTGATGATGAAGAAATATGGCCGCAAAGGCCGATGACATCAACATTCTTGATAATAAATCACAAAATGCAGATATCTTGTCACACTTGAAGAATAGATAGGATGTGATGATATCCTGATCGATTTCGACCACCAGACGACATTAGTTACGCGATGCTATTGACCTATGAAGAAATTGGTCTCGGCTGAGTGCCCTAAGCGCTCGGCCACCTTTCAACGCGGTGAAGCTGTAAAGGCCCTCGGGCTAACAGTGGCCATCAGCCATAAAAATAGAAAACACCTACGTGGGTTATCTTACAGTGCTGAAATAACTAACACCTGTAACATTGGTTGTCTCACCTCCTTTTTAAATGTAATTTATGTGCGATAAGATCGTAGGAAGGTGAGATGAGATCCTTTGTCGGGAACATACAACGTACATACTATAATTAGATGCTCAATATTTGTGTAACACTAAAGCAGCAGTCGGTTTCTCTTACCACCATAGAATGTGTGTAAGAGAACGTTTATGATTTTATCAACTCAACATGACGTGAAACATAGCGGCTCCAAGCTGCTAATTTATGTTGGTATACCGCGAGGCAGTATTCAGTCTAAATTTATTTTGATTTAGCATTTTGAATTTATATGTTGCAATGGCAGCAGATGGCAGTACTTGTTATAATTGTCTATTCGTTATTCACGTAATACTCTAACGGTATCGCGCATAGATTCCGCTTAAGATTCCGAAAAAAAATCTTTCTTTTTTTGAGAGGATTTTAATTTAGGACTTTTAATTTATTTAAATTTTTTGGCAATGAATGTTCTAAAGTAGAAAAGTATTCTAAACTTGCGTTGCGTTACGTTGATGTTATAAGCACGTGTGACCGAACAGTAAAATTCTATTTCAACGAGTGCAGAGATATTATACATATCCTTATATATCACTCACCTCAAATTACATTGCATATTAGCATTAAATCAGTCAGGTATACCCCAGGGTTGAGGAGAACCCCTGGCGAAAGGTGAGCTTAAAATAATTAGATTTGATACTAGAAACATACTAGTCATTAGGGATAAACTTTTCTGTTTGGGGCACCTTTGGGTCTTGGTAGCACTATATCTGGTCTACGAGGAGAATGGTTTCAGTACCTCGGCTTACAGGGACCCGACAAAGGTTTGACATTAATCATACAGTTTATTTTAGTTATGTGCTTAATTTCATGACATCTTAATCACAGTGTTGAAAGATTTTAAATTATGCAAAACGTAATGAGTGGGGTTCGCCATACAAATATGTTTTTTGGGACCGACGTTATAGTTTTTTCATAACAAATTAAGGAGTTGGTAGTGTCGTCGATACGGTTGCGGGTGTTAAGCAAACCAACATCGAGGTTAAAGGATTGTTTTATATTTAGTCCTTTTTATTGTCCTTTATGGTTGTAGCGTTAAAGATACTACATAATATATTCCTTATATTTCCTCTAAAAGATCCTCTAAGCTACTATCATAAAGACAACTTTACAAACATGCCTGCGAAGTGGAACGTGGTCAAGTCAAAAGTGGCATCTAATTTTTTTATTGTTTGACGAGTATCCCGTATTCAGGCGCGTTGGTTAGATTTACGAATGGCTTATTTTATTATGAGCATCTAGATTTAGCGTAAAAATATGAGAGTCGTATGTATAATCGTATCATATATTATAGAAGAGAAATCTGCCTAAGTGACTCTGACAGATATTTAGGTATCACTCCCAAATGCGCGTGTAGTGGGATTATCACCATGAATTTGGGTAAGGTTTATTGTAGTACTCAATGATGTCAGTGAAATACATTCGTCGATACATGTGTCTACGATTTCTTACGCACAAATGTAAGCTTGTCGAATATAATGTAAATAAGTCATCAACAAATATGATTAAATATAGTAAATTATTTGTAAAATAAATATGAGATAAAGGAAAAAATGATTATTATTTATCATATAATTAAAAGTTGTGAAACGATAAGTTTTTACAATATGGAATGAAATCGTTCAGTTCTTTTCCGTTCGATCATCCGGTCGCTTCGTGCGGTTGATTAAGACATATCGATGATATATCAAGGTTATAATATCATTTTATTATTGGTTATAATAGAATATTTAACTTTGTCGGCTTTAATTTAAATAATATTTTATGAATCATTAGTCTCCTTTTAATTAAAATAGGGTTAAAAAATAAACGTATCGAAAAAATAAATTTTCCCATCAGTGTTAAAATATTTTAACTTTTTATGAATGAAGTTGTAAAATTTTACAATACATAAAAGCTTACAAATAATATAGATAAGAAATTGGCGAAAATTGAAAAAAAAAATCCCAGCACTTTAATCGGCTTGATTAAATTTAGTTTTTTTTTGTATAGATGATTTAGATCGATAAGAAATTATTGCGTTGCTTACTTTCTTTGCACAACTTACACTGCAAGCCGTTTTAGTTTAATGGATACTATCATATTTCTCTTAATAGAAGCTTATGAGGTGTAGTCATTGTCTTCAGCTTGTAAACATTCTCCGTATCGTAAGAAAGTATTGGGTTGCTGTTCAATAACTATATATAAAATATATATAAGATGTCACCCCCGAGCACAGCGATGAAATCCCCACTCAGTAACCGGGTCTCGGAATCCCTACTATTCATCAATCGAAACATAGTAGCTTTATGCTGCTTTCAAGCTTTTACTGCTGAGGGTATGAGGCAGCTGGACACCAGCTGCTGTATGGTACTATCATTGTTAATAATTATGAATTAGTTTAAGCTTAGACTACGATGAGCATGCACTGTATAATTATTGAAGAAACTAAATGTTTTGGCTACAATAAGTTTATATTAGCAGTACAATTAACGGAGAATTTGAGTTAAGTTTTATGAAAAAACTTATATTGCTGAAAATATTTGAATGGTAGCCTTATGCTTAAGCCGCTTTGCAGAAGGAGAATTAATGCAGAAACTGGCAGCTAGCTGTTTATACTCGTATATATATATATATATATATATATATATATATATATATATATATATATACCACATAATTAATTTAATTACCACAACTAATATAATTAATATAATTACCACAACTAGCAACTACCAACAATTGCTGTGAATAATTTGTTGTTGAGAACAAGTCTTCGATATCTGTCATCACACTATGTTGTACGTAGATTGAGCAACACAGCTATCAAAGTTGCTCACAGATTGCCATAAATTGCGACAACCGTAAACCGGACTATTTGGTTATAACAACTGGCAACTTTTAAAGGAAACTTAAAAAAATTAATAGCCTCAACTAAAGTTGCTCCATCTGCAAAGCGTTTAAGGGTACGGTCTACAAAACTTAAGGTTGTAGGTTCAAATTCGGCATTCACCAATCGTGAACTATCTTCTGGGGCCACAAGAAATTTAAGCTTGGAGTGGTAAACCGGAATGTCAGTAACGTTAATAACACTGCCAGCGTTCTTTTTTAAATAAAAAAAATCTACAAGATACTTCCTAAAATATTTATTAATATCATACTGTGAATTCGTCATTCATGTGAATTTCTCATTACATTTCACTTATGTTTAGTGTGGGGATAATTGCTAAATTTTATTCGAGGAGCTACAGTTTTATATTTACTGCCTTTTTACACTAATTCGGGTAAAGTTTATTTAATATATAACTTTGTTCCGTAAACGAATACCGGTGGACCGCAATGTTATTTATCATTCTGACGTTTTCATGAAATGAAGTGTTATTAACTGATATTATATTTTTCGCAATATATAAATATTAAATTTTTTAATGATTATGGCGACAATGCCTTGCTACATTATGTAAATTACTACTTTATTTTTTGGATTTTCTTTATATTTATTTTTCATTTTAATTTTACAAATTCCACAGCTCTTAAATATAATATTACTTAATTAATCCTTTATAACCAGAAAAGCGATGATAGGTGTGGTCAGGTATACATACTTCTGACTATGGTAGTTTTAAAATCGGAAACAGTTTTGTTCAGGGGCCTGGTTTATGTTTATTACATGGCTCATACAATTTATTGCACTGTACGCAAGCTAGTATATACTAGTATATTCGCGAATTGTTTGTTATTAAGATCTAAGATAGTGTGACGGAATAACTCGTCACTTTGGGGAAAAACAAGAAGCAATGTAATTTGCTTAATAATGCGGATTTTAGCATGTTATTCTTCCTTTATAGATATTTTCTTCTACGAATTTGATCACGCAAAGTAACACCAAACATAGCCCTCTCAATAGAATCTCTCGCCGCTCATAGAATTATTTGATCGTCCAATTCCCTGGGAAAAGACAGTCAAATACTTAGGCGTCATATATGACAAAAGACTCACCATCGATCCGCATATTAACTGCGAACGGATTCGAGCAGCGTTAACCCTAAGTCGTTTACCAATATTTAATAAAAATAGCGTAATGTCCCTACGCAATAAAATAACACCGTACAAAGCGTGCATCCGACCCATAATGACATACGCAAGCAGTCTTTGCGCATGTCTCCCACGTCTCATTCATCGACTTCAGGTAATCCAATATCACTTCATGTATAAGGCCACCGGTGCGCCCTGGTTCTTGCGTAATAAAATCTACACATAGATCTTGAGCTCCCGACCATTGCTTAGTAGCTGAAGCAGGCTGCCGTCACACACCCTAACCCTCTTATTGTAAGCGCCGTCACTTTACAATACCATTACGAGTCACAACTCCACCCGCGTCCGAACGGATCACCCGCGTCCTATGAAGACCGTGGCACACCCAAAACGATCCAGACGACGGGACCACCAGGGCTCAAGCCCTCCATAAAATACTACACACAAACTCTGCATCGTCATACCGTCCCCGCCAACGGCGAGGGCGTCGCAAACTAAATTATTCGTGATACCGCTATGTCACAGGCCGGTTCTCGCCAGTCAACGCAGATAAAAGAGTCGCTGGAGTTTCTTGTGCTACTTCTTCTGCAGCGCCTAGGCATTCCAAAGTAGTGGTCTCGCGCCCTCTCGGGCACCCTCGAGTCAGTCGCTCTCACGCAACAGGCTAACGCAACAAGCCGAGTCTCCTTCTCGGGAGTCCTTGTGCTGGTTACCCACTAATAAAGGTCTCGGCTGAGCGCCATAAGCGCTCAGTCACCTTTCAATCCGGTAAAACTGTAAAAGTCCTCGGGCTAACAGGGGCCTTCGGGTAATAAGGTCGCTAAATGACTTTGAACTTGCTCAAACGTCCAGCAGTGAAGCGCTACGTCACAGTCCCGTAGGACATTACAGGTTAAAGACTTTTGTCTGTAAACATTATGATGTAATCTTCGAAGAAGAAATTAAAAGGCTCAATAGGCTGAAGTGGCAAGTGGGTCGGCCATATAGCTCGTAGAACTGACAACGGATGGGGAAGAAAGTTTCTCTTGACCACCGCAGCGTAGGACGACCCCCAACTAATTGGAGTGACGACTTGTATAACCTGCAGGAAGTCAATGGATGCAGGTAGCTCAGGATACTATGTGGCAGTCTCTGTAGAGTATATTTAGCAGCAGACAATGATGTTCTCTCCTTTGGTCCATATGAGTCCGTTAACGCGGCGATCTTCTCTGCTTTATAGGAGCACTTCACATAATTTATTTTATTTTATGTCATAAAATTAATCAATTACTTATGCTGGTATGTTCGCATACTTAAGAAATCATCTGCATTAACTGCTTATTTACTTGCATTGTAACAATGAGACAAGATATATAGGATATTGTAGTATATATTAAATCTATTATTTATCTTTATTTATTCTATTCTTTCTTTTTTAGTGTATTTAGGTCCATTCCGAGACAATTATCTCTTGAATGATTTCTTTTGTCGAATTGAGAGTAAAAAACGAGCACACAGTTCAATCAATTATAAGTAATGACCCATAAATACCTTTTCAAACCAAGAATGTACGGTGTGTTTGGTGTTTTTGTAAGGTGTGAACAATATAGTATGATGTTGTTTTTTTTTTAAATTTACTTAATATATTATATTTTTATTATTTATTTATTTAACTTTTATGTACACAAAGTATTTATATAAGGAAACTAAGATAAGAAAAGTATACTTTAAACAAAATTTAAAAAATATTTCGTTCTTATTTCGTGCTAAGTTTTCCACTTATTTCATCCATTCAATAAACATTCCTAGCTACAGGAGTGTTACAATTCCCATAAGGATCCTCAAACTGATTGATTGTTTCAATTTTTTCCGTTATTTAGGAGGAGTTGTGAGTTTGTTGTGGCCAATATTTTCGAAAGTTTATCAAAAGTAAGGATAGCTTAAAAATATAAAAAATTGAAACATCAGACTAGCGAGACCATTACATTGTTTCTATTGCAATTGAAAATAAGACACTTCAAGAATAACTTTTCGTTTTTATTATTTATACAGTAATAAAGACTTGCTTGATTGTTGTTCAAATCTTTCAATACCTGCAAAAGTTTGGCGACGCGCCAATAACTTGATACAGACTGTTTGTTATTGAAGAAATATGAAATTCAATTCTAAAGGAATTTTTGTCGCTGTGCGCGCAGATAACTATCCTTGATAAAACTAATTTAGACATTGCCATGGTCAAATAAAAAACAACATATGAAATTAACAACGATAATGTGACAAAATATCTTATTATATAAATGTAGTTATTTGTGTGTTTGTATTATATTCATTTGCGCGTCATCAAGAAATTTCGTGTTAGTCAAATCGTGAATCCATTATTTAAAAAAAATTGCGCTTTAATATTTTGTTTTAAATTCTTCGCCATTCCGCTGTCGTTTTGAGCATAATTAAACCATATTTTATGAATAAAAAGGACGTAAAACAGTCTGTGGTATGGTCCAATAAAAATCACTCGCCTAGTATGCTAACAATTTTTTTTTCGACAGAATTTGAAAAATATTACGACTACATTTCTCTGCACAGAGCCTAGTAGTGCAGAAAAAATATATGGTATACAATTAGCAACTCTACTTGTAAAAATTATAAACCAAGTAATGATATAAAGCAAAACATTATGTTTAATGGACCAACAATAACAACTCACATATGTCTACAAATATCCCTATAAATAAATCGCGTGGTGATTATGTCCCGTTTTGCGATGGGTCGGAAAGCTGTTATTTATTATTCTTAATGATGAATCTTGGTTCTCAAATCATACATCACAATTCCCAATATTGGACCTCACCGTCTATTGTTTCCAATTTGTCTGCTTTTCAAAAATGAGATACAGTGGAGGGTGAGACTGTTGAGAGAGAGAGTTGAGTCCTCAAATATTACAGTATAATTAAAATTATGACATCAAAATTCTCTAAGCAAATAAACTTAAGTGAAATCGAGCAAAATTCAACTTAAGATTTATTCCCATGACACAGTCAGTGCCATCCAAACAACTGTATTCAGTGAACCGTATCTAATGGCATAACCTTGTCCGAACTCACAACTTAATCCTTGACTTGTTTAAGTCGATACCGATACATTAAAACTGTTCGTCTTTCAATTAAATTATCGAATTTTCCGAATTATTTCAAAAGTTTAATAAAAGCTAACTTTGTGGATTTTATCGCTTTATTTTCGAATATATTTTAATTTAAGCTTTTTAGATATCGACGTTTTGAGTGCTTTACTGTCCTTATTGTTACGGGGTACTGGGGTGTCTGACGTTCTGAAGCCACAGGTAATACCGTTGACATCTTTCTTACGCCAAACAATTCAATTACCCTGCCTCTACCTCACCTCTCTTTCGTGATGTATATTGCATGATATATTGGAATTAAAACCCATTAACTTAGATTCATTAAATATATACGTATTATTCGGGTAAAAACAAGTAATTTCAAAAGTATTTCAATGTATAATAAGTAAGAGAAAAAATTATGCGTGGCTTCAAAAAGTTGTTGTACCATTCATTATATCAAGATAGTAACAAAAAGTCGACGTACGAGTAAGTATTTTTTAGTTTGGCTAAAAGATCAATTGAAGTAGCGGTAGTAAAAAAAAGTATGTAAGAATGAGAGTAAAGGAATTGTAGGTTGCCATCACATGCAAATAGAGTTCGCCTCGACCTACTAAATAAAATTAATAGTGGCGACAAGCAGAGACGATCCATTGTAGTTCTGCCTACCCTAGTGTGTTGTTTATTAATAAAACTAAAGTGCTTACTTCACCATCAGGACCTAAATTCAATAAAGGATTAATATGGACATTAGTTGTCCCACCTGAGTAGTGATATGGAATGTTTTGTTACTTGTTATTGATAATACATTACGCTTCACACGAAATTTCCTTTGCGACTCCTCTGGTGTTGCTGATATAGGTCAGCGGTGGTGGTCACTTACCACCAGGTGGGCTGTATGCTCGTTTGCCACCTATTCTATAAAAAAAAACATACATACGAACAGTTTCGGTGCTATTTAATTCTGGTAGTGCCTAAAGATAGGTCCTCACAGGTCTAGCGGATTTCATTCCTATTGCAGGGCGTGTGTACAACTATTAAGTATTGTACAAATATTCTCTACTAACTAACTAGTAAGGCATTCCCCTATTTTCTTTAATGTTTTCTTATTTGTGCCACATTGTTGTCAACAACAATATATCATTTTTGAATACCATAAAAACGTGACTTAAAAGCTTCTGAGCTAAGATGAAATAAGCCGCCGTTATACACGGTACGTTAACTCGAGTAATAAACGTAACATTGGAAAATTACTAGGTTTCACATAGAGCAAAAAGTTTCACCATTATATTATTTTTGTTCTCAATCTTTGTCATTTCACGTATACGTTAACTCGTAACTATGCACAAAATTCAGTAATTCTGCGTGACGCAAACCGCACTTACAATAAATATTATTCCAGTTCAGACTTCATTTCATTTCAGGCGCAGATTTCATCAACATCATCTAAAACGCCCTAAAACATGAAATTATACAAAATCATCTATACTCCTGTGTTTCATCTGATGAGTATAGGGATCCAGAGACCTTTATTATTGGTGACGAGGCATTCCATCTCAATTCTCCGCATTGTCACCCTTGAAGACTAAGACGTCATGGGCCGCAGGAATCACTTGAACGTGACCGTTTGCTCATTTGTTATTCTCTATGTAATAAAAAAATTATAAACCAAGTAATGATATAAAGCAAAACATTATGTTTAATGTACCAACAATAACAACTCACATATGTCTACAAATATCCCTATAAATAAATCGCGTGGTGATTATGTCCCGTTTTGCGATGGGTCGGAAAGCTGTTATTTATTATTCTTAATGATGAATCTTGGTTCTCAAATCATACATTTACAATTCCCAATATTGGACCTCACCGTCTATTGTTTCCAATTTGTCTGCCCCTCAAAAATGAGATACAGTGGAGGGTGAGAGTGTTGAGAGAGAGAGTTGAGTCCTCAAATAATAATCGTTTATTTTAGAATTAATTAGTCTACTGCCTGGATTGAGGGTTTTGACAAATTAAAGACCTCAACAAAATACATTTTCTTAGATCAAAAAAATAAACAACTTACGAGTAGTAAAAGATTAAAATATTACAGTATAATTAAAATTATGACATCAAAATTCTCTAAGCAAATAAACTTAAGTGAAATCGAGCAAAATTCAACTTAAGATTTATTCCCATGACACAGTCAGTGCCATCCAAACAACTGTATTCAGTGAACCGTATCTAATGGCATAACCTTGTCCGAACTCAAAACTTAATCCTTGACTTGTTTAAGTCGATACCGATACATTAAAACTGTTCGTCTTTCAATTAAATTATCGAATTTTCCGAATTATTTCAAAAGTTTAATAAAAGCTAACTTTGTGGATTTTATCGCTTTATTTTCGAATATATTTTAATTTAAGCTTTTTAGATACCGACGTTTTGAGTGCTTTACTGTCCTTATTGTTACGGGGTACTGGGGTGTCTGACGTTCTGAAGCCACAGGTAATACCGTTGACATCTTTCTTACGCCAAACAATTCAATTACCCTGCCTCTACCTCACCTCTCTTTCGTGATGTATATTGCATGATATATTGGAATTAAAACCCATTAACTTAGATTCATTAAATATATACGTATTATTCGGGTAAAAACAAGTAATTTCAAAAGTATTTCAATGTATAATAAGTAAGAGAAAAAATTATGCGTGGCTTCAAAAAGTTGTTGTACCATTCATCATATCATGGTAGTATACATAACATATCAAGATAGTAATAAAAAATCGACGTACGAGTAAGTATTTTTTACTTTGGCTATAAGATCAATTGAAGTAAGGGTAGTAAAAAAAAGTATGTAAGAATGAAGAAGAGTAAAGGAATTGTAGGTTGCCATCACATGCAAATATAGTTCGCCTCGACCTACTAAATAAAATTAATAGTGTAATAGACAATCCATTGTTGTTTTGCCTACCCTAGTGTGTTGTTTATTTATAAAACTAAAGTGCTTACTTCACCATCAGGACCTAAATTCAATAAAGGATTAATATGGACATTTGTTGTCCCACTTGAGTAGTGATATGGAATGTTTTGTTACTTGTAATTGGGGCCTTGATTCCCTGCATTACGCTTCACACGAAATTTCCTGTGCGACTCCTCTGGTGTTGCTGATATAGGTCGGCGGTCGTGGTCACTTACCACCAGGTGGGCTGTATGCTCGTTTGCCACCTATTCTATAAAAAAAACATACATACGAACAGTTTCGGTGCTATTTAATTCTGGTATTAAGGCCTAAAGGTCCTCACAGGTCTAGCGGATTTTATTCCTATTGCAGGTCGTGTGTACAACTATTAAGTATTGTACAAATATTCTCTACTAACTAACTAGTAAGGGATTCCCCTATTTTCTTTAATGTTTTCTTATTTGTGCCACATTATTGTCAACAACAATATATCATTTTTGAATACCATAAAAACACGACTTAAAAGCTTCTGAGCTAAGATGAAATAAGCCGCCGTTATACACGGTACGTTAACTCGAGTAATAAACGTAACATTGGAAAATTACTAGGTTTCACATAGAGCAAAAAGTTTCACCATTATATTATTTTTGTTCTCAATCTTTGTCATTTCACGTATACGTTAACTCGTAACTATGCACAAAATTCAGTAATTCTGCGTGACGCAAACCGCACTTACAATAAATATTATTCCAGTTCAGACTTCATTTCATTTCAGGCGCAGATTTCATCAACATCATCTAAAAACGCCCTAAAACATGAAATTATACAAAATCATCTATACTCCTGTGTTTCATCTGATGAGTATAGGGATCCAGAGACCTTTATTATTGGTGACGAGGCATTCCATCTCAATTCTCCGCATTGTCACCCTTGAAGACTAAGACGTCATGGGCCGCAGGAATCACTTGAACGTGACCGTTTGCTCATTTGTTATTCTCTATGTAATAAAAAAAATTACAATACTGGTAATTAATATCTTTTAACTAATCTTATATTGGTTTTATTTAATGAGTTACTTTATAAACTGTTTTGTTAGTCGCCGTTGGATTACCTAATAAATAAATAAATAATTATAATATGAACATCATAGTTCAATTTTATTTTTATATATGACACCATAATTTAATTCTAAGTGTATAGGTCAGCAAAAGGTTTCCTCACAAAAAATCCTACGTACAATAATAATAATAAACATTTATTTCAAGTATCATAAGACTCATATATTGTTAGTAATCACACTCTTAATATCTAGGGTTAGTAATAATGACATATGATTAAAACTAATTTACTGTCATATGCACCCTAGTGCAATGGTTAACATATGAACAGTCCAGTCTACTAGCTATCATAGCTAGTAGAGTGTTGGAGCTAGCCCGCACCCTGCGCACCAGGGATGCACATCTCTTTAGCATTGTCGCGTAAAAACAGTCGACGCATGCTTCTGCGAACATCCCTGATGCGCTACAGAACCGGGGAAGCCCCAACAGCACTCTCAACGCGTTATTGTATTGTACGCGTAGGGCGTTATACGATTTTTTCTTATAGACAATAGCAGACACCATTATGTTTCAAAAGATAATGGTAATGAAGTATTTGTATGCATTGTTCTTTTTTATACGTCGGGATATGTCTTATCCTCTCTCTCTCTCTCCAAGATATCGTGTTCCTGACCCTCCCGCTACATTTTCCCCGTCAGCTTCACCACCGCCACAAACGGTGAGGTCTGCCTCTGTCTATGACGCGGTTTAGGAGAATGGCGTAATGTTATAACCTTCATTCCTCTCCTTCCTGTGACTTCTCGACGACTGCAGCGCCTGTAAAAAGTGAAGTCACTGGAGCGCTCGTTCCGGGCTGGTTCACCGATATATCTTTTATATATTTATAATCTTTTATAAATTTACATACATAGGTCTTTATCAACCGATGAACTAATAAGAGGAGATATGTATTTGAAAAAAAAACTTAGCGGTTATTAATACAAACTATTTTTACATCTTACAGTATTCTGTTCTAAAAATAAGGTTATATAAATGACATAAATTAGATTAAATTAATATAGAAAAGTTCAAAGAAAAAACTGTTTTTATATTTGACATTAAAGGACAAAAGATATATTCACGCAAACTTTGACTTTGTCAATAGCAAAGCTTACTGAGTCAAGAGTAAGCTTTTACAATCAAACTATTGTTGAAAGATATTCACACGCTGCATAGTCTATTGCAAGTAACGTGCCACAAAGAAAAGGATACAGTTCTAAGAAATGTCGACGATATTGAAGTTCTCTTGAAGACAATATTTTGTTGTGTTTGTGAAAAATTAATTTTAGATTTCACGATTTTGTATGATGGCTATTGTCTGTTGTGTTCTTTAGAAATTTTCTTGTATTTTTTTACACAATTCATAGTACTATGTAACATAAAAAAAATAAGATTTCAGCTATTGTGACTATATGTAATAAAATATATAAAGAGAAAACGGGTGCGTGTGCGTCTAAGACTACACTAGGCTTGGCGCTTTCTCTGTTCGAACCATTCATGTTGCACCTGGAAAATAAGTATCCACTAAAACTACTGTAATAATAGTAGTTTTAATGGATACTTATTTTCTTATTTCTCTGCGGTTAGTTACTGTAAATAGGAGTGATGGGTCATTGACCTGAAATACGAGTTGTAATTTATATTCCATGAACATTTATTACAAATACATAGTACGTAGTAGGAACTCGCATGAATCGTTACGTCCCAGTATGGTCGCATTATATTTTAGTACGTCAGCAATCAGACTACAATTCTCAGCTTCAGCACTTCTAAAATTTGTTTTGCATTATAAAAACAGGAGTATAATAAAAATTAAATGATTGAAAATCTAGGAATTTTCTTCGTACTAAGAATTATACAATTTTTGTAATGATAACTCAGTCGGAGAAATTTCAAGAACTTTATCAATTATATTTAATTTTATTATAGAATTTTTTTTGTATTTCATACAACTTGTGTACAGGATGACTCATATTTAAATTTTTTTAGGTAGAGCAATGGGCGAGTCTTAAAGTTATTTATTGTCATTCTATATATTGTTTATCTGATCTGACGGTTCAATTCAAAAAATCTTTGTTTATATTTAAGGGATAAATAACTCTATTAGCTTCTCTATTTTTTTATTTAAATTCCGTAAAAAGGTGAGTAAAAACAACTAATGGGAAATACTACATAGGGAAAGAAAATATTACATATATATTGTACACAGAAAGAAGTGATTGAGATATAAACAAACAATATCTTAACGTTCTAGTAATATTTTCTGCTAATAATATAAGTTAAGAATTGACCTTAATAAAAAATAAAATTATGTTAAACTCAACTAAGGAAAAAGTATTTTCGATCCCCGAGGCTTTTCTACATATATTACAACAAAAGAATAGAAAAACTTTTATCCTTCAAATAACAACATATATAAACAAAAAGTTTATGACTATTTACACTAGTAAATAATTATAATGAACGAAAAATAAGTTTAGAGTATAATAGAATTTATGACATTACATACTCATTAAATCTCCCATAACTATCCTGTGGAATCACTGTTGCCAGCGGTTTTTTCGATTCAATATGGTTTAGGGACCTTCAAGAAAACAACCCTCGAAGGTCGACAAACCATTTGCAACCTCTCTGGTGCTGCGGATGTTCTTAGACCGATGTGATCTTTTTGCCTCATCTTCTATAAAAAAATCAATATCTGCTATATTCATTTTTTTAATAGTCCTTTAAAGTATTGTGTGTTTTGTTTTTATTTTTCTCCTAGGCCTTCATTGATCTTTTAGCTACAAACTTTGAGTTACATTTCAAAAAGAAAATGTGTTCTTTAAATACTAGCAATGCTAATAAATATTACTTACATTCTTGTTAACCACCCGAAGTAAGTTAAAGTAATGCTAGGAAGTGGTTCAAGTCAATAGTGGAATGGCAGATTCGAACTTACGATGCTACGTTTCGCAGACCGTACCCTAAACCATTAAGCAATAGACGATTTGTGATATGAACCACATCAATTCTATCGAGAAATGTAATGTATTGGGATTACATTTTTAAATTATGAATCCAGAAATTGCTTTGAAAATACGACCATTCATTTTAAACAAAAGCGGTTTTAATTTATTGTATCGGCTTAAACAAGTCAAGGATTAAGTTGCGAGTTCGGACAAGGTTATGCCATTAGATACGGTTCACTAAGTACAGTTGTTTGGATGGCACTGAGTGTAAAATTTGCTGGTTTTCAGTTAATTTTCTTGGTTTAATGAAAATTAATAAGTTATTACGGTAATGATTAATCAATAACAATATCAGCCTTACAAATAAAAATGAGTTATAACATATTTATTCATATTTCAATAGTTCACCACAAATAACTATGGTTTATCTATTCTTCCGTTACGTCAAAATTCACGAGTTGACAACAGCGCAAACAAAGAGAAACCATAGAAAATTGTCTAAAATAAATAATTGTAGGTTTTAGAACTTTAGCTAAATAAAAAATATTAAAAAATGAATAAAAGAGAGCGCTCTATTGACTGGGAGAGGTAAGTACTGTTAATTTTATTGTATAGATGGCGTTATGAGGAAATTATAAAGCATTGCACTACTATAAATTGTAAAAGGTCTGACACATTCATGTAAAACAAAAATAACACGACTCACGATCAAAGGTGATTGATGCACAGCTTCGGCGTCTCGGTGATCCGTACGACGGCATCACGAAGGCGGAGCAAGCCTCTTGGTAAGTGATCACACCCACCTATATATAACGCAACAGCAGACGGGTTACAAATAGATTGTCAACCTTTGAGGAAGAAAGTTGTTTTCTTGAAGGTCCCTAAGCCATATCGGTTCCAAAATATCCGATATTCCGTAGGAAAGTCATTGGCTATTTAATGACTATGTAATGTGTGTAAATCTCTAATACTCTACACATTTTTCGTTCTTAATAAATATTAAATGACGCAGGTAGTTATAAACTTTTGTTTATAGATCTTTTTATTTAAAGGATATATTTTTTCCATTTTTATATTATATAGGAAAGCCCTGAGGTTTCGAAAATACTTTTGCCTTAATTGAGTTTAACATAATTTTATTTTATATCAAACTCAATTCTTAACTTATACGGCGAAAATATTATTAAAACTGAGCTTCGTGAAGATATAGTTTGTATGATTTATTTATATCTCAATCACTTCTAATATACAATATATTAGTAGTATTTTCTCTCATCATATAACTGCAATCTCAAACAAAGCTACTTGCGTTACTGTAATTGAGTTTAACATAATTTTATTTTATATCAAACTCAATTCTTAACTTATACGGCGAAAATATTATTAAAACTGAGCTTCGTGAAGATATACTTTGTATGATTTATTTATATCTCAATCACTTCTAATATACGATATATTAGTAGTATTTTCTCTCATCATATAACTGCAATCTCAAACAAAGCTACTTGCGTTACTGTAATTGAGTTTAACATAATTTTATTTTATATCAAATAATTGGTATAGAAACATTTCACCACTTTTAGAAAACCGATATTTTAATTGAAACTGTTCATCGTCATATAAATCAAAAGGGATTTCCCTTCTTTTAAATATTTTACTTTTCTTGGAGTCTGAATGATATTTATTGTCATTTACTCTTTCTACTTCCTCTATTGCCCTTAATTCCATAAAAAGTTAATTTAAATGCGCGAACACAAACACAAACCGTGGTATTTTAAATGTTATACTGGACTTAAACAAGGGTGTACGTCGTTATAACTTCGGAATAACGGTTGTATGAACAAAAACGTCAACGTTGTACCAGGTAGAACGTATTCTTGGTTCATTAGTACAAATTTTGTTTATTCTTAGTGTATTCCTAAGTTTATATTTATACCACGTTTATTTGTAAGACTGTACATGTTTACTCAAATTATATAAGTTGTTAATTTTATTGTATAGATGGCGTTATGAGGAAATTATAAAGCATTGCACTACTATAAATTGTAAAAGGTCTGACACATTCATGTAAAAACAAAAAAATAACACGAATCACGATCAAAGGTGATTGATGCACAGCTTCGGCGTCTCGGTGATCCGTACGACGGCATCACAAAGGCGGAGCAAGCCTCTTGGTAAGTGATCACACCCACCTATATATAACGCAACAGCAGACGGGTTACAAATAGATTGTCAACCTTTGAGGAAGAAAGTTGTTTTCTTGAAGGTCCCTAAGCCATATCGGTTCCAAAATATCCGATATTCCGTAGGAAAGTCATTGGCTATTTAATGACTATGTAATGTGTGTAAATCTCTAATACTCTACACATTTTTCGTTCTTAATAAATATTAAATGACGCAGGGAGTTATAAACTTTTGTTTATAGATCTTTTTATTTAAAGGATATATTTTTTCCATTTTTATATTATATTGGAAAGCCCTGAGGTTTCGAAAATACTTTTGCCTTAATTGAGTTTAACATAATTTTATTTTATATCAAACTCAATTCTTAACTTATACGGCGAAAATATTATTAAAACTGAGCTTCGTGAAGATATACTTTGTATGATTTATTTATATCTCAATCACTTCTAATATACGATATATTAGTAGTATTTTCTCTCATCATATAACTGCAATCTCAAACAAAGCTACTTGCGTTACTGTAATTGAGTATTCGGATCACTACACACACGTAGCACCTTCACGTTCCATTTTTACACCGGTACTCCACGAGGGTGTAGTCTTTCTCCATTCCAGCCCATCTATTCATATTGCAGCTAGAAATAGCAGTGCAGGCATCTAGGTATATCGTCAACAAAGTTTCAAAATGCAGGACTAATGAAAAGTCTCTCAATCCAGGGTCAGTTTTTCAAGTTCAAAATGACAGGCAATAGCTTAGAATTTTAATAACTGTTATATTTTAGTTTATTACCTTTTTTGTAAAACGAAATTTACAATAAAAAGTTACGGAATATAAATTTGACCTAGAATTAAACAATAAACCTGGATCAGATTGTCATACTTTTTTATCCAGGGAGTTGTAACTTCACGTTACACTGCCTTTTTAAGGTGAATTTTATTTAATGGAATTAGTTTGTTTCGTCACCGTGTAGTCATTTGTCATCCTTACCGAGGTAAAACGCTTCAACGTTATTCATCATTCTGACGGTTTCATAAAAATGAAGTAACAGATATAATTTTGAATATATTTAATGTCGATAATCATAGAGATGGACAAATGCTACAATGCTCACTTACTGACGGGGGACAGAACACGCCCTCACATTATAAAGTTGCTGTATCGTAAGGTGAGTGTATTTGATCCAGGGACCTAATTACAGGTAACAAATTTATTTATTTCCTGTAAGCCTATAATCGGTCAATATTCTACCATATAAATTACTTACACTATTATTATTATTATTATAAAAGTAGAAGAGAACGAATTAGGTATTCCATGTCAGTCCACAGGTCCTTCAGGTTTCACATGCGTTGTTGCATGTATTCACACGCCGGACAAAGTTTCAGGGAATCCAAACAGGATTCCCTGTAACTTTGTTGAGAATGGATTTAGATGTCATGAGCCGGAGTATCATGTTTCTTTAATATATTTTTCCATTTAAAAATAAGTACGTAACAGAGTGGTAATATCCTGAAAGAATGGTAATATTAAAAAAGAACAACCAAGCATGACATGACATAAAATGTACAAAAACAAAACTGAATTATTTTGTACAAGCGTATGTGAAATGTCTTTGGATAAGTGTTATAAGATAAATGGATGTGTGCTTTCAAAGGAGCGAATTATAGACTTCCATATGCAGCAATGATCGTACAGTTTTCGACAGTTCTACCGTTTTGAATTTACGATAGAAGCCATTACAACATAACAGGACCTACAATTAGTCAAAAGATGAGTGTATTATAGACAGACGTGCGTACAGTATTACGTGTGTTAATGATAGTTACAGACCTAGGATTTATAGCTAGTTTATTTAGTCTTTGTATTAATACATGAAGAGACACCTTATACCAATAGCGTGCTCGTGGGCTCCACCGTCTGTCCAGGCTGTGCATCTTTAGGGAATCAACCCCAGTACAGAGAGAGAGAACATAGTGCGGTGTAATGTACTCATCACTTTCCTCCCCCTGTTACTCCGCCTCGGTAGGAAAAACTACATTAAAATTTACACGAAAATGTTCTATATACACATATACACTTCCCGGCAACGCAATTGCGACTCCTCTGGTGTTGCGGATGTTCGTGGGCGGCGGTGATCAGTAACCATCGGTTGAGCTGCTAGCTCGTTTGCTACCTATATATGTAAAAAAAACAGTCTTGAAATTGACTTTCGTCCCGGAGAAAGTGTTGGAGCATAGTCTGCCACGCGGTCTCACTGCGGACTGGCGGACTTCACATGTCTTCTATCTTAGTAGGTTTCGCACCGTTGAGCACGTGGAAAAACAGGACAAAATTATTACAATAATTATTACAATTTAATTTGGGTGCTAACGCTGGGAATCGAACTCGGTTTGCTCGCGTGAATTACAAGCGATCACTTAGAGACTGGACTAGATCCCTACATTTATATTACGATATAGATGATGGTAAATGATATTCAATTTAGCTAGCTAATACAGTAATGACAAGAGGAAAATTTCTAGGTACATCTAGTTTCAACTAACTTAGCCTAAGTTAATACAGAATTCTGCTGAATAGTTACATTACTAATTTGGCGAGGTGAATATAATGTTGCTGAAGTAAACTCTAATCCTGTCCGGATCCGTTTATTCGGTTCAAGATCGGAATAACCGCCTTGCATATAATGTTCAGGCCTACAATGAGTAGTATAAGATCTTCGATTCACCAGTCCAGTGTTCACATATCTCCCCGTGGACCACACCGCACGTTCCCGATTCAACTGCAGTCATCGACTTCCCTCAAACTTACATAGATTGTCACTCCGTCAAGTGGGGGGTTCCCCTACACTACGACTGCCAGTCAGATATTGCTATCGAGAACCTTTCTTCTTATCTTCTGCTTATTACCAAATGACAATAACGATAAAGAATATTTTCTAGTGTAAGCATTCGTGCAAACACAGTCGGCCACTCACTCGTCAATCCCTCCCTTATTCCGATGTAATTTACAATAGCATCGGAGGAATGTTCACGTTCAGTACCAAAGATACCGGATATACACGAAAAATATACATGAAAACCAAAAATTTGTGTATTGTAAATATTGTTGCTCGGCTGGGAATCAAACTCAGGAATTCTGCGCGCCATTTGGCAATTGTTTCAACAGTTAATATAATGTATTTTCCAAAAACAGATATATCAAGTTATATATATATCAGAAAACGAAAATGTAAGTGCTACGAATTAAGTACCTTTTTTTTCTATTAGCTACGGAGCAAATTTATAGGTATCGTTAAATATAATTAACGTACTCGGTATCGTAATGAATCTGTGGTTGTACTATATCTTATGATTAATGGTATGCTTTGTCATTTTGTGATGGCTTGCATCCTATAGTATTCGTAGCAGCGGAACCGGTGAAAACTGCGCCATCATTGCCTCTTATTAAAGTCGAAAATTGCTAAGAGCACATATTTGCTTACATGTATATACGAGCAAATATCAATTTGATTACATATGCATGTTTACGAGGAATTTTATTTTTATTTATATATTATATATATATATTTTATAGACTATAGTCGACGCATTTTAAACTGAGTCGTCAGGCGATAAATGTCACTGACAGTAGGAATGTGCACGCAATGCAACCAGTTATCGATACTTAGTTACCTGAGCACGCGGGGTCGATGCGAAATCGTGACCTACATTAGCACTCTGACCCCTGATTGGTTAGGACTAAGGGTTGTTGTTTTTTTATAAATATAAGATTTTTGTTATGACATTCATTACATTACTTACGCTTCATTAAGCAATACGTACAATGGACAATTTATTTTCTAACGTGGTTTTGAAGAAGTTAAAATAAGTTTATGATTACTTCGAAAAAAAATTTTATCTTCCTAATTAAGAACTTTTATTTTCAGATAGCGAAAAATTATTCCTATTAATACTTAACATAATTTAGCATATCGATCGTACCTATCCCGTTATCGATATACACCTCTACAATTCTTACGCACATCACTACACCTCTCCATAAGACCTGTAAATGGGAACGAGATAGACATATAAATATGATTTATGACCCGAAGCCTCGGTTCATAATGCATCGACTATTGGAAGAAGCCCCCTCGATGGTAAGTAATTACCACCAAACTAGTGCATATGTAATATATTTTACACCTATGCTGGTTGGAAAAATATTATAAGCATATATTGAGCTAGTTGTTTTTCTTTACCGACATACCGTAAAAGTGCAAAAAACATTATAAATAAATAAATAAATAAAACGAGTCTAATGTAGGCAAGAATATTATGAAAATGCTTTTAATTTCTTCTGAGCAACGAAGATGAATAGGATTACTGGAAGATTTATGCTGTTGAATATTACATTTAAGATTTTTACATATTTTTTTAAATTCATTATTGCATTTATCTACGTCCGTTCATACATTGTATAAGTATGCATGATGCCGAATAAAGTAATTTCATAACTGCTTTCAGTTTACCTAAAAATAATTCCTATCGTATTTATTACAGCAGGAATATTCTCAACATATTTAAATGTGTTGTTCGTCGAGCGTATTTTTCAATATAAATAAAGTACTTTTCGTACAAATATATGTAATGAGATTAAATTAAGCGAATGCTAAGCAGTGAATTCATTCGCTATTTTCAAATAGCGTGAGGAAATCTGTAAGACTTACAAATGGATAACGTAAAACAAGTGTATTCCGCTAATTTGCAATAAAATAATTTGGAATGCTTTAATTAAGGTGGTCTTAAACTTTTGGCCTGCAGTGTATATATATATATATAAAGTCGGAATGGCTAACTTAAAGAGTTACAATAAAAATGGTTATAGTCTAGCACTTACAACGCTCCGCGCTTAGTCCATTCACCACGACCGCTCCAAAACTAATACCAGTCCGAGCATTCCGAATGCACCATCCACCATACCCAAGATGGCGGAGATATATTTTAAATCAATCATAACAATTTGAGTCAATATCATAACTCTCACGTGAAAGGACATGTGTACAGTTACTTATTTTAATATAAATTCTTAATTAATGTTAAATCCCTATTTTAAACTGTACGACGTTAATCTTAGTTAAAACACCAAAATAAATGTTTTCTCTTTTATCTTAACAATATTAACATCTTTACCAAAATCAACCAAAACAATACAAACGATCAGTTTAGCTTCCATTAATCATAATAATAATTATGTTATTAAATTACTTTTCATAATAAATAATCAATAAGTAAATGGTAACAAATAGTTTATACTTTAAAAACAGTTTACAGTCATTTTAATATTTCAATATAGTAAGTAATGCAATAAACAATTTATTCTTTAAAATGAAATAATAGGTATAACTGTCTGGCCATAAATACTGTAACATAAATCTTTTCTTTTTTTCAATTTTTAATTATTTTGAATTTGGAACACGTATATTATTTTAAAAACTTCTTTCGATTTTGCGCCATTTAACATATTTTTTCATGTTCATAATCAAATTACAATATGGAATGGGGTGTTAAAGAAAATAGGATTGCAGTAATCGCCTTGCACAAAGTGGGTATGGAGCCGTCGGTCATATTCCAGACACTTCAAAAGCTTGGTATCAGCTATATGTTCGTATATCGTACTGTCAACAGATACAACAAGACTTCCTCTGTCGAAGACCAGAAAAGATCGAGGCGGCTGCGTGCTATTAGAACTACAGGGCTGTTAATGCTGTTAAAACCAGAATTTTATTAGGAAGCAAAAAATCTTATAGCAAGAAATGAAGATTCTCGCTTGGACTCTGTCGCGTATTATAAAACAAGACCTGAAGCTCGGTGTTTATCGTCGATATACAGGACATGCCCTAAATCAATCTTTACAATTTAAGAGAGTGGATCGATCAAAACGCCTTCTGTCGCAATACGCAGGTGAAAGGCACAGAAATATCCTCTTTACCGATGAAAAAATTTTTACGATTGAAGAACACTACAATAAGCAAAATAATAAAGTGTACGCTCACAATTCTAAAGAAGCTGCTCAAATAGTCGGAAAGGTACAACGTGGTCATCATCCTGCGTCACTGATGGTTTGGTGGGGCATGTCTTATCAAGGAGTCATAAAACTACATTTTTGTGAAAAAGGAGTGAAAACTTCAGCCAAAGTGTATCAAGGTACAGTCTTGGATCATGTTGTGAAACCTCTCAAATAATTCACTTTTTAAAAATATACCGTGGACTGTTCAGCAGGACTCTGCACCTGGTCACAAGGCACGAACTACCCACGTCTGGCTTGGAACCAACGTTCCGGCCTGTATAAGAGCGGAAGACTGGCTCTCATCTAGCCCAGACCTCAACCCATTAGACTTCAAATTATGGTCGACGATAAACGACACGGCGACACAAAGTCTCTTAAAAAATCTTTGGCAACCAGTGGCGAAATTTCCCTTGGAAACAGTGCGTAATCCATAAATTCTTGGCCAAACAGATTAAAGGCCTGTATTGGTGGCCCAAAGGTGGCTATTTCGAATAGGATATTTTTTTTATTTCGTGCTGAGCTTTTAAATTTTAATAATATTACATTACTTCATTTGTAACAGAACTTATGGCCGGACTAGGTATATTCACAAGCTTGATCCATTAAAAGAATACCCATGATAGCATATGTCTAGAAGTTCGTTAAATAAAGTTTTTATTGTTCAAATCAGTAATTGATGATATAGGTAAAAACATGTTTGACCGAAAACTATGTTTAATTAAATAACTTACATAAACTGAAGCAGATTAACTTGATCTACTGCTGTTATCTTCACTCTAAGTTATGTTTATATTCATAGTTATGTAAAATTATATTTATATTTTTATTATTTATATATTTATTATTTTATTTATTGCAGAATAACCTGATATCTAATAAGTGGTAGAATCACAGCAAATAGCTGTTGGTAGAATGAAACGACTTAATCGGGGTACGCCGGGGTTGATTATTAGCATGTAATACAGCACGACGGCAAGCGGTCGTGTTGTGGACGGGTGGAGGAGCCGGAAATACATAATTAGGTAACTTAGAAATCTTAGGTTCTGAAGATGACAACGCATCAAATCTTTGTTGATGATGGATGTAGCTGTAGATTGCTTACCATTAGGGTGAACTGTGTGTTCGTTTGTTACCTGTTGTTTCGTAAAAAAACCTTATTCTAATATTTTCTCGTGAATCTCATTAACAATGAATTATTTTAGAGTAATATACACTCGGCACTATCGAATTACCATTTGAAACTCCAAATTATTACTATTATACGCCGGTATTCTGTGGTCCTACCCTGGTCGAGTTGATCCATTCATTCTGCAGGTAGAAACCAACTACAGCGTAGCCCTACTGATACTTTAGTATGATGAGTGTAACGATCCGGAGACCTTTATTACTGGTGATGATGAATTACGTCAGAGTCCGCAAGGGTGACAACACATATGCATTATGCCTTGCCAAGGATGAACGTAGATGTCTTGGGCCGTAGGAATCACTTACCAGGTGAACTGTGTGTTCGTTTGTTACTTTCAATGTAATAAAAAATATATTAAGCACAGCCGCGTTACGTTTCTATTTCATGCTTGTACTCTATGAGGGTCATATAATGATCCTTAAAACGAATTTTTTTAAACTTAAATAACGCAGCTGCAATGATTTATTACGAGCTTTGCAATCCCAATTCCATTCATGAAGCTTTATGCAAGGATACAAAATATTACCATACGAGTAGCTTTGCTGAAATAAAATGTTACAGTTTTCTGTAAAAGATCTAGTCTTGAGTTTAATATTATAAATAAGATTCTTTAATTTTTCTAAAGCGTGTACTATATAAAACTACTATAGAAAATTTACAACAAAAAGAAGGAGGCGGACTTTGTTGGGGATGCATGCACATCCATTATATTGATATAGTTATTTATTGTTTTAATAGTTTTAATAGTGGTAGCTAAAGTGTGTTTCTAGTTAAGCCATGAATGGGTCGGCTCGATTGGGGATCGACCACACCTCGACAGATAACAAGTGTATAATATTAACATGACGCTACTGTTTCGTGTGATCAGTGGAGGGTTCCGGATATCTTTAGTACCGGTGATGAGGCTAGGCGGTGGAGAAGATAAGTCCTCATGGAACACAATGCATGTGCATTATGATTCCTTATCGAAGGTCGAGAAAGAAGAGAAGAAAGCATCAATAAGGAATCACTTATAAGCAGGTGAACTGTATGCTCATTGGTCATATTAATATTGTAAACCAAATATTTTAATTATAGAGTTACAGTGGCATCTTTTAGAATTTGCTGAAATATAATGTGTCGGGGAAAAAGTTTCTTTGTTATATACAAATTCAAGATATCTTTTATCATAGTTTATGTAAATTTGATAATAATATACATGTGCCATTTTATTTGATAGCTTGTTGCAATTTTGTAGTGATATAATCTCATTACTGTAAAAACTTTGGGACTTCTAATCAAGAAACCGTGACAAGTAGTTTTGATAGTACTCTCTTGATGTTAACTACAAAATTCTGAAGAGACCAAAACAGGTGAAAATCTGAAGCTGCAAGGTTAGGGCTATATATTAACACTTCCGAAGCTCTCTATATATCCTGATTGGCTAAAGACGTGTGTGATCTGGCGTTATCATGATAAACCACACAATTCTGTGGATCAATTCCAACCGTTTCTCTATTTCTTGCTTGAGTTTTATCAGCTGTTGGCAGTAGAGATCCAAATCGATGTTTTTGCCCCTCAGTAAAAGCTAAAGAATGATGCCCTTCCAATTCCACCATATACACAGCATCACCTCATTACGAGCTTATCCAGGTTTCGCTAAAGTCTAAGGAATTTGACTGCCCTTTGACCATGATCTATTTCGCTCGTTCTTGTCGTAAGTAATCTTCTTTTCATCACAAGTGATCAATCTTTTTATAAACGGTTCAATTTCATTTCGTTTCAATAGAGAATCTCAAATGAGAACACGATTCATTAGATTTTATTCAGGGAGCTCGTGTGGCACCCAAATATTGAGCGTTTTTGACTTTTTTCCAGATTTTTTCAAATCTGTTTTGTGGTCAACCTTGCTGACTGCCCAAGCTGATGCATGATGATGATGAAAGGTAGCAGTATGAATGGAAGACAACTTGCGAGCAGAGTTATTACAATTAATTTACAATTGTGCAATTTACAATACAATTTAAACACTCAACAATTTACAATTTATATATGTTTGTGATTATAGTTATTCAATATTTATAAGGAATAGATATCTTTGTAGAAAAAAAAAAAAAGGGAAAGTATCAATCCTATTTAATTTTCTTTTTAAAACGAAATTTTGATAAATGATATAACCATACGAGATCATATTCGGTCGGGGATTAAGTGGAAATATATGGCAATTTATAAACGGCTCCTCATTTTTTTTAAACATAAATTAAGTAACGAATAAATCTGCTATATACATATAAATTCCTTAACTGACGAACACGTAAAACATCAACATTAATCTATTTCATTGGTACCGTCACCGGGTACTGGAAACCGAGTGCCTAGACATTGAATCACCACGGCTCCATTTTTATATATTTACGTAAGATTTAAGGGACACGTTTTTGTCCACATCTTGGAGCGTGCGTGTGTTCATCTCAGAGGAAAGTATATATATATATATATATGAGTTCTGAGTCATAGTATATTAGGTCCTTACATAAAAAAAAAAAAAACTTTTTTTATGAATTTATATATTAAACCAATCGAAGTATGTACTATTATTATCTATGCACTTTCACCGTTTTATAGGTATAGTTTCATTGATACCATTGCTGAAAAAAAATGCGAGAAACAATAAAATCTTTGAAAGCGGTTTTGACTGCCTCATCGGAATTGAATAGTTTTCCTTGCAAGAAATTATTCAAATTCCGAAAACAGTAGTAAACTGTTGGAGCAAGGTCCCGGGAATATGATGGGTATCGGAGACCAATCGCAGCTACTCTAATTTAGCGACCATCTGTCGTGAAGTATGGGGTCTAGCGTTGCCATGAAGCAGCAGTGGGCTAGAGTAATGGGCCAGCCTCGTTTGTTTAACGGCTAGCTTTTACATCATGGTTTGCAATTGTTGATAATACAGATCAGCCGTAATCATCTGACCAGATCTTAGGAAGCTGTAGTCTATGATACCAGCAATGGTCCACCAAACACTAACCAGTACCTTTTTTTGAGTTAACTTACGTCTAGGATAGGATTTGGCTGGTTCTCCTGGGTTTACTCACTGTGATGAGCGTTTCCGATTGTCGTACAGTATCCAGTTTTCATCACAACTGACGATACAATTTAAAAATTCCCTCGTTATTGTCACGGTTGAGTAATGTAACGCAGCACTCAGCGCGGGTTCGTTGGTGTACTTCACTCAATTCATGCGGTACCCATTTCTCGTGCCTTTTCGTTTTTCCAATTTGTTTCAAATTTGTTTAAGTTTTCAAATTATATTGTCATTCACACCAAAGCTTGTTGCTAACTATGACATGGTTTGCAATAGCTCCGCTTCTACGATCACTTTTAATTCTTCATTGTCAACTTGGTTCCCCGTTCGTCCGCGGGGTTAGTTTTGGAGGTCGAAATCTCCAGAAGGAAAACGTTGGAACCAAAAACGTACCGTGCTTTCTTTTACAGTAGCTTCCTCATATACATCATTAATCCTTTGAGTTGTTTCTGCAGCGCTGGTGCCACGGTGGGACTCATATTCGTAAATAACGCGATATTTAAAACAGTTTTCCATTTTGTAAACAGAAGGATGTCAAAGAAAAAAATAGCGCGATAACAAATGAATCTCTAAATTCGAAACAAATACACAAGCCTAAAATTAAAAAAAAATTAAATTTGGGATTCCTAACGCATGATTATTAGAGATCAAAGTGGCCAGTTCAACAAAACGCCAATTTCGTATGTAAGGACCTAATTTCTATATATATGTATATATATTAACAGTTGTGTATAGTTTCATAGAGTGATCCATATTTCCTCTAAAACGCAAATAAAGTTCGGTTTTAGTGTGCCTAAAATATTGTTCAAGTGGACATGGTCACAGAATTCTCGCCAAATGCATTTCCGCGTCGAAATTGGCCATTGCATTAACAAAATATTATTTTATGACGTGATTACTTCAATGAGAGCATAATAACTAGCATTATCGTTTAAGCTAAACGTTCACCGATATTTGGTAAATTATATGATAATGGTACCGTGGTTTATTTTGGTAAAAATAATATCTGTTCAATACTCAGAGGAGCATGATAGGTCAGTGACTAAGCGATCGCTTTTTATTCACGGTGCACGAGCAAATCACCTGCACGGCAGTGAAGGAAACATCATGAGTCTTCCTGCATGTCTCAAAATATATAATATCTGTAAAATACGTCAATAAAACACTGCGGTCGGATGCTAACTGATTTAATAATTATTATTCACTACCCTCACTAAACTACACATCTCTCTCTTAATTAATAACATTTTGACAATTGAAATGCCTAAATTAAGTGACAAATTGCTTTTGAATAGATGGTAACCAATATAAACTTAAATCACCTAATTTCCCTCCACCAAGTAAAATCTAATCACCGTACATTATGTTTGTTGATACATTATGTTTATTACATTTTACTAATATCTATAAAATAAATATAAAGACAAAAAAAGAAAAGCAATAAAATGCGATAAATGTGACTTATTAATTAAAGTGTAATACCACAAATTTTATATATTTTTTTCTTTTAATTAAATTTACTCCATCCCTTTCCTTATATATATTTATATATATATATATATATATATATATATATATATATATATATATATCCGGCCTAGTCCGGCCATAAGTTCTGTTACAAATGAAAATGCATTTTTTGTTAATGAAGTAAGGTAAATAATATTAAATTTAACACCTATATATTTATTAGTCTCAGCAAAAAAAATCTATTGGAAAGGTGGTCCCTTTGGTTTTTATACATGCCTTTAATCTGTTTGGCCACGAATCTATGGATTTAGGCACTGTTTCCAAGGGAAATTTCGCCACTGCTTGCTCCAAAGATTTCTTTAGAGACGCAATGTCACCGTGTCGTTTAGAGCAGGCCATGTCCTCTAAAACTGACCATAATTTGAAGTCTAAAGGGTTGACGTCTGGGCTAGATGAGGGCCAGTCTTCAGCGCTTAAAAAGTCCGGAACGTTGGTTTCAAGCCAGGCTTGGGTAGATCGTGCCTTGTGACCAGGATATTTTTAAAAGTGTATTGCTGAGAGGTTTCACAACATGATCCAAGACTGTATCTTGATACACTTTGACTGAAGTTTTCATTCCTTTTTCACAAAAATGTAGTTTTGTGAGTCCTTGATAAGGCACGCCCCACCAAACACACTTTATCATTTTGCTTATTGTAGTGTTCTTCAATCGTGAATTTTTTTCATCGGTAAAGAGGATATTTCTGTGCCTTTCACCTGTGTGTCGCGACAGAAGGCGTTTTGATCGATCCACTCTCTTTAATTGTAAAGATTGATTTAGAGCATGTCCTGTATATCGACGATAAGCACCGAGCTTCAGGTCTTGTTTTATAATATGCGACAGAGTCCTAGCGGGAATCTTCATTTCTCGCGATAAGATTTTTTTCTTCCTAATGATTTTCGACAAATTCTGGCTTTAACAGCATTTACAGCCCTGCGTTTCTAACAGCATGCGGCCGCCTCGATCTTTTCTGGTTCAACAGAGGAAGTGTTGTTGTATCTGTTGATAGTACGACATACGTTCGAACATACGGCTGATACCAAGCTTTTGAAGTGTCTGGAATATGACCGACGGCTCCATGCCCACATTGTGCAAGGCGATCACTGCAATCCTATTTTATTTAACACCCCATCCCATATTGTATTTTGATAATGAACACGAAAAAAATTGTGAAATGGCGCACTCGAAAGAAGTTTTTAAAATAATATATATGTTCCAAATTCAAAATAATTGAAAAGTTAAAAAAAGAAAAGTTTTTATGTAACAGTATTTATGCTCAGTCTATATATATATATATATATATATATACCTAGTCCGGCCATAAGTTCTGTTACAAATGAAAATGCATTTTTGTTAATGAAGTAAGGTAAATAATATTAAATTTAACGCCTATATATATTTATATATATATATATATATATATATATATATATATATATATATATTATTTATTGTACATTGTATATTCATTGTACTTTACATTTGATTTATTCTACAATCTTATCTCAGTACATTAATGATTATCGGTACACAAAAGTACAACCAAATAAAAAATCGTTTTATGATTTTATTATAGGTAACTACAAATTCTTGATTGCCTCTCACGAGTCGCCAGTCTGTTTGTGTTTTGGAATGATATATTCTATATAATTATTTGCTCATCTACTGTAACAGGACTGTCAACGGACTAAGACGTTAAATTTCTTAAAACACATTTATAAATTTAGTAAATAAGATTTTTACACGATAAATCTCTTTTGTGATTCCGATAGCAAAGGCTTAACGTTATAGACAAAACTGACGGCGTGGAGAAAAGCTCAAAACTGTGTGCAGTCCCTTCCCGGTCATCAACTATGCTTTCATGAAAATTCTGCGTAAAGAAGCACCTTAGGACATTTGAGAGTGAGAATGTATGAGTGAGTGAAGAATACATTTTCTTATTTATATATATATATATATGTATATATCGATGTCAGCATCGATTTTATAGTTGTATTAAATAACTAACAGTTATAACTTCTAAATTTCATAAAAAGACTAGTCAGTGGGGATAACTAATCTTATAAAATATAAGTTGGAAATGGCTAACGCTTTGTTGATCTGTGGGAATGATCAAAGTGCCGTCAATGGCGGCCGCAGCGCACCGTAAAAGGAGAGGTTTGTTTTGGCGGGATTGATTATTATGTTTAGTATTTTTAGTTTTAAGACAGTTTCGCCCGTACGTTCGTTGATCCGAGCATCGGCTCATTTTGAGTTTGTTTTTCATTTCTTAGCGTTTTCATAGCGTAAATAATGCTAATAAAACGTGTTAAAAATATTTTTTTTGAATCAGGATCGATTTTTTCCGCCCCATCATCAAAGGTTTTTTTTCATTATTACTATCGTCTGTCTTCGTTTTCGGAATCGGTCTCCTAATACCCAGTATATATATATATATTATTTATTGTACATTGTATATTCATTGTACTTTACATTTGATTTATTTTACAATCTTATCTCAGTACATTAATGATTATCGGTACACAAAAGTACAACCAAATAAAAAATCGTTTTATGATTTTATTATAGGTAACTACAAATTCTTGATTGCCTCTCACGAGTCGCCAGTCTGTTTGTGTTTTGGAATGATATATTCTATATAATTATTTGCTCATCTACTGTAACAGGATTTTCTACGGACTAAGACGTTAAATTTCTTAAAACACATTTATAAATTTAGTAAATAAGATTTTCACACGATAAATCTCTTTTGTGATTCCGATAGCAAAGGCTTAACGTTATAGACAAAACTGACGGCGTGGAGAAAAGCTCAAAACTGTGTGCAGTCCCTTCCCGGTCATCAACTATGCTTTCATGAAAATTCTGCGTAAAGAAGCACCTTAGGACATTTGAGAGTGAGAATGTATGAGTGAGTGAAGAATACATTTTCTTATTTATATATATATATTATTTATTGTACATTGTATATTCATTGTACTTTACATTTGATTTATTTTACAATCTTATCTCAGTACATTAATGATTATCGGTACACAAAAGTACAACCAAATAAAAATCGTTTTATGATTTTATTATAGGTAACTACAAATTCTTGATTGCCTCTCACGAGTCGCCAGTCTGTTTGTGTTTTGGAATGATATATTCTATATAATTATTTGCTCATCTACTGTAACAGGACTGTCAACGGACTAAGACGTTAAATTTCTTAAAACACATTTATAAATTTAGTAAATAAGATTTTTACACGATAAATCTCTTTTGTGATTCCGATAGCAAAGGCTTAACGTTATAGACAAAACTGACGGCGTGGAGAAAAGCTCAAAACTGGGTGCAGTCCCTTCCCGGTCATCAACTATGCTTTCATGAAAATTCTGCGTAAAGAAGCACCTTAGGACATTTGAGAGTGAGAATGTATGAGTGAGTGAAGAATACATTTTCTTATTTATATATATATATATTATTTATTGTACATTGTATATTCATTGTACTTTACATTTGATTTATTTTACAATCTTATCTCAGTACATTAATGATTATCGGTACACAAAAGTACAACCAAATAAAAATCGTTTTATGATTTTATTATAGGTAACTACAAATTCTTGATTGCCTCTCACGAGTCGCCAGTCTGTTTGTGTTTTGGAATGATATATTCTATATAATTATTTGCTCATCTACTGTAACAGGATTTTCTACGGACTAAGACGTTAAATTTCTTAAAACACATTTATAAATTTAGTAAATAAGATTTTCACACGATAAATCTCTTTTGTGATTCCGATAGCAAAGGCTTAACGTTATAGACAAAACTGACGGCGTGGAGAAAAGCTCAAAACTGGGTGCAGTCCCTTCCCGGTCATCAACTATGCTTTCATGAAAATTCTGCGTAAAGAAGCACCTTAGGACATTTGAGAGTGAGAATGTATGAGTGAGTGAAGAATACATTTTCTTATTTATATATATATATATTATTTATTGTACATTGTATATTCATTGTACTTTACATTTGATTTATTCTACAATCTTATCTCAGTACATTAATGATTATCGGTACACAAAAGTACAACCAAATAAAAAATCGTTTTATGATTTTATTATAGGTAACTACAAATTCTTGATTGCCTCTCACGAGTCGCCAGTCTGTTTGTGTTTTGGAATGATATATTCTATATAATTATTTGCTCATCTACTGTAACAGGACTGTAACGGACTAAGACGTTAAATTTCTTAAAACACATTTATAAATTTAGTAAATAAGATTTTTACACGATAAATCTCTTTTGTGATTCCGATAGCAAAGGCTTAACGTTATAGACAAAACTGACGGCGTGGAGAAAAGCTCAAAACTGGGTGCAGTCCCTTCCCGGTCATCAACTATGCTTTCATGAAAATTCTGCGTAAAGAAGCACCTTAGGACATTTGAGAGTGAGAATGTATGAGTGAGTGAAGAATACATTTTCTTATTTATATATAATATCATAAAAATACTCATATCATATATATAATGAAATGAGTATTTTTACTCACTAACGTGAAAATATACACATCTTTGCGCCTATTTATAATGAGGTTCCTCATAACACTGGAGAATTGGTAAAAGAAACTCGACAGGTATTCTCACTTTGTGTTATTTATTTTCCAACATTGATTATGATATCTTTATAATACCATGATAGTATGAATATTAAAAGAAGACCTAAGAATAACCAAAGTACGCTTTTTTTATTGAATTTAGGGTGATAAATTAAAATAAAAAAAAACCTGATATCTGACTGTTCACCTGATAGCAAGTGATTCTTGAGGCCCATGATACAAATTTTCCTTGATAAGGGAACATAATGTAAATACGTTGTCCCTTCTAAACACTTAGATTGTACACCTCACCAGTATTGACGGATTCTTACTCTCGCTGTCCGTATGCTATTTTGAATTTCATGAAATCTTATACTTCTATTTTACGCTGGTATTCTGTAGCTCCGGTAGTGCCGATCCTTTCATGCTGCAGTCAGAAATAAACTACAGAGTGCCTTCCGAAAAGACCATTCTCAGAGTACAAGAAACTCAATGCTGCTATTACTAATCGTTTTATTAGTCGTTAATATTTGTAGTTGCGATCTACATAAATCTTATAAGCTATCATTGTCATAAGTTTTAAGCGGCCTGTGCCATAAGCTGTTACCAACCTGTGTTATAATTGTAACCAGCCAGTGTCTTATGTTGGTACCGGCCAGTATCATAAGTTGTTTCCGGCCAGTGTCATAAATTGTTACCGACCTGTGTTATAATTGTAACCGGCCATTGTATGTTATAAGTCGTTACCGACCATCGGATATCGGACATTGTCATATGTTGTGTTACAGATTATATTTGTACAAAACATGAAACATAACACAATAAACATGTTACTTTAAATGTTTAAATTTACATGTGTACACATCAAAATTGTTCCAAGACACTTGCAGT
Source organism: Teinopalpus imperialis (assembly GCA_029286865.1). Taxonomy (NCBI): domain Eukaryota; kingdom Metazoa; phylum Arthropoda; class Insecta; order Lepidoptera; family Papilionidae; genus Teinopalpus; species Teinopalpus imperialis. Next base: position 520,652 of record JAGSMU010000059.1, read on the forward strand.
GCTGAAGGAACAACTTAATAACTAACTAGGGAAAATCAAATTAAGCTGGAGTTCGTAAGACGCCCGCGATAATGCTCTTACATGATAACCAGTTTCGTGTAATTTATGTCCACCGAAATAACACGTAATAACTGTATTTCGGCAAAACAATGTAATTTAATCAATATTGAGTTTACCTTATTTAAAATTATGTTGTTTATTTTTTTTCACCTGAAACCTAAAAGGCAGACAAAGAGCACACAGTTCATCGGTAACATCATCATTATCATCATCACAGTCTATGGACAGTTGACTGCGGAAGATAGTCTATAGTCATAGCATTTAAGATTGCCACAAAGCACGGTTTAACTGATAGTAATTATCTATATCTTACAGCTAATTTTTGATGGATATCGTTTACTTGAATGGATTGAAACAACGGTAAAGTCATGCTGCAGTTTGTTACTAGCTGCAGCACAACGCTACTGTGTTTAGGTAGGTCAGCCCAGGGGACCCTTATTACTGCCCATCTTAGTCTTCAGAGGTGAACTGGGAGGAGAGAGGAGCTATATCCGAGTATTATTATTACCTTAAGAGTTACAAACGAGCACATAGTTCACCCGATGTTAAGTAATTCCTATGGCCCATGACACCTACATTTATCCTTTACAAGGAATCATAATGCAGATGCGTTGTCACCCTTGAGGACTGAGATAGAATGCCAGTCACCAGTATATAGGTCTCCGGATCCCTTCACTCACCAGACGAAACACAGCTGCTATTACACGCCGGTATTCTGTGAGGGCTTGGTCTTACCTCGGTCGAGCTGACCCATTCATTCTGCAGTTAGAAACAAACTGCAGTGTAGCATTATGTTTGCTGTGAATATTTTTTTCAAAAAATAGGTGGCAGATGAGCAAACAGCTTACCCGATGGTAAATGATCACCACTGCTTATGAACATTCGTAATACTAAAGGAGTCGCAGATGCACTGCTGGCCTTTAAGAAAGGTATAGGGTCTTTTCTTGGAAGTCCCTAAAGCCCGGTCAGTCCCTAAAACAGCTGGCGACAGCTGATTCTGCAGAGTAGTTGTGCGTTTATGGGTGTTATTGTTATTGGCGTCGTAGTGGATCATCCTAAACACAAAAGAAATTAAGGTTAACTCGTTATCAGGTATCATCAGTTAGCGGATTTCTTTCACTCGCCATACGAAATTTTCTTGGTCTGTTTCACTTTGGTACTCTTTGAGTAGATAATTCCTCTTCTCGTCACATTCAATCCCATATAAATATACAATTTCGTAATAGTCTTTTTGGCGTTTGCGTAGAGTAGTGGTTAGTCACCTAACAGCTGTGTCGCCGGATCTGGATTCGATTGCCCATTAACAATATTTGTGTAACTATTGAGTTTTCTAGTTGAGATTAAGGGCACACATATAATACATCCCAACCCGAAAACCAACATATTGATTTTTACGGGGTATGAAAGTTCTGGGCAAGACCATAAGGCCCAACTGCTCCAATTTTTGCTTGGAAGCGGACGCACTGCGAGTTGACTACGCCGAGAGATCACTGTCCGATGCGGTGAGGGACGCGCGCTTGACCGAAAAATCTTCGAGAAAACCAGTAGAGGAGGAAAATCTTTCCTTAGACGGGCTAGTTTACGGAGCTGGCATTGCAGATTAACTTTAAATTGACAAGTAACTTCAACCATTTTCACTCGATTTACTTCAAATTTAAAAAGGTATGTTTCTGATTGCAATTCGAAAAGAAGTACGTGCGGAATTTCTGATTTATCAAAATCTCTTCATTTTATCAGCAGTTTTATACAAAAATTTTCACTGAAAATTCATTTTTAGTTTCAAATACCTACAAATTTTGAATAAAACAATATTTTTAAATCCCGTACGTACTTTTCTAGGTGTTCCAATGTAGATTGACAAGAATTTAATTTTTTTGGTCTAGATCTTAAACTGTGGATAAGAAATGTCACCTAAAAAAAAAGATGACAGAAGAAAATATTAGTCAGCCATTTTGTACATCATCAAATCATACAAAAAAAATGTTTTCTTTTTGCTTCTTGTCACTTACTTATTTGTACTAAATTTTACGAGTGGATCACTTTTTCATACGAAAAAAAAAATGATTTATTTACTTATTTATTTATTCAAACACAGACATCTTCAGGTTTGCCTAATACATTAGTGATGTTAAATTTAAATAAGCTGCCCTTGTAAATTCTTAAATATATTTTTAAAAATTTACAAGGGCATTCTTAATAAAAATAATTGTTCAATTCGCACATCATGTTACACCCGTTATTGTGGCCTAACCTCTTAAGTTTTGCAGACTGTACCTTCAATCCGACGTAAGTTGTTTTTGTACTGTTTTATTGATATGTCACTAACAAACTTTACGCTATTGATGTTTCCATAAATGTTTGCATTAAACTACAAATAAAAATTAAAATTATTTTAAAACGAAATTACCTGGGTGTGCGATCATTGCCAAGTATAAAGGTTCTTACGGTTTAGGTTTATTTTTTATCATCCGGAAGCCTCCTCATTATCTGTGCATAATATACATTGCATTGACGACAATTAATGAATTGCTTTAGTTAATTTTTCTTATTTAATAAAACCTTCTTTAAATATTCCTTGTGTTAGCAATAAATAAATTAATAGCTCAAATGGCCATCGGTGACGTAAAAAAATTTGATAGTCAAATGAAAGTTAGACTTGAAACGGGAATGTTCATCAAATGATTTGTGGTGAGCGTCTTAATAGTATAACGTATTAATATATTTTTTTATAACGTGTTAATAAATCGCTTAGACCACTTCACGAATACTCTTTTGCGGCACACTCGTCTCTCAACACTCGCCTCAACGTGAACGGTCGCCTGGTGACCCGCCACGACCTGCCAGATCTATACCTGCGCGACGACCCGTTTTCTGCGTACAATAAATAAACCATTTTTCATTAAATGTTGTTGCTGTGTTCTGAATTAGTTTCTGAGATGTCCAGGAATCCACGCTATTGTGTGGTTACACTAGCGGATTCCTAACGGTGTTAACGAAGGTAGTGTAGGGTGAGCCCGGTACGCCCGCGGGTTGGGAAACGCAAAGAACGGAAGGAGCCGGTAATCAACAGGCCTTGGGTAGAGCCCTAGCCAGTAGCGACTCGCTCGTTGACGTTGAAGTCCCGCGTAGTTTTAATTAAACTCAAGCACCAGTGTACAAAATAAGATCTACACTTGGACGCACTAGGGCCACATACCTAGGCACTCATCCTTCCTGCCTACACACTAAAGGGAGGGGGCTTAGACAACGCTCCCCGGCACCCCACTGGAGGCCACTCCCCCAAGTCTTTAAAGAAAAATAATGTCTGAAAACCAACAGCTGTCTGATCTACTCAGCGAGCTTCAAATGCATTACCCCGATGTGTGCTGCTGCCTCGCAGCGCAGCCAGATGCGGCTGCTTCCTTGAAATGCGAGGCTTTTTCTCGGCCCTCCTCCTGCGTCGCTTCGCAGGTCCCCGAACGGCCCACCTTTAGGGCCGTATCAATCTCAAGTTCCTCATCCATGAAATTACGTCCCAGCTCCAAAGCTGCATTTTGGGGAACTACTGACTAAGAATCTGAGATGGAGCTGCACAGTCTCTTGGCTCCCGATGATCCACGCGATACCGTATACACTCTGGTGAAGCAGCAATAATAATAAAAAGCAAAAAGGCGGCAAATAAGCGGAACCCACCAGTCTCGGAAAAGACCAGTCTACATAAATATAAAGACATTATCGCAACGCATGCGACAGTGTCCCGCTGCTCCGCAGTCAAATTACGCTGCTTCGCAGCCACGCCCCACTGTTGCCCATCTGACTCCCACTGCTTCACAGGCAAACTCCGATGCCTCACAGCAAACCTCAGCTGCCTCACAGCTGTATTTATACAGATACAAGATAAGTGTCCCATCATCGTATATGCATTATCAAACAGAAAATCAAATCACAAAATAAATTTCAATGTCTTCCCTACTGCAGTCAAAATCAAGCTCTAGCTGGAGACGTCCGCCAACCACCGAGTAGTAACCCGCTTCCCGCAGGAGAACAGTGTGTTCTTTCACACTCTCGAAGACGAACGCCAGCTCCCAGCGACCTCATTAAAGAGGACCTAAAAGAGCCACCTTACAAAACGGTCCACCCGGCCAGTGCCATAACTAAAAATTTATGAACAGTTGTTTCAGTAAGCCTACGTGCATCATGTGCCTACGTGACCATGGCCCTATTAATTGTCCCAGACCAAGGTAAAACCCTCTCCTGGCCATATTTGGTCCTCCCGCATGTGTCTTCTCTAACTCAGAGGATAACACAGCCAATTTCTTACTTTGGCTGACCTAAGGCTCCTAAGCCAAAACGCGCTTCGATTTAACTCCCAAAGCTCTCAAGCCAGTCGGCCCGCTACGGCCCACGTGGCAAACCCTCTCCATCCCTGTCTCTGCTGCTTAACAGAATTCTACGGCTGAGCACCCCCTGCCGGTCAAATAGAAAGGACTCATTTAGGTTGGCAATATTTAGAAGTTCAAGAGGTGGGGATATTTCCCCATTCTCTCTTACTGTCTACAAAAATACATAGTCTATTAAACAAAATCATAATAAATGGGTAACAAATACTTAATGTTGCTATTCACTTCACAATAACACTACGTTATACACTTAATATATAATGTGAGAGCATCGAAGCAAGGACACGAACCAGGTTCAGGAGGAGAGAATGGGGAAATATACCCACCTCTTGATCTTCTACATATTGCCAACCTAAATAAGTCCTTTCTATTTGACGAAAGAAGAAAATTCAAGTTATATATTTTTAAACAAATATTACATAATATTTGTTTAAAAATATCTAATTTGAATTTTCTTCATCATCATCATCACAGCCTATCAATAATACGCTGGTGACATACTTCCATAGATAGCTACAGAGATGTACACGATTAGAGATTGTACTTATGGGTACATTAAATTTGGTCATCCTATATTTGCTACCTCATTATTTTGGTTAAATATTTAATAGGTAATAATCGATAACTGTACAATGTTTTTTTTATTACATTCGGAGTAACAAACGAGCAAATAGTTCGCCTCATAGAGTGATTCCTGACCATCCATGACATCTATTATTACATACATACATCCTTGACATGGAATCATAATGCAGATGGCTTGCCATCCTTGAGTATTGAGATCGAATGCCTAGTCACTAGTAATAAAGGTCTCCGGATTCCTGCACTCACCATATGAAATGCAGCAACATTATGCTGATATTTTACGCTGGTGTTCCGCGAAGGCGAGCAGAGATTATAGCTGCAAAATTAATAGATCACCTCGGTCGAGCAGACCCATGCATTCTGCAGCTATTATAGAAACAAACTGCAGTGTAGCTCTACCGGTGTTGCCTTATTAAATGCTTATTTTGTAAATTACAAAGATTGTATGAAAAGAAAAGATTACTGTTGTGTACCATAAGCCGAGGTCCCGAACTACCTTTCTCGTAGATTAGTCAAAGTTCTGGGTAGAATCAAAGACCTACAAATATAAGTGTTACAAAAAGTGTTACCTAAATATATGCCTGGTGCGCCTGTTGCTCTATAAATCCAGAGTTCACCTAATCGAGTCAACGTGTGACAAATATACCTTGATATAGAAACTTGGATATAATCAAGGTGACACCATTTTCGTTCACTTTAATTTTACTTACTTATTAAAAACTATAATCTATATTATTATTGTGGCCGAAGCTTTTTCGTCAATATCTACGTCTACGAGTACATCAGTGTTAGTAAGTAGTATTCCTAAAAATTCTGCATCGTAACTTGCTACCGGCCAGTGTCATAAATTATATCTGTACAAAACCTTTACAATAAACCAGTATTGTCGTAAAATATTGCTAGCAAGTAGAACCGCCAGCGAATACGAGTACATGTAGATTTTAAACATCTCATTAAGTAACTTAAACAAAACTTAAAGTTCGAAAATATTAGCTTGAGCCAAGCGCAAAGTGAAAACTTTTAGAAGAGAAACTTGTAAAAGCCGAGATAAGAGAATTCTAAACGAAGTAGACCAATCTCTTGTCGTTTTAAATCGCTGTGCTACTTTGCCATTCCCATTTTATTTAATATATATCTTTATTTTCCATTTCATTTACTACTTTTTTTTTACTTTATATTTTCTATATTTATTTAAATATAGGTAAAGATGTTTGGCCTGGCTCAGCTCAACATTTACAATTTAAACAACGCATTTATTTGTGTTTCAAATAAATTAATAACTTATTTATGTATTTGAATCATCAATTGTATACATATACTCATGTGAGAGTATGAAACTTTATATGTTGATATTCTGATATGTATACCAATGACATTTGTACAGTATTTATAGTATACATTTGGCTACATAGTAAGTATGTTTACTGATATTGCAAAGAAAAAAACAAAACTTACAAAAATTACAAATTGTTAAAAGAGTGTTCATTCCTTTCTACGATATTTTCTTTATTGATTCCTTATACTAAAACAATATTTTTCGAGAATACGCTATTCAAAAGTTTTTTTTTACATTGAAAGTAACAAACGAGCACACAGTTCACCTGACGGCATTTTTGCGGTGATTTTTGCGGCCCATGACATCTACATTCATCCTTGACAAGGGATCATAATGCAGATACGTTGTCACCCTTGAGGGCTGTGATGGAATGCCTCGTCACCAGTAGGGTATAAAGGTCTCCGGATCCTTACACTGATCAGACGAAACACAGCAGAACTATGCTCCTATTTTACGCTAATATTCTGTGGGGCGAGGTCCCACCCCGGTCAAGCGGACCCATTCATTCTGCAGCTAGAAACAAACTGAAGTGTAGCCCTAACACTGCAAAAAATACAAAATAAATTTATATAAATACATTTTCTTCGAAAGTTATATAACAAGATAAATTTAAAATGATATAATTTAAGACATTATATTAACATTTCAATTTATTATAAGTTAGTTTTAAATTACTCCAGACAGAAGAAATGTCAAAAGAAACTTGGTAGATATTTATTTTATCGGAATATTTTCCAATATTTATTACGATGTCTTCTGAATACACTAATAGAAGAGTCTTCAGGGCAATCGAAACACTCCAACCCATAAAAAATAAACCTATAAAATATAGAACAGATGCCATTCTGAGAGCAATGCAAATTCCTGAACGGTACACACCGTTGAGTACAAGGGGTAGGTACTTCTTGTTAACTTTCTGATATTCATTTATGTATGCTATAATAAAAAATTGTTTTGCTTAAAAACAAGTTAGGTTTATTTTTAATTAAATATATGACAAACATAACAAAGTATCACTGTGTTCATGCTGTTAATTAAATGTAACTTGTAGTGCTGAAGTACGACTTTATCTCGAGTCGCGATTACATTTTTGTTGTGTTGCAGTTACAAAAGGAGCACAATAATTATAAATTTAATCATAAGTGAGGAAGTTGAAATACAAGACAATTTGTTGTACTGTATCCAGGTTTAACCCTACATACATTCTACATTTGTGAACACACCTTATACATTACACATAATAAAAAAAAGGTAAGACGTCTATTTTTCCTACTACGTATTTAAATCTTCCGGGTGTTAAGTTCAACGCTCGTTGGCTGCACTTTGGCTGGTCTACGTGGACGGTAGTTTTGACATACATAGGCCCGGCTGAGTTATGCAGTTATACCAGGACCATGCGTTAGACAACAAAGGTATACTACGATTAAGATGGAATGCCACGTCTCCAGTAATAAGGGTCAACGGATACCTACACTCACCATTCGAAACATAGCAGCATTATATATTTCACGCTGGTGTTCTGTGATGACATACCTTACCATTGGGTGAGGGCATGCTGCAGAAGGTGCAAGTTCGCTCTATTCATGTATCAACAAAATATCTCAGAAATATAATACTAAATATATTTCTGAGATCGACAAACGGAAGGCAATTTTATTATTGCAAAAGTACGAGGTTTAACGAGGCATATGCGATCACCATCGTCCAATTGAAGCTTCAATAGCCTAATGGTTAAGGGTACAGTCTATTAACTTAAGGTTCCACTTCTACCATGAAACATCTCCTAGCACAATCATTAAAGCTTAGTTGGACTGTTTAGTGGAATAATAGTATTGTTAAAAGCAGTGCTTTCTCCAACATTTAAAAAAAAGCACGATTCGACTGTTGTAATTTCATAATCCCATACAGTACTGCCATCTGTGAGCCGTTAACAGTGATGTAGCAGCAATCGATTGAAAGACCAGCTCATTTATTTGACGGGTAACAATTGTTTTTACTGGACATATGACATTATTATTGGTATGCATTGTTGCCATTCTTAAGCCATAAGTATTTCTTCTGATCTTATCAAAAATGTCATAAAACTTCATTGTCTTTCATTATTATATGTTAGGCTTACGATAACATAGGCGGAGGTTTGGTGCAAGCAACGGCCACACAATTAAATAAACTTTGTACAAATTTTCGGTTAGAAATCGAACTCTGAACTTTACTATAGCGGTTTATACATATTATTATAAGATTATACAAACTTGTGGCCATTTTTTGTTGCAGATTTACCGTGTGCTAGGCGATGCTGGAATAGATCGTGAGGAGACCTGCTTGTCAGTGAAAAAAAAATGTAATTCCACTGTAGAGCTGCGTGGCGGACTATGCTATAGCTGTTGGCTGGAAGCCCACACTAGAAAGGACTTTACTTTTTTTTGTTCTGATATTTGCCAACTAGCGGATGCCTGATGTCTGATCATTATGTACCTACGACTCCTTTGGTGTTGCAGATGGGCAGCGGTAATCACTTACCATTGGGTGAGCTGTTTGCTCGTATGCCACCTATTCTATAAAATAAAAGCACTCAAAATTTAAAATGTTTAATTAAAATAATGCACAATATTCCACAATTCACGTTTAAATCCGGACTACTATTACGCAGAAAAGAGAATTCATACTCTATGCGCTAATTGGTCTATGACAGAATCAGTTTATCTCAGTTATCAGGCCGGTCGACTGTGCATGCAGTATAAACGAATAGGTTGGTGTGTAAACATTACGGCTATTTTGTGTTACTTTTATTTTATTTATATATTAATTTTAAATTAAATTAATAATAATCATAATAATAACCAAGGGACCACACCTCAATGACGCGGTTGTTGGTATGCTAGTTAAGCGCAACCGTCGGAGTTGCTCTGCCACCTGGGTTGACCACAGAAAGGCATTCGACTCGGTGCCCCAAACATGGCTGATATGGGTCCTCAAGCTGCACAAAGTTGACTGTACAGTAACAGAATTCCTCTTCAATTCAATTCGTCTACCGAAAGCCGTATAAAGATACGGAGGGGTATTTTCCAGGGTGAGTGTTTGAGTCCTATCAGGTTTTGCCTCTCTCTGAACTCTCTCAGTACGCTGCTGGAGGTTTCCGGGAGAGGATATCAGCTTTGGAGAGGATGAACTAAGGTTTCCCACATGAATGACCTCATCGCTCTAGTCTGTAAAATCAGCAGTGATTTTAGTAATGCTATCAGAATGGGTTTCGGGAAAGATAAATATGTGATCCTTCATGTTGAGTGGGGTAGGGATGCTAATTCTGAGGGCATGGATACGTCTAGATTAAGCCCAACAACTATCATCCTCAAAGACGGTACCGTCGTCATCTGTCGAGCTTGCCATCGCCCTGGTGAGTCCCTCGGGCATAAAAATAGGCGCTTCCTAACTCTGAGTATCTGCACAGGCACAACCTAGTAGGCAGGATTCTCTACCTCGAGCTTGCTCTGAAATGTCTGAAATCTCCAAACGTCTTGTGGATCGGAGATTGCCTTATTATAAGTAAACCCAAGATGTCGTGCTCGAAAATAACCGCGCCAGGCTCTACTGGGGTCGGTCCATCATCATGGACTATTCTTGCGAATAGGCCTGATGTCGTGTTGATGGACCGGCCACTGTCGAGGATATTTTTGGTCGACATAACGATTTCTTATGACGAAAACCTCGTGAAAGCCGAAATAGACAAGAAGTCAAAATAAGGCACACGAAGTGACTGTCATGTAGGGCGGTATGTCGACCGAAAATATTCCTGTAGTCGTATCTGCAAACGGGTTAATCTCAACCTGCCTCTTGAATCATCTGAGGTGGTTGGGACACCGGAATGGGCAGCTCCTCACACTAATACAGAAGGTGGTGCTTCCGACTCAGACTGTTTCTCTCCCTTTCGCTCTAACTCTCGACCGTTTGGGCTCCCCTGTCGAGGAATCCCCGTCTGATTAGTCTTTATATATGCTATATTATATTGTATATATTTGTTTTATTATATGTTAACAGTATTTTACCGGCACTAGGCGGATAGAAAAAAAATTATCCCCACATAATAATAAAATTTATTAATTAAGTTATGATTTAATTAAGATTAATCAACTTAAATCGGGTGGTGTCAGACGCTTGGAGTAGAAGCAGGGGTAGTTGTCGTAGAGTCAAGGATGAGACCGAGATATTTCATCGCCGGTCCCACCCGGACTTGCACGTCACCAACGCCAACCGACAAGCTGGGTGGTGCCCTTCCTCTGGGGAGTTTGTGGAACCAAAGCGCCTCGGTCTTATGAGGCGCTATCCGAAGACCCAGCTCGTGGATTTTATCCACGACGCATGCCACCCCAAGCTCAGCAAGCCGGATGGCGCTTTCGAAGCTGCCACGACGACACTAACACCGACGGGGAGATCAACCCGCAGGACCACGTCGTACGCGAGATTCCACAATTGCGGACCCAACACGGATCCTTGTGGAACCCCACAGTTCACCTCCCTCAGATGGACTGACGCGTCCCGATCCTGACTCCGTCCCACGTACCGGATGCACCTGTCGTGCAAGTACGATGCACTGCAGGTAGGGAGGCACGCAATGGTACGCTAGAGCCACCCTACTGGTTCCCCAGGGCAGCGAATTAAAGGCATTGACTATGTCAAGATTGAACGCCAATGCCACACCGCCCCGGGTAACCACCTGCTGCGACTGCTCTCGGACGCGAAGGATCGCGTCCGCAGTCGATCGCGCCTGCCGAAAGCCGAATTGGCTGTCCGACAGGTCGGGGCCCACTTGACGCAGGTGCGTGTTGAGGCGGGCGGCAATTATCCTTTTGAACAATTTGCCCGCCTCATCCAGCAAACAAATGGGTCGGTACGCGGAGGGAGTTTCAGCGAGTCTCTGGAGTCCTATCGGGTTTTACCTTAACCTGAACCCTCTCAGCAGGTTGCTGAAGGGTTGCGAGAGGGGATTTCGGCTTTGGACGAGCGTTACCTTTAATGTATGGATAACCTTCTTTTTCTTTCTTCTTAGAGCTTAGATCGCCACGCTTCACTTCAAAATATTTTTTTTCTTTCATAGAAATGAAAGTTTGCCTTCAACATCGAGCACTTTGTAAAAGAACAATTAAAATTGCAATCAAAATTATATTTGCCTTCAACATAGAGCACTTTGTAAAAGAAAAATTAAAATTGCAATCAACAATTATATTGACGCCGGCACGAGGGATCGAACTTGGTTTATTAACGTAACGTGAATCAAAAGCTTGCGCTGACATACCGAGATACGGCTCGTCATTAGCAGTATAGACACGGTGTTACTAGTTTTTTTTCTATTTTATATAGAATTTATCATCATACAGTTAATTTCAGAATTATGTGCGTACATTCGTCCTTCACAGTGAATTGGAATTTCTTTTTTATTAGATAATACGGTGACAACTGGTAATTTTTCGCTGACCACGCCTAATAACAGAGGATTTTTTTTTTTTAGTATAATACGACATCATCTCTATCATTGTTTTAAAAAGGATAAATATAACGTCACAGAATGTCAAAGCTTACCATGTATTTTTTTATTTACAAAGAAAGAAAGTTACCTTTCGACATCACTAAAACAAAGCACACGAGGTTTAACTCGATTAACTTCCCACAGAAAACTTGGGAAGCCGTCAACGGTCCTAATCAATTTGGCATGAGTGGGGTCGGCGTGCTTTCCTGGTTAATCGTTTGTATAACTCACATGACATGCAGTAAAAGGCTTTTTATGAAATTAAGAAGAGACCCATGAACACATTATGTGCATTATGGTTTATTGGTAAAAATGAAATTTTTGAAAATTCATTATTTGGAAAAAATACAGACTTACAGCTTAAAAATAAGATTTAAGGTAAGGGTTGAGGACCCAGAAAGACTCGCTGATAAGGTACACTGATCACATGCGTGATATTACGGCGAGAAGGATTAAAACTGTCATTCTCTTACATTTCCTGACAAGTAGAATTTGCGAGAAATTTCTAGAAAAAACTAACAGGTAGAAACTTATTGAACTATTTTTACAATCGATAATTGATTGGTACTCTTTAAAATTTAATTAAACTCTACGGGACAATCATAAATAATAAATAAAATTAAAAGATAGGCCGACTGAAATGGTGAATATCGTAAAAATCACAACCGAAAAAATGCACTCAAAAATATGAATATTCGACATATATGGGACATCGGAACCCGGTAAAGGTGATGAGGATGCAGAAGTGGAACCAAAAGAAGAAATAAAGCCCGTAGAATGACTAAAACTACACCATAAGTACTGAACGTCATAATTTAGAATTGTTTAGATATATGTATGTAAGAGTGTCGTTTGTCTATTCCGCGGTATTGTCGGTTTCACCTGATGACTTGGATGGATATGTAATCAGTGCTCAGAATTAATAAATTAATTGATTTTATTTTTAGAAGTACAGTCTGTTCAGAAAGAAAATATAATTTCCGTTGTTTTCTTGGACTGTGAATACAGACAGAGGAGGTGCAAATTTTGTGATACTTTGAGTGTTTCGTAGAAGAAGATCAACGCCATTCATATCATGGCCCTTCATCTTTTTCACATCAAATTTCTGTTTTCTTCGCAAATAAATAGGCGTGAATATTATTAGAATTATTAAAATGTATTATTGCAAATGTATATTGTATATATGTATAATGTAGTTTAATCGATGGCATTATTACTGTTTATTTTGCGTTATTTGTACAAATTGACAACTTGTCAATGTCTAAATTTAATTTATTTATCGAAGGTAAATTGTCTCTAAGAGGACTACGAGTATATTATCATTTTAGAATTGAATTCGATATTTCTTCAATAACAGTTTTTATCCAGTCATTGGTCCGACGGGAAACTTTTAGAAAGCATTGAAACTTTTGAACAATAGTCAAGCAAGTCTTTATTATTCTATAAATAATAAAAGCGAAAAGTACTCATTTGTTTTTAACTTTTTTCTTATTTTAAATGCAATAGAAAATAAAGGGCCCTGTTAGTGAATAATTGGATTATTGATTAAGAATTAGTTTTCTTAGTTTTTTGAGCCATGCCCACTTCGATGATCAGCGCCGTTACCAACGAAATTGTTACTTGCAATTCTAAGATTAAAAGAACAAAACATATTTGAAAATTTTGAAGTATTAAGTTTATCACTAACTGGCAAAAGCAAATTAAAAATAAAGTTAATGTTACTGTAGGTGGTTAGGGGAGAGGAGGTTTGTTCATTTGTCATTTAGAGGCACAATAAGATAATGCCAAGAAAAAGGTAGTTTTACTATCGACCAAAAGTAATTAGAATATATAAACCAACATCCACACTCGGAGCAACCAAATCGGCTCAATAGGTTGAGTTACGCACACACGTACTTATTTTTCTTGATGTACATATAGTTTATATAAATAAAATGTATGTTTTTTGAAAAAAATCATAATAATCATGTATTAATAAAATAATGGGATGTATATAAAATTAATAGTTTCCATCTGCAAGTTTAAGTATAATAAAAAAATATAAAGTTGGCATTGCTTAAAATGTAGATACATAAAAATAAGTGGGGCTTTTACATTTTCCTAGAGTATATTATAGTATATTGTAAAACGAAAATAAGTTTTGTGCACTCACTGTTTTTGATTGTATCAACACTAACAGGTGCTTATAGGTTGAGCGTATTATTACATTTAGAGTAACAAACGAGCACACAGTTGACCTGATGACAAGTGATTTCTGCGGCCCAAAACACCCACATTCATCCTCGACAAGGAATGATAATGCAGATGCGTTGTCACCCTTGACGACTGAAATGAAATGCCTTGTCACCAAAAATAAAGGTCTCCGGATCCCTGCACGCACTAGACGAAACAGAGTAACATTATCCTGCTATTTTACGCTGGTATTCTGTGAGGGCATAGTACTACCCCGGTCGAGCTGACCCATTCATTGTGCAACTAGAAACAAACTGCAGTATAGCTCTAATGCTGTCATTTCATGAAATATATGTATCTGCAGAATTGAGAATTAGATGCTTAATTACTAGGCATTAAGATGCATATGAATACTTTACTCTATCTATTTAAATCTGCTGACTGCCTAGTGATGGTTGGCTGATTTGCCCTTGTGATCTATCACGAGAATTTCAATTAACTGTGTACACTCATTAGCGCAATTATTTAATTGATAATAATATTTAATGCCATTATAAAATGTAGCAATAATAAATCATTATATCATGACTAATTCTAACGTCGTTTCTAGTTTGACAGTCAGATTAAAATGAGAAAACTTTGCTAAGTTTCTCGAATTATTTTACAGCGTTGTTTACAAGCAACAAACTCGCTAGGAATTTATTTCTGGGAATTTCATTTGAACAGGCAGTTAAGCAAAAGTCATTAAACTGTATTTAGCCAGCAGGTGCGATGTAAAGATGTTTTATACCTCAGTAGACTTTTGCCAAGGTGGATTTGAAAACAATTACCGGACATCGTGATTATTTATAAATAGAAATATTTAGAAATAATATTTAATTTATTTTTTCCCGCGCTAGGGAAGATGAATAATATTTGTTTTGTGGTTTTGCCATCCCGGTAAAGATGCCTCATACTTTAAAGTTGGTGCTCGATAAAGATCTAACTTGTCCAAAAGATTTTTCCAGCATCCACCACAGTCACCTCTTATCGTGCACATCCGACCAGATTCTGACATCAATATTACACAAATGAACAAAAAAAGGAACCAAGTCGCAGCATGAATTTGTCGGTTCTACGGGAAGTACTACGCCCTTACAGAACGTTTACACGCTTGGTGAGTGTATTGATCTGGATATCCAAACTAGTAGATTGGCATATCAGTTCTGAGGTGTTACAAAGCACCTTGAATCTTTATTGAGGTTGCAGTTATCACTTATAACCAGGTGAAGAGTGTCATTGTTGGTTACCCGTAGTTAGATTAAAAAAATATTTATTTACATATAGTATATCAATTATATTCTAGAAGCATTCTAACAGCCTTTCGTAGCATAGTATCTTTTTTTTTAAAGACTAGGTGGCAAACGGCCAAGCAGCTCGCCAGATGATAAGTGATTACCTCCACCCATGAACATCCACAACACTAGGGAAGTCGCGAATACGCTGCTGGCCTTTAAAATAACATATGTTTTCTTAAAGGCCAGCAGACGTCTGAATAAACGGAAATTTTGCAAACGTATATAAAACCGATGAAGTGTTAAAATTTCTTGACTATACACTAATAACGATATCAATATGCATATGGGTGCAGAGAGAGAGGCGTTCCCGAGTATTCACTACGATCTTAGTTCGATCAATTCGATAATTGATGTGACAGAGGTCAACTTCAACGGAGTGCTATTATTTGTTTAAACAATGTATAATAGCTGCTAAAGGAAATTAAACTTTATCATTGCCTTGACACATTATGAATTTCTACGTTAGTGCATTTTTGAATGTTGAATAACTTAGTGTTATTAGATAAGCATCTGATAGTATTTGGTAATTAAAAGTAAAAAGTGAAACTAGAAGATGTCACTGTGGTTGGTGAACTTGAATGATTGATCCCGTTCGAGTTAGGACCACGGCCGCTGAATACGAGCCTGAAATTGTATCATAGCGTTGCTATATTTTGTATGGTCGTATAAACGGGGACCAAATAACTAGTAACCGGGTATTCTATTTAAGTCTTTGGGAGTGACCAAGTATCAGTATATTGAATCTTTGTTCTTGATTAACCAAGTACCATTACTATCATACAAAAACTAGTCATACAAATGGACCTAGAATTTTCAAAGAAATCGGTGTATATTGGATAAATAAGCATAGAATTAAGAATTACATATTTTTTAAGTCGGTTAAGAAGTACGAGAGAAGAAAATTTGCGTTAATATCACCTTAATTTTGGCAGCACATACCAATGTGTACGTAATTTATTTAAAAATAATTAATTTATACAAATTATTGTATAATATTATTGTATATTAATATACACGTAGGGTATAATCTTACTAGTGTATTATAATATTATTTAATAGTCTCAACATACTTGGGAGACCTCTTTGTTGTCACCTGGATTCTGAGTTGAGTTGCGGGTCTAGATTTGATTCGCAGTCTATGTGAAAATTTGTGCAAGAAAACTTGTTGGTTATCTACTCTATAGGTTGTATATGTATGTCCGATTTGCCCAACAATGTATCACAAACTCGATTCATCATCATTAGTCGTCCAATTGTCTAGTTCAAGTGAACTAAAGAGGACAAAGACAACCTGGAATTACGCGATTGTTAACTGCACTGTGATATATCCGGCATAAATAATTAGTAACAAGTGCTAGGTTATGCGGTTGTCTGGAAGAGTGACATAGGTACAGCTACACTACAATTTTTCTGGCTGAATGAATGGGTCACCTCGACCGGGGTAGGCCCACGCTTCCTCACAGAATACCAGCGTAAAATAGCAGCAATAACAGCATAATGATACTGTGTTTGTCTGGTGAGTGCAAGGACCCGGAGACCGTTATTACTGGTGACGAGGCATTCCACCTCAGTCCTTAAAGGTGACAACGCATCTGCATTATGATTCCTTGCCAAGGATGAATGTAGATGTTATGGGCCGCAGGAATCACTTACGATCAGGTGAACTGTGCTCGTTATTTTCTCTCAATGTAATAAAATAAAATAAAAAAGGGTGATAAAAGCGCCCTATACTCGCTTCTTAAAGTTTTCTTTTTTTAATCTGTTCTTTGTTTTTGTGGTGTACCATAAAGAATATTACACGAATAAAAATATTTTCGTTAGGTGAATCACATTAACGCTACTATAATAATAATAATAATGCTTTATTTCATTCCATACAAGATTTCATTTTAGTTTTCTTTATAGGCGTGCAATATAATTGTTCTAGGCCTATATGGACCGGACCCCCTTCGGGTAAAAGCCTCCTCCAAAGAAATCCAAATTCCTCTATCTTTTGCGATGTCTAGCCATGTTTTTCCTGCTACCGTCTCTATTTCGTCTGGCCACCTGGCGCGCTGGCGGCCTCTCTCTCTAGTGCCTCTTGACAAGTCCACACGATCTTATGGTCCATCTATCGTTGCTATATCTAGCTACATGGCCTGCCCACTTCCATTTCCTTAGCAGAGAGAATGTTAAACCGTCGGGTATAATATATAGTTTTCTTACGTAATACTGTGTTTTTTACACTGTCCATTAATTTTATCTTTAGATAGCTCCTTTCCATGTTTTTCTGTGTTATTCTGATTTTGTTTTGGGCTTCGTGATTGTAAGTCCAAGTTTGGCAACCGTAAGTGAGGCATGGTAAAACCGATGTGTATATATAAAAAAAAATACCATTAACGCTACTACGCGTATTAAATTAATTTAGCTCTAAGTAAAATCAAACAATATGTGAGATAATGTTGAACTCGATACGGTGGCGGGTTTCACGCCAAATACATTGGCGCGTTGAAATTAGCCGTTCCATCAACAAATTATAATTTTACGTAGCAATTACTAAATGCAAGTATTAGCAAACTATCGGTGCGGTTAAACGTTCATTGATTTTTGGCAAAAGATATTGCATATATGTTTCAGTTAATATATAATAGAGTTATTTATTTTTTCTATATAATAAGTTGTTATGTTTTATTACTTTGTTTTATTGTAGCTTATAAAATGAGAACCACCACTTGTCATGTGTAGGCTTCACGGAAGATCAGAGTTGTGGCCCTACGTCACAACAATACCTTAGTGGAGATAGGTTTTCTTTATTGGGGGCACAACGAGTTTCACTTCTTTTTCATTTATTCATTATTCTTTGTTTTTCTCCTTTTTTTGCTCTCTTATCAAAAGAGAGTTAAAAAGTCCTTTTGTTTTTTTGTTTTTAATTAACTGATTTCACTATGTATTTTTTATGTGTGCAAAGAAAGAATAATAGTATAATATAGTTATTAGAATATAATTATTTTGGCAATTAATGTAAAGCAAACTATATTTCAAAATATATTACAGAGAAACTCCATTGTTTTCATTGACGGTATCACCTCACCTAACTGCTGAACCAATATTCTTTATATTTATATATATATATATATGTATATATATATATATATATATATATATATATATATATATATATATATATATATATATATATATATATATATATATATATATATATATATATATATATATATATATATATATATATATATATATATATATATATATATATATATATATATATATATATATATATATATATATATATATATATATATATATATATATATATATATATATATATATATATATATATATATATATATATATATATATATATATATATATATATATATATATATATATATATATATATATATATATATATATATATATATATATATATATATATATATATATATATATATATATATATATATATATATATATATATATATATATATATATATATATATATATATATATATATATATATATATATATATATATATATATATATATATATATATATATATATATATATATATATATATATATATATATATATATATATATATATATATATATATATATATATATATATATATATATATATATATATATATATATATATATATATATATATATATATATATATATATATATATATATATATATATATATATATATATATATATATATATATATATATATATATATATATATATATATATATATATATATATATATATATATATATATATATATATATATATATATATATATATATATATATATATATATATATATATATATATATATATATATATATATATATATATATATATATATATATATATATATATATATATATATATATATATATATATATATATATATATATATATATATATATATATATATATATATATATATATATATATATATATATATATATATATATATATATATATATATATATATATATATATATATATATATATATATATATATATATATATATATATATATATATATATATATATATATATATATATATATATATATATATATATATATATATATATATATATATATATATATATATATATATATATATATATATATATATATATATATATATATATATATATATATATATATATATATATATATATATATATATATATATATATATATATATATATATATATATATATATATATATATATATATATATATATATATATATATATATATATATATATATATATATATATATATATATATATATATATATATATATATATATATATATATATATATATATATATATATATATATATATATATATATATATATATATATATATATATATATATATATATATATATATATATATATATATATATATATATATATATATATATATATATATATATATATATATATATATATATATATATATATATATATATATATATATATATATATATATATATATATATATATATATATATATATATATATATATATATATATATATATATATATATATATATATATATATATATATATATATATATATATATATATATATATATATATATATATATATATATATATATATATATATATATATATATATATATATATATATATATATATATATATATATATATATATATATATATATATATATATATATATATATATATATATATATATATATATATATATATATATATATATATATATATATATATATATATATATATATATATATATATATATATATATATATATATATATATATATATATATATATATATATATATATATATATATATATATATATATATATATATATATATATATATATATATATATATATATATATATATATATATATATATATATATATATATATATATATATATATATATATATATATATATATATGTATAGTCTGGGGTGGTACTTGTAAAGGTTATCTTTTGCCAGTCGAACGATCTCATAGAGCATTGTTAAAGGTTATGCTTCACAAACCCTATACATTTCCAACATCACAGCTTTTCTCTGAAGTGAAGGTACTCACGGTCGGCCAATTATTTATTTTGAATTCTGTACTAAGGACTCATTCAGTCTGCAGACCAGATTTTAATATTTTCCAGAATCTAAGAAGAAAAGACCGAATTACCAGAAAAATTTTGTTCCTCCTATGCTCATAGACATATATGTTTTTTGGGGCCCTACATATATAAAAGAATAAGTAATGACATCGCCATATATACACTTACTCATTACAAATGTGAGCAGGTCCTCACAAGTTATTTAATGTCGTTGAAGTATGAGGATACTGAAACTTTATTAAAAATAAATAAGTAAATTTTACCCGGATGTGAATGAAATGTTTTTACAAACAAACAAATATATATCTATATCTATCTTTATGTATATCCCACAAACATATTTGTATTGTAAATTTAAGTTAAGCAAATATTATTGTAACATTTTTATAAATCATGTAACCTTCTATTGTACCACTCAATTATGATATAACAAGTATTGTTAATTCCTAGACTAGTTATACTTTGTGTGTAAGATTTTAAACTAAGATAATTTACTACTACCTCCTTATTGGGATATTCTTTCTTTTTATTTAATTAATCTATAGTTTTAATGTAACAGTAATTCTAAGTTTTATTTAAATTATACTTCATCCGGAGGAGGGCTTAGCAGCTGTAACACAGGTCTAAGACCTAGCACAGTTAAAGAAGAAATAAATGGTTGTAATTGTAATTGTAAATCAAATAAATAAATAAAAAATATTATTTAATAGTCTCAACATACTTGAGAGACCTCTTTGTTGTCACCTGGATTCTGAATTGAGTTGCGGGTCTAGATTTGATTCGCAGTCTATGTGAAAATTTGTGCAAGAAAACTTGTTGGTTATCTACTCTATAGGTTGTATATGTATGTCCGATTTGCCCAACAATGTATCACAAACTCGATTCATCATCATTAGTCGTCCAATTGTCTAGTTCAAGTGAACTAAAGAGGACAAAGACAACCTGGAATTACGCGATTGTTAACTGCACTGTGATATATCCGGCATAGATAATTAGTAACAAGTGCTAGGTTATGCGGTTGTCTGGAAGAGTGACATAGGTACAGCTACACTACAATTTTTCTGGCTGAATGAATGGGTCACCTCGACCGGGGTAGGCCCACGCTTCCTCACAGAATACCAGCGTAAAATAGCAGCATGATGATACTGTGTTTGTCTGGTGAGTGCAAGGACCCGGAGACCGTTATTACTGGTGACGAGGCATTCCACCTCAGTCCTTAAAGGTGACAACGCATCTGCATTATGATTCCTTGCCAAGGATGGATGTAGATGTTATGGGCCGCAGAAATCACTTACGATCAGGTGAACTGTGCTCGTTCTTTTCTCTCAATGTAATAAAATAAAATAAAAAAGAGTGATAAAAGCGCCCTATACTCGCTTCTTAAAGTTTTCTTTTTTTAATTCTTTCTTTGTTTTTGTGGTGTACCATAAAGAATATTACACGAATAAAAATATTTTCGTTAGGTGAATCACATTAACGCTACTATAATAATAATAATAATGCTTTATTTCATTCCATACAAGATTTCATTTTAGTTTTCTTTATAGGCGGGCAATATAATTGTTCTAGGCCTGTATGGACCCCCTTCGGGTAAAAGCCCCCTCCAAAGAAATCCAAATTCCTCTATCTTTTGCGATGTCTAGCCATGTTTTTCCTGCTACTGTCTCTATTTCGTCTGGCCACCTGGCGCGCTGGCGGCCTCTCTCTCTAGTGCCTCTTGACAAGTCCACACGATCTTATGGTCCATCTATCGTTGCTATATCTAGCTACATGGCCTGCCCACTTCCATTTCCTTAGCAGAGAGAATGTTAAACCGTCGGGTATAATATATAGTTTTCTTACGAAATACTGTGTTTTTTACACTGTCCATTAATTTTATCTTTAGATAGCTCCTTTCCATGTTTTTATGTGTTATTCTGATTTTGTTTTGGGCTTCGTGATTGTAAGTCCAAGTTTGGCAACCGTAAGTGAGGCATGGTAAAACCGATGTACATATAAAAAAAAAATTACCATTAACGCTACTACGCGTATTAAATTAATTTAGCTCTGAGTAAAATCAAACAATATGTGAGATAATGTTGAACTCGATACGGTCGCGGGTTTCACGCCAAATACATTGGCGCGTTGAAATTAGCCGTTCCATCAACAAATTATAATTTTACGTAGCAATTACTAAATGCAAGTATTAGCAAACTATCGGTGCGGTTAAACGTTCATTGATTTTTGGCAAAAGATATTGCATATATGTTTCAGTTAATATATAATAGAGTTATTTATTTTTTCTATATAATAAGTTGTTATGTTTTATTACTTTGTTTTATTGTAGCTTATAAAATGAGAACCACCACTTGTCATGTGTAGGCTTCACGGAAGATCAGAGTTGTGGCCCTACGTCACAACAATACCTTAGTGGAGATAGGTTTTTCTTTATTGGGGGCACAACGAGTTTCACTTCTTTTCATTTATTCATTATTCTTTGTTTTTCTCCTTTTTTGCTCTCTTATCAAAGAGAGTTAAAAAGTCCTTTTATTTATTTTATTTATTTATTTATTTATTTATTTATTTATTTATTTATTTATTTATTTATTTATTTATTTATTTATTTATTTATTTATTTATTTATTTATTTATTTATTTATTTATTTATTTATTTATTTTAAACTTTATGCACAAAGTAAATTACATAGGCGGACTTAATGCTAAACGCGTTTTCTACCAGTCGACCTGGCGGTGGTATTGAGAAGCTAGGGTAGGCATATATAATATTAAAATTGGAAAAATAACAGTTACTTTTCAAAATATAATATATATATATATATATATATATATATGTATATGTATCTATGAGGGTTACACTCACATGCTATTATTTCACTCTGGTATCATATATTAATATACATATATATATATATATATATATATATATATATATATATATATATATATATATATATATATATATATATATATATATATATATATATATATATATATATATATATATATATATATATATATATATATATATATATATATATATATATATATATATATATATATATATATATATATATATATATATATATATATATATATATATATATATATATATATATATATATATATATATATATATATATATATATATATATATATATATATATATATATATATATATATAATATTAAAATTGGAAAAATAACAGTTACTTTTCAAAATATAATATATATTCTCTGACAGTTTATTCAAGACATACTCACGCGCCTTCCTTTTAAACACAAAACGATTCTCAGCCATTCTGACTCCAAGAGGTAGCTCATTCCACAGAAGAATAGACTTATTCAGATAGCTAAGTAGAGTATGTGCATTTTGAATCTTTATTGTGGATGGGTGTATATGTTATAAGAAAGATAAGTATATTGTACAATGATTAATTATTTATCGATGATCAGTAAGAAACAATTTGATCAACTGAAGTGGAATCACTTATCTCGGAATATCTAACGACAGTTCGTCTTCCTATTGTTCTCGCCGCTTTTGAGGACAGAATAATTTATGAGAAGCGCGAATTGCTTTATTCATTTTATCTTTTACAAGTTTGTTGTTTAAGTATTCAATTAAAGTGGGAGAATTTGGGAGGGGGGGGGGGGTGTTTTTAACTGTTGCACGGATGGGTCGCCATATTTGTCGTATGACCATACTCTCATAGAATATCATCGTGAAATAGCACTACAAGGCTGTGGTACAATATATGCGTAATTATAAAATACATATATAAGAAATAAAAATATACATACATATATATGATATATATCTAAATACATAACCATTTAATATTGAGATGATTCTGCCAATCTGTTGAGAAATTGCTCCCGTACCTTTAACGCGTAACAATTTGTAGCCTCCCTGACTTCAGGAGGAGAGCATTCCAGAGAAGAACAGATTGAACAAAGAAGGAGGAGTGGATAAAGCCGTAATTATGAGAAGGACACAGAAATAGGAGGTTGTAGGTCGAGCGAAGATTTTATAATGGTTAGAGCCAAGGTATTGAAAATATGAAGCTAGATAGGAAGGAGGAGTGGGAGATGTCAGGATAGAATAAAGGGTAGTGAGAACACGCAGACCTCGCTGCAGACGAATGGGTAGCCACTTTAATTGAGAACAATAAGTAGACACGTGGTCATACTTTCGAGAGTTATAGATGAATCGAATGCAGTTGTTTAGAAGACGATGAAGTTTGTTAAGGAGATCTGCATTCAGGTCGTAGTAGCACACATCACCATAGTCAATCAGGGGAAAAATTAAGGTCTGTATAATCGTTTTTTTGGTCTTGGACGGGAGAAAGTTCCGCAAGGGATATAGAGCACGCAGGGTCCCGGTAACTTTTTGGCTATCATGAGTCACTTGTGCTTGCCAACTCAGCATTGTGTCAATGTGAATACCGAGGTCTTTAACAGTAGAGCGCATTTCTATAACAGAGCCATTAAAAATAATTGCGGGTAGAGCGATTGTCTTCAGCTTATTTATTGAGAGATGACTACCTATTCTTATGGCCTGGCACTTAGACGGGTAAACAGAAAGATCAAATCTATCAGACGACCAGCTTTAAACATTTTCTAGGTGTCTGTTAACCAGTGCCACCGCTACAGATACACAATCGACACTCGACTGTGAATATAGCTGTAGGTCATCGGCATAAAGATGATACGAATACTGAAGATTGTGAGAAATAGATTTTGAGATTAAAAAAAATTGAAAATAAAAAAGGAGAAAGAATACCGCCTTGAGAAACACCAGCATGTAGGCCACACCAGCTAGATGAAGATCCATCGATGCGGACCGACTGCTGACGCCCTCGAAGATGAGAACAAATCCAGCGTTTAGGTAGAGATCATGAAATGAGAAAGGATGGATAGAAGGATGTCGTGACTAATGGTATTAAAAGCGTTCGGAAAATTAACTAAAACCAGCACAGTGACTTTGGTGTCCTCCATGATCGCTCTTATATCACCAGTGATTTGAAAAGCGCGGAAACAGTACTGTGAGCGGGCCTGAATTCAGACTGCAAGGGGCTTAATAGGTTATTCTGGAGGAAAAACCACGATAACTGTTTGTGCACACAAGCCTCAAGTACCCTGGATCGAAAGGGAAGAATGGATATAGGGCAGGAGGAATGGATATATAGGTAAAAAAGGATTTGAGGTCTTGGGTAAAGGAATTATATAGGCACTACGCCAAATGAGTGGATAAGTTCCAGAATCCAGGGAGAAGTTAATGATGTGGGACATAGGTGGGATGAAATAGTCCAAGATGTAGACAATCATTCGACGGCTGATATTATCGAAGCCCACAGCATTGGATTTGATGTAAAGGATTATCTTGTTGATCTCATCCGTCGCAACAGGAGAGAAGTGAAAGGTTTCGATATTGTGCCGAGGTAAAGCCATTATGTATTCGACAGTATCACGTTTGATTTGGTGATCCAAAGGAATATGAGAGGTGAAATGGCGATTGATATCATCCAAACCATCTGTGCCCTAAAACTCAACAAGTGACTGTTTTCCAATACCCAGGGTCTCAACAAACTTCCAGATACAGCGGGAGAAGAGGAAGTGATATTATTAAGAATGTGTCGGCGTTTGGCATTGCGTATCATCTGATTACATCGATTCTTTGCAGCTTTAAAACATGTCCAGTTGTCATTAGATCGATCTTTTTTTAATTTACGAAAAGCCCGATCCCTGGGTCTCATCGCTATCCGAACCAAACGTGTCATCCACGGTGCAGGCGGACGCTTGATCTTCACTTTTTTACAAGGTGCATGTACATTATATAAACGAAGAACAACATCATTGAATGCATCGACCTTTTCGTCTACTGTGAGAGCTGCCACCACACTTTCCCAGTTTAATATAGATGCGTCAATGCACAACCTCTCAATGTCTATGCGATCAAAACAACGTAACTGCAATATTTAAGGTAGAGTTGAAGAAGGTTTTAGGACATAAGAAAGGAAGATAAGGTCATGATGGGAAAATCCAGGTGCAAAGCGTTGGCCATGGGAAGAGACAAGGGTAGGATTTGAGGTAAGGATTAAGTAAAGCCAGGTACTTCATCTTTTGCACTCTAGTGGCACCACACAGAGATCTCAAAATCCTCATTTTAGTCCAGTGAAGTTTCATCCGGTAAGACAAGACTACCGGATGGTAAGATACAATCTTAGCTTTCGCACTTTTATTATGAACTACTAGTAGTTTTCCCATTTTCTTTATTACATTGATAGTAATAAACGAGCACACAGTTCACGTGATGGTAAATGATTCCTGCGGCCCATGACATCTACATTCATCCTTGACAAAGAATCATATGCAGATGCGTTGTCACCCTTGAGGACTGAGATGGAATGCCTCGTCACCAATAATAAAGGTCTCCAGATCTCCCACAGTCACCAGCCGAAAAACATTTATATATTTTACACTGTTATTCTGCGAGGACGTGGTCCTACCCCGGCCGAGGTGACCGATTAATTCTGCAGCTAGAAACAAACTGCAGTGTAGCTCTACCGCTGTCAACTCTACCTGTAACTTTGCAGGTATCTTTAACTTATATATATATATATATATATATATTAGTTATATAAAGAAAAAGTTGTTTGTCTACAATAATAGGATAGGAGTAGGACTCCCCTAATTTACTATAATCATTTTATCGCAGAGCAATACGATGAAATGCACCGTTGTGCATACTCCTATGCTTGAAAAATTAGCTCACAATTAGCATTGAGCAAAATACTCATGGCCGGAATATCATTGCTGATTATCTGTTATGGCGTCGATAATTTCACTTTTATACATGATTGACAAATTGATTAGTGGTAAATTCCTCACTTATTTACACAGATGATTTGACAAATTGTGTAATATAAGTATGAGTTATATAGGGACTGGGATGACTGAATGCTGCAGTTTGTTACTAGCTGCAGAATGAATGGGTTAGTGACAACGTCCTCACAGAATACCAGCGTAAAATAGCAGCATAATGCTGCTGTGTTTCGTCTGATGAGTATAGAGATCTGGAGACCTGTATAATTGGTGATTCCATTGTACTGGTTCCATTTTAGTCCTCAAGAATGGAAATATTTGCAATGATTCATTGAAGGATGAATGTAGATGTCATGGGCCGCAGGAATAACTTACCGTCAGTTTAACTGTATGCTCGTAAGTAACATGCAATGTGATAAAAAAATATACATATCTATATGTATAATGGGTCGGGGAAAAAGTTTTTTGTATATTATAAGTAAAATCTCTTTGGTTGTACTGTTTGTATCTGGCTGGATTTTTTACACATCATTTGAATACACACATTTTTTGGACATTAAATAGATGACATTTAGAGAACAGAAAAATTTAAAGTAAAATGGTTTCCTGCCATTTCTCTATTGTTTTTCTGTTTGTGTTAAGTTTATTTAATTCTTATCCATTAAAATAAAATCATTATACAATTTAGCCTTAATTAGTATACAGTCTGCGTAACTAAAGGTCTTTTGACTTTTTGACTAAGGACTATTGAGCTCCCAGTACAACCTTTTTGCTCAGTGAGTGATTCATGGGAATATAAGTAAATGGGATGCTAACATGCTTTTCAAAATATAAGGGCTAAGAAAAAGAAAACATAGCAATTAGATAAATTTGACATCACATTACAATATAGTTTCACTGATTAACGTACACTGCAGTCAATCTTTCCTTTAACCTAATCTCAAACGACTTACAAAAGATAAGAGAAGAACGAAAACGTACTATCTAAGTTTGCGACAATATATGTGCCACTGTGATCATAAACTAACGAGAAGATCCAAGACGTCCCACGACGCAATAATACGTCACCATGACATGAAATACAAGTGGAACCTGAACAAACAAAATTCAATGCACAATTTCTGGTAAAGAACTTTTGCACCAACGAACTCTGAGATGACAATGAGCTTTATCTCTTTTCGTTTTTCTGCCATGCTGTAGACAGTTTCTAGCTGCGATAAGAATGTGGCAGCTCGACCTTCACAGGATACGCCATCATCATTAGATCAGTATAACACTGATGTGTTTCGTATGATGGGTGTATGAATGTGGCATTCCATTTCAGTTCTCACGTGCGACGCTATGTGTGCATTTTGAATCTTTGTTGAGGATGGAACAGGTGTTTATAAGCTGCAGTGGATATCATGGCCACTGTCATCACTAATCATCAGGTGAACTGTGTGTTCGTTTGTCAAGCCTATATTGTAGAGAAACACTCTTTTTCTTTTTTACTTTATTTGTAACGATGTTAAGTTCACCTGATAGTAAATTATTAGAGACCAGAATTAATTTACCGTAAGGTGTATAGTCATCTGATCAGATATCATGTCCCACGTTAATCCATTCTCGTTTAGGAACCAGGAGCAAGATTAATTGTCACAACTGAGATGTAAAAAAGAATGTCTTATTACTAGAATTTGTTTAGTATCAAGTTTCGTAAAATTAAGAAATCTATAGGAACTACCCACACTTATTGATTTTACTTTAGCAACACTAACTTCAACTTTAGGAAGTTACTAACACTATTATCCCGCGGGATTTTATGTTAACTTAGCGTTAGCTGAGTGAATGTGAATTCAATATATGTAGTGATACTACTGTATTACATTAACCACATAATGTTTACTCAAAAATTTAATCTTGTAATGGTTTTTTTATCTAAATCTCTACTAAAAAGGGCTTTGTTATTTTTTAATTTATATATAGGTATAAAATAATATAGAGTAATAATAATAGAGATTAAAAATGTAACTAAAATTTCGTTAAGTAAGAACTTAATTTGGGTTAAAAAATTTTTTTTGATAAACCGATAAAATAACACTTTTGTACTCTCGCACAAGGAAAGGCACTAGACGGTAGCATTCGTGCGATCAGTTCCGTTATTTATAGAAATTTTGTGTTTAAGTGTAAATCAAGGAGGTTTATTACTCTATTTTTCTCGATTTTGTTCGCTAGTATTTCTTCTAAGCTGAGTCGTCTTTTTAATTTAGTGATATATTTTATATAATATATCAATATGTAACACATACACACAAAAAAATGTATGTACGATGTATATGTTGTATGGTGTACTTTGATGGATGTATTTAATTGATTTAATAAAAATCAACAATTGAACTTTAATAAACTAGCCTAATGGTTTCGGGTGCGATCTGTGAAGCGTAAGGTTGTAGGTTCGAATACACAATCCACAATTAGGATATTGCTTTGAACCATGTATAGCCACACATTTTAAACTTAGTTGGAGTGTTTATCCGGATCTTTAGTTTGATATATATGTTACAGCTATCATTCTTTAAAAAAATTGGCCGTTCCGCCATTGACGATTTAAATCAGGACATCAGATAAGGTCGACAATTTATCACAAAAATATTTCAGGTTCGGAGTGTCGGAAAAGGGACTTAATATAAGCAGTAAAAGTAAAATGCTAATAACCTTAAAAAAATATATATCACGATTTTAAGTATTCGTAACTGAAATATCTATGTTTTTCTAGAAACTCTGTAGGTAAATTACGTGAAAGTAAAGACGTCATTTAGTTAACGTTTCCTTGAAGGCAACGGCGAAATTGGGCTATTATATAGATTAACCAGTTGGAACATGGACGCTGAATTTTGCTTTAAACTACAAGTATATTGCGTAACTTACAATTTATTTGTTATATTGTGTTCTAAGTTTGTAGTTAATTGCGTTTTATACAATATTCCAGTATTGTATATCTTACATTGAAGAATATAATGAACAAAGGGACACTTGAAAAAGAAACACTAGACGGAATCTTGTTTCTTAAAATACGCAGTATAATCAACCTACCTTTTGTTAAAGTGTCTGAACTTAAACTTTAATAAAATATCTCAAAGACTAAATATGAAATTTCTTAATTTTAAAATAAGAAAAAACATTTTCAGACTTCATCACGTTTCTTTTTATTATTACTTTGAAAATAACAAACGAGCGAACAGTTCACCAGATGGCTAGTGATTCATCCTTGACAATGAATCATAATGTGGATGCGTTGTCCTTCTTGAGGACTGAAATGGAATGCCTCGTCACCAGGGATCCGGAGACCTCCCTTCCCTCACCAGACGAAACACTGCAGTATTATGCTGCTATTATATACGCTGGTATTCTGTGAGGGAGTGGTCCTACCCCGGTCAAACTCACCTATTCATTCTGTAGCTGTACGCAAAAAAAACTGCAGCGTAGCTCTACCACTGTAGCAAACGTTTAACGTTTACATTAACTCAGATAATTCACGAAGAGAAAACTAATATCATATGAGAAGTAATAATTAACTCCTTATGTTTTAACACATATCTTATAATGTCTAAATGGTTAATAATAATAATAATATAAATATCATAGGTTCTACGGATATGTGATGCGTGCTAACAGATATAAAAGATGTATAGAAACTAATTCTTAGCCTTTTTATTATTTAATATCACCTAGTGTTATTCAGCTTGTTAACAAATTGTGTTAGAGAAAGTATGGGCCCTTGTTAGAAACCGACATAACTGCCACGTTTAGTAGGATAAATATCTTTACAAAAAATGCAGTGTTTGGATGATAAGTCTAATTTATTTAAGAGAATTATTCCGACATATCTAGGGATATGTGAAAGTTATTTGCGTGCTTTAGAAAAGTAGTAAGGACCATTTCATAGAGGACAAATGTCAAGAGAGTATTTTGATGACTCAATTCATTTGTTAATTATTATGTATGTGCGTGTAAATTTGAGTGTCATGGGCAAAGTGGTATTATCCAAAGTTAAAGTTATTTATTTTTTCAATTTGCTTAAGGTGTTACTTATACCAGAATCGTTTTAATAAATTATCAATTTAGAAATAAATTTAATAGTGATTAAATAATGAATCTAAGCATACAAATATATTCTTATCTAATAATTTTAAATTACCGCCGCGTTCAGAAACAATTGTATAATTATCTTTATGGGTTCTTAGTAAGATATATATTTTTTTATAAGTAAGAAATAAGTATGCCGCATTTCTTATTTTTAATAATATTTTTATCTCTGTGCACTATTATGCAATATCTATCCTAGCATTTGCAAAAGCTGAAGTTTGCATGTCTTATTAAATATTCGTAAGTTTGATACGAAGTTGTCCCGTTCTTGTGGAGAATTTCAAAGTTGTTTGTCGGGGTGTCAGCTTTAGAATTGTCTTGTATGTAGCGCTTATGTTGTATGTTGCTTGTTTAAAACATATTTTGCAGATTTAGTAAGCAAATAACATTTGTATATTGTACCATTAATTTTATACTTGTAATGTTCACTTGTTTTTTTCAGGTGTTTAAAAATATTCTGAAACTTCTTATGAGGTTGAATTATGCTTTTAAGTATTAATACTATTCTGTTTTTTAAAGTAAAGAGTTACTTGATCGGGGGAGGACTACGTCTTCACAGATAATGTAAGGCTTTGCAGTTTAAAGTTACGGTATTTCGTCAATTGACAAAAGGAAACCGGATATCAATTATTGATTATGAGCATTCTATGTTAGTATCCAAACGTGACATCGGTTCAGTTTCAAGTACATACATGTGTTATATAATATAATTTTTATTATGTTTCATAATATTGAATTAACGTTATGTTAATTTTGTTTAATTGCTACGTGGGGTACATATTGGATTAGTCCTATTAGGGCGTTTTATATCTTGTGATATATCCGTATAACCCTCTTTTATATAATGCATCCTTAAGAGTGTGGGCTCGCGTGCGCAATGCATGCGGAAGGGTAGTAATGATAAATATCACTGACACAATGTATTACACAGGTTAGCCAAATGTTAAAAAAAATGATCTTTTTTTAAATAAGAAATTGAGACGAGAACAATTGACTAGGATTTAACTAGTAATTTGTGACTTAGTATTTAACTAGTATAATAATCACTGGTACTATGGACTGAATTAAGACTTTCAGGATGCCTAGGTGTAGTACTGAAGAAAATTCAGGTAATGGGGAACACAACTTTATTCTTTCTCACGACCTTCTCATCCAGTTGATCGAGTCAGAATGTTCTATCGACCTTTTTCCACCTCCTAGCTTTTCGATAATTTTAACGACCAACTGACAAACTAAAGTGTTGCCAGTACAAAATATTCGAATCAAATCTTCGAACTAATATTTCTGCGTTCCAATTTAATTAAATAAGAATGTAAATTAACGAACCCTAACACTAGACGAACTGTTAAATGGCAACGTAGGTATAGTACTTGCCTTTGGTATTTATAGCTTACGCAAGCCATTAATGCAGAGCTGGAAAATAGTAGATCCATTATACTTCCTGAGGAATTCCGTACTTCATGATTTTCTATTTAATTATAATATACCGATGACGTATTTTCTTCAAGTAAAAACCAAACAAGATAAATTGGTTACTCAAAGAGGCATTAAAAAAATACTAATAACTTTCCACATTAGGTATTCTTATTTTAGTACAATATCTATCTAAATCAATCTGGTGGTGTTGACATTGAATCATAGCGGGTTTGTATAATTTTTAAAAAGAGAGTTTGAGGAATTTTTTAGGCTATCTTTTCTTCTATACTTTATCTCAGTCCTTTAGTTACGGGCTAAGATATTTTTTAGTCTATTGTATAGGATGGATTACTAAAAGAGGATTTCGGTTTCGCTTAAGGTCCCGATTGAACTAATTTAAACTTGGACGAGGACAGCAAAACGATGTGATCCACAGCGCTGCAATCATGTTAGGGAAGGCATTACCAGCCCAAGGACATGCTTAGGCTTAGCTGAAATCTCTGTGGTCTGTAGGAGATGAGTGAGTTCGTTGGGTTGGTTAATAAATTAAGATAACTGCATGTATAAGAGATTAATATAAAAAAAATATTTTGAATACATTTGAAGTGTGCCAATACGCAGTGGAGTGTGCCAACCAGTGGAGCTGCGTGGTGGAGTGTGGTATATACCACAGACAGGCACAGGTCTTCTGTCTAGAATATTCTACACAGAAGACCTGTGCCCAGCAATGCTGTTTAGACTGTTAGTTTATTTTAACTTCATACTATGGGAATTTTAAGGTTTTACCTATGAAATGATATTTCTTCATCGTATCATCCCGTCACTACTCTATGCTTGACACATTTGAAAATGATATTTACGTACTTATATTTTTCGTATTTTTATATAATTAACTAATTTTATTTGATTCCTTAATTAATTTCATTACTTGTTAACGTTAGTTGCCTTTTTACTTTGTTGTTTGTAACTTTAATTTATACAAGAATCTTCAACTACTTTTTCCCTGTAATAGGAGATTTCAATTCTTACCGCGTCAACTAAATAAACTTTATAAACTTTAGGAACAAACGGGATAAGTTCTTCTTCTTATCTGAGACCTGAATATTCTAACAAAAGTGAGTAAGAATTATAAGTTACGTAACGTGCAACCCCTTTCCATCCGAAGGGGTTGCTGCCTCGCGACGAAGGGACTTCATAGACGTGGCTTGGGTGCTCACGGTGAACAAAGAGAAACTAACACATGGCCAGACTAGAGCCTGGGGTTGCCAACTGCACTGAGAAGGACGGAAGTAGCAAATCTGGGGCCTATTGTAGCGAGGGGAGATAAGCTATTGATTGTCTTTCCTTTCTATAAGAGCCTGGAACGGTCGCTTACTTAGTCCTTTTGGATATTTATGTTGCCCACCAAGATGAATGGTTTTACTCCACCGAGAAGGGTTCTAATGGGGTCTTCGGACATGATTCAGCACAGCTGTCTGGAAAAGTGTTCCCATGGTCTTGATGTTGTACAGCGAAGGTGAATTATTAGAGGATAGAATTACGGAAGGATAATATGATCAAATCTTGTCCCTGACGGCCGTTATGAATGATAAATTTTTCCACATGCAGGGAAAGTAGTGTCAGGGACAAACACACTCACAGTTTACTGACTATAAGTGATTCCTACAGCCCATGAAACCCACATCCGTCCTTAATAAGAAATAATAATAAAGATTAATTGTCACCCCTGGGGACTAAGATCATGCATGCAATCCCTCGTCATCGGTAATAAGGGTCTACTGGTACCTACACTCTCCAGATAAACACAGATGCGTTATGCCGGTATTTTACACTGATATTCAGTGAGGGTGTGATCGTTCGTCAGTCACCCCGCAGCTACAAACAAACGTATCGCGGCCGTTTCTTTAAAAGAGTGCTTTATCACTCTTTTAAAGAAATAGAACAGCAAAAGATAATGACAAACAATAAAAACATTTGTATTGTTTAAATTTAAGTAACGTATGTTTTGTGTTAGGTGTTCCGTCCGTAGTCTCGACGGCGTTAGCCCGCTGCGGGGCGACGGTTGACCCCTGTGTCCGCCACCTAGGCCTTAGTTATGGGGGATGAAGGAGGGCGTGATATACCCTCCTCCGGCGGCCAGTTCTCTGGCTGCGTATTGGGACATCAGTGCATCTCTCTCTCTCCCTTTCCGCAGCCTCCTTCTGCGACATAGCTTGTTCGCAGAAGGCAACAACGGCGCTCCACGACCTCTCGTTTTCAACCATAGCCTTAATGAGCGCTGGTAACGAGACTCCCACTACTGTGGCGAGGTTTTGGCGCAGTTCAGCCCAAGCTGGACACTCTTCTAACGTATGCTGCTATGCGGCACAGGTACTTACCAAAGCACCCGTGCCTCGATAGCACCTGCACCAGCCGGAAGGTCAGGGCGCCGTGCCGCCTGTTCATCCAGTCTTCAAGGACCGGACGAACAGCCTCGACAGTCCTGCTGCCTGCCTAAGGATGGGACAGTCTTTCCTTCCAATTAAGAAGCAATGACTGTCGAACGTGGAACCTCCGTAATTCCCACTCCCTTGGTGAGAGCCATTCTCCCCGGAGTCGAAGCTCCAAACGCCAGTGGTAAATGGCTGCAAGGAGCCCTGCCTCCAGATCCCAAGGCATGGATCCCGCCAATATACACGCCACCTCGTAAGAGATGGTGCGATAACCTCGAATGACCCCGACTACCATCGCCCGCTGAGGTCTTCTCAGGAAGGCGATGGTCCTCTCAGTAAGGGCCTTTACCCAAATGGGCGCCCCATATAGGGCCATCGACCGCACCACCCCCACGTAAAGTTGACGGCAACTTGCATCAGCCCCCCCCGAGGTTGGCAGCCACTTTAAGGAGGCAGCCACTTTAAGGAGGCAGCTGTTCCCATTAGACGAGGGGCCAGGCGAGCAAAGTGCTCATGGAAGTTCCAGCGGCTGTCGAGGATGAGAACAAGGTACCTCATGTTGGAACTAACCTCGATACGGACATCACTAACAATAATGTGGGACTCCGGTGGTGGCGCCCTCCGAGGTCCGTGGAAACAGATAGCCTCGCACTTGGGTAGCGCCACTTTGAGTCCCAACATTTGGGTTTTGCCGACAACCTGTGCCACAGATACAGTGGCAAGACGGGCAGCCTCCGTATAGTTATTCCCCTGGGCCGTGACAAGAGTGTCATCTGCATATCAGGTTATACTCAGGTCTGGTAGGAAGTTACCCCGCAGAACCCAATCGTAGCCGATGTTCCACAGAAGAGATCCTAGGACAGAGCCCTGTGGAACACCGCACGATGTTTCCTTCCGACGAAGATGGCCTTCCCGCCCAAAGTACATAATATATCTAGCTGAGAGGTAGTCCCCAACAATTCGGCTGAGGTAGGGAGGCACGCGATGGAACTTTAGTGCCTCCTTAATACAAGTCCAGGGCAGTGTTAAAAGCGTTAGCGATGTTCAAAGACACCGCCAATAAAACTCCGCCTCTTGATACTACCTCATCCGAATGAGCCTTAACGCGATTGATAGCGTCGGTCCACTCGGAACCCGAACTACTGATCTGATAAGTCGGGACCTACCTCTCTGAGATGTTCAATGAGGCGACCGGCAATCACCCACTCAAAGATCTTATCAACCTCATTGAGCAACACAATTGGGCGGTAGGCATAGGGAGAATCTGCAGAACGCCCATCCTTCTTGAGGAGGACTAATTTTCCCGTCTTCCACTGTACAGGGAACCGACCCGACTCCAGACAGACGTCAAAGAGCTTACGGAGTCGGTTCCCTAACGCATCGATAGCCAAGACCCAGGCGCAGCCCGGAATACAATCCGGCCCTGGAGCCCTCTTCTTTCCCCGAAGCTTGAATAAAGCCACGCCGAGCTCCGCCTGCGATACACGTGGCACCTCCGCATCTGCACCTTGTTCCTCAGTGAGCCCAAGAGTCATTGCCAGTATCTGCACAGGCGCTTGATTAGGGAACAGGCTCGCCAACACGTCCTCTAAGAATCGAGGTTGGAGACTCTCCAAAAGCTCCTCTCGTGAGCAGGTCTTGGCTACTCGGATGGACAGCTGTAGGGTTTTAACTCGTTCTCTGTATGCCGTATACAGCTGTTCATCGACCGCATCGTTTTGGAGATGCCTTCTACGATGTCTGGTGTACTGGCGTCTGGCCCTAACGCACTCACTTCGCATAGCTGCAATCTCTTGAGACCACCAGTACACCTGACGCTTTGGAGGAAGACTTGGCTTGGCACGCGACATGCCAGCATCGCAAATATGCGTCATGGCGTCATGAAACCAATCCACCTCTACTTCAACTTCCACAAACCCAGACGGAGGCGCTAACCATGAATGGACAATAGAGGCCTCTACCAGCGCATCTTTGTTGAGGCCCTCTAATGGCCATCTCGTGGCTGACACTCGGGAGTACCTTCCTCTTGGACGACTGACACCCTGGGGTTCCAGAGTAGTATATATATCGAACCGAATGTACCGGTGGTCCGACAGCGTTTCCATTTCCTCCAGAACCTTCCACTCCCGAACGCAGCGCGCAATGGCAGGGCATGCAAACGTTACATCTACGATGGATCCCCCCTGCCTGCGCACGCATGTATTGATCGACCCTCGGTTAAGTACCGTCAGGCCGGTCATCGTCGCCCATTCCTCCAATGCCTCACCACGCGCATCTGTGATACGGGAACCCCAAGCTGCCGATTTAGCATTGAGGTCCCCGACTACGAGCGCTGGACGAGGGTGGATTTGCCCAAGGATTTCCCCCACCTCACCCAGATAAGTCTCGAATTCCGTGAGGCATCTATTCGGAGAAAAGTACACCCCAATGATAATTATACCCCTCCACTGTACCGCAGCATACCCCTTGCCCCTTGCTATCACAGTGAGGAGTGGGTCACCGGCAGCTCCCGACGATATGACAGCCACTAAACCGTCGACATCGCCCACCCAGTTTTCCGTGGAAGGAACGAAGTACGGTTCAGCGACCACCGCCACTTCAATCATCCACTGCGCCATGCTCTGCAGGAGCAAGTCCTGTGCACCGGCGCAGTGGTTAGCATTTGTCTGAAGAAGATGATAGTACGCCATTGGACTAGTTTATCGCCATTTCCTCCTCCCCACTTATGTGAGTGGCCGAAGTCCTTCCTGCTACTGTCTTAGTCTTCCTCGTGGTGGGCGGAGAGCATTTTTTGCTTCCTAGAAAATGTTCCGCTGGCCTATTTGCCTCTGCACAGAGTGCGCATTTAGGCACAGCAGAACACTCAACCGCCTTATGGCCAGGCTGGCCACAGCGGAAACAGTCATTACTGCGATCTACCTCTGCGGTGCATTGAGCACGCACATGTCCATTTTGTAGGCACCTATAGCATCGCAAAGGCCTGGGTTGGAGAACTTTAATGTGCGCTGATACCCACCCGACTAGAAACCGCCCTCCTACCTCAATTTTTTGTACAGCAGCCACTGGACAGCGCACCACAACACTGCCGGTACCTCTCGCTGTACGGTGGATTTCTCCAGCCTTAATAGTTTCCCCCGAACACCCGCCTCGCTGTGCAACGGCAACGACTACCTCCTTTACACTAGCTGAGTCATCCAGACCAGATATCCGCATATCCGCGCATTTTACTGGTCTGGAGACCTTCACAATATCTAGCGGAAGAGACTCTCTTAGCATCGTTGCAAAGGAGTCCGCTTTTTCGCCGCTAGTTGCACCCGGCCTTGTGACCTCTAAGATACGAGCTCCGGTGAGAGCCTGCCGGTAACGGAGGGCGTCGATGCCAATACTGGAGAGGCTAATTTTCTCTTTAGCCACTGCCAGTACTTTGGCGTACGTTATCCCCTTGCTCTCAGCTTCAGGCTGCAGAGTTATGACAACTGCCGCCGAACGAGGTGGCCGAAGATTAACACTTACTGATCTGCTTAGTTGTTTATCGGAGCCTGCTAACTCTGTATCAGCGGTCGGAAGCCCTTTCCTCTTTTTCCTTTTCCTCTTCACCACCGTCGACCAACCCTCTTCTATTTCTTTGGGCTCTAGAGGTAAAGAGCCTAGCACTCAACATGGTGCCTACTTGGCGCATAATGATGCTGGTTATTTCTTCCACTTGCATCTGTGTAGACGAGACCACTGGCACCTCTTTTCTTTTCGACGGCTGACTGCATAGAGGCGAGAAAATTTTTTTACTCACTTTACTCACTCTCTCTACTTCTATTCGGAGTTTCACCATCTCCTTGCGTAGCTCTTCTACCTCTTGCTGTAGCCGAGTGTTTTCCGCTTGCAGTTTTACTGTTTCTTCGTTGGAGGACCTTTGGTGTAATGCCTCTACTGCTCCTTTGATGGACGAAGCCGCGTCCTTCAAAGCTCGTTGAAATGTCCCTTTCAGGTTTCTTGATTTTGCCGCTACTGTAAGAATTACAGCGACGTTGTCGCGGACCTGGTTATTAAGGGCTACTGCAGTTCTGTCGTCATCTATTGGCAGCGCCAAGGCAGCTCTACTTTCATTTGCTCGGCGCGTCATTTCCTCCACTTCTTCCTCGGCGCTTTTATTTGTTTCAGGCAACCTCGGTACAAGAAATTCCTCAATTCTTTGGGTTGGAACCCCTGATTGACGTCTCTGCACCTCACTGTCACTAGACGATGCTGATTTCTTTTCTCATAATGTTCCCACGAGAATGGTAGGAAATAAACCGTCGACCCGAGCAGAGCCTCCTTGCTCGGGTAAGCCTAGGCATATCTCGTCAGGGGGTCGGCCGGTACCCTGACGGGGGCAACACTTGCGACTGAACTTCCCATCAGCCATGCTTCCTCGTGGCCCCGGGCGGTCAAGCCAAGAGCCCTCGGTCCCTAAGATACCGCGAGACGTAATCTACGACGTATCTTAGGAATTACGAGTTTTGTGACGGTGGTAGGGACGAAACTAGTCTTCCCTTACCAGCCCAGCGACCGGTTGAGGGAACACTGGGCCCATCAATCCTTAACCCTCCTTACTCAACCCTGTCTTCTCCCATTATGCTCATATTGAGCCATCTCTCGTGCCACTCCACTGTGCCCTCCGCTACTCAGAGGGACACGCAGAGCAGCTACCCCCCCTGTCAGAACATTAGCCACTAGTGACAACGTGTCATCACTAGTGCCCAGGGTGCACCGTCCCAGTGTTGCCTTTCCCCCGGATACAAGTATCAAGGAGAAATTCAACGACCAGGCGCTCGTGGAGGTTTTCTGACGTAATTGATTGAGGTTCTATATTTTCTTCCCGCAACTCCCTAGGCTAACGGTTTAGCCTGATATGCAAAATACGTTTTTAAATCAATGCTAAAACAAAATGTTAAGTGTAAAGCTATACGTGAAGTAAATACAAAAGAAATTTATAACAACATTTTCTTATAAAAAATAAGGTCTCTGTTCTTTGACATAATAAATTTAAAATTCTAATACAGTTTTCTTAATAGGCAATATGTTAAAATTTCAATTTATAATAAGTTTGTTTTAAAGTATTTCAGACAGTGAAGAAATTTTGCAGATTATTGTCGTAATATTTTCCAATATTTATTACAATCTCTTCTGAATACACCAACAAAAGAGTCTTCCGGATCGTCTATCGAAACGCGTTGATCAATAAAAATATACCAATAAAATACGAATATAGAACTGAAGGCATTCCGGGAGTACCCAAAACTTCTGAACGGTACTCACAGCTGAGTACACCTTTTCTTGTTAACTTACGTGATTCATTTAATGATCTAAATCTATCATTACAAAAGTTTCTTAACCTAGTTAGAGCTTCTTTATACTTGAATATCGGATAATATAATTGTTATTTTGACGATGTTTATGCAATTAATTAAATTCAGCTTTTAGTACTAAAGTTCAAACGGAAAAGCTCAGAAAATTCAGACAACGTCTACATCCTTATCTCATACTGCCATCACATATTTTTTTTGCAGCTTTAATAATTGTCAGAGTCATCTGAGCTACACTCTTATGATAACGCTCGAATATATCCAGGACTTTAAATAAATAAACCACATTATATCTGGTAAGATATTCATTTACCCAACTAGTTCATACCTGGTATTTGGTTCAACGCCCATTGCCAGCACTTTGACTGGTCTACGAGGACGGTAGTTCAGACCTCAGCTTACATAGAATATACCCGGAACATGCGGTAGCGGATACGGGTATATTAAATAATTAACATAATATCTTAGAACATAGGTCATGCTCTTACGATAATCTTAATTATCGTCTCAGTTTCCTATAGTGGTTTACTCAGCACTAAAATTAACTTAATAAGACAATACAGAATAATAAGATTTCTCTATATAGTATATAAAATAAAAATGCATATAAAAATAACTTATGCTATAGTTATATATGTACGTATACAATGCGGCCAACTTTCTTTTAACTTATTATTAAGATTACACACTAATTTTCAATACCTTTGCTATTTGCTTACCTATAAAAACTAAAATTAAATGTTGAGTAAATGTAAAGTAAATGTAAAAAAAATAAAATAAAAAGAAAAGTATAAAAATGTTTATAAATAAAACTTAAAAGAAGTCTTCTACTCTTCATGACAACAAACCTTTGATATCCCTAGTTCATTACAAAAACAAGGCTGTCAAAAACATGAAGTCGCATTTTGTTCAACTCGGAAGACAAGCTTCAGCGTAAAATTATGTTGGAACTTTATAAATTATTTTAATCACTTAGACATATTACGCGTGTATTTAGTACAGTATTTTGTCAGTTTTATAGTTAAACTAATTATATAAAGTTTAATTTACGCGTGCCCTTTTCCAGTTGCCTGTTTCAGTAAACGTACCGTACGTATTATTTTATATGATTTTCTCCACAAAATTATAATTCGTTTATTTACGGTATATGTTTTTTAGCCGTGGTAGCACTGGCTGGGCGCAATTTTCAACTGTACCCGAGACAATTAAGTTTGATCATCACTATTAAAAATAAATAAAAATGATTTACTACATTCATCGTGATGAAGAAAACATCGTGGAAATTATTGATAATAAAAAAAAGTTGAGGCCATATTACCTTACTTACAGTTTGACTGTAGGGATCATATCCTTAAGACATTCATCCTTAATAAATAATTAAGATACAATTGTTTTGCTCCATCCACACCTAAACACTAAGATGGATGCTTTGTTGCCAGTTATTTCGTTTCTCCACTTGCCACAAAAAATCTACAGCGCTAAGATGTTATTTCACTTTGGAATTATGTCTCAGCGTTTTCCGTATTTTACGTAGTTTTTATTAGGTTGGCAGCAGCTGTTCCGGTTTTGTTTAATTTTTATATTTCGAATACAATTAAATACTTTTTTCATTACGTTTAAAATTATTCGAAAGAGGATGTTTTTTTCTAGCGGAATCTGTCAGACAAAACATTGTTTTTTTTGTCTTTCTTTCGATCTCTTTCAAATGCAATGCGCGGTGTTTCGTTCAATACTGATGCAGAATAGTGAGCTTGGTTGGATAGATTTTTTTGTGTCGAAA
Source organism: Teinopalpus imperialis (assembly GCA_029286865.1). Classification (NCBI taxonomy): domain Eukaryota; kingdom Metazoa; phylum Arthropoda; class Insecta; order Lepidoptera; family Papilionidae; genus Teinopalpus; species Teinopalpus imperialis. The sequence continues at coordinate 563,111 of JAGSMU010000059.1, forward strand.
CCGGTTGATTTCTGCCAACGAGGTATTGGAAATCTTGATGAATGTTGGGAAGAAGTTATATACACCAGGGGATAAACATGATTGATTAATGAGTTTTTGTTAATTATTATTGTATAATAAACTTTAAAAAAAATAATAAAAAAACATAAGACAGCCCTAGAGCTACAAAGCTGTTTGTTTCTAGCTGCATAATGAATGGGTCAGCTCTACCGGGGTAGGGCTACGCCCTCACAGAATGCCAGCGTAAAATAGCACCAAAATGTTACAGTTTCGTCCGTCGAGTGCAGGGATCCGGAAACCTTTACTAGTGACGAGGCGATTCCATCTCAGTCCACAAGGGTGACAAAGCATCTAAATTATGATTCCTTGTCATGAATTAATGTAGATGTTATGGGCAGGAATTCACCATCAGGTGACACGGTGTGCTCGTTTGTTACTCTTCATTAGAGTGAATTAATTTTTTTTTGCAAATTCTCTCTATTATTGGTTTTGTGTTTTATGTATAAGAATATACCTTATATCTGACACAGTGTCTGAAAATCTGATCGTATAGCATATGTTTTACGTCGGACTACTGGACTATCGTATGAAATCCTCTATATTTGCGAAATGCTTGTCGCACAATGAGAAACCGTAGTTGATGTCATCTGGTGCCTAGCTGAAGCCTACTTTTGTACATTTATTAACACTTACAGTACTAATCCGTCTTTTCTGCTATATATACATGTCTGTATATATAGCACAAGTATATATAAATATAAATATATATATATATATAAATATATACTAAATTATTTCATTATTATCATATTAATTGCTACGAGCCCCACCGTCGTACCCTAAATCATTAGGCTGTTGACTATTTTTTGCTAAATTATAAATTATTATTATATTTACAACTTGAATAGTTACAAATATATATTGTTTTCAGGTACTTTGGCACATTTATAACATACCGTTTTAGTTTTGTTGATGTGTTGAATTAGAAGAATAATTAATTTAATTTAACAAATACGAGTACATTCGTTCAAGCTGCTTCGACCATTTCTGCTGGATTTCCTAAAATAAATAAATAAACAAAACTAATATTACTAATATTACCAACTAACCGTACTCTAAGACGTCTCCTTTTAAAAGCTCCTTTAGAGTTTTTGGTGTTGGGAGAAAAGTTGAAAGTTCGTATGTGATAATACTTTAAACAAAGTGCGAAATATATTATTGTCTTAATATATTTCGCACTTTGTTTAAAAGAAGCTCTCATCACTCAGATCGACTTAGTAGCTGACTCAGTATCTAAGCGCTCAATTTTAAATCACTCAATTCAATTGTACGGTACACGAGAAAACCGAGTTTGATCCCCGGCGCCGTCACCAATGAAATTGTTATAGCAACATCATAGGTAAGTTCATTAGTAAGAAAACCTGCGTTTGTAAAATAAAAATAATAATTAATAAAATAAAATAAAATATAAAAATAAAATCTAAGACATATGAAGTCCTTCAATCCACTTAGCGATCTATGCTCCAAGGTACTCTATGGGATTTTTACTCAAAGTTAAAAAAGGTAAAAGAGAAGTGAAAGTTTCTAGAAACTGTGACAAAGTTAATGTTAAAAGTGACTGTCATCCCATCTTTATTGACTTGAGAATTTTCCAAGAATCCTTCGAGAAAAATTTCAGTAAATTTTCGATAATACAGCGACCTTCAGCTGCTCGTATCATCTGATTACACCGATTTCTTCTAGTCTAGTAGCTTTAAATGAGGTTAAATTAGCTATATGAATTCTCTAGGAAGTTAAGATTAAATCTGAAGAGATTTGTGATTTATTATGTCCATATAATAACTATTATATATATATTTTAATAATATTAAAATTTATTGCCACCAAAAAAAAGAATACTTATAAATCCATCAACAACGAAGAGCGACTCGAATCGTTGATGGCCAGGTATCCGATTTCTTGATTCACTGGCATTGCGAAGAGATGATGCATCTCTATGCAGTTTTTACCCTATTTACCATGGGGAGTGTTCTGAGGGGTTATTTGGATTAATTCCAGCCGCTTAGTTTAAACATCGTACATAAAGACAACTCAAAACTTCATCCTCATCATCTTGTTGGGTGGCAATGCGAATTTCAGACCACTGTGAGCTTTACGCTAAATTTTCTGCACCACGCACAACTACTCGTACTCTGTGGAATTTGCTACGGGAAACCAAACAAGAAAAGAGATTTCATGAACTATTCATAAAGGCCAGCAGCGCATCTGGGATTCCTCTAGCATTGCGGATGTTCATGGTTAGCGGTGATAACTTACCATCAGATAAGCTGGTGGTTTTTTTCTTATTATATACATAAAAAAAACACGGACGTAAAGTTTTGTACCGCAGCCCAAACACATACGGCCATCCTCAACAAAAAATGAAGATGTAAATGCCTTTGACGTCAGCCCTGAGTATTGAAATTGAACGACTCATTGTGTATAATAAAAAAAAATACAATACCCGGATTATCAAAGATACCATACAACTATATAAACGACCTAAAGTTTTTAGAAGACAAATTAATAAAAATAAAACACAGTTAAATAAGCTTTCAGACAAATCTGGCAATGCGGTAGCAGATCGTGACAAGGTGTTATAGTTTTACGGGGAATTGTACACATCTCAATTGCGAGAACCTGAAGAACCAGATGTTACTGATGTCAGACCAAACCCTTTAGAGCGCTTGGATGAGGAGGATATTCCTCCAATTATAGCGGTAGAAGTAGGGTTGGCCTTGACCAGAATGAAACGCGGTAAAGCGTCTGGTGAAGATGGTATATACGTGGAGATGCTACAAGCAGGTGGACCTTCCCTACTGAAAGTTCTCATTAAACTCTTCAACATGGTACTGGTTCAACAAACCACGCCTCGTTCCTGGAAGAATGCTATAGTTACGATCTTGCACAAAAAGGGAGATAAGACCTAGTTATCCAATTACCGCCCTATCAGCCTACTCTCTCAGGTCTCCAAACTTTTCACTAAAGTTCTGTGCAACAGGCTAACGCGTTTCCTGGATGATTTTCAGCCCGTAGAACAAGCTGGCTTCCGGAGTGGATACTCCACTTTGGACCAGATTCAAGCAGTCAGGCAGTTGATGAAAAAATGCAACCGGCCCCTGTGTGTCGCTTTCGTAGATTACGAAAAAACTTTCGACAGTGTCGAACACTGGGCCGTGTTCCATTCACTCCATCGTTGCACTATTGAGAAGCGATATGTGGATATCCTCCAGGAGCTGTACAGGACTGCAACACTGCGGTTGCGCATGCATACGCTGACTCACCTCGTGCCCATACGGCGAGGAGTGCGCCAAGGCGATACTATTAAACCCTAGCTCTTTACCAACGTCTTAGAAGACATGATAAAAACGTTGAATTGGAGCAACAAGTGTGTTAATATCAACGGCGCTTATATGTCGCACCTGCGCTTTGCAGACAATCTAGTCCTGTTTGCCGAAAACGTCTCAGATCTCCAGAACATGCTTGCAGATCTGCAAGCGTCAACCCTGAGGGTCGGTTTCAGGATGAACATGTCTAAGAGAAAGATTATGACGAATCAATCTTTGCGTGTATCCAACATAATTGTAGGCAACGACCAGGTAGAACTGGTGAATGATTAGATAGACGATCTATGACATCGTTTATCCCTTGACAGTAGTCTTCAGGTAGCTGAGATCGAAAGACGTATATGACTGGGCTGGGCTGCCTTTGGAAAAGTTGACGACGCCTTCCAATCTAAGCTCTAACAATGCCTCAAGACCATGGTGTATAACCAGTGTGTCCTGCCTATTTTGACATTCGCCTCCGAAGCATCGACGCCCATATAGCAAAATCTACATAAAATTCAGGTAGCACAACGAGCTATGGATGCTAGGAATCACTCTGATGGACCGCATATCTAACTTCGAAATTCGCCAGAGAACCAAAGTCGAAGATGTGGGTCAAGTGGGAAGATGCGGATCATGAGACTGAAATGGCAATGGGCAGGACACCTGGCTAGGAGAGAAGACGGTCGGTGGACCAGGGCAGTAACCGAATGGTCACCAAGGCAGGGGCGCCGATCAGTGGGCAGACCATCCGCCCGCTGGTCGGACGTCAGGGCAGTGGGGCCGCCGCTTGAATCAGCCATTCGACAATTGTAAATAATCTCCTAGCACATGCATTTTAAGCTTGGCGTACTTAACGGCATTGTTATTAAACACGCTTCTAAATGATATAACATTTGAAGTCATTGCGTTCTTTGTCCATCGTATTGCTTTTCGCATAATGTTTTGCTAGTTTTATTTGTTTTCACTGAGTAAGTTCTTACATACCACGGTACCATGGAATCCGCTGACATGGATCCGCTGGATGCGTGATACCATCGATCGCATGCATACCTGCCAAGAAATGTCGCAATGGCGAAAACGCCGACTCTACAGCACGAGGCTCGCGGACAGAACTTGCGTGACCGGATGGAACTTCTGTTACATACAACGGTACCATGGAATCTGCTGACATGGTATAACCTACTAAGAAATGTCGCAATGGCGAAAACGCCGACTCTGCAGCACGAGGCTCGCGGACAGAGCCTATGCGACCAGATGGACCTCCTGCGTCAGTACTCGTAATTATGTATAACCTTCTGTTATTAAAAAAAGGACAAAAATGGAAAAAAGATATAAAACTTCAAATACTGAATGATCCCTACAAAGCTGACTATATTTTATCTGTTGGCAAAAACACAGCTGTGGCTTCATTTATTGCGTGCTCTGCAAACTAAATTGTTTTTGTTATGTTGGTGGAAACGTTATATTTTTAAGCACTGTTTGTTTGTTTTCTGTTAATAGAAAGAGGCCGGGGTTTGTAATTTAACACAGAAATTTTTATTTTTAATGCGTGAGTCAAAATTTAAACTTGTTTGTTTGTTTACGAAAATTCAAAAATTTTGATCAACTATTCATATATCAGCAACAATTTTAATTTTTAGCTTTTAATGGTCATCGAAAATATTTTTAGTGTTATACAATTAAAATTTTGTATTATGTAATTTTTAAGCAATGTATAATTCCTTTTTCCTGTAGACTTTGGAATCCAATGTCTTTTTTTATTTATAATTATATGTTCCTATCTTCTAATATCGTAGTTTCTAGTTGTAATATGAATGGGTCCCCACAACCGGGGAGGAACTACGCCCTCACAGAATACCAGACTAAAATAGCTTCGTAACTATGCTGAGTTTCGTATGATGAGACTGCACTCATAAAATAGGTATATGAAACAGAATATAATATACATAACATAAAAATTTGGGATGAACCTAAGACCTTATTACTGTTATAAGTTTTTTTTATAAAATTGAGAGTAACAAACGAGCACACAGTTTTCTACATTCATCCTTGACAAGGAATCATAATGCAGATGCGTTATCACCTTTGCGAACTAAGATGGAATACCTCTTATAAATTCGTCACTTGTAATAAAGGTCTCCAGATCCCTGCACTCACCAGACGAAACACAGCAACATTATGGTGCTATTTTACGCTGGTATTCTGTGAGAGCGTTGTCCTACATCGGTTGAACTGACACAGATCCTACGATCTGGATACCCAAATGCAGGAAATGGGGTGACATAGCATTTGCATCATGATGTTTCGTTAAGTCTGAACGTAGATGTCATTAGCCACAGTACTCAATTCAGCCTTAAAGTCCCGGGATCATAGAATATGACTAAGTAAAGAAGACTCCGAGTTTGCAGGCGATCAGAATTCCTGATCGTCCACTAAAGTGAACACAGGTAGGATGGCAACATGATGTGGTCCCAGTTTGCCGTAGCTGGGACGTATTTAGGCTCCATGCAGAGCCTCCGGGCACCGTTGTAACCACTGAGTCTTGGTGTCAATGGGTAGATATTCCACATAACCCTGTCTTCCCCTAGGAGATGAGGTATCTTTGGTATCTGTTTCCAGATGAACTGATGTCTCGTTAGTCATCCTAATATACAAAAAAATACCTAGAGAATTGTTCCTGAACAGTTGATATATTTTTTATAAACATATTAAATATTTTACTGCATATTAAGTTATTAAATTTTATACATATTAAGTTGTGGATAACGGTGTACACTGTACGATTAGTAAAATGTGTCATTGAACAGCTGTTCTAAATTTACGAATACCGTATCACTGTTTTCGACCCATAATGACATACGCAAGCCCCGTCTTTGCGGTCACCTTTCAACCTGGTAAAACCTTAAAAGTCTTCGGGCTGACAGCGGCCACCAGCCCGAAAAAAAAGCGTCACTGTTTATTTTTCCAATTAAATAAAAAAAAATAAGTGATTAAAATTTATCATCGTTATCCGTAATAATTCGTCTTAATAAAGCAACATTGTTTTAATAGTAGATTCAACAAAATGTCTCTAACAAACGCAACTGGCTCAACGATTACACCACAACATAAGGCACTTCGTACTTAACGTTAACTTAATCAAGTGATAAATGGCTAGCTATCGCGTTCGACTAATTGCGAGGTTTCCGCAAAATTGTAAATGGCTTGAGCGTTGTTATTTAATGCCGCACGGTGAGCAAGCTATACTCTTAGACTAGTTCTAATAAAGTTTAATTAAAAATGGTGAAATCTCGAATCTATTCATGATGAATAGATCGGCTCGATCTTTTATTATTTTGACGGTAGTAGAGCCACGCTGCATTTTATTCGTTGATATATCCAGAGATCTATCTACTAGTCATGATGCATATCATCGTCCTAAAGTCCACATGGTGTAAAATACCTGGTCGTTGTTATTTAATACCACACGACACGTAAACTAAAACTAGCACGAAAAGATTAGCTAGACCGCGAAAGGATCACGATATATAGCGTTAAACTTTGATACTGATAGACACACGCTGCAATTTATTTGTGGTTGCAATATATCGGATTGACAAAGTAAGGACCACGTCCAGCGTGTTAGATAGCAACATAATGCCGCTATAGCAGGAGACGTAGTTTCTGATGGTAATTACATCTCTCAGTGCTCAGGGCCAGTCTCACGTTTGACATATTGCAAGACGAGCAAGCTACCTATACATAGGCTTGTTCTATTATAGCTTAATTGAAAATATTAGAGCTCTCTACTTATTAACTGGCTGTATCACGTTAATATAGATATGGTGGTATAACCAATATGTTGTCTTGACCAGGAAAGGCCCGTTCCCTTCTTTGTATAAACATTAATATAGCCTCAGCCCTTGAATTGTGGCTACAATTGGTCAACTTGACAAAGGATCATGCCATTACAGAATACCAGGGTGAAGTAGGAACATAACGCTGCTTTGGTTTGTAGATCCAATGGTCTTTTTTATATGCGGAGAAATGCCTTTATCCGTCCTTTCAAAGGACTCAAAACCTCACGACCTTCCATCTTTGCTACTTATGGAAGGCCAAGATAACGCTCAGACATATTCGCCGCTCCACCAGTGAACATTGAACGGCTGCACCACAGCAGGGTTTTGTTTCCATATTTCACTGGTATTCTATGATTGAGTGGTATTTCTACGGTTGACCGGGCCATGTGACTGCTACAGATAAGTTTCAGCGTGACTCTATTACTGTTAAAGAAGGAGGTCATATGTTGGTCTAAGGCCTAAAATAGACTTAAACCCCGGATTCTTTATTACTGATATTTACCGTATCATTCTTGATAATAACTAACTAATCCATATTTCCTTAAGATAACCCAGTTAATGTTTGGAGTATTGCGCATAATACATTAAAAGCAAAGTGAAAAACGGTTGGAATATCTTTGAAATGGAAATCATGGAATAACTTTAACTTGAAACTGAAAACTAAGCGATCCGTTTATGTTTGAAGTTCTACTGAATTTCGTTCATGCCTCGCAAGGATCTATACAAAACGCTCTGTTGTTACATAATATTAGTTTATTATATATTTTATTTTATTAATGAACAGTGGTAGTCTCCAGTTGGGGCATGGATTGCCTCGACCTGGGAAGGACAACGCCCCCGTAGTATATCGACGTGAAATAGCAGCATAACGTTTTATTTATCACAAATTATTGGTTTTAAGTTCTAGTTGTGATAAATGTATTTTGCGTCATATCATCTAGGTAGGGGAAAATGAGTGAGTGCCTCTGTGTTTGAGGAGTTGTTTACGCACTATAATACATTATGTGTTTGGGCGCACCGTGTACACTCAAACTGTCATACAATAATTTAAAGTTTAATATACCTCATAGTAATTATCAGTTATAATAGAGATGATCCTAATACTTAACTTAGGTAAGATACAGAGTCAAAAGATAAGCTTAAGTTAGATGTACAAAGGATAAACTTCGCTGAAAGAGTTATAAAAGTCACACGAGATAAGAAGACTTTTATAGCAGACTTATCTTTGTCCTTTAGAATAATTACCCTACATCATTTTGAACCTAACTTTAATTTTATAATAGTTAGGTAAAAATTGTATTTAAATTTGGCTTGACTATTAGAATTTTTTAGATTGAATATTATAGAATTATCAGTGAATATAATATAATTTTTTATGAAGCTTAGGCTAAACACGAGTACACTGTTATGTAAGTATGTCTGTAAGTAAGTCTTTGAACGCGTGAAGGTAGCGCTCGGTCGAGTCGACCCATTCATACATTAGAAATAAGCCCTGCCAAATAGGTTGTGATTAAAGTTATGATCTGAAAATAATATAAGGTTTTTAGCTGCAAAATGAATGGGTCAAATCGATCGGGGTAGGACCACGCTCTCACAGAATACATACGTCAAATAGCAGCATAATGCTGCTGTTTCGTCTGGTGAGTGCAGGGATCCGTAGACCTTTATTACTGGTGACGAAGCGTTAGAACTCCTTCTCAGTCTCAAAGGGTAACAACGCATCTGCATTATGATTCCTTGTCAAGGATGAATGTAGATGTCATGGGCCGCAGGAATCGCTTGCCATCAGGTGAACTGTGTGCTCGTTTATTACTACCAAATTATAAAAAAACAAAAAGTCAGGAATTAGTTAATGCTTGTTGTTATTCCCGTCGGATATTTCCGGGGCTGGTAAAAGTAAAATAGTTAGTTACAATTTGATGTGCTGATTTACCACGAGTTCGGCGACGATAAAAATTATTACAAGAGTTATCTCGCATGTTAAAGACATGTGAAGTCAGTCAACCCGCAGTGTAGTTATTGTAAACTAAATATAAGTAGCCTTATGGGAGTAATATATGCAGGTTGTTTACTATTATTATTATTATTTCATTTCAATAATATTGAGCAAATATTGAGCCTAATGTTTTAGGGTACAGTCTGGTGAAACTTAAGGTCGTTGGTTCGAATCCATCATTCAACTATTATCGTGAACCATCTCCTAGCACAAGCATTATCAGCTTAGTTGGAGTGGTTAACCGGAATATTAGTTATGTTATTAGCATTTCTAATAATCTTAAGAAAAAGAATACCATGACTTCCTTTAAAGGGTATAATAAATATAAACAATAATAAATATTCAATATTCATTGAAACTCATCGGTATAAGCTAGCTAAAATTTAAACCCAGACGGACAGATCAGAAAACACACTATACGCGCAACAATATCTTACACCTATGTACTGTTTGTGTTAATAAATCAATGTCTCGTAAATCATACATGTTCGTTGTTATCTGTTTGCGCCGCGCATTTGTTTCGCCATTCGTCTATGGAAAGTAATATTATGTAAACAAATAAATTATTTCAGTTCGTTTATAAATATAAAACGGAAACTAAGTTGATACTAACTTCTTATTTTATCACATTTCCACCGACGATATACGTACATATATATGTCCACAGAATTCAGCTAGTGGTAAGTGATTTTTACGGTACATGTCATTAAAATTCATAATTCATTTAAATTGATTGGGTGCCTATGATCACCGATCGCATGAAACACAGTAGCATTATGCTACTATATCACGCTTGTGTTGTATTGATTTGGTCCTTCTTCCGTCCCATCGGTAAATTCTACCCAATGGTAGGAACCATTCACAGTCCTCCTAGATATAGATAGCTGTCAAGTGACCCTAACACTGTTATAAATGATACAATGTAATTAACGAAGCGAGGTAAAGTTACACCATATATAAAATATATATAAATAAATCCCAATGTTAGAAATAAATCTTTATTAAACTATTCTCATTCTAGATAAGTTTATGACGAACTGTGATAGACATAGTCGTAAGTAAAAATATCGTGCGAGTCGTTCTTTCTTCGAGGGCCATCGTACATGCAAAGTTGAGTGTCGTCGAGCAAGTTTGTGATCTCATCCAAACGAGATTTATACTTATAAAGTTCTTACGCTTTTCTCTGGATTCCTAATAACAACTTACTAACTGTTCAGATTCCAAGAATAAATCCCTTAGGTGTTTCTTTGAAGTAAAGACTTAATTCACAATAATGTTACATCTCAAATTAATTTTACTAATTTACTATGAACTGCTACGTGACCAAAAATTACTTTAAGCCTCACCACACCACACTTCGCATCTCAGTCTTGTGTTAGTTGTTGCAGATTACAAGTTTTGAGGCGAAACAGATATTTCCGGATTCACAGCAAAGGAATCTTAGATATCGACGCTACATGTACGACGAATTACAAATTATTCGCTTTTTTATATAATATTAGAGTTAAAAACGAGCACATAACTCACCCGATGGTTAACAATGCCTGCGGCCCATGACATCTATATTCATTCTGTAGCCCCGTAGATAATTGCCCACGTAATGCCTCGGTTATCAAAGGTAATACAGCAGCGTTATGCAGCTGTTTCACGCTGTTCTTCTATGAGTCGCCTTCCCCTGTCGAGGCAAGCATTTTGTTTAAAGAATAGGTGGCAAACCAGCAAGCAGTTCGCCTGATGGTAAGCTATTACCGCTGTCCATGAACATTCGCAATACATCATGCTAAATATAATATGAGGAATATAAGAAAGAATATATTATTGTTAAACTGTTAAGCAGGATTCTAGAGGCAGGATCCTCTTCCATCCAAAGATACATCAAAAATCGTCTCTCTCACGATCTCCCGCAGGTCTACTCTTTCACATACATCTCTTTCAACTTACGAATAAGTAGGCAAAGTTTTATCAAACACCGGAAAACCTAAGAGGTTGTCTGTACGTTATCGTTCTGAGTATAAAATGTATTTGATATGCTTCTAGTCTTTACTTTTGAATTATTATCTATCAAAATGATGTTTATTTTTTATTCCGTCTACTTAATAGAAAAATATTTAACCCGCCTAACAATTCCAAGATATGATTTTTTCTATAAAATACATTTTAAAATTAAATCTTTTAAATGGGATGAATTGACATAAAAGTATACATGTAACTTCACATATTAAATAATTTATTATATTGAGGGTGACAAATGAGCACACAGTTCACTCGTTGGTAAGCGATGCCTGCATCCTATGATACCTACATTCATCCTTGATAAGGATTCATAATGCAAACGCTTAAGTATTAAGATGGAATGTTTCGTGACCAGTTATTAAGGTCTCAAGAAATGAAACACGGCAGCATTACGCTGGTTTATTAAGTAACTCTTAAAAAAAACAATAATAAAACTGTTAAATTTGCACACGAGCTTATTTTTATCACACCTAGGCACTGGTTTCTTTTTAGGTATGTTCACAAACTAACTTATTATTTTAGATACCAAACAGCTTAACAAAATGAAAACAAAGAAAATTAAACATTTACAATTTTAGGTAACAACTTTTCTAACGTAATTTTAAAAAATACTCAGAAAAATATTAAAACGTTTTTTGGTACTTACCCTGTCACTTTTTCATAAACTGCAGAAATATATGGGTACGCTATTAACTAAGCATTTTGTAAATTCTTTTTCTATCACTTTATTTTAATTCAATTTATTATATATATGTATATATATATATATATATATATATATATATATATATATATATAATTATTAAGGATAAAAGAAAGAGTAATTGGTAAAGATAGTTACAAAGTCAATAGTTTTAAATAGTCAAAAATAAATAAAAAAGAAGATATGCATGTAAAACTAGCAACACTCATTGATAACCTATAGTCAAGGTCCAACGCACAGGTCCTTGTAAGAACATATGAAACAGTACGGACACAGAAATGTTAAGCAAATTTTTGTAAAGATAAATTGCCTAATATTCCCGTGTTTTTTACTTTAAACTCCAGAGCACACCTGACAGACTGAATGCTAATGTCCCGGCGTCTCTTGCTCAATGGAGTTTCGTCTTTCTGGTAAGGCTTGAAAATAGCCTAAAATGTTTCAAATTTAGAAAAAACAAGTAGATTCTCCAAGCTGGGATTAAAATCAATGTCGGAAAAACAAAGGGAGTGCGATCGTTCACATCAGAGAGTATTCCACCAATTTATATTTTTTACGTGTTATTCCACATAAATCTAACAGAGCTTGTTACTCGCCAATATACTAATTGTTTGCGGCTAGAGTTACAGTTTATATTTGTTCAACTAAACATATTTGAGTAGAAACTTCATAGTGATACGCTATGGTAGAGCCACGAATGAGTCGGCTCAAGTTGGGAAGGACCACTCCCTCACAGAATATCAACGCAAAATAGCAACCAAGAGTTGTCTTGTTTCGTCTGGTGATTGTAGCAATCGAGAAACCCTAATTATGGTAACGACGCACTCATCTTAATCCTAAAGTGACACGTGAGGTGTGGGTGACAACGCATCAGCATTATGATTCCTTATCGAGGATGAACGGTGTTATTGGCTGTAGGAATCACTTATCGTCAGGTGAACTGTTGCTGACAACCTCATTACAATAAAAATAAATTTAAAAAATATTTTCTTGATCTTTCCGCAAAATCGACCAGAGCGTTACTCCTTCCGTTAGAATTCAAATTAATTAAAACTTTATTCCTCTTAACTAAATTGTAATAATAAAAAAATATATTTTAAAAATAGCATTCATCAAATAAAGCTTTTTATTTAAAAGATTGACCTTAACATATAATTTATTAATAATTGATAAATTATATAAACGATATTAATAAAGTTAAAATTATTACGATCAGCTATGGAAGTCCGGAGTCCGTCAGGGATGTAATTTAACCACTACTGTTAAATGTGTACACAGAGCTCTGGACAGATGGCATCACGATCAGTGGCTTGAAGATCTCCAACCAGCGATATGCAGGTAAGATGTAGATACCACTTTGTTTGCCACTGGGTACAGCCCAGCATATAGAAGAAGTTCTCGGCAAGATGGCACGCGTTAGCTTTATGTTTGGACTTAAGATAAACCGGAATAAAACAAAAATTTTCAAAAACTACAGAAATTGCTAATTGTGATGTGGATCATACATTTATCTGGGAGCCTTAATTACATAAAACAATGGATGTGTCAACAAAGTGATGAGGCGTATGGCAATTTTTAGGCCTGCAATAGACAAGTTAAGGAAAATATCGAGGAATCGCAACATATATAGAATCACAAAAATCCAGCTAGTTCTTAGGCACTTGTATTCGCCATATTCTTGTACGCCGCAAGACGCAAGCGAAACGTGGACCCTGCGGGAAGTAGAGAAGAAAAAGATAGACGCCCTAGAGATGTGGTGCTGGAGGAGAATGCTCGTATCATGGACTGAATTGCGTACTAACCAGTCTAAACTTCGAGAACTTGGCATCAAGCAGCGTTTATCATTTTTGGTACAGTCTTGTATCCTCACCTTTTTTGGTCAAGTATGCCGTCTAGGGGAGATGGCTATTGAGCGACTTGTGGTCCAGGGAAAGGTTGAGGGTACCTGGCCACGAGGAAGATCGCCTATGAGGTGGACTGACCAGATAAAAGTAAATGGCTCATTATCACTATATGAATGCACGAGGAAGGCGGCCATCAGAGAAGAGTGGCGGCGTGTTTTGAAGCTTGCCACCAACACCTGAAGTGATGATCACGACTACTCTGTCAAGAGTGATACCAACGAAGAAGAAGCTATGGAAGTAGTAAAAATTCTTTATTCCATAGATAATCTTTTTACCTAATGAAGGATATTCTGAAAAAATGATCTAATACCTTTGTTAAGCTTCGGACAACTAAGAAATATAGGCTAACTGTATGCTGCAAAAGAAAGAATAGATATTTACAGGATATAGTCATCTTTTTGAATAAACATAAAATTTTTCTGTTTTTCTATATCTAGATTCGGTATAATAATGCTTTGCTTGCGGCAGGGTTTATATTAATGAAATGTCTGGAATATTTTATTACGCTACTTACTTCAGCTCAAACCTTGCTCAAGGGCATTATCCGGTACAGTTTTCTCTTTATAATCGTTGTATATCTTTCCTTTAAACCTTACTTTTGTGATTATGAATAAACGATAACGATGTTGTTCCCGTCGATTCCTGTATCACGCAAATTAGGGACGATAAACAAGCACCCATATGCACCATTCCACTTCCATTGTCGCTTTTCATGAGATAGAATGTCTTAGTGATAGAGTCACCAATATGAAATTAATGTATTTCATACAAAAAGGCAAATTATTCTAATCTTTTGCATTTAAAACAAAGAAATGCATTTGTCCAAATGCAAAGAATATTCACAACGAACCGAATGAACACAGGGATGGAAACTTTATAATTAAGTAAAAAGATTAAGCTAACATTCACTTAGTTATCGATGTAATACACAATAAGCTCTTACCAAGAGGAATACGATAGCATCCATTAAAGCGGAATGGCTTGCCCGCGGGAAATAGCAAGGCGAAAGTAAACAATATTTTCTTTCCTAATAAGTGTTCTGTACAGGAAAATGGAACACGTTGATATATAATGCAGATAATTTCTATAAAATTGAGCCAATAACATTATACGTATATTTTTGTTGAAGGTATTTTTCAATAAAACAGTTTTATTTTTAATGGTAAAACGTTTTAAATAGCAACACATATAGACCTTAAACTCAAAGTTATGTGGGATTATATATTTTATTTTGAAACGTACTATTAACGATCTTGTGTTGTAGAAGTTAGAGTACTTGACTACTGCGTCGTGGGTCCTGGGTTCCCTTCTCAGCCGAGGAATAATATTTACATAAAAATATGTTAGTATTCGAATCAGGGCCCACTAATAAAGGTATCGGCTGAGCGCCTTAAGTGCTCGGCTACCTTTCAACCCGGTGAAGCTGTAAAAGACTTCGGCCTAACAGTGGCCATCAGCCATAAAAAAAATTTGACTCTTCTTATCATATTGTAGCTGATTTTGATTGGTTTACATCGCTTGCGTAAATGTTCACGGTACTATAAATTAAAATGCAGTTGATTCCATTTGGTAATGACAAGAAGATATCGCCGTTGTCGAAATTCACCAGGGAGCTTTCACTGATAATAAGTGACGTATTAATTAGATAGAGACTAATGTAATAAAATAAAAAATGATGTATTAATGGGGACCAGGATCGATCTCGGTGCCGGCATCGGATAATTGTAGAGATATAATCATACTTGTACTTCAATAGTGGTAGATCCACGTTACTTGTATCTATAGGGAACAGGAATGGGTCAGCGCGGCTGGGCAGGGACAATGCCCTCACAGAATATCAGGGTGACTTAGTAGCACAATGGTGCTTTGTTTGATTTAGTATGGTTTGGAGTATAGAGATCCAGGGGTTTTCAGGGGTGACAATGCTTATCTTGAATATTTGATGCGGACAGGTGTCATATCATTAATTAATATTATAAAAATAATAAAATTTTCGCTGTTTTTTAAAGCAGTAATTGCAACAACTTGGCTATCATAGAGTATGAGAAAATATTGTACTGTGAGGTCAAATTGACTTTTAAAGAGATATATTTAATATACGAGTATATCATTAAACATTTAAAGGGACGAAATGTTAAAATGTTCACATAACTCTAAAAAATCTACATCCATAATAATTTTCCTGCAGCGCTTTCAAGTGAAAATAATAAATTAATGTTAGAAAAAGCTTCGAATTTAGCTTCTTTATAGAAAATCAGAGTAATATCTTCCGATTTCCTCGTGTTATTCGCACAAAATTTTGGGGAATTGCTAAAGTCAAGTTAGCTATTTCAGACGTTGTGGTATAATTTTATAACTCTATTTTTAATATTTATCTATTACATGATAGGTTTTTGTACTAAATTTAATACTTATAAAAAATTGTAGAATTTTTTTATATGTTTGGCCACTTACACTCATATTTAAATTTAATAGTCGGTATAGGAGCATTCTGAATTTGAGCATCAGTATCAAAGAGATTTTAGAGTTTTTTGTGTTATGTATTTGAGTGAGAATTAACTGAGGTATAATATTTTAGGGCTTCGTAAATTAAAGTATGTGCATGAATATATAATTATATGAGTCTGAAAAGTTAATTAAATATTTCACCCAGCGGTAGAGTCACTCCACTGCTTTTTACTAGTTCATTTTTCAAGGGTCGGTTTGACCGCGGAAGAACCATGCTTTTACAGAATACCGACTGAACGTGAAATACTGTAGTACAACGCTGTAGTTTTTCGTTTGGTGAATGTACGGATTTTGTAACACGGTTACTGTATCTGAAGTATTTAATAATAATAATAATAACTCATTTAATCGATCCAGCACCAATAATACAAAAATTAAAAAAAGAAGAATTAAACAATAGATACAAACATGAAAAACAAATCATAAAGGAAATGTACACACAAAGAAAACAAAATAAAATATATTATTCAGTTCAACAAAAAATTAAATAAAATAAGTGTAAAAAAAATATTCATGTGCTATGAATATTTTTTTACATGCATAACATACTCGTACCAAAAAAACCGACGATGCTCAATGAACAAGGTTCCAGCTCAGTATTCTGTTGACCTAGGCTAACACTGGTATTCTGCTGGTACCTGACTACTTCCCTATGTTGTAAATAACTATAAGACGCATGCTCTTTTAACTTTTTTATAGTTCATAGATTTTTCCAAATAATTTATACATAAACCAATTTGTACTCTAAACATTCTATTGTTATTTGAAGTTACAATATATTGCATTATTCATTTAACATTCTGACAAAGTACTTACGACAGTAATCAGTGGTGATAACGCATCTGGAATGTTTCTTGAGGGTCTCTTATCATCAAGTAAACTGTGCTTGTATCGCACCCTATTTTCTAAAATAAAAGAATGTAGAGCCCTTTGCATAGTTCTTTTTTTACTCGGTAATTAAAAAAAGAAATAAGGATTAAACGTGTGACTTAGTGAAATAGGAACCGTACAACCGTACAGAATAGAATACGATGATAAATTTTAATTAGAAGTAATTAAGTAAAAGCTTTTGATTTAATATATAAAAGCATATTAAATTTTGTTGCTTGTGTTTGTAGCGCATTTAATTAAAAGATAACTAGTTCTTTGAAAGTGCTTTGTGGAAACAAACAGATTACATACGTCCAGACGTGTCCAGTTTCAGTTGGAAATTATTTACTTATAAAAACTCATAAAACGTTATTTATTATGTGATTTTTTTTGTTATTTTCTATAGCTATTATATATTTTTTTTAATATTTGATTGTATTTACATTATCATTTGCTGATTGATTTAACCAATGTTTACATCGGGAACAAGTGTGAGATCCTTTTGTATATCAGAACTAAATAGCGTAAAATTCATTTAAATTGATTTTAACTAGATGTAATTCAAACTTACACTCGTTTAATCGAGAGACTATTGTATCATCAAAACAAAATACGTGGTTACTAATATCAAATTAATTCTATTTTCTCATATTTTGTTTTTTATTTCACCGGTGTTACATACAAAAAGAAATTATAACTTATGGATTGCAAAATATGCGTCAGAAAACACTTCGTAAACTTTTCGGCTTTCCACATCAGGCATAAAATACTTGATGAATGATTACAGTGGTGAGCGAAAAGCTTAGAATGTTAACACGGCCTTAACTAAAAAGAAGAATTCCGTTAGCTAAAGTTAAATTAGAGCAATAAATTATAATAAAATTCAGCAGCATTATAGAATTATTCAAAATTGTTTTGTTGGGACTGTTTGTTGGAAATATCTAAGAAAAAAGTAATAACCACTTAAAGAAATATACAAGTGGAAGCTAGGATTATATGATTCAAAAATAAATGTTAAATGTCCTACAAATATACTAATAGGCTCCCTCGCCTCTAGATGTCGACTGAGTGGCCTAAGCGCTTAGGCCACTTTTCAATCTGGTGACACTGTGAAAGCCCTCGGGCGAACAGTGGCCATCAGCTCTATGCATGGATGCAAATTAGGGACTCTACGTCCAAGAGTAGATTGATTTCCGGCACTCTTGAAACTTCCATACAGGGCTCTAGTAATTATGTTTAAATATTGCGAACAAATCCGGGTCGTCGTAATGGTTCTTCGCATTCCGCTTACAGACCTATATAATAAATTTTATGTGAAAACACGATTATCTGGTAGCGTAAAAATAAAACTAAATCAAGATTATAGTTCCGTAGATATCGCCATCGCAGATATAAATAATAATTTGCTGCCGAAAATAGTATCTAACTATTTTGTCAGAACTTCAGATATATATAAGTAAAATGAGTTTATTAAAGAATGTAGAAACGAAATTAATACGTTATTTATGAATCTTACAATAAAATAAAGGTAAAGCATATACTATAAATAACTTTCAGTGAAAATAGGTTGACGATTTATTTTTATAAAGCGGTCTATGTTTGGCTATAGGTGAAGTTATGTTCACACTTAAATCTGCCCAAAACCATACTTATTTTAACTATAGATAATAAATTCCTGCGACAGCCATATAAACAGTTTTAAGGTATACTTCTATGTAGAACATGAAAGAATCGGCTTAACCTGGAAGTACCATGCCCTTATGCCCATACAAAATGCATTTTTTTTACTATCGGGGATGACGAACGTATAGTTCACCTCTAGGTGATTCCTACGATCCTTGGCATCTACGTTCATCCTTGATAAAAATTATAATACGTTATCATCTGAGGACAAAGATGGAAAGCTTCGTCTCCAGTAATAATAACTCCCTGATCTTTGCACCCACTAGACGAATTACCGCTCCCGTTTCACGCTGGTATTGTGAGGATATTGTCCTTTCCCAGCCGAGGTGACTCAACCATGCTGCACAAAGAATCAAGATGCAACGTGGCTATACCAGAGTTCCACGTGTAAAATAGCATAACGCTGTTGTGTTTCGTATTTTGAGTATAGGAGTCTGGAGACCAAAATTACAGGTAACGAGGCATTACATCTCAAAATTCAGGGGTGACAACGCATGTTACAGCCATGGTGAACTGTATGGTCAACCCTAATCCAAAACAAAAAAAACTTTAAGGATTGGATACATACTTATCATCTCGATGGTTGGTAATCTGCCACTGTGCAATTTACGTGAAATTTTCTGCCGTGCAAAACTATTCTGTGGGACCTTCAACGAAAGCGCCCTCACTTTTCTTGAAGGCCAGCAGCGCATTTGCGATTCCCCTGGTGATGCGGATCTCCATGGGCAGCGGTGATCGTTTATCATCAGGTGAACTGCTTGCTATAATAATAGTTTGCCACCTATCTTATATAAAATAAAATTAGGTTCAATTACTTATGTTTTGGGCCTGGATAAGAAGTATGTTTTTTAAAAAAAATCCGAACATTTTCTTAAAATGAAACTATTTAAAGAAATCAGTGAAGAAAATGTTCGGGTTTTTTTTAACCTTAATTTTGTAGAATGGCAGCATAACGAAACCCAAAAGTTAGTAGTTATTAGTTTTCAGAATCGAAATTCGCACTCACCGTTCACAAGATTAATCCGTTATTTTTTATCAGAACTTTTTGCACTATCCAAAAAATATTGAAAATACAAAAGATAGATTGTAAAGTTTCTACAACAAATATTTGCCAATCTGATGGCAGTTCGGTGCGTTTTGAGTGTAATATGCTAGTTTTACAAGAGTACTCTTTTATAAAAATTTAAAATCATAATATTAATTTGCCTGTCTGTCTGTCTTTCCATCCGATTATAATGTGGGTTAAATAGGCATTTTCTGAATTAGCTTCACCATCAACGTCTCCTAAATTCCAGGCCCACGGCCACATAATACCAAGTGGATTGTGAATTTGTTTTGTCAGTTAGGAAAAAGAAAACATCAATAATAAGTTACAACCACCAGAGTTATATGAATAAAATAATAGCTGTTATAAATACTAATACTAGAATAAAGAAAATTATTAGTAAAGTAAATTTATATATATATATATATAAATGTATATCTAATAATACCGATGCAAGTCTGCGAGAAGTCGATGGGTGCTGGTGCTTGGTATGATATTTTAGTCCTCAGGGGTGACAACGGCTCTGCATTAAGATACCGTATCCAGTATGAATGTAGGTGTCATGGGCCACAGGCATCACTATCTACAGGTGAATTGTTTGCTTGTTCAACATCCTCAATGCAATAAAAAAAGAAGCTTCTAGTCTTATCACATATGCTTTACATCGGATTAAGAAAGGCTGATAAGTGAGTTTGCGCAAATTATTACGGTACTGTAGGTACCTAGAGACGTTGATGTCATCACAAAACAAAAAAGAGAATCAACAAAACGTTACTGTTTTATACCAAGATTCTCATCGAGAATACTAAACGAAAGAAAGAGATGATATTTAAAATTAATATAATTAATAAACCATACCGAAAGATATCGTTGCACCATATATTGATAGAGCATCATATACATACATAATTAGTTGTATAAAATAAAACTTTGAGGATTCGCATTCTACATTTGCATTGCTACAATCGCAGGCGTTAAATGAAAAGCCTAAATTGCCCATAACCAATTTCCTGTATCACAAGTATACCAACGAGTTCACTGACCCATGAAATAGATTGACGTTACTGTATGGAACTGTAATCGTTTGAATTACTTTAAAATAACTACAAAACTATTGGAGTTTTATATATTTGATGTTGAATACAACTAACTTTACGGATTTTATCGAGACTCAACTTTTTTATCCCGCTGCTTCGAGTCTAACATATTACATTCGATAGAAATGTTAATGAGTTCTTATATTTACGGTTAAGTATATTTATTTCTTTTATTAACATTGAATAAAACAAATTTTACAGATTTTATCGTATTTATGTTTTTCGTTAGTTGTTAGCTCAAGCTTATCTCAACATATCACTGATAGCCATATCCCAATTGGTCCAGCCGTTTTGGATGGATTCAACGGACAATTTTCCTGCCACGATCAACTACTCTGTGGAATCAACTGTCGTCAGTGGTGTTTCCAAACTGATACGA
This sequence comes from Teinopalpus imperialis, assembly GCA_029286865.1. Lineage (NCBI taxonomy): Eukaryota > Metazoa > Arthropoda > Insecta > Lepidoptera > Papilionidae > Teinopalpus > Teinopalpus imperialis. Next base: position 584,513 of record JAGSMU010000059.1, read on the forward strand.
CTTAGCGATCTTCATGAAAAGAGCCTACACCTTTCTTTAAGGCCGGCAACGCATTTGCGACTACTCCTCTGGTGTAGTGGATGTTCATGGGTGGCCGTGATCACTTACCACCAGATCAGCTGCTTGCTCGTTTGCCACCAATTTTATAAAAAAAAACACAAAATCGTTCGAGTTATATATATGTATAGAAAATTACAATACGAGTGAATTGTATTGATAAAGGAAGCAGTGAATTTCAGTTCACTATTTTCTATATATACGCTTTTCCTTGTAAGTTGCTTGTTAGATAAAGCATCCTCTCCTGTACGATAAGGGAATATACTCGTTTTATTGAACCTCTGAAAAGAACTACCGAATGTTTCCATTGCTAAGAAAATAATAAAAGCTATAATTTATGGCTACACTTGGATACCTTCCAAATAGAGATACTCTTAATAGAAAACCTTCCAATGAGTGTTCATTATATTCCCGAAATATATCTACTTTAATTGTGAATTTTTGTGTATTTGTTGGATCATGTTGAAAAGCATTTTTTTATAAATGTATAAAGTATGATTTAGAATAGAATATATTAATACAATAAATGAAAATAAACGTGACCGACATTCTAAGGTCTCTTTGAGAATATTACAATATAACATATCATGTCTTTTTGCCACAGCAACTTATTAGTTCCTATGGCAACAAGACATAGATTTAGATTTTTTACATTTTCATATAAAAATAGAAATATACACGAATAAACATAAAACATAACACACGACTCGTACCGAGTTGTCGAATCAGAAAAGTTCTTCCATACAACACCACTATCAAACGCCACAATATTTATGACGGTAGTGCGGCTTAGTGGTTACAGTACCTGGCTCCTGCACTGCAAGTCCTGGCTTTGATTACCAACCGAGAAACAATCGCATATCAAATTTTTGGTTTTCGCGTCCGTCCGTGTTGTATGTATTCCTCATGTACCAGACATTACTGAACATACCTCCGTTCCGATGTAATGACGTGAGTGTCTATTTTGTGCCATCATGTTTGTGCAAATGATTATGATAGTATAATAATGTATCCTGCGTACTTGAAGTCATTTTTTTTATAGGATAGTAAGCAGCCCACCTGATGGTAAGTGGTCATCGCCGACCACGAACATCCGCAACACAAGAGGAGTCGCAAATGAGTTGCCGGTCATCTGGTAATAACAAGAAATTGTAGTCATCTTCGATATAGATCAGAAGAACATTATCACCAGAACTCTTTCTTTGACATACGATCCCCGTTCCACCATCAGATATACAGTCGTACGGTGCAACTCTATACTGTCAACTATTAATAAATATAATTGTTTACTTATATTTATTTAATTTGTGGAGATGAAAATAAAAAGTTATTATTAATATTGATATTCCTTGCACAAGAAAGAAAATAAAATGCTAATAGGGGTGTAAAATTTGCAGGCCATGAAAACGTACATAAATCCTCAACAAAGACTCAAGACATATGTTGTCCATATCTCATCATCTCTGATAGAACGACGTTTTAATCCCGTGCATTAATAAATGGTCCTTTTTTTATTACATCAAAGTAACAAAAGAGCACACGGTTCACCTGATCGTAAGTGATTCCTGCGGCCCATGACGTCTACCTTTATCCTTGTCAAGGAATCATAATGCAGATGCGTTGTTACCCTTGAGGTCTGAAATGGTGTGCCTCGATACCAGTAATAAAGGTCTCCGTCTCATTCAACAGACAACACACAGCAGCATTGTGGTGCTATTTCACGCTGTGAGCCACTACCCCGGTCGAGCAGACCCATTCATTCTGCAGCTAGAAATAAACTGCAGTCCATAAAAACATAGATCAATCCTCAACAAAGTCTCAAGATGAAAATTAGTTGTCATCCCTAATAGAATGACGTTTTAATCCCGTGCCTATATACCAGTAACTAAGCCTTTCGGTTCTCATAATACGAATAACATCAGCGTTAGGTTACTAATTCTCACTGTTATTCTGTGATTCTAGATGGATTAGGTAGACTGTCATTCTACAACTTGAAATACTAGATTCGTCTTAATCTTACCTGATCTAATCTTTTATTTTTACACAAAAATATCTAAAATGGTTAATATTTATAAATCCATTATGAATCAGTTTCGCTCATAGGATCACACCCGACACCGATTTTCATTAAAAAGCAATTTATCAAAGTACTTACAGAGGAAGAAGTTTGCACATAAATTAAGGTACAAATCACTCCTATGTTTTCGTGAGATGAGTGCTTTAAAGATTATAACTTGACGTTTGATTATAATTTAATGAAAAATACAATCACAAGCAGACAAAGTGACTTCACAGCGATGTCAGACTAGGCAGCATGTATATATATTCATAATATATACTATATATACATATATGTATAAGATCAGATCAGATACCAGTTAACTACCCCGATGGCCATAAATTTTTGGCCAGTACTACGTTATAGTAATTTATAATATCAGAAAATAGCTACATCATTATACACTAATGTACAATATGTGATTATGGACAATATAGGCAATAATCACAGATAAAAGATGTGTGTTGCTCAAGTAAGTAACCACGTATCAGTTTTTATAAAAATAATTAATGAGAAACTTTTTGTGTATTCGTTTAAGAAGCTTCAAAAAGAGAACCCTGAATTTCAAAATTTAATCTCGGAAAAAAAAAGCTATGACGTTCGAATCGAACGTAAATTGTTTTACTATGAGCATGTGTTTGTTTCAAAGTTTACGAAATTTCTCTTTTGAATCCATACGATTTTTTTCTTTTATCCTAATGCTTTACAGGAAGCTTCAAGTTTTATGGACTAAATAATTTCTACGACCTTTGTCACTTAACAGGAATACGGACATTTTTTTTGGGGTCACAAACGAGCACACAATTCATCTCATGCAAAATGATGACTGTACATGACGTTTACATCCATCCTCAACGAAGATTCAAGATGCTACGTTGTTCTCCCTAAGAACTGAAATGGAATGGGTCTTAAATCCTCAGAAAGCTAGTTCGCAGAGTCAGGTCAGTACATGTTTTATGCAACACATTTAGGTTTATGATAAAGAAAATTAGGTCACCTAATTGTGTAGATTGTACCATATTATTTTTGGTTTTTTTTTCGGGATGGCCGCTGTTAGCCCGAGGGCTTTTACAGTTTCTCCGGGTTGAGAGGTGACCAATTAACTAGAATAAGTCTAATAAGGTCTGAATGAACGCCTTATTTAACGACCTGTTATCACAACCGAACAGTAAACAGTCAAAGAGTTTATTCAAATTTATGGCTCAATCTTAGCTAAATTAGTTTAAGATTAAGGTGTGCGTAAAAGTCCTTTATTAGTTAGAAAAGAAAAACGTATATACTCATTTAAATTAATACGTACTTTGATTATCTGCAAGCGCTCTACTGCAGTTTTCAATTACCAAGTTTAATGCCCTAATTTCAATTCGAGAGAACCTCACGAGCTTAACTTCATGGAATGATTTACGCTAGTAATAGCATTTTTAGAGTATTGAGTTTCGATAAGATATGGAAAATTTAGTTTTCAGTGAATCAAAAAGTTTTCTATAGTTATATAGAAATATGGTTTAGAAATATGGTACTATGATCTGTGGTTTAGTGGTTGTACTTGGCGCTGCATCCTGGATCTCTGTTCTCGACCGAGGGACAATATTTGTGCTTAAAAAGTTGGTGCGTTTTATTATTGTGTTGTATTCTTGATAACGCGCTTGAAACTTCCTCTGTAACATGTACATGCTTAAATATTACTATCACCAAATGAAACTAAAAATAATCGGTGAAATCGAAAAAAAAATCCGTTTCTCGGTTGAGCCGTCCCATTTACATCGAAGCTAGAAATTGCTGCAGCGTAGTTGTACCACTGTTGAACAATTAGTAGATATAAAATGCGGCCTTGTAATGTTACTTTTAGCGTACATGGCGGATAGCAGCATTGGTCATGTGTTAGATTCCCAATCGAGGATCACTATATGTGTATCACAAATTGTTGTTCTCGGGTCCGGGTGTGTTGTATGTATGCCCCGTGTCCCTGACATTAGATCTGGACCTTCTTCCGACCTAACATGCAATACATCGGACTAAGAAAGGGGACAACGAGTGAGTACCTCGGTATTTACGCAAATGCCTACACTGCTGACACTATAAAATCTTCTGCTCATATGACATCACCTAGAATATGTTGCCGTGGTCAAAATCGACTACGAGGACATCGCCATCATATATAAAAAGTAAATTAACATTATAATACTGGAATTAAGTTACAAAGTGAATAGAAGTATAAAGCTTTAATATTTCATTTAATATTTCAAGAAGATAGATTGAATATCATTTTGATCAATTTCTTTGGAAAACGACATAAGATTTGTTTGTTTTCAATTATAATAATATATAAAAAAGTTATATCAAATTATTTTGCTTAAACAGTAACAAAAGACAGACCGAATTGGGCCTTTTTTTGGAAAAATGTTTCTGTAGACACAGTAACAAAAGAAAGGTCGAAAGTAACGTACTTTCAGAAAAAATTATAAAAATTATATCTCTAAAATGGTGTCACTTTTATGAAGCTAATTGTTTTATTCTAGTACTACTTGCGAGACGCATTGCATATAAATACCAGTTCTGAGTATAAGATGAGAGATGTACTTTACTCTAATAGTCCAAAACGCGACTCTACTGCAGTTTGGTGACTTACATATGTTTGTTTTTTTTTTTAATATTTCCTAAACATGCAAGTTTCCTAAACATGTTTTCCTTCACCACCGAGCATGTAGTAATTCGGCACTTAAAACTGCGATTAACAATTTCATTGGTCCAGGGAACTAAGTTAGCTCGTGGAAAAAAAACGAGCGCTTATACACAGAGCGAACATAGAATACCAGTAACAGCAAAGCGTAACGATAAAGTGCATTCTATTTCAGTACTTCGAGGTGACATTACATTTATGTATGTTGAAGCGTTGTTTCATAAATTAATGGTAAGAAGTAGTTTTCCATATATAAACATTAATGTGGTAAAACCATGCTGCACTCAGAAACTATACTGCGTTGGCTCGACCGATGAAGGTCTGATACAACTTTCTTTTATAAAAAAAAAAGTAAAAAAAGATTAAAACTCTGAAATTAAGGTACAAAGTGGATAGAAGTTAAAAGCTTTAATATTTCATTGTGAAAAAGACACGTTTACAACTATAAAACAGTGTGTCGACTCAAAGGCAAAGTGCTGTCAAAACTAAAAGTAATAACTGTAACTCAACGAGACGAACGGCATTCAACATGTCATTCTCACTACGTGACATGTTGAAAACTTTTTGAAAATTCACCTGCATTTTATACGAAAACCTTACCTTATAATTCTATTCAAATATTGAATTTAAAAGTATATTTTTTTAAAATTATATTATTTATTATTCATCTGATAGTAGAAGGTTTTTTTCTCCTGACCGATTTCAACAAGGCGATAATTTAATTAAAATAAAAGAATTAATAATAATATAATATATTTTATTAAAATAAAAGAAAAATAAAGTAATTTAAAACAAGGTGATCTATATATTTATATTCGTTATCGAGGGCAAGTCATAAATAAATTATATTTCCTTCCTTGAGTACCGAAATGAAATGCCATTTTATTAATAGTACCTGGGTCTCCGATTTCCCTCACTAACCATACGAAAAACAGTAGCGATATATTATTACTTCACGGCGGTATTCTGTGTGTTTGAAGCGTCAATAGCCTAATGGTTTAGGGTACGATCTGCGAATTAAGGTCGTAGACACGAATCCACCTTTCGTCTATTGCCGTGAACCATCTAGGATCTCCTAGCACAAACATTTTCTGCTTAGTTGGAGTGATTAACTGGAATATTATTAATTTTAATAGCATTGCTAATATGTTTTAACATTAACAAAAAAGAAAGTAGGAGTAGATATACCTCGGTCGAGCCAACGCAGTATAGATATCTAACTGCAGCATGGTTTTACAACATTAAAGTTTGTGTATGGAAAACTACTTATTACTATTCATTTATGAAACTACGCTTCAACATACATAAATGTATTGTTACTTCGAAGTACTGAAATGCAATGGACTTTACCTTTACACTTACCAAATGAAACATAGCTACGTTTTGCTGTTACTGGTATTTTATGTTAGCTCCGTGTATAAACGCTTGTTTTTATTCACGCGAGCAAACCTAACTCGATCCCCGGTACCAATGAAATTGTTAATCGCAATTTTAAGTGTCTAGTTTAAGTTTTAACATCTTTAAGAAACCTGCATGTTTAGGGAATATTAAAAATAAATCAAACATATGTGAAGTCGCCAATCTGCAGTAGAGTCGTGTTTTGGACTATTAGAGTATTAGTACATCTCTAGAGAGCAATATATCTATGCACAAAACTGGTATTTATATACAATGTGTCTCGCAAGTAGCTGGATAAACTTAAAGGGTCGATGGGTCATCACTAGATTAAAAAAATGACCTTAATAAATGTGACACCATTTTCGAGATAATATAAACATTTTTGTTTTTTCTAAAAGTACGTCCTCTTCGACCTTTCTTTTGTTATTGTGTGTACAGAAATATTTTTTTTTGGTCCAAAAATACGATCCGCCTTTTGTTACTGTGTACAAATAGACAGATAATTTTGTTATTACTTCTTCTACATACTTTCGAATAATTTTAAACAAAGCTTTAACTTTTAACAAATCCTTTGTCGTTTTCCAACGAAATTGAACAAAATTATATTCAGATTGAATTTCCCCTAAAGTTTATCGTGTTACTTACGGTAAACAGGTTGTTAATTTACTTTATCACTTTATTTTCTGGCTGTGCAATAAGATGAGCTAAAGCCTCAGATACATTGTACAGGCACACGGGACATACATCATATAATCCAAACCCGATAACCAACAATTTGTGATGCACAAATATTTTTATCGAACCCTGGACAGCTACAAACCAGCCACAATAGACAACGTGGTCATAAGTGAATTATGTGCCATGTGTTTTTCACTCTAAATACAATAAAACATAAACATTCTCAATACGTTTATATATTACACCTTTTCCATCCTCATCTCATTAAACCTTTAATGCAAATGATATTTATTATACAATAGTGATATTAAAAAGCAAGTGTTGATTTTACTTTGAGAATTGTGATTGTTTTGCGAAATTGTTTTAAATTAGACACAAATTCTAGACGGCAAAGGGTAAAAAATATTGTACCAATTAAAAGCTCTCTGTTGTATTTTAGCTTTTAACAAAGTTAAATAACGATGTTTTACGTTTTTTGCGACCGTGATTTTAGATACTTTTACCTATATAAGTAAATACTAAATACTAATTATTTATTTTATTTATTTGACTTTTATGTACACAAAGCATTTATGTAAGGGAAGTTATAAAGGAAAGGTATGTACAATAATGTGTATGTGTAACGGTATGTAAATGAATAAATAAAATAGCCTTTATTTACATACTACTAACTTACTTCAACAAATACTAACGTAATTAAATCCTATATATAAATTTAAAATATATAGCATACATCAATAAATATATATTTATTGATGTATGCTGGTAGTAGTCGCCTCTGCAGCGTAGGCCTGTCCTAAACCTTTCCAAGTATCTCTTTCCCGAGTCATTTGCATCCAATTATCACCACACCTGCGGCTGAAAGTATCTCTCCATCGTTTGCTTGGTATCCCTTTTCTCCTTTTCTTGACCATATCCATTCTATTAGACGTTTTGTCCATCTGTTATTCATCCTGCCCAGTGCCATTTGAGTTTTTGAATTATTTTTCTTAACTCTATTACTTTTGTTTTGCTTCTGATGTGTGAACGGTAAGTACTATTGCTATATATTCATATAAAAGTAAAATTAGAGATAAATTTAGTTTTAATGTCAAAAACAGAACTACATTGATTTTACAGACGGCTTGACCTTGAAGGACTACAGATCCAAATAGATCTAATGTGAAAAAGTAGCATAACGTTACTGTTTCTTCTTGTAAGTGTAGCGGTATTGAGACCCTTAGTACTGGTGATGAGGCATTCCATCCTAGTTCTCAATGATGACAATTAATTAATCCTGGTTGAATATGGGTGAATTATCATGGACAGCGGGCGTCACTTACCATCAGGTGAACTGTGTGTACTTTTGAACTCCCTTATTACAATAAAAATGATTGAACATAATGCGAAAAATACCAATTTATAGTTTGGATAATACGTTGTTCAATTGGTATTGATAATGTTTAAAAAAACGTAAAACTTGTTGCTGTCTATCAATTTATCGTTAGTTCGATAGCCTTTAGATAGCGATCCGAGTCGAAGTTTCGTACCTCCTTATGAGGGGCCCTCGGATCGTATTATCGCCCCCCTCTATTGTCGTCGACGTTCTTCGTGCAGAGGGGTCGGAGGACAGCGGTGGTGCAGCAGCAGTCTCCGGGTCAGCTTCGCAGTATCGTCGTTATCTCCCTATTCATGGGGCCTTCCGCTCGCGAGTCTAATTAGATAAAGCTATAAAGGCAATAATAAACAAAAAAAATCAATTGATCAATCTTTATTGAACAGTCAGTTCATAACTTGTTTACAACTTTAATAAAAGAATAATATTATTATTATATAATGGATAGTTATTTTTATAACTCTTCCTGGTTGGTAAATAAAATAAATAAATAAAATTCTATAGACATATAATACACAACTAATATACAAATATAATACAACAAAATAAATATACGAGTATATAAGGACCAAGTAGACGGGATTCTCCGACAGGTGAGTCCAAACGGTTGAGGGTTAGGACGAAAGGGCGAGAAACCTGAGGAAAATACGAGCGATGTAACACCACCTTTTGCCCAGAACTGCCCGTCCCGGAGCACCAACCGCCTCAGGTGATATGAGAGCCTGTTTGGCTAAACCCTTTTATTATTTTCGAGATATTTTATCTCTATCTCCGCCAGGCTGGTCAATAAAATAAATATATACAATACAATATAATACATATATGAAGACATTTATTATTATTATTATTAAGGAGAGGGTGTTGTTTGAGTAGGGGGTTGGCGGACTTCACATGTCATTGAAATATTTATTTTTTCTTACTCATGCAGGTTTCCTCATGATGACTTCTTCATCGCCGAGCACGTGGTAAATCAGCACTAAATATAGCGATTATCAATTTCATTTATGCCGGTACCGGGAATAGGAACCGGGATTCTGAACTCGCGTACTGTAAAATAATAGCTCGCGTACTGTAAAATATACTGAGATACCACGGACGCTTCTTATTATGTCTATAAAATTTCATATCATTCACTCGAGTTTATCAAGCTAATCTAAACAAATGTAAACATGACAAAATTATTGTGAATAGAAAACGGTTTGCAATATCGACCAATTCTTTGACGTATACGTAACCTATCTCATTTCTGATAACAATCCTCAAAGATGTATGCTGACATAACAACAAACGTTTTAAACTTTCCTCACCAAGCAACATATGGATAAGGTGCAAAATTTCAACATTATGAATAATTTGGAAACTACTTTCTGCTGCTCGAGTTCAAATCCATAATTGATGAAGTTGAGCATTGGGATTTGGATAGAAAGTGCAACATGTATGTATGTTATTGATATGTTTTTTTTTTTGAAGTGAAGAACCAATTACTAACATTTGTACTATGGGTCGGCATGTAGTTTGCATATTGAGGATTTATATATACTATGTATCTATGTACCGTGAGCTGCAATGCATATTGGCTTCATGTCACCCAAATATTATTTTTCATTTCCTTGTACATATCTCCACTTCAAGATGAGATACGGTGTAGGAAGGCGAGCCCTGTGTTCCTTAACGGTGCGAGGAGAGAAGGACCATCTCTGCAAGGCGCATCACGTATGGAAGTTTCATCCAGTGGCACTGATGTATGCTACGAAGCTGGAACATACCAGGATTTTAATCAATAAAAGGCCACCATAAAACATTCTTAGGGCTCGTAAGCATAACGCATTTACCAATGCATAGAAACATAAAAGGTTTTTGAAATTTGTCACATGTGTTAACTAGCAACACAGGCGCTCAGCGGATGTGACGTACAACAAATACTCCTAATGACATTTTAGTGATCAACCTATACCTTATTATATCTAAAATTCATAATTAGTAATTTAGTAAATCATTATATTAATTTGGCGTTGTATACAATAATTACACTTTATTAGTTCGTAATCTGACTTCTAATTAATTTTATATAAAGCGGGTGAGGACGCGCCATTGTGGCAATATTTTTGGTACAAGTAATTCCTTGCACAACGTTACGCTGTCTGAATAAAAAAGTCATTACACAAGAAGTGTTAACACATGTTAATTACTATATGACATTAGCTTTTTAAGCACTGGATATTGAATATAAGTATACATATATATATATATATATATATATATATATATATATATATATATATATATATATATATATATATATATATATTTAGAGATAATACGGAAAACATTTCAGGTATACTGCAAATAAATATAGCAGTTTATTCACTACTTTTTAAATTATACCTATACACCGCACTCAATTACTAAAATGATGGATTTATTCCCGCCGAGTTAACTCGTGATGCATCGTTTATCGAAGGAAATTCACGGAGAATATTTTTAAAAGAAAATATGTGCAGAGATATATACGGAATATTTTATTGAAGTTAATTTGTTTTTATGAATAATCATTTCTCTAATGCATCGTTTCTTAACTAACTTTAAAATTTTAATGTAAAAAAGCTAGAAAGGTAAGTAAAAAGATTCATGGCCCCCTTCACTATTAAAGTATAATAACATTTTTACAAACTAAGAAATTTATTTTTTCATGTTGTTATTACATGGCAAAATTACATTAAGATTCATTGCTATAATAAACGATCTTTTTTCTTTTTTTCTTTTCTTATTTATTGAACAGACTGCGACCCCCCTTTAATAACTAACGCGACCCAGGTTAAGAAACGATGCTCTAAAGGCTCTAAAATGATGATGACCATTAAAATCTGTAGTCGCCCTCGACTCATTTATTTTTAAAAAAATATGTCGATAAAGACGCACATGTATAGTCACCCCTGCTGACTGATATAGTCTCATTAACATTAGCTGGGTTTCCGCCCTGATCCCTAAACATACCATAAGGAACACAGTAGCGTAATGCTGCTATTAAAAGATGTGAGGATATGGACCGGTCTAGTCTACTTTAGCTGCAGCATGAACGGGTTAATGCGTTTAAATTTGAAACCCCATTTCATAAAAAAAAAAAAAATAGACCGCATACCCTATAATTATTTTCAAATAAACACTTAACTCCAACTCATTATTTCTAGAAGCTTTGTTCTAAAACAAAAGCACGATTGCCATTAAATTCGTGGGAGCTAACACAATGCCTAATTGCTAATTGCCCGAGCAATGTTCAACTGAAGCATAAGGTATATGTATTATTATTCTACGTTATTCTTAGTTGTTTATTCTAACAGAAATTATTGTCGTTGTTCGTGTCTATAAATTCTATAATATATCTATTAAATATGAATAACTGACTACAAGTAACTGGGTGTCTGGATCCCAACTTACACTAAACGAAACACGGCAGCGTCATCCTGTTATTTTACGCTGGTATTCGATGAGGTCGTGGTCTTTAGTCGACACATTCACGTTACAGGTAGACGTAACAGCAACTAGTTCTTCTACTGTTTGAAGATTTTTATTACTTTATATTGATTTACATTGAGAGTAACAGACGAGCATACAGTTCACCTGATGGTAAGTAGTTTTAATATTTTTTCGTGTCTTAATATATAAATTTGCTAATTAGATGAGTATAACTGTAAATTGGAGCTTATTATTATTTATTTCTCTGAAGCTTTTTAATTTTTATTTACATATATTTTATTGATGTTTAATTATTAATAACACAAAAAAACTTATTTATACGTTACACAATTTCTTTTTTACATTTAACGTTTTTCAAAATTCCCTTTTCACGGTTTTATATTTGGCCACGTTACCTAGATTCAATATTAAAAGCACGTAACATAGGAAATTTTGCGAGAAATTGTTACATTTCTTACTTACTATAAAGAAATATGATAACAATTTTTATTGATAGACATCTATCAAGATATCACAGTTGTAGAGCTACACTGCAATTTGTTTCTAGCTGCAGAATGAATAAATCAGCTCATCCTGTGTAGAGAATCACAGAATATCAGCGTTTAATAGCTAATAATGCCGATGCGATTCATCTGGTAGACATCCAGAGACATTTATTACTGGTGAGGAGGATTCTATCACTGTACTCATGGGTGACGACGCATCTGCATTATGATTCCTTGTCAAGTATGAATGTAGATATCATGGGCCGCAGGAATCACTTAGCTTCAGGTGAACTGTGTGCTCGTTCGGTAATCTGAATGTAAAAAACAGCAAGTTAATATTGGCTTAACATTTTGAAAAAGTATAAGGTGTAATGCAAATAAAACTTGTTTTTAATATGGCAATTGTTTATTAAAATAATGGCAAGTGGTCACTGCGTCTACATCCAGCTTTAACAAAGAATAAAGATGAATATGCGTTGTTATCACCGACGATGGAACGCCTTTTGACCTGTATTACTCGTCTTGGGTCCTTATATTAACCATACGGGACACGGCAGCGTCATGTTTCAATCTATACTGGTATTGTACTGCTACTTGTACACTAATTGGTCCTTCCGCTGTCGAGCTGATTCATTCATGTTGCAGAAATTTTCAATTATTGGTAATTAAGTACAAAAAAAATAGTAAGAAATATGGCTTCATATCATTGAAAATAAATCCACAGATAACAAATTAGTAAACGAGATGTTACTATCTATCTGTTCGCCTGATGATAACTTATTATTGTAATTTTTCTCAATCGTTCAGTTTGATAAAATTAAAGTCTTTGTTAATATTGTCCTTTCAAGGACAGACTATATATATTATAAACGTACACAACTACCATGAAATAGAATTAAAGACAAGTAATAAATAATAATAAAGGAAACAACTAAAGTAAAAATGAAAACAATTGAAAGTATAGAAATTGTACGCTCTATTACCGGTTAACGAGGTTGCCAGCCCAGCATTATGTTGCGGTTCCATCGTTAGAGAATTGTGTGATCTAGAGATCGTTCGATTCCGACACAGCATAGATTTTCTGCGCCAATCTTCCTAACACTCCGATGCCATTTAGACCAATAAATATCAATGTACAGTTATATATAATTTAAATATTATATTACCATACTTATTAGGTGTTAGGAACACTAAATAAAGAAAGTATTAAGTAAAATAAGTATTTAATAATACGACACAGTAATAGTGATGAGCTGATATAGTTAAATCTCTCTACAGTTACTACTATTTAAATATATATTATATATATAAGTTAGCTACTAGTTAAATAGCACTACCATAAATATTAGTCAATATTTATGGTAGAGCCATTATCAAACTAGTTTCTAGTTGTAACGGGAAAGGGTCTAGTCGACTGGAGAAGAAGTGCATCCTTATAGATCGCATAAAATAGTATATCACTGCTGTGTTTGGTATGGTGAGGTCAGGTATCCTGTGATTTGATTACAGGTAACGAGGCGTACGATCTCAGCAGACCCAGGGTGATAACGTGATACAATCAAGTGAACAACTCGTATTTTGCACCACTTATACAAGAAATATAGCATAATTGATTTACCACGCACGGTATAAATATGTATTTTAACCTAAGCGTTTCATAAATTGTTAAACCAAACAGATTTGCATTAAAAGCTAAATTCAGCTAGCAGCACGTTACTTGTACCAACACTTGACTCAACGCTTTGCTAAAACTATGCGCAGTCAGTGTGCACACCGCTTTATTTATAGCCCGATGTATCATTAAACATCCTGTACAACGCTTATAGTTCAATCTATGAGGCGATTTATAAAATAAAGTATAGGCAAACAATACTTTTATGGAATAGAAAGAATATATTAGGTTAATAATATTTACGGAGAAATGGAAGCAGCTCTAAGTCTTGGCTTATTGTGTTATTGCATGGACATATGTTACATAAGCCAGCATCCAAGTTAAGCATGGACCATTGATAGGCTGAGATGAAGAATATAGACTACTTTCCATAAATTTCTATAAAATACTAAAACTGTATTTACCAGCAAAATGTGACATTAAAGTGGTTTATTTTGATGTATAGTAAAGTGTTTTCTTTAAATATAAGACAGTAATGTTACCCATAAAATATATCCACGTTTGTTGTCTCTCTAAAATTTTATAATCATTGGTACATATTCAACTGTTGACTAAGGTAGAATAATGTACCTACGTGGCAATTAATTTGTGGAAGCTACACGTTTTCCTGGCCGTTGTCCAAGTAAGTTACGCAAATAACATATAAATCAATGACTTCTAAGTACCCAAAAATTTCAGCAAATTGTTATTTTTTAGAAATGCAGTGGGCAAAGTTTAACTTAATGTATTTAGTAATCGAATACATACATAAATTTAAGAATTAAGCAAAGTAACAGGATATCAATAAAAATCTATATATATTATGTTAATGATGTTCTATTGCCTTTTTTAATCGCCTATGCATTGTATATTAAAGTTTCGAGAATATCCGCATACTAACGTTTTTCTCTTAGGATTTAACATGCACATATAGGTTGTCAAGTTTGATAACTTTTTTTTAAAATTACATTGAGAGTAAGAAACGAGCACACAGTTCATCTAATGGCTATTTCTGCGGTTCCGGTGATTCCTGCGGCCCATGACATCGATATTCATCTTTGACAAGGAATCATAATGCAGATGCTTTGTTACCGTTGAGGACTGAGACGGAATGCCTCGTCACCACTAATATAGGTCTTCGGATCCCTGCACTCGCCAGACGAAACACAACAACACTACGCTGGTATCCTTTGAGGGCGCGGTCCTACCCTATTTGAGCTGACCCATTAATTCTGCAACTAGAAAAGAACTAAGATGGAATATCTCGTTATCTGCTCTGTTGTCTCGTTAAAGGGCGTATTTAAATAACATCCACATTTTAAGATATATAAAGTTTATTGTTAGCGTGAGTACAGCACATGGAAGATACAGAAATAATAGCGTCACGTGGCGCGAGAACAAAGGGTCCAGCAGTCGAAGTGCGCGCAGCATCCCGGCGTCAGAACGTCAAAACGACTGGCGGGCGCGGCGAAACCGAGCTCAACTGAGGATTCCCGACTGCGCCCTAACAGCTTATTGCTTTGCTATACTAATACTTAAATTTAACATTAGGAAACATTTAAAATATATCCCTACATCAGCCCCCTTGGAGACCTTTAGGTCTATTCTAAAGAACTTGTCACCTCTCTCGATGTCTCTATACGGTCCGGTGTAAGTGGGCTGTAATGGTTTGCGGACTGCATCGTTGCGTAAAAACACATGAGACGAGGTTGCTAGGTCTCTATGGACGAAGACTTTTTGGGTACCATGGCGCGTAGTAGGTACTGGTTGCAGGTTGTGCATCTTGAGCCGCAAGCGAGTCATGAAGTCTGTGTAATCTGTCAGGGTATTTTGACTTGAAGATTCAAAAAAATCTCCAGGCAAGCGTAATTGCTCACCATACACATATTCCGCAGTAGAGGCGGCCAGATCGTCTTTCCGTGCAGTTCTGATGCCTAAGAGAACCAGAGGCAGGACTTCAACCCAATCTTCGCTCGAATGGCACTTTATAACAGCCTTCATCTGCCTGTGAAAACGTTCGACGAGCCCATTCGCAGCAGGATGGTAGGCCGTTGTTTGGATGTGCTCGGCACCAATCGTCTTCGCTAGTCGCTGGAATGTGTCCGAGATGAACTAGCGTCCTCTGTCAGTCGTTATCCGCTTTGGGCATCCAAACCGTGATACCCATCCGGAAAGAAATGCGTGAGTGACGGTTTCTGCTATTATATCAGAAATTGGCATCACTTCAGGCCATCTTGTAAAACGGTCCACTGCAGTCAAGCAGTATCATCGGGCCGATAAGATCAATATGCACATGCGAGAATCGTTCGGTTTCGGTTGCAAATGACATAACAGGTGAGCGTACGTGCTTCGACACCTTACATCTTTGGCAGAAGTGAAGACACGTTCTTGACCAATCACGACAGTCCTTTTTGACACCAGGCCAAACATATCGTTGCGTAAGTAGTCTCGTGGTAACCTTAGCGCTGGGGTGACTCAGTCCGTGTATCGAGTCGAAAGCCTGACGACGGAACTCGAGAGTCAGATACGGTCGTGCTGTAGAACCCGATGTGTCACAGTAAACACTTACATCTCCTGCGGGTCCTGGTACAACTAGTTTTTTGAGCTGTAATAACGAACCGGTTTTCAACATTTTTTTGAA
This sequence comes from Teinopalpus imperialis, assembly GCA_029286865.1. Taxonomy (NCBI): domain Eukaryota; kingdom Metazoa; phylum Arthropoda; class Insecta; order Lepidoptera; family Papilionidae; genus Teinopalpus; species Teinopalpus imperialis. Next base: position 601,011 of record JAGSMU010000059.1, read on the forward strand.
TTCAACATCGGTTTTTTGAGTAGCCGCTAGCTGGTTGTAATCGATCGCTTTGTGACTGATCGCGTCAACAGGATGGGAAGACGCGTTGTCTTCACCAGCTATGTGACGAATGTCGGTAGAAAATTGACCCAGGAAATCCAAGTATCGAAACTGGCGAGGCAAGCACTTGTCCAAGGGCTTGCTGAACGCGTACACAATCGGTTTATAATCGGGATAAATTATAAAAGGCTTCACCTCGAGCATATGGCGGAAATATTTGACCCCTTCATAAATCGACAGCAACTCGCGATCGTAGGGACTATATTTGCGCTGAGCTGGATTTAACTTTCGCGAGAAAAAGCCTAATGGGTCCCAACTGTCACCAACCCGTTGTTGCACGAAGGAACCGATCGCTATGTCCGAGGCATCCGTGACCAGGGCTACATCTGTCTTAGGACGCGTATGAACGAGGAGTGTAGCATCACCTAGACTCGATTTACACGCAACAAAGTCAGCATCGAGATCGTCAGTCCATTCAATCTTCGCGGAACTTTTTCGGTGATGACCGGACAGTAAATTGTTCAACGTCGCTTGTTTCTGGGCAGCGTGCGGATAGAAGCGACGATAAAAGTTTAGCATGCCCAAGAATCTCGTTAATGAAGCGCTGAAATGTTTGTGCTGCGTTTCTCAGGCCGAATCCCATGATTCTGAATTCGAAAAGATCAAAAGGAGTCGTTATGGCGGTCTTCGCAATGTCATCCTTGTGTACTGGAATTTGATTGTAGGCGCGAACAAGATCCAGCGTGCTAAAGACCTGACAACCATGTAGGTTGTGTGAGAAGTCTGCGAGATGCCTGACAGGGTACCTATCTGGTATGAACGCCCGCACCATACCATGCACGTAGTCACCGCAGGGTCGCCAGCAGTTGCTCTTCTTGGGGACCATATGCAGGGGCGAGGACCAAGAGCTCGGATCGACGTACAATACCTGAGCGCACCATATCTTCAAACTCTTGCTTGGCAATCTTCAGTCGTTCTCCATCCAACCGTAGGGCGGGAGTACACGGGCGGGCCAGGGGTGGTACGGATATAGTGAAGAGTATTGTACTTCACCTCACGATCTGACGGATCACCCGCTGGTCTGGTGATTTCAGGAAATTGCTGAAGCAGACCATGATAAGGCGATGAACCTGCGACAGATTTAACATGGCACCCAAAACAAGAAGCGGCAGAATAGGCAGTAGCAGTAAGCGTCGTACAATTGTCTATTAAGCGTTTATGCCTAACGTATGTACGCTATAAAATTATAAAAATCTACACCAATGATAGGCTTAGTTACATCAGCCACTACAAAGCGCCAATTAAATGCGCGGCGTAAACCAAAGTCAAGTGTAACATTTATTGAGCCGTAAGTAGCGATAGGAGTCCCATTAGCGGCAAACTTGTCCTTATTTCGCCTTTAATGCGAACTGACTTTACAGGGAAAACACATAAGTCTGAACCACTGTCCACTAAAAATTTCACTCGCGTATTTTTGTCGGTGACGAATAGGCGGCCTGGAAACTCTTGGCAGTTACTTGCCGCCATCAGCGACTGCCTTTGGCATTTCCCTCTGCCCAACTGCACGGGTCACGGCACTTGGTCGCGCGCGGACCGAACTGGTCGTCTTGTCGGACCAAACACAGACGTTTGCCGCGGGTGCTGCTCTTCACTCGATCGCGTCGTCCTCTTGAGTGAGAGCGGGAATTGCCACGACCCCGAAAATTTTCAGTCGACAAAGCAGCTATTTTCTGTGCGAGGTCGTCCATTCGGCGATTCAGTGGATGCATAGTAATTTCGTTCACTTTATCTGCAATCGCCGCGACTTTATTCATACTAGAGTCTGACATCATAGCTACAACAGTTTGTACGTGTGGTGGTAAACGTTTCGACCAAATTTCCTTAATTTGCATTTCACTACAACGGTTAATTCCACGCGACCGCTATAACACACACTGCACTCACCCTCGAGTCAGACGCTCTCGCGAAACAAGGTAACGGTCCAAGCCGAGGCTCCCTCTCGGGAGCCCTTGTGCTGGTTACTTATATATAGAGGTCTCGACTGAGTGCCATTAGCGCTCGGTCACCTCTCAACCCGGTGAAACTGTAAAAGCCCTCGGGCTAACAGTGGCCTTCAGCCAGAAAAAAAAAAAAAACACTGCACTCAGTTCAAATGTCGGGAAGTCACCAATTTGTGGTTGTTAAAGGCCGTATTAAATAACATCCACATTTTAAGATATATAAAGTTTATTTTTAGCGTGAGTACAGCACATGGAAGTTACAGAAATAATAGCATCACGTGGCGCGAGAACAAAGGGTCGAGCAGTCGAAGTGCGCGCAGCCTCCCGGCGTCAGAACGTCAAATCGACTGGCGGGCGCGGTGAAACCGAGCTCAGCCGAGGATTCCCGACTGCGCCCTAGCAGCTTATTGCTATGCGATAACGTTCCGCCTCGCGCGGCGCGCATTTAATACTATACTTAAATTTAACATTAGGAATAGTTTAAAATATATCCCTATATATCGTTACCTGAAATAGTATAGTAGAGACCATACTTCTTGTTCTTTACTTCTTTATTCGGTTCTTTTGACCCATATACTTACTACACGTAATGCAGCATCGATATGCTGCTATTTTACTCCAGGGCGTGTTCCAGTCGAGGCAACGCATACATGTTCCAATTAGAAACGGCTACAACTGGTCCGCACGAATTCTCTGTTGTATTCACTTGCTCTTCCGAGATCCAATTTTATGTTTACCTGGTAAAATTGGATTTACGGATGGATTATACGTACGTCATCATCATCTTCTTCACTATCTGTCTATAGTTATTCGTCGATCGTGCTTTGGCAATGTATGTTCAATAGTCTATATTATTGAACATAGATTGTCAAAGCACGATCCTGAGCCACTTGCATCCAGCTACTTCCAGCAAACTTGCACACATCGTTGCCTCTCAAGAACCTTTCTTCCAGGCCAGTTCATTACGACTTCAGCTTGCTAATCTTTTGAACTGTGTCGATCACTCTTGTTTAACAGACGATATATACGTTACGTATCATGACATCATCTAGATATTGCTTAAATTATATTGAATAACTACAAATTATTTAATTATTTATTTGAACGTTATTGGTTGCACCTTACAGAAAGAGAGAAAAAGAGCTGACTTAATCCCTTAAGCCATTCTCTACAATTCAACCCGTGTCGTGGAGAGACATTGCATACATTGTAAATAAGAAGAAAAATAAATATCTTAAAATAAAAAAATTAAAAATTGCTGATACACAAAACCAGCAATTTTATAAATTATTAACTAACGGAATATCTACTAGCTGGAACTCAAATGGTAATTGCGCTTACTATGATAACATGATTCGATAAACACGTAACGTGCTTGAACATTACTATTTAATAGAATTTCACTCATATTATCTCGAAACTGATCGCTGTAATTGAGCGCAATATCTTTATTATCATTAAAATTTCTTTGATATCAGATAACATGTATATACATATTAGAAGAAACACGATTACAGGAAATTATATTTTGGAATTTCGTTATAACGCAGAGTTAAAGTATGGAAGTAAAAGAAGAATGCACACAGTTGCCGGAAATGCGATGGACCAGATGCCCAAATGCCTTTTGACATTTAAAATGATAATAACCTTTGGAACTGAAACCCGATTAGACTGTCAATTAAAAAGCACATAATATTAGTCAAAGGGTAACTAGTATTCCTAGGTATCTCTATAGACTCAAAACTTTCTATCTAAACTTTATATATATATATATATACATATATATATATAAATATATATATATATATATATATATATATATATATGTATATATATATATATATATATATATATATATTTATATATTTGTATATTTAGTGATAACTGCGATATTCATTCCCCAGTCGAACCGACCCATGGGTGCTGCAGCTGAAACCAGCTTTAGTGTGGTTCAACCACTGTAATTGATGATTTTCGACCGTCTATATTTTCAACATCCTGTGTTTTAGAGTTATGACTTTTAATTTTATTACATTTTTAGTATTTCTTTAAGTTTTATTCTATTTGACACAAAAATCTTTCTAGCGCTACTAGAGTCCATAGCGGCCAGAGCATTTCTCTTCGTAGTTTAAGCTTCGTTAAAACTGGCTTTCTAATATTAGCCTTAGCAATCTTACGTATTAGAAAGTAAGGTACTTGTAGCTTCAACATACGTTAAACTATGTTAGTTTAACGTACATTTGTAGTACAAAGCTCCGTTTTCTCTTCATGGTAATTCTCATCCTGAATTATACATTGTTTTAGTCTAATAACAGTTAATTCTTTGATTCCTTGTTTACTCACTTTAGATAAGATTTCTGTAAGGTGCAAAAATGTTACATGTAAACATATTCGTAAATATAAATTTATTAGAATACGATTTACTGCCTTAAGCTCATCGATTTCCAAAAAGTTCTTTCTTCAAGTTATTCAGTCATAATTAATAAACCACTCTGATGTAAATAAAATACTGTTAAGAAATAGCTTCTCACCAATTGTGTAATCTTGAATTCGGCCTTAATTATTGTAATCAGTTGTTTTATAATATATTTTATAAGTCTCTGTTGGGTAACCTAAAAAATATCGTAATTTTTATGAAAACACTCGTAAGAGTAAAAATAATTAAAAACTGATAATTTGATTGAGAAGCATTAATCTGGATTCAAACGTAGTGTTTAGGGATGTAATCAACTTAAATTTTAAATGTGTCAAAATATAATATCACTACGTATTCATATATGTATGTAGCGCGAATCGGCCGGCTCGTTTGGACATGGGCTTAAAGACTTGTAGTCTTCAGTATTGAGATATCAATCATGAGTTGTTTGTGCTCTTGCGTTGTGTTTATCAGTGACTGTATTTTTGCTCTTCTCTTTCTTTTAATATCTATCATGAAGATACTGTTAATATATTATTTTTAAAAAAATGCAGTTTTATTAATATTAATAACAACTAATCTTAATGTTTTTTTCTTTTCTCTTATTTTTTTTTTATTGATTCACACCTCTCACCTAAACTGACTATATTCTAAACTGTTGACGCTTATAAATTAAAAATGATGGAGCAATCTTCAAAAAATGAGAAGATATCTTCATCTTCGTCTACATGCAAAGTTTCTTTCACTTTTTTTTCACTGCATTTAAAAAAAGATTATCTTAAAAATTAAAGATAAACCTTATTATAAGACAAAGCATAAAGCAGCAGAGTAAACGCGTGCTGACGTTTGACAGATATTAAGGGTTACAAACGATTACACGGTTCCCTTTGATGGTAAGTAAGTAACCAACAGTTGATTTCTACATCTATTATCAACAAAGATTCAAGATAGTCGTTCGTTGGTCCCTTGAAGTCCGAGACCTGATCTTACCGTATAAAACACATCACATAATTTAAAACTTAAGTTTCATTCTTCGAAGATGTTTTAGGTATATGCAAAGAAGAAAATGTTTTCATATAACTTCCTATTGAAATCAACAGAGGAATAACACGAATATAGTAAAATAATAGTTTGTAGATACAAAGATGTTTCTTCACCTTTCACAAGACTGAGTTCAGCTTGGCGAATTGCGGGAAACAAAACGTCGCATGTAAATACAATATTTGGGACGTGTTAAATACAATAGATAGTTGTACTATTATATATTGGCCTAGTAAGTGCGGATTATTTATTTGTGGTAGTGAGCAATGAAGACGTATGTAACGTAGATAACGAGAGGTAAAATTTTGAACAAAAACACGTGAACCACTTCTTAAGAATTAAGACAGTGAACAAAATAATATGATAATTGTTTTAGTCTAATTTACTTTTATTCCGGGTTTATTATTATACATTTTTAATATTATTTAATTACGCGTGAAATAAGGTCAGAAAGTCGACGGATGCAGATTGATGGATGATTTGACTCAGGTTCTTTGTGGCACTATGTAGGCCACCACCACACACTGTCACAAAGATGTGCAGCAGTGGACTATAGTCGACGCATTGTGAACTGAGGCTTCGGGTCATAGATCAATTTTATCTGATCGCACTCACAGGTCATGGAGAGGTGTAGTGATATGCGTAAGAATTATAGAGGAGATATCGATAACGGGATAGGTACGATCGATATGCTAAATTATGTTAAGTATTAATAGGAATAATTTTTCGCTATCTAAAAATAAAAGTTTTTGATTTGTAAGATAAAATGTTTGTGTCGACGTAACCATAGAGAAACTGTTTAGATCGTAATGTGGCCCTGAAAAGGGCCGTTTTTATGTCTTCAAGGGATATCGTTTTTAGTTCTTCAAAAATCCTCATCCGTATCTTCCCCATCTGTATCATCTTCTTGTAGGTTAGTTATCAGAGGTGGTGCTTGATCTCTTAAAATAGTTTTCCTTAAATCTTTATCCTGGAGCTCCTCGGCATGCCTCACACATTTGGCCCAGTCTTCTTCAGTATTAAAAAAATCTTATTTATCTTATATTTATAGAAAAACAACAACCCTTACTCGTAACGACCAATCAGGAGTCAGAGGGCTAATGAAGGTCACGATGACGCATCGATCGTGTGCGCAGGTAGCTAAGTATCGATAACGAGTTGCATTGCTTGCATTCCTACTGTCCGTGACATTTATTACCCGACGACTCAGTTTAAAATGCGTCGACTATAGTGATGGGCTACAATGATGATGATGATATAATAATGATAATATATGTAGAAATCATTCTCTACTTACTTTTATACTGATTGGTAATATAAAATAAAGCACAGTGTGATTCTTATATTGTATATAGTTTAATACAATTCAGAGAAGTTTCTTTACAATCAATTTATAATCTAGACGCGATTACCAACTTTATGGCTAAAACTAGTACGTGTTTAATATTCAAGTCTCCGAAAAGAAGTTATTTCGTTTGATTGTAAAACTTAAGCCTCGATGACGTGAAATAAAATTAAATCCCTCAAATAAAAGATATTTGAAGATTCACGAATAAATTCAACTCGTAAAAGTCCTTTGAATGCTACCAAGGAACAAAAAGTAAAAGGCAAGGAACACCAGTAATTAAAAAGGTTGAGATTGATTTACTTTTCTTGCTGATAAAGATAAGTAAAGAAAAAATGTGATCTATTTACCGTTTACTGTCAACGAAAAATTCGATCACCTAATTCCATAAATGTCAAAAGTACCAACTACAAAAGAAATGTATACCACATTTCTTTTGCAGTTGCTACTTATAGCCATAGAGTGTGTTATATATAACGCAAATAAAAACACAGTATATACTTTTTTCTAGGAAAATAAGGATGACAAATGAGCACACAGTTCAACTGATGGTAAGTGATGCCCATAACATTTATATCAGTCCATGATAAAGTTCGAGGATTTTCTTTTTATCACATTGAGAGTAACAAACGAGCTCACCTGATGGTAAGTGATTCCTGCAGTCCATGACATCTACATTCACCTTGTCAAGGAATTATAATACAGGTCCGTTGTCACCTTTGAGGACTGCCTCGTCACCAGTAATAAAGATCTCCGTATCTCTGCACACACCAGACGAAACATAGCAGTTATGCTGATATTTTACGTTAGTATTTTGTGAGGGTGGTCGTGCTGACCCATTCATTCTGCAGCTAGAAACAAATTGTAGCGTAGCACTATCACTATGAAAATGTATAGACTCACCCAATAATTGGGTCTTCGGTTCACTCTGTTCATCATATAAAACACATTACGTTGACATTCATTCAGGGCACTTTTTTATAGAATAGTGGCAAACGAGCAAGCAGCCCACCCGATGGAAAGTGATCACCGCCGTCCATGAACATCTGCAACACCAGAGGAGTCGCATATGCGTTGTTGGCTTTTAAGATAGGTGTAGGCTCTTTTCTTGTGGTGTAGATCCCTAAGTCGTATAGGTTCGTAAACACTGCTGGCGACAGCTGATTCCACAGAGTATTTGTGCGTGACAGGAAATCTTGCATGAAGCGCACAGTGGTGGATTGCTAACCATCGAGATGAAGAGGATGATATGTCAATCTCTGTCGTATTAAGGTCTAGAATTAATCCAAGCAACTCCTCAGAACACTCGCCATGGTAAATTCTGTAAAAAATACAAACAGCCAGAAGGCCAGTGAATCAAGCCGATCGGAAAATACCTGGTCATGAACGATTGGAGCCGCTCTCCGAATGTTGATGATGATGATGATATGAATTTGAATGCGGTCAATCGGAAGAAGCTGATACTGGGGTATCTCGGTCCAGAGATGAAAAACTTGCGCTTTGTAAAGTTATACATAGTGGATCGACATGAAATACTGTCTTGCTCTATTAAGCATGCCCGGTTTTTAGAGGCCAATTTGGCTTTGCTCTCCTGAACGTGACGTTCAGGAGAGCAAAGCCAAGATACGCCAAGGATTCCGATACTAGCTGAAGTAGCAAATAGTGTTCCCAAAATAAGGAGATGCGACAAGGCATTCTATTAAGCGTTCGTTTTTAAGTAAATACGTAAACTTGTGTCTTCGTGGGGTTAAATTGTACTGGATATTGTCGACTCCAATCTGAAACTTTTTTCTTTTTTGAAAGTCTCGACCTCAAACACACAAGTTTATTCGAGACTCCTTGACGTTTTCTCGAGATATATTGGCACGGCCAGTGTATAACACATCCTCTGCGTTGTCAGCCGTATAGCAAAGAATGATATTAATTTGACGTGAACAGGTATCTTCTCTTACGTATACACACACTCCGGCCCGTGGCACAAACGAGTGTTCCAATTTGTACCCCGGGTGTCAGCCGGAGAAGATATCTGCGTCTAGGAGGAAAAGCAAGGCCGGCTTCGCCGTCTCGAGATGTTGCTGGACGGCGTTAAGGTTGGAGTGAATTCCCCTAATAGTGCATAAATCCACGGCGAGCGTGGCAGGGTCTCCCGTAACCTTTTTGCTCCGTTTCCCCCGGCTGGGTGGCTGTAGAATGGAGAACCAACTTTTTCATGCTGCGCCTATAAACTATCCGACTCCACCACTTCTTTATCCCTATCGGCAGTCGAAGAATAAGACATTATATATTCATGTGCCTGTCAAGAGTAGGAAAGAGAAATTTAAGCAAAAATATATCAAAATCGTATAGTTTACTATATACACAACAAAAAAAATAAGAATATATATAAAAAAAGTATTTATGAATAGATAGCAAATAAGTTTGACAAGAAATGTTACAAGTCCTTACCCGACCACGACAAATTGAATAGAATCACATTTTGGAAGAAACTTTTTTGACATGACATTTAGAAGAACAAACGCTTTATTTCGCTTTCTAAGACATGGAACCGACCAAAGTGTATAAATATAACATTTTAAAATGATGTTATGTTAAATCATTCATTTTTCTTATTTCATGAATTATATATATTTTATTAATTTACATAATTGTTTCTTTGTTTGTACATGACATACTCTATTATTTTCGTTGATATAATTAAATAAACAGTAACATAATTGCCTAAATTTATAAATCCCTCTAGAAAGTAGTATAGTCTTTCACTTGACTTCACTGCGGATTGGCGACCTTCGCGTCCTTCATGTATTTGAAAAAATTTTCATTTATTTCGTCCATAAGCATGTTTCCTCAAGACGTTTCCCATCACCACAGAGCACTTAGTAAAGAGCTGTGTTAGCCAGTCAGTGCCCAAGCGTTCGCTTTTAATGCACGGTACGCTAACAAACCGAGTTCAATATCCGTCGCCGGCAATACTGAAAATGTTAATTGTAATTTTTAAATGTATTTTGTTTGAACCTATAATTATAAGAACATCACGAAAGTCACCTGTAACATCAACAGCTCGGAGAACTGAGCGGAACTATCGCGTTAAGAATGATTGGGTTATGCAGGTGTATTGTCCAAACTTTCGTTGTAGCATTTACCACTGTTTATATGGTTCTGAATTATTAACTGAAGTCTCTTGTTTGAAGTCTTAAAAGTTCTATAATTGACCAATTATTGGTCTAGACATGATTATTACTGTCATTCTACGACTTCTAAATTCCTTTAGAATCGTTATTCATTTCCAAGAATCCTCTTAAAAGTCGTGCCAATAGCAATTTGCTAAAGTAAACAACTTTTAATAAATTTTCTGATAACATTAGAAACTTTGCCGGCGACATACTACTTTGCATAGACAACTCTCTATGAAGTATCATCCAACAAGTAACTCTACGGCATTAATATTGTTCCTAACAAAAATATTTCTTTAGGATTTTTTATATAGGATCTTTGTATAAACTCAAGACCGTAACTGATTATTTTAAGGATGGATAATTATGACAAATTCATTAAATGTTCTTTGATGGAATGATTTGAAATTAATTTAGCGAAATGTGAATAGGACATGGTCTGTCGGGTCAATTAGAATACATAAGAAAAAAAAATATTGGAAAGAATCAAACTTGTAAGATTAAAGTCTGATATAAAACGAAGATTACATAAATATTATAATAAGGTTAGTTTAAAATAACTATAAAGAATTTTAAAGGTTAAAATGTAGGAAATTTAAAATATTTATCTATAAAACTTTCAAGTGGCGAGAACAATGCCGTTTGAGTTCTTGACATAGTCCTTACTTCTAGTTTTGCCACCACTGTGTCGATACGTATTGTATCGTCATAGCTATTTCACTGAGGTCATAAATATCTATTCGTATTTTATATTTAAAATAATCTATATGCAGTAGTTCAGAATTTTCGTTTCGAGCATAATAAGCTCATGGTAAAGTTTGAATAACACTTTATATATATTTATTTATTTATTTACTCTTTATTGCATTAACCTAAACAAAATCACAGAGGTTCACAAAGCTGACTAAATGCCTTAGGCATTCTCTAACAGTCAACCCAATGTGTGGTGAGATATTGTGAAACGTGTGGCAATAACCTCATTAATAAAAAAAGAAAAGGCAATACTAAGAATAGTTAACATAAAAACATTCAGATTTCTGCGTCTCTGGCTGGAGTTGGGCGGGCTGCAATAGTCATGTAATTATGTATAACGAACCGCATATGAGTCTTAATGCGGAAAGAAAGTCATCGTCCTGGCAGTAAACTAATTAATAAAAAAAAGAAAAGGTAACACTTAGAATAGTTAACATAAAAATATTCAGATTTCTGCGTCTCTGACTGGACTGGGGCGGGCTGGAATGTAACTCCTGAATCTGCCCAGTGTCCAATGGCACCTCATAGGACAGAAATGGGACACCTCGCTACTAACTACTCGGCCTCCAGGGACCTGGACTCATCTCATACGAAACACATACAACAGCAAATGCTGCTATTTCCCACTGGCTTTTTGGTGAAATTGTGGTTCCCGCAGCTAGTTTCAACGTGTAGTATAACTTTACCGAACGTAACATTACATAAAGGAAACGCAGACTGTGTTTTGGGACTATGCCTCGGACTTTATGGCTATATTTGTTTTAAGTTTTTGATTCAAACATAATTTTACATTTGAATAATATATTGATTAAATATCACGTAAATGTTAAATAACCTCACAGTAAAATACAAGAGGGCCTTTACTTTAATTTATGTGGGGGCTTCTTCATCTTCGGGCACTTTGATAAATTACTTTTTAATGAAAATCGGTATCAGATGTGGTCTTATGAGAGTACTTATAAAATTGATTCTTAATAAATTTATAAATATCAACCAACTTATGAATGTAAACTTTTGATTTTTAGTTTGTAAATCAAAATATTTACTTTAATATTATTACTCGTTTAAATTAAGGTTGCTGTTTCTTTTTAAAATGTGGATCACCGCAACAATATAACGGTATTTTCTAAATTTACTTACATCATCGCTGAACTTAATTTCAAGGATATATATAACCAAAAGCATGTCTACTAATTTACTAGTAATTATGAAGAATAGACTAATTAAATGGTTTTTTTTTTTCATAATTGTATATACATACCTACATCTTTTAGTTTCGGTCGGATGTCATATGTTTATTTTATTTATTACCACGCAGTCCACCTCCATGGTAAGCGATATCTATGGGTCATGACACACACATTTATCCTCAATAAGCGGATACACCTGAGGACAAATATGGAATAACCCATAAGGGTCTGCAGGTCCCAACACTCACTAGACGAAACATGACTATCGCTATTATACGATGGTATTCTATGTAAGCTTGTTACTTCACCGCTTGAGCCAATTGAACATCACAGTAGCTGGGTAGGTTTCCGGATCCCTACACTCAACATATGAAATACAGTAGCGTTATGCTGCTATTTTACGATGGTTTTCTGTGAATGCTTGGTCCTTCACTGCTTGAGCCCAGTGAAAATCACAGCAGCTACGTGGGTTTCTGGATCCCTACACTCACCATATGAAACACAGCAGCGTTACGATATATGCTATTGTGATGTGGGGGTGCTGACCAAATAGGAACATAAATATGTTGCAGCTAGAAACTAGCTGTAGCGTGTTTTATTTTTGCTGCAAGTGGAAAGTAAGCAAGCAGCTCAGCTCAACTCATCCTTTTGTTGTGAACATCCCTCAAACCCGAACGAAGCGCTTTGCTTCGTCTTTCATTATTCGTACAGCAAATACGGGAATAATTTGCCCGCGTGTCTTTCCCTCCGATTACAATGTGGGTGTTTTCAAGAGTAGAGTGAATAGGCATTTACTGAGCTAGTGCGTCTTACCATCCAGGACTGTATTTCCCCTTAACATCAGGTGGTATCGTGGCCGAGCACTATAAAAATCTATAAATGGGCTACAAAACGCCATAAAGCTTCTGTAAACTATTTAATTTAATAGCCTAGATAAAACTTTGTTCAGGCGAAATATTCGTTATGTTTCTCGTAACGTTTATTACCGTTACCATTTTTCTTAATTGCTTAATTACCAACTTTCCCATTAATCATTTATTAGGAGATTGTATTAAGAGATGGTTTACGATCATAGTCAAATGGCGGCAAAAAAAGTTTCGCTGACCGTAGTCTCTGATCTTAGGTTTCAGTCACTACAATTGATAATGAGGATAAAAATAAATTTAAAAAAAATATGTGACGATAGTAAGACCTTTAACATTTTCAAATTTTTACTAAGTTAGTAGCTGGACTATGTTTATCGTCGACTAATGAGACAACTTTGTAACTGAGTTGCGAGTAATAAATAAATTGGATTAAGCTCAAACGACAATGTTGATGCCGCTGTTGGATCAAATATTTGATTTGCAAGTTAATACTCCTTGAAGAATTCAAAGAAGCTTGCAATCATTAAAGAAGTTAAGATTTATGTAACTGCAGAAAGCTTCGATGTTATTTGGTGTTAAATATAAACAGAAACTATTTAATTTTCCGTATAAGATATCCATTGAGTTATGCATAAATTTGTGTTTTTATGAATTTCTATTATTTACTTAGTAAATCTTTGAGACTAAATTAATAAGTAATTTAGTCGCATTCTGGCTACTAGATCTTTATTAACGACGGTAATAATAAATAGATATAGATTATATCATCTACATCTATTTATTATTTATTAACTTATGTAATATTAATCATCACTTAAGTAATATGAAACCATGTAGGTTACCTTTTAACGTTCTATTGCAGTATTCAAATTGTAATTTTCAAGTAAGGTCAATTTCATAGAGCTTACAAAGACTTTATCCGCCTCGTAACGTAGTGATTATACCTGATTGCTGTTTTCTGAATCCTGGGGTCAGTTCTCAACTGAGGAACAGTTATTATGTATCACAAATTGTAGATTTTTGGGACTGGATGCATTGTATGTATATAACGTGTCCTTGAAACTGCATCTGAGCTTTCTTCCGACCTTGTTGTATATGCATTACATAGGACTAGGGGAAGGTACGAAGAGTATGTGCTTCTGCATTTGCAAACACTTAAAGTTGTGAATGAAAAAAAACTAAAGGACCAACGTATATAGATCCCATTGCTGACCATAGACTTTTAGGGAGTACAGCATAGTCCGCTATTGCCGCCAACTTCTCTGCGAATTGGCGGACTTGACATATTTATTTTTAAAATTGGGTGGTACACGTGTTTAGTTATTACTTAAAATTTCAAATAATCATTTAATTATTGCCTGACACACCTGCGATCGAACTATGTTTGCTCACGTACCGTAAATTAAAAGAGAGCGCTTAGACCAGGGATTCCCGAAGTGGTCGATATCGGTTTCCCTGGGGTAAAACTGATTTTGGTGGTATATTTTGATTATTTTGGAATACTAAGATGGTATTCCTCGTCAATGTTAATAGAAGACTTCGGATCTTTTCCTCAGTCATGCCGACTCATTGACAGCGCAGCTAGAAATAGACTACAACGTAGCTCTACCACTATCAAATTAAGTTGAACCTAATTTAATTATCTTGATAGAAGCAAAAGAAGAGTTTTTTTTTAATAAATTCTTATTTAATTTTATCTAATGATAAATATTTAATAAATGTTGATATTAAAAGTAATTTAACAGGGACACAGAAATGGTAACATTAAATTGTTATTATTGGTTTATCTATTATTTTGAATTTCTACCCAAAATTGATGAAAATAAATATTGAATCAAGAACTTCAAGAGGTTAAGTGCTAAGTTTGCAGTAAGGTTTCAGTCTTTATCATAACTACGTATTATGTAGTATCAAAACTTAGTTAATTTAATTAGTATGTGCTCGTATGTGCAAAATTTCGCAAAATTAATATAACCTCGAAGTAAAGTCCTGATTTTGCTAAATAGACCAAGTCAAAGATAACTTAAGAGAATCGTATATATAAAATATTTATCTATATTATGTACTTTATAATCGTGAGCTTGTGTACAAAAATCCTGGTGAAGATAAATGGTTGAAAAGCAGTAAAAGTGTATTATTTGAGGTTCAGTTGTTTATTGTTTGAGTATTGAAAAACGGTGCATGCTCCGACTCATAACCAGTGAATGCTAGTGTATCCCAAGGTAGTGTGCTGCTTCCTACCTTGTTTCTTTTGCATATCAGTGACATGTTGCAAATTAATAACATTTATTGCATTGCGGACTTATGGACCTAAAACTATTAGCCTAAACCTTTATTAAAGGCCGGCAGCACATCTACGATTCCTCTGGCGTTGCGGATGCTTCTGGGCAGCCATGATCACTTACCATAAGAAGAGATGTTGGTTTGCCACATATTCTATAAAAATAAAGTTAGTTTTATAAGCTGCTGTCTTTAGGTGAACAGGCATTACATTTTAGTCCTTCTCAGTGATAACTTATGTGCATTATGATGACTTATCGAGGATGAATGTGGGTGCCACGGGCTTTACGTATTAATTACTATCAGGCGAACTGTGTGCTCGTTTGTCACGCTCAATAGAATTAAAAAATTAATAAAGAGATTTCTCTTGTCCTTCCCGGAGACGGTATATGATCCTTCTTTTAATTAGCTCGGTAGTGTTAACTATTATCTTCAGAATAGGATGAAAAATCTCATTTTCCATCAAAACTTTGCTACCGTAAAAGTTCAGGTGTTCACGTTCAAGAAAACACCTGAAAATCTTTCAGAGAAGAGCCCATTCTGACCACAGGAAAAATGATTTTTCAATAATGCGCCTGAAAAATCTACAAAAGGGCCCATACCAAACCTAACCGAGCAGAGTGAAGAAGAATTAGATAATTACTTGCTTTACAAACGTCTCTTAATCTAGAAGAATGTCAAAACTTAAACAAAATCTGTACATTGCCATTTCTAAAAGTAAAAATGTCTACAATATTATTATTAACTATTGTCATCCTGCGTAAGTATTATTTGAGTGAAACATTTATCTGCATTGCACTGTCTAATAGATGTAACAGATTTTTACTCTTTTGAAGATACATATACAATAACAAATTTTAGATTCGAAGCGTCAATAGCCAAATGATTTAGGGTACGGTCTGCGAAACTTAAGTTCGTTGGTTCGTATCAGCTAATATACTATTGTCGTGAACCATCTCTTTTACAGCTTAGTTGGAGTGATTAATTCCGGCTAACCATTCCAACTAAGCTTAAATCGATTAAGTACTATTGTTTCCTTTTTGAGAGGTGGCAGTAGTTTACATTTACATCGTGGAGAAGGAAAGTAGGTACTTGTTTGTTATATATGACAT
Organism: Teinopalpus imperialis; assembly: GCA_029286865.1. Lineage (NCBI taxonomy): Eukaryota > Metazoa > Arthropoda > Insecta > Lepidoptera > Papilionidae > Teinopalpus > Teinopalpus imperialis. The sequence goes on from JAGSMU010000059.1 coordinate 617,223, forward strand.
TTTTATATTTTATGGCCTTAATATCGTCCAGACACCATAGTACTGTTATTTTGATTGTCTTTAATTTTTTTGCTAACAGTATTATTAGATTGTTGGTGTAATATAGATTTAAATTGTTAACTATAAAATTTTCACAGCTTTAGATGATTTATTTCATATTGCCATTAAATATACAAATAAAACGTTTTAACCTTCCACACCTACATCTTGAGGTCTAATACAAATTCCTCTTTGTTCTAACTGGCAAACAATAGGCTTAGTCAGCAAACCGCAATCAGCCTTTGAGATGTTATGTGATGTCGCAGATTATTCCATGCGAAAAGATGAAATGGTTAGATCTGTTCAGAGAATTTATGATTTACCAACATGTTACACATATTAGATTGTATACATGAATTGCTTAAACTTAAGAAAGAAAACGATTATCAATAGTGGAACAAAGTTTCTTTCTATCTTGCTACTGTAGTAATAGACAAATAAAAGACGTCGTATCGCAAATAAATACCTCCACGTCATTAACAGAATGCTGAGCATAGCAGGTCTCACCGAAATAATAGCTGGCTATAAGTTCTCGCCGCTTTTATTATTTATTTAAAGTTTTTTTTTCAATAAAAACTAACAACTCTTAAGTCAATAATGTATTCTCTTTTCTTAAAACTTCTTCACGACGTTCAATACGGTTTTTAATATCTCTTTTGTAATAATCATCAGGTTTCGATTCGAAAAAATAATCCGTAACTCCATGCATAGGATTTGAAAGAAAGTGTTGGGGGGTGGAAATTCAGAAAAATAATTTGAATAATATTACAAAATTTATAATATAGATTTATAATTAAAAAATTGTGTTTTTATTGAATATAAATTTATAATATAGATAATAATAGGTCTTTACCTATAATTTTTTTATTTCTGTTATTCAAAGTAATCACCCATGTAATCGATGCATCTTTGCCAACGTAGTGGTAGTTTATTGATGCCCTTCTTTTAAAAATCAGCTAGACGAGAGGCAACAAACTCTTCAAAGGCATTTTGTACAGCCTCTCGGGAATTGAATTTTTTTCCCGCTAAAAAGTTGTCCAAATTTTGGAAAATGTAATAGTCTGTGGGTGCAAGGTCTGGTGAGTACGGTGGATGAAGGAGAGCTTCCAACCCCAACTCTTGCAGCTTGGAGACTGTCTGTTGTGCAGTATGGGGTCATGCGTTGTCATGTAGGAGCAGCGGGGACGACCGATTGACCTAAGCTGGTTGCAGATGTGCGAGCGTTTCACAGTACACATCTGCAGTAATGGTCATGCCATTTGGTAAAAAACTGTGATGAATCACACCGGCACCAGACCACCAAACAGTGACCATCAACTTTCTAGAGGTCATTTTTCACGATGATGCCACGATGGAACCCATATTCCATAATTACACAAATTAAAGTATCCATTAGGACGAAAAATGTTGAAACGAAAATACAAAGCTAATCAATAAACAAAATACTGACTTTGTAAAAAGAATGTCCTGTTTTTAAAACAAAATTAATTTGAATATAAAGAATTTACAGCCAATCAAAACTTTTTTTTGGTTTGAAATGACCAATACTGAAGAACGGCAATTTTATAGGTAAAGACCTGATAATATAGATTCCGGTAGAAACTGCCGTGGATAGTAATACATGATAGTAGTCATCAGGGATTTCCTCATCTATACTATAACTATAGCGATAGTATAACATGTAATATAGGAGATTGCGCATATCTATAATAAAGTATATAAATAACAATCAATCAATATTTGATTGAATTTGTAAGGAAAAAAATGGTTCCTTTTTTTTTGTATTACCGAATGTAATATGTAATGCTGGAATCAATATGTAATGTTCAGATTGATTCCAGCCGCTACGTTTATACATCGTACATCGCGACAGAATTCACCACGAGGAATGTTCCGAAGTTGTTCAGATTGATTCCAGCCGCTGAGTTTATACATCGTACATCGCGACAGAATTCAAAATTTCATCCTTCTCATCACGATGGTCGCCAAACCAACATTATTTGTTTATACGAAACTTTCTGCTGACACTTAAGCCAGCAATGCTACTGCGATTACTCACGTGTTGCGAAGTTCATGGGTGATAATTCAATCAGGGATAACCCATGAACTTCTTCTTATACATTAGCTGAGCTGCTTGCTCGTTTGCCAGCTATTCTATAAAAAAAAATTGCTGGTATATTTATGTAGATCTCATAAACTTAAAAACTTGTAAAATGTTGGACGAGTGCTTTAAATACAACAAAATGTAAACCATACTCTAACCAATTCTAACAATAATATAAAAAAAATATACGATAAATTTAATGTGCAATGGAATGAAGACTTAAATAATGTAAAGTATAACGTTCCTTTAGCATATTTTTATTTAAGTTTTTCCCCTATGGTAATATTTGTCAATGATATCGGTTATATGAAATATTTTCAATATGCTCTCAGCAGCGTGAGAAGTATCCACGAAATCTTTTTTTTTCTTCTTCTTTCTTCCTTCAATTCTTCTTTCCAAGAAGGACACTATAACGACAATTTTTTTCTACAATGTTGATAGAGTAGTTAGTAGATATTTCAAGTTATGTTGTGAAGATTACGTACTTGTAAAAAATAGAATATAAATTCTATTACGGCGCATTAAAAAGTTTTGAGCCTAAGGTTGACACTTAAATTCAAAAGAAAAAATAATACGGGCACGTAATAGCCATTTTTTTTTAAATTATAATCTGTTGTCTTTTGTTTTTCTTCTGTCGAAATTGCAAAATTTGTGATCGATTTAACAAAAGTTCGCGGTTTCCGTAGAAATGGATAAAATTGAGCACCGTTCCGTTATAAAATATTTACAAAAAAAAGGATTAACGCCAAAACAAATTTATGAAGATATGTTCGAGACTTTAGGGGAATCTGCTCCATCATATGCCACTGTCAAAAGATGGGTAGCGGATTTCAAACGTGGCAGAGAAGCAGTGCAAGATGAACCTAGGAGTGGTAGGCCACCGACGGCTACTACAGATGAAAATACCAATAAAATATTAGACCTGATTTTGAATGACAGGAGATTGACAATTGCAGAGATAGCAGAAGCATTAGGCATTTCCTATGAACGAGCACAAAACATAATTTCCAACGATCTTGGATTTTCTAAGGTCTCTGCCAGATGGGTACCTGGACTGCTTTCAGCCGAAAACAAACGCACCCGCCAAACAGTATCACAGGATTGTTTGGATCTGTTCGAAAGTGATCCTAAAGATTTTCTTAGCCGTTTCGTGACTATGGACGAAACTTGGGTTCACCACAATACACTAGAGTTCAAAGTACAATCCAAGCAATGGAAAAGAGCAGGGTCACCGCCCCCTAAAAAAGCTCGGGCCATTTTGTCAACCAAGAAGATAATGGCTTCAGTTTTTGGGACTGTATAGGAGTCATTATGGTTGACTACCTTGAAAAAGGTAAAACCATAAATAAAAAGGCCTGGTATGTTGTCTAAGAAAGTTTTGTTCCACCAAGATAACGCTCCTGTACATACTACGGTGAAATCAATCGCACACTTGTACTCTCGCGCACTATTGTAGCTTTGAATTGTTGCCGCATCCACCCTATTCACCGGACTTGGCCCCGTCTGATTACCATCTTTTCCTCAATCTAAAAAAACACACGGCAGGACGAAAATTTTCGACGAATATCGAGGTATAAGAAGCTGTGACTGAATATTTTGATGAAATTGAGGATTCTTTTTTTTTAGAATGAATACTGAAGCTAGAGACAAGGTGGCAAAAGTGTATAGATCATTCTGGAGACTATGTAGAGAAATAAAATAATCGTTTACAAAAAAATCGTTTTATTTAAGATCGGGCTCTTCAATGTGCCCTCGTATATAGTGCAGTGAAGACCCTTGTGTGACTAACACAGGTAATGTTTGAAGTCGGGGAATACTGATTTTTTTAATCCTATATTCATATTTATCATGAGCCAATTTTAAAAACAAAAAACTGCGATCCATGTGGTGGTACCAACGCATAACCTGCGGATATTTGGTAAACACATTGGAGGAAATCGTATTTCCAAACAAACAAACAAATAATGACATCCCTTATAATGATTACTCGTATTCGCATCAAAGTCTACATAACTCATTTAGTTTGGTGTTATCATTATTGCTTAAAAGAAATGTAAGTAGCTGTTCATAACTCTTACCTTGGTTGATTTAAGATTTCATCACGTTGTTTTTAGGATGTGAATATATATATATATATAAAAATATATATTACATTGAGAGTAACAAACGAGCCCACAGTTCACCTGACGGTGATTCCTGTGGCCCTGAGATGCAATGCCTCGTCATTAGTAATAAAAGTCTCCAGATCAAGGCCACCAGACGAAACAGAGCAGCATATATGCTGGTATTATGTGAGGGCCTAGTCCTAGCCCGATCGAGCTAACCCATTTGTTCTCCAGCTAGAGACAAACTGCAGTGTAGCTCTATCACTGTAATATTGTGTCTATGGCCTCTTCAGCTTTAGTAGAATGGGCTCGCAAGTTAACATTATCTGAACTTACAGCTATGTGCACAATCCTGCAATTAACAAAAATCAATTCGTGCAAGTTCCTAAGTTTTGATGGGTTAATCCTTCTAGCCAGTCACTTCTTGTTTCAAAGCCCTGATGTTGTTTTAATTGATTTTCCTCGATTTTGAGATTGACAATAACACACTTGATTATAAATACCATGTTACGGTAGTACGTTTATAATATAATGGTTACACGACTGCCTCACCCAAAGGTAAGTGATCACCATGGTCCATGAATATTTACGTCACCATCTCTGGTGTATCAGTTACAGTTGCCGGGCTTAGAGAAATGAATTGAATCTTTTCTTGAAGGTTCTTAAATAAACAATAATAAAATCCAAGTTTAGAAACATTACAACATCATGGCTTCTAAAATTTTATATCGTCGTAATCTTATAAGAAAAGTGCTCAATTCTCGGTGGCTTGAAGGCATTAATAGTTACTGTTATTAATTACTATAAGGTATCGGAATGGCAATTCTGACTTTAATCGTGTTTCTGTTGCAGGTACTATATCACACTTTTTGTTGAAGCACATCTATTTATTGTTGTATTAACACATAGAAAATATACTTGGGTAGAAGATGATCCTATCTTCGATTGTGTCACTCCAATCGCTTTCACACAGAAGCCAAGGAGTGTAGGAGTTTTTATAAGACATAATTTAGTTATCACTTCCGCAAATGCTTATGGGAGCGATTATCATTTTGCTAAAAGTGTGCGAGAATCAAATATATATGTTCCAGACGGATCCTTTAATTACTCACAACCCCGAGCAGTCCAATATGGTATCGGTGATATTTGGACAAGAGGAGATTATCATTATATTCCTTATAGGCCTTTAGACCATTTCCTAAATGATATTTTTTTCTTCGTGACTTACACCAGCGTTGAAAAAACTCCAAGCTCTACCGATAGACGGCCATACTATATGCCTATTGCAGAAAAATATGCTATAGAAGAACCAAGTGGATGGTTGAGTGGAGCATTCGCGTTAACAGATAGAGAACACATTAAAGAAAGTACTAAATTTGTACCAATTTATTATAATGAGCCTGTATTACTCGATTGTGATGAATATTTTCCCAGACGCTGGGGTTACTTAATATGTATATTAAATATTGACAATTACCCAGGTATAGAAGCAGGTGCACCTTTAATTCAGAACGGTCGTCTATTTGGAATAGCTGTGTTTACCATGAAAAAAGGTAAGGACAGTATATTTGTGTTTACCGACCTTAGACCTTACAGACAACTGATTTATGATCTCCAACGCAAGCACGCATATTAGAATTTAAATTAATAGTTTGCCAAATATCAAAACTCCATGTTTCGTTCAATTTAAAACAGTTGATGTTTCTTAAATTTTGAACAGTGAAAAATATCTATTGACTTTTTGACATAAAGAAAATATTAAAAATTTCGATTTTTATTTTTCTTCTTCATCACGGCCCGTCAATAATAATACTACACTGATAATCATAAGTATATACTATAAAATGTATAACTTGTATATAGTGAAGGTTGTATATTGCAATTGCCAGACGGAGAAACTTTTTCTATAAACATAAACGATTGCTTTTAAAAATTACACCGAACTCATTTCGGTGACGCTTTATGGCTTCGCTAAACTACCTCCTAGCAGAGCCATCTAGTCCATATTATTTAGTATTTGTGAAAGTAGACAATTTAAAAAATGAAAAATTTTCATGTGTTATTGGGATATCCTGTTAGCCATGTATGGGTGATGATGGTCCGTACTTCAGTACATCCCATAAACTGGAGGTCCTGACCACCGTCCCCTTATGCTAACCCAAGTGCTGGCAGCAAGCTAACCTCAAATTAAAAAAAAAAAACTGGTAGAATTTTAGCCTCGAGGCTAGATTTCTAATACTCACGATATTCAAACTCTTTTCTTCAATATGTGTTGTGAAGAGAACACTGTCAAATTCTCAAAGGACGCTACAACGACCCTTGTCCTACAAGTATTGGGGACAGAATTCTAACACGCTCAAGTCACTAATTATCCAGTAATTTAGTCATCAGTGCCAAAATTTTATCCCATTCTTTGCAGTTCTACCGGTGAGACAGTAGAAAAAACAATCAAACGGTAATTTTTTTACTGCCTGGAAATATATGCCGTTTAATCACTGCTTTGTAATGCAATGACAAAAGCATTTTTTATTTATACCTTAAGGTAAAAAAGTGGTAAGTGATTCCCGCGGCCCATGTCTTCTACATACATCCTTGCCAAGGAATCATAATGCCAATACGTCATCATCCTTGAGTATTGATGAGAATACCTCGTCACCAGTAATAAAGGTCTCCAGATCCAGCCACCAGACGAAACACAGAAGCGTTATGCTGCAATTTCACGCTGATATTCTGTGAGGGCGTTGTCCTTCTCAGGTCGGGCTGATCCATTCATTCTGCAGCTAGAAATAAATATAATCGCTAACTATTGCATAGTATAGTTTAAAGGCCCTAAGCACTAATATTTCTCTATTTGAAACACACATTCATTGAAAATAACATGTTGTAAGTCGCTGTTATTATACAAACAAATTCAAATACCATTGAAAACAAATTTGACCGTTCATTATTATACTTTTTGTGCTAATAACGTTATAGCTTAGAGTACGATCTGTGAAACTTCAGGCCGTAGATTTAAATCCGCTATTCAACTTTTGTCGTTAACCATGTCCTAGCAAAAGCATCAGCCTTCTTGGAGTGCTTAACCGGAATGTTATAAATTTTAATAGCACACTGCAATAATTACTATACAATAATAACTGTAGCACTAAGATAAGGTAGCTAGATTGAAAAGCGGTATGATCATATAAAAAATAGTGTAGCGTTACGTGATACCTACCCTACAAATCTATACAACATAATAGTACCGCGAGGGCGCTCCTACCCATCATGACATACGCAATCCCAGCCAGCGCCTACGCATTGCTAAGTGGTGGTATATAGCTAGCTAATAATAATAATAGAGATATTACTTTAGATAAACCCTTAGATAGAATCAACTGACTGACTGACCAGCACAAGGGCTCCTTCTCGGGAGCCAGAAGTACAGAGTGTCATAAGCGGTCGGTCACCTCTCAACTCGGTGAAACTGTAAAAGCCCTCAACCCGAAAACAAAGAAATAAAAGCGAGGGCGCTAGGTATAGCGGATATGGCCAATATAGCCCAATCATTCCCTCTATGACGAGTATATTGAAGAATTTCCCCAGGAAAAAGTTGACATATCTGTGACTTGAATTTTATGTGTGTAACCTTGTGTCCGCGGGGAACGTTGGTTGGAATTTGTTAGGTTGAGGGTATAGCGATATGTGTTACTGGTAAGTATTATTATGATGTTAGATATTCTCTATGTAACCAGAGACAGGAATTTGAATGACACAAAGTAAGCAACTTTACATTGCTCTCTATTTTGCAAATAATATGTTAAATATTTTAATCTTAGATAAATACTATTGTAAATTGTTTTATTACGTCGTGTATGTTAATTAAGTCATATCTAATTCGAATGTTATTTTTGTTTGTTTGTTTCTTCATTTTGTTTGTCTATTGCGATTTAATACTTCAATGTATTAATCGGTCATCATAACATGTGTATCAAAATGAGTGTTATCTAAATCATAGCTGTTTACAAAATAAATTAAATACTCTTAAATTAATAATCACGGTTGAGTGTGTCAGCAATATTGTAAAATATTATGAATATAATGTATTGACAAGGATTATTAAATTGCAATTTACTTTTTATATTTGTACTCATTACATTCCCCCGCTAATTTCCAGATAGGCTTAATTTTAAAATAAGGTAATATTCTAATTATATTGAAATACGAGAAAGACCTACGTTATATTACCTATAAGGGATTGGAAAATATAACCTACGGCTACACATGGATTGCTTAAGTAAAGATCTTAGAAATAAAAGCAAAACATACTCGTACATAATAAAAAAGAACATGAATATTTAACATTTGTGGATATTTAGACGACTTTAAACATATTCTTGTTTTTAGTGTGAACAATCACATCCAACACAACAAAAGAAAGTTATTGATTCACAAATTCAAAATAAACAAGCCTAACGTACCTTTTGACAAGATTTACAAAAGTAAGATCTGAGATGTAGCCTAGGTTTCAGTTAAGCATGAAAAGTTCATGACTTTGTTGTGAAATTTTATATAGATTATATATCAATCATAATTTAACAATTTATGCTGCCATATTTTATGTATTTATTATTATATATATAATAAAAAACACACATTATACCAAGCATATTAATATAAGAGGGTATAAGAAGTCAATTTGAGTATTGGGACTGGCTAGTTCTATGTTTTTCATATTTTACTTTAAACATTTTATATATTTTTTTGTATCTTACTGACCAAAACTTATTTAATAAAAGTTAAGTTTTAGTTATACTGTGATTTATTAAAAATAATTTACTTATTAAAGCAATTGTACCATGCCTCTCTGTTTAATTAGACGAATATTTTCAATAGATAATTAGATACTTATCCTTGAAACTAACTTTGAACATACTGTCTTCAAGTTTTTAGTTCATTCAAAGTTAATTATCTTCTTGTTCGCCTCAGTTGCTTATATTGTTTTTTTTTGTAAGTCAGTGTACACTTTACTACTTTACAGACAAGACAATAACAGTTAGAGCTAAGATTTTGTTATAATTCGTTTTATAATAATAATAATAATCCAGTTTATTGCCACACAAAAAATAAACAAATTTACATAAACAATATTACACACTTTGGCACACGGAGGTGACTCAGTTTTTGTTGAAACAGGATTATAGTCCCGTGCAGCGCTGGTTTTCAGCCACTTGCATATCCCTTAGATGTAATGTGAGAGTCGTGACAATTGAGGGCTTTTCGATATCATCTAAAAGTTATATTTTACAAAGTGTTTATACGCAAGTAAGTTTAAGAAGACAAGAAAACTATCTACTACTACTAACTATTATTAATATGTTCTTTTGCATGCACATGCATGTGTCAGCTTATGTGGGTTTGTGTGCATGTGTTTGTGTTAATGTATGTGTAGATTTGTATGTACGTTAATGTGTGCGTTTTTTAATTTTTCGGGTTATTATGTTAAGTACAAAAAAATCTTTCAGAGGCGTATATTTCCAGTAGGCAGTTTTATCAGTGGCAGTTTTGCAGTTTGTTTTTAGCTGCAGAATGAATGGGTCGAACGGGGAAGGACCACGAGCACACAGAATACTAGCGTGATATTGCAGCATAATGCTGCTGTGTTTTGTCTGGTGAGTGTAGGGATCCGGAGACCTTTATTACTGGCGACGAGACATTCCATCTCAGTCCTCTAAGGTGACAACGCATTTGCATTATGTATCTTTGTCAAGCATGAATGTAGATGTCATGGGCCGTAGGAATCACTTACTTATTAGGTGAACTCGGTTTGCTCATTTGTAACTTTATATATATATATATATATATATATATATATATATATATATATATATATATATATATGTATATATATGTATATATAAATTTTATAAACTCCACGTAACATTACTTTCATAATTTGTTTAGTATTTACAAATCCATTAACAATCAATTTCCCAAGTAGTCCCACAGGATAACACCTGATACAAATTTTCATTAAAAAGCAATCTATCAAATTGCCTCAAGATGAAGAAGTTTGCACATACTCATAAATTAAAGTCATAATTCCTCATATGTGTACCTGTGACGCCTAGGATATTAAAATGATATTAAATTATGTTTTAATCACCAAAAAAACGGTCAACCAAATTATCTCAATACTCCAGGGTACGTCGTTACCCTATATATATTAAATAGCCATATGAGTTTTGAATTTTTATTGACGATGAATTGTTTTTATATGCCATCAGGTTAATAAGCATCCGCTAATAAATCAGGATGACTAATTAACGGGTGATATAAATGCTCATACTTTAAGCCCTTAGTCCACGTCCTCACAGGATACCAGTGTAAAATAGCTTCTTAACGCTGCTGTGTTTCGTCTGATGTAGGGCTCCGAAGAACTTTATTATTAGTGACGAGGCATTCCATCTCAGATCTCAGAAGGGGCAACGTTACAAGTACATTATGATTCCTTGTCCAAGATGGGGTCATGGGCCGAAGGAATCACTTACCATCACGTGACCTGCATGCTCGTTTGTTGGTCTCAGTGTAATAATAATAAAAAAAAGCCTTATCATTGCATAGACTAGTCAATACGGCATATGCTAATGTATGATGATGATGCTCCACTGGTCCATTTTCATCACCAGATGACATCAACTGCGCAACATATATTATAATGCCGTAAATATCGGCGGGAACACATACGCACTCACTGGCGACACACATTCCAAAGTTCGATGTAATGTATGCGCAATACACGAGAGATAGAATCAGATCTGAAGAGGAATCAGTTTTGATCTACAAATACTGTTCATCTACTAGTCAGCCAGGTACTCTAACGAGTACGACAAGGAGCAGTTAAAACATGCACAAATACAAAGTATAAACATATGTAGCAGACCTCGTTGGACTTTTTATAATATATATATATATATATATATATAATGTAATCTCTCTCTTTTTATATTCTTAGTTGGGTCATAAGTTCTGTCACATCCCTATTTAATTTTACGTTCGACTTTAGTAGTCCAGAATTAAATTTAAAAAATATAAAATTGATTTTGTTCCTTTAAAAAAATGCAGTGAACGAAAAAGTAAGACAGAGTTACTTTCTCTTCACCACTGCGGTTACGCGCCAATCGAGATTTATAAACTACTGCAAAATTTGAAAATCAATTTTAAAATTTGTTTATTGCACTTTAAAACGATTTTGTTAGGATTCGAGCTTCGAATACCTTAAAGAAGCGGATGACCTCGTTTCGTTAAAACACCTGCTCTCATTAAAGCAGAGCACCTGAGAATTGAACGAAATTCCGTCTGCAAGCATAAAATGGGCTAGCCTTCGGTCGGTGTTAGGTAGAACTATGGTTCATGCTAAATGAAGATCTCTAATTACGTGCTTATCGACGACAGGTCGTTTTCTGAATGTGTCAATGTCTGATAAAACCAAGGCTCAAGAGATTCCGGACATTGTTAAGGCGGTATGTGGATAGGAAAATACCTTAAATAATTATTTTTTCAAACGAATTGTTTTATAAGTAAAAGTTACAATAAATAAATTGATAAAATAGAGTGATAGCTTAAAACTAAAAAAAAACTAAAAATAAATTTAAATATCTGTGTTCTTTTTCATTTTTGTATATTGAGTTGTTGTTGTTTGAAGTGCATGTTGAGTTTACCTATAAGTAATTGTTGCACTAGAATTCTATCAATTATGTATAATTTAATATATACGTCATCAGTGTAAACAAATTTTGTTAAAACTATTAAATAAATAAAATGTAAGAACCGAGTAAACAGATTTAGAGTCTCATCCAGGCTTAACTGAGGTGTTTTTCTGTAAAAGCTAGTGCCGTTCTGTATAAAACCGTCGTAGAACCTCTTTCTCAACAAAATGTTCGAAAGCTTACACTGAGTATTCCAACAAGATTCATCGTCAGTTTATCGGGTACCACTTTATGAGGCACGAAGAATAGCCGTCTTCCATCCCAAACTTGTTGGATTACAAAATATGGCAGCATTTGGAGAAGATAAGGTGCGCCAAACCTCACCAGTCCTTTAAAGCATCTCTGTTTAAAGCAGTGATGCCGATATGAACGTTGTACATTCTACGATCGACGGCTAGCCTTAGAGCTTAAGGGACTGTATTCAAAATCAGAAAGAATATTTTGAATACCTTTAATAAAATTATAATTGACATTTATCTATCTTCGTTTTTAAATATGTATTTAAAAATAACATCAAAAGCCGTTCTTGTACATATATATATTAATTTGGGTTTAATTTTGGGTCATTGGTGTATTGGCACGCAAGTTTAAATACTAATATTATTGTTATATAATTAAACAAATGAAATTTAATCTGTCTGTGTAACATACACCATATACTTATTTACATATACCCAATTTAATCCACATATAACATAGTATACCTTATCACAATCTATATTGTTCGTATCCTAGAATTATTACGTAAGGCAGACCATGAGCCTTTGAGAGGTGATATCAAATCGTAGTTAGTCTCGGAGAATCCCATTTTAATTAAAATACGTGGAATTCCTACAGTTCTAGTAGAGTCTTTTTTCTAGTTCAAGATAATAAACAAGCATCCAGTTAATATAAAGCATACAATAACATACCCCGGAAGTCAATACAGCAACTTTTTTTTATCCGTCACTGCAAAGCAAAGTTGGGTTTACAGTCTCCTATAGCAATAATTTGCTGTGAATATGATGCTGTAACAAGAAAAATCCCTGATATCGCTATATTTCACGATTCATTCAGTAATTTGAACTGTAAGATGCTGAATGATTTTTTTTGTTTTAAATAAATGTATGTCCATAGCAGTGCTTATAATTACTAACAATCCTGTTGACTACCTCTACCATCTAAGCTTAAATGCTTGTACTAGCAGATGGTTCACGGCAATAGTCTAATAGCGAACCTCCGACCCTAAGTTTCGCAGACCGTATTCTAAACTATTAGGCTACCTAGTTTAGCGGCTGCTTTTTGTGAATTTGACATAATTTCAAATTAAATTATATTCTCAATTTTAATTTTATTTTATTGTGTCGTAGACTTCTGTTTAGATTTTTAACTCTTTTTGAATTTTGTTTAATCTCCATTAAGGTTAATTTAGTTAATGACTTTTAATCCCAATAAATTTAATTATGATTGTGGTTTCGAGTTCGAGTTCATTCAATTAAATTTATTAGAAAAAAAACATTTTATTATGATTCTATTATATTATTATTATGATATTATATAATTTGTATTATTTTTACGATATTATTTTTGATTCTGTAATTCTTTAGTTTCCTCCATTAAATAAATTTTATGTAACACGATAACCGTTATAATAAAAAAAGTTGACTTTACGAATTTAGATAATAAATGTCCCAAATTTAATAAATTAAAAAAAGTCCCATGGTTTCAACATCCATCCTCATGATTTTTTTTTTACGTTAAGAATAACAAACGAGCATACAGTTCACGTGATGCGGCCCATGACATCTACATTCATCCTTGACTAGGAATCAGAATGTAGATGCGTTGTTATCCTCGAGGACTGAGATGGAATGCCTCGTTTCCATTAATAAACTCCGGATCCCTGCTCTAACCGGACGAATCACAGCAGCATTATGCTGCTATTTTACGCTGGTATTCTGTGAGAACGTGGTCCTACCCCGGTAGAGCTGATCCATTAATTCTGCAGCTAGAAACAAACTGCAGTGTAGCTCTACCACTGTTATACTATAAGATTGAAATAGAATGCCCCGTTACTTGTAATAAAGTAATCGGATCTCTACACTTGGCAGTGTTATGCTACCATTTCTCGTTGGTGTTCTGTTGGTGTTCATTCTAAAACCTAGTTACGTTTTATTTATTATTGACATGGAGAAGCAGATCTTTCATTATTGTATATTGAATTTTTAGTAGCAATAGTGTAGCTTACACTGAGAATTATTTATAGTTTCTTTTTTAATTAATATTAAAACCAAATTTAGCAAGAAAATAAAAAGACTTTTTTTTACATTTCCCAATATTGTAATAATTAATGATATTATAATACGTGTTGGTTATTCTTTGAAATGTGATTGCTTTTATAAATTGTTCTTAATACTTTATTCTACTTAGATAATTAAAAACCTCTGGCAAGCAAATATAGACAAAGAGTTAACGATAGAAAAAGCATACCAATTATTACGTTTCACTTTTTTACGTATTGTTAATTAAAACTCGCCTCATGATTAAACTAACTTTGAAAGGAAAGCTGAAATAGCCCGTTGGCTAATAAAAGGTGGCACGATTGTAGAAATATTTTTTAATCTTACAGAGTGGGTAAGTTCAACAGTGGTAAAATATATTATAAATATATTTGCAAACTAAATGAATGAAAAATCAGTAAATACTACAGTGTCGATAGTGGTTGTTGAGTACATAAGAGCAGTTATTGGTAGTCCTACCCGCTACAGTCTCCGATAAATCTACCCTAAAGGAAAAAAAATAAGGAAATAGGCATATCAACGGTTACCTCACAATATATTTACGGTAACATATTGTTAATATGTAAGATATTTTATTTTATTACATTTCAACTGATGGTAAGTGATTCCCGCGACATCCACATTCATCCTTGAGAAGGAATCATAAAGCAGATGCGTTGTCATCCTTGAAGACTAAGATGGAATACCTCGTCACCAATAATAAAGGTCTCCCGATCCCTGCGCTCACCAGACGAAATAGCAATGTTCCTATTTTACGCTGGTATTCTCCGAGGTCGTGGTCCTACCCAGGTTGAGCTAACCCATTCATTCTGCAGCTAGAAACAAACTGCAGTGTAGCTCTACCGCTATTCAATTTATAAAAATATTATACAAAAGCTTCATGTACACGCTATCAATATAAGAAACAAAAACAAACTTGTGACACCTATTTTTCGCATGCATACGCGTATTTAATAAAATTAAAAAAACCACATTAAGAAAACTTAAAATTTTGGTTAAAAACCAATTAACCAATAATTCTTAATACTCTATGTCAGAATATTTGGCTTACAAATATACTTGGATTTAAACATTGAGATCTGGGTTCTATATTGACTCTATGACATTTTGTAAATTATTTAAAAGAAATATTATATTTAAAAGAAAAATAAGAGCAACTAGTCAAATTTTTGCCGTTTCTTCTCGCTAGCAGCTGCCTACCAAAGCGGTGTATTAGCTATCTTGACGATTCAAAAGTGTTTTGTACAAACCTATTTGAATAAAGCTTCTTTTGATATGGTGGTTTAACAGTGGCACCGAAATTGAAAACGGTAAATGGCCTTACCATATCCTATACTAGATAGAGAAGTGATAGAGACCTCTAAATGTATAGAGACATGCGCCGAATATAATCATAAAGTAGAATATACCAAGAAAAGAATTAGGCAATTTCCTACATCACTCCATTGTAAAGTGGGAGATAAACAAATTTTAATAATGTCATAAGTGTCTGCGAAACTTAGGGTCGGAGGGTCGAATCCGCCATTCAACAATTGTTATGAAACAGGTTATATCACAAGCATTTTCAGCTTAGTTGGAGTGGTTAAATGGAATGTTAGTCACGTTACTATCATTGCTGGCATTCTTCATAGTGTTGACTTAATTTACCGTGGCTGCTAACCTTAAGGAGTAGCAAGCCATGGACATCTTCAATCTTTGTTGAGGATCACCAGCACAGAGTCCGTATGCTTGCTAGCTTTTCAATGAATTAAAACAGAGTTCGATATGCATGCGAACAGTGACAAAGGAAAAATAATTTGTAGGTAGAAGAACGTATGCAGTACGTACATAGTGCTCTATCTGTATTTATAATTATTAGTTAATTATCCCTGAATTTCAATAATTTTACAAAACACATTCTAAATTAATAAATTTCACATAAATATTAACTTTTAGTTATTGCTAAAAATGTAATTGATATTTATTTATAAAACAAAAGTATATTTACAGTAACAATGACCTAAAGATTCAAACCTGTCACCCCTTTACTAATTAATATTATAAATGCAAACTTTTGATCGGTTATCCTTTTTTTACGTGATAACTAACCAAAAGATCTGCGTCTTATTTATATAAGGACTGAAGTTCTATAGTGAAGGGAGAAAATATCCCGTTCTGTAGGAAAAAGTATTTTGTTGTAAAAAAGATTACAGACGATTACAATGCGATGTCACAACAGAACAACAGATCGTTATATTTTTTGCACAGAGCTGGACGTCTATAAACTGACATGGCCTACTTCTGTCCCAAAAGAATATCTCACTATAGCGGGAATATTCACATTGAGATATATAGACACAGGCTTACACTGGCTTAAGTTTCAAGTTAGACGAATAAATATAGCTTTTGTCTTTGCGTGGATTCGTTCCCTTATTAGAAATTTTATTCTTGTTATTTATTGCTATAATAATTTATCAATATCTGTGTAAAATGGTATTCCCTGGGAAAAGATAATACTTAAAGCAAATACTCGATTCATGACTTTATACCAAGCGAGTAATGAACCACGTGGATAGGGATAAATCATGGTAGTCTATGCCAAATCATAGAAATTTGTACAATGTCCCTGCCGATCCAACCGATAATGACAAACGGGAGTCCCATCCACACAGTTCACCCGATGCTAATGATTCCTACGGCCTTGACACCCATATTCATCTTCGATAAGGAATCATAATGTAGATGAGTTGTCACTTTTGAGCTCCATCATCAAACGTCCAGAATGTAGATGTCATAGTTCGCAGGAATCACTTAGCATCAGGTGAACTGTGTGCTCGTTTGCTGTGTGAAAACATTAATAAGCGTCCCTGGTCACTTATCAAAAGAACGTTATAGGTTGACCATTTGAATCTGGCAATAATGGCGTGGGTCTCCCTTTGTAGAGCCGAGCTCATTCATTGTGTAGCTAGAAAGTAACTGCATTCTGGTTCTACAATAGTTAACGATACTTTCTCAACATAATTGATATCATTATTAAGTCAGTTGCATGAAAATATTATTTATCCTCCGATCGTGATAATATTTAGCGACATTTGTACTCGGTTTCGGTGTTTAGACAAAATCTTCATAATTTCTTCTAAAGATAGGCATGCGAATCCATTGATAAATGCGTGTCTATCTTTAATATCTACAA
This sequence comes from Teinopalpus imperialis, assembly GCA_029286865.1. Lineage (NCBI taxonomy): Eukaryota > Metazoa > Arthropoda > Insecta > Lepidoptera > Papilionidae > Teinopalpus > Teinopalpus imperialis. Next base: position 634,670 of record JAGSMU010000059.1, read on the forward strand.
AATATACGTAATGCATCTGAAACTACCTCCGAACTTATTGCACATGTATCCCCTATTCGTATCTCCGCCTCTGTGTTTGTGAAAATGTTTACAGCTCCATAAATATATTCTGCGCAGTTGATATCTTTTTGCGACAACCAGAAGATATCTCCGTGATCGAAATTGACTAGGAGAACATCATCATGTTGAATATTACTAGAATTTAAGTAAAAAGTAATTGAAATTGTGGATATTTCGACTAAAGGATTGAGGAGAAATAGTGCGAATTGTGGTATTTTAATATAAACTAATATCAGATATGTATAAATTAACTAATGTACGGTAAGGTCTGTAAAATTTAATGTCATAGTGGCGAATTTTTTATTCAACTATTTCCATCAACCATCTTCTAAACTAAAAGCATCATAGCTTAATAAAAGTGGTTAACGGGAATGTTAGTAGTGTGCAATAAGCATTACCGTTAATAAAAACAACAGCTTTTGAATATTGCTATGTTTATTATATTATAGCCTTTACACTGGCAATACTTAATACTACTTTATACCTTTATATGTTGCCAGTGTAAAGGCCTTAACTATTCTACAATATTATGTTTAATTTATTATTAAATAATTTTTACTAATTACAAACACAACCTATCTAAAACTTGTTAAGCCTAATTATGTGTATTTACTGTAAATTACTAATTTAGTTTATCTTTAAATGTATGGATTGTATTATAATTAATTTCTTATTGAATTCCTAGGATTGTGCTCATTTACTGTTAAAGATGAAATGAACAATTTAGCAATCCGTGGAGGTCAGAGTGGAATCTTAATGTAAAAGTTCCCCCATGAACAATGTTCAACTTCATGTGAATTGCTAAACACGAATATCCCAGTTGAGAAACATCAAGTAAGTTAAATACATTTACTGTTGTTCACAAAGCTACTAGTACACCTTTGGTATTTGATATATATCCTAAAGATCTCACAAAGTTTTTGCTGTACATATATTTCGAATATAAGAACAGTGGGGTATGTCAAAAGTTCTCAAAATACTTGAAAAAAGTAATTGCTAATAAATACTATATACCTGTTACGCTCATTAAGCCAGAAACACTTACATATAACGGTACTATGTTTCCACAGTGTGACAGGGTTTGAGTCATGCACGGCTTTTTTTAAGGTTATTGTTAGCCGAGGGCTTTTACAGCTACAACGCGTTGAAAGGTGGCCGAGCATTTAGGGCACTCAGCCGAAACCTTTGTTAATAGGTAACCAGCACAAGGCTTGCCGAGAGGGAGACTTGGCTTCAACCGTTACCCTTTGCGTGAAAGTGCTGACTCGAGGGTGTCCGAGAGGGCCGAACTTCTGCTCTGTCTCTCTTCGGTTGCTTCTGACGGATTAATAGTGGAAAGGCAACAGATTAAATTTGTAAGTGAGAATTTAAATAAAGGCTCGATGAGAATATAATATTTTTATATCAAACTAAGGATGGAAAACAAGCACACAGTTCATCCGATGTAGTTATTTTTGGGTTACAGTGACATGGCTGACATTTTCAAAAATGATTCAAGATGCACATTCTTCATATGGCGGAGTTGTAACATACAACAGAAACTGATTCTCCGTTTTCTCCCAGGTGACGTAATTGATAGACTTCATCTCGTCTGGGAAGTACCATCACCCTCACAGAATACCCGCTGTCTTTCATATAGTGAGTGTCGGGATTGGGAGACCCGTAGTTATTAGTATCGAGACATTTATTACAGTTCGCAAGAGTGTGCATTTTATATCTTTGTTGAGGATTGGTGAAGGTCATGGTTGGCAGTCATCACTCATCATAAGGTGAACTATATTTTACATCCTAATAATATAAAATTAAATGACTATTATAAAATGTCCATAATAACATAATATTTAATTTTACTAAAACAAGTATGTTAAAATTATCATTTTTTTTCTGTAAACTTCATTAAGTTTATGACAACATCGAGTATCAAAATAGGTTAAATAAAAATATTAAAATACATTAAAAAACATTCGCCAAAAAATACAACTGGTAGGGAATACTTATTTTCGTTTCGTGAAAGATTTGCAACATATCTAAGCACCGTTGTAATGAAGTAATAAGTTTGTCTCAATAACCAAAATTACCAATAAATTTAGGTTGAATATATAGCTCGGTAAAGAGCTAACTAGCTTTAAGCAGATGGCCAATTAGTGTGATATTAAGGACGCTCATATTGCGGAAATGCAACGGACCTATAATTTAGTATTAAGCCTAATGAATAAAGGGTTGTTTTGGTTTATTTTATTACTGTAATATTAGGGGTGCCTAATAGGTATACAGTTCACCTGATGGTAATTGATGATTGCGGCCCACGTTGTCTACTTCCATCTCCAAGAAAGTTTGAGGATGCACATCTGTTAACAATCCCTGAATAATGGAATGCCTAGGTACGTATTATTGGGTCCTCGGATCCCTACACTCAGCAAACGAAACACGTTAGGTTATTCTGCTATATCCAAGACAACCGAATACTGGCAAATCCATCTGTCCATTCTTCTGTACAATTTAGCAAAACATTTTACACAATACTTAGTTTACCTATTAAATAATAATAAAAGTAAATATAAATAGATTAATAAATCTTATTTTATTTACTATTTGACCTTGACGTTTCAAGATGGAGTCAGTTGTGGAATAAATTCGTATAAGAGGTAAATACAGCCTTTTTCACCGAATACATTGTGAGGAAACCATCATTTTAAAAATATAATTTTATGAATATTTCCATTGCAATTGTGGATCGCCATATATATGTATATATATATATATATATATATATATATATGTATATATTTACTTTTATATGTGACCGAGTATCTAATGCCTTTTTACACAGCTGGGGGAAGCGTAGTACATTTAATTGAACCTAGGTCACCTCTTGATTGTCACGACTCTCTGTAACTCCGTATAAACCTGCGATTTCCAATCCGACGTCACCACTTCATTACTTCTTCCTTATCAGTTATTTGTTTTATGGGCTATGCATTACCACGATACCTTAAATAACAACACATTTGACCTAGAATTACAAATTCTATGACTCATGAGCTACAAGATTGCAGGTTAAAATTAATTGAAACATGACTAATATAAGTCTTACCAACTCTTAATTTTTGTACAGTGGTAGAGCTACACTGCAGTTTATTTCTAGCTGCAAAATTAATGGATCAGCTCGACCGGGGTAGGATCACGCCCTCACAGAATACCGGCGTGAAATAGCAGCATAATGCTGCTGTGTTTCGTCTGGTGTGTGTAGGGATCCGGAGACCTTTATTACTTGTGACGAGGCATTTCATCTCAGTCCTCAAGGGGGACTACGCATCTGCATTATGATTCCTTGTCAAGGATGAGTGTAGATGTCATGGGCTGCAGGAATTACTTACCATCAGGTGAACTGTTTTCTTGTTTGTTACTCTCAATGTAATAAAAAAAATATTAACGGGTTTGTAATGTCTAGTATATCATGATGCACAGGATCCGTTGCTATTTTTACTAACAGCCGCCGTGTCAATCCTTCTTGAGATTTTGAAGTAACCAAATTGGTTATGAGTGTCATAAATACCTTCATACTAGATTGTTACCGTGCTTCAAATAGCACTCAGCCAGTCCCTCCTGGTATGTACGGGCCTGATTGAGCATATTCATATTTGTTAGTCATACCAAAACCTCGGACGGTCAATAGTCATCACCATCCATTCTCCACTCGGGAGAATCTTTCCATAGCTAGGGAACTGGCAACTTGGGTGGCACCATCAGATAGGTACGAGTTCAGAGCAGACCGACACGCTCAGTTTATGAGCGCTTTGTGTAAGTAAGAGAACCACAAACATAGGGAACACTTATAACCAGCTCACGGACCCCTCAGTTCCGTGAGCCCTGTGTCCGATGAAGCTGTAAGAGCCGCATAGGCTAACATCATCAACATCAACAGAATCTGGATATTTGTTAGTAAATATATTATGAACGTCGATCTCTCTCCAACATATTTCCAACGAAGTCACTACAATAAAGTTTGATGAGATACTTACTGCTATCGTATCTGCCACACGATTCTAGCCTTTACGATACGAGGAAATATAAGCATCTGTTAAACTACAAACTTTCTACTTAGCAAACGTTCGTTTTAACTGAGAAGTTGTTAAACATTGCACATGACAACATTCAACTTTGGACCGTATACTTTTTACAATATGTGACGTGACAATTGAGCACACGTTACACTGATGATAGGCGATAACTGCGGCCAAATCAGCAACATCTATTCTTTACAAAGATTCAAGAAGCACAGCAGTGGATAGCCTGTGATAGAATATCTGGATTCCTACAACATATTTTACGGCAATACAACGGTATCTTAAATAATATATTAAAAATAATTAGAATTAATTTATAATTATTTTCTGAGAATCTCGTTTCAGATGAAGATCAAAATCATAATGCAGATGCGTTGTGTCACTTCTAAGGGCTAATATTCATGAAACCTATGGTAATAATTGAAGTATTAGAAAATTTATGTTTTTGAAATTATATTGGTATAATTTTAAGAAGTTTCTGTTACAAGACTTTGATGGTATAGTGGTTCCTAAAGCGTTTTATGATAATTATTAGTGTGGTTAGAAAACTTAACATTGAAGAAATATAAGGACTAAGTGGTCGAATGACTTTTCTGTAAGTAAATTATAATATATTTTTTTTCACGTAATCCATTATCTTGTAACGAAATATACAATGTAATATATAGTGCAAATGACATTACTTATATTAAATCTTGCTTTAATTATAATGAAACATGTTTAAACATCACAAAGTGCGACAGCAAACGGAAAATATTTACCTTACATTATTATTCTTGCAATTTAATCAAAAAGTAATAATCTATTTTTTAAATAATATTACTTAAGATAAAACTAATTTATTTATTTAGGACCATCAACAGAGATTACATTGTGAAATTAACTTAAGTCTACATGTACATATAGACACAGCTGATATATACATATTAGGCAATAACCACGCAAGGCAAAACGCCATGAACGGAAATCTCGCCCCAAGCCCTCCTACAACTACACCTACAATGACACCGGTCAGTTAGGTATATTGTACCACTTGCGACCGGGTATTCAAGAGCAAGTTCGGCTTTGCAAGCCATATCAGGGCTCGAGCCCGAAACTAGTGAGGGTCGCCGTCACCGGTCACGGTGTGGACAACTATTTTATTATTATTAACAAAAGTGAAAAAAAACTTACGTAAAAGTGTAATAGTTAAGATTAAATTAAAACTTACTTAAATTATAATGGTACTTAATTGTTTATTAAGCAGAAAAGGAAAATTCCCTTGAAAATTAACTTAACTGGCAAACTACCTATTCATAAAGATCTATTTTTAACCTATTCAGTTTCTTGGCTACTAAAAAATAATATTTTGCAGACATCAGTCTCCATTATAAGTACTAACACAAACTCTTTGAGAATTACGATAACTGAAGGGTATCTATTTCTTCTACGGAATAACTATCATATCTTTTTAATAATATCAGGGGTTCGAATTTTTCCAGAACAACATATCAGGCAACCACCAATCCTTCATTATTGGCCATATCCAGGATTTTATTCAAAAGTTCTAAAGTGGGGTCACTAAGGAACTGAAATTATTTCCCCTGGATAAATTTCCTTATTCTATGTAATGATATGATGATATTATACGTTGAATTGATTTGGAAAAAATTATCAGAAGAATAATGTCAAAATATATGTACTTTAACAAGTAGACAATAAATTAAATAACAGTATTTTAACGCCAAGCATTAAATTGGTATTCATATATCCTCCAAGGGTAACAAATAAAATATAAATCTGCGTACTATTTACAATACACAATCAGAGCTGTATAATAAATATTACGCGATCGTTTAATCTGCATCAATTTTTTTTAATATTGTGATTGTTATAAATATTTTATAAACCGAGTTATTTGCTTTTCCTTAGCTAGATGAACATGGACTTAAGGACTTAAATAGAGTCTACAGTAAAAAGGTCTCTTGTTTGTTTCTTTCACTAGACGGAAAACAATATTTCTACACACAGTAATTTTAGAAAAAATAAAAAAATCTATATATCAAGAATGGTGATACTTTCAATGTATTTTTCGTCATCCAGTATTCCCCTTAACTTTATCGTGCTACTTACAGGACATCCAGTTTACTTGTGACTTCAGAACTTAAATTTAAACAAATTGATATTAATATGAAAATGAATATTAAATAAAACACTAGAACTACTGCTCTACTAAAGTCATTAATTTTATGTATTGTACATTCGACCGCAGGGATACACAACTTACGTTAAACCATTTTACGTTTCATAGAAACGTATGGTGTACATTGTTCACCAAAAGGTTTATTTCTAATGGTATTTCGTGTTTTTCTCTCAAATACCTATTATATTTAACTGCGAATCTATGGATAAATTTGTCAAAAAATATAATAGATAATAAAAATAATAAAATATAGAACATTTAAACAGCGATAGAGAAAATATTTTTTTCTCGCTGATGGCCGCTGTTATCCCGAGGGCTTTTACAGTTTCACCGGGTGGAAAGGTGACCGAAAATTTATGACGCTCAGCCGACACGCTTATTAGTGGGTAAACAGTACAAGAGCTCCCGAGAGGTAGACTCTGCTTGGAGGTACAGACAAGACGTAGTTTATTTGTAAATTCAGCTTGAATGGGTCGGCTCAACAGGGGAAGGACCTCACAGAATACCAGCGTAATATAACCGTATAATACTGCTCTGTTTCAACTTGTGTCACTGGGGATCGAACTTTGTTTGGTCGCATACCGTGAATTATGCTCATTGAGGTACCAAGGCTCTCGAAGAGCAGAAACGCTGGTATAGGCTTACATATATCAGCTGTAAAAACTGCTGATATATGCTGGATTTATTTACATCAGACCCAAGTCCTTTCCACCAAACTTCACTATTACAATCGTTCTTATTCGAATTATAACAATTCTATATTACTCTTATAGAGTAATAGATAAGTATATATGAATCACTTAAAAATAATATACAGTTTAATTTAGTACATAAGTTAAGTGTAGTTATATGTACATACTTGAATTACTGGCGAGTACAGCAATACTACTCTATATGTTATATATTAATTAAAGTAATCTCTACTTTAGTTAATATTGACATAATTCAACCAATAATTATTATAGTTTTTAGTATAGTTTATAATACTAAAAACTATAATAATTATTGGTTGGATTATGTAAATATTAAGTAAAGTAGAGATTACTTTAATTAATATGTAATATTTTATTTATTTATATTACAATATTTAAATGAATTAAAATATAACGTATTCTTTGGTCAAACCAACGGGTAGCCTTTTTTTAGATTGTTTGTTTTACTGTGCACAAAACTAAAGAATAAATAAATAATAAATTATCAAGTGAGACTAGATGGAGAAATGCCCGTGACCGTCAGATTGCACAGCGCCACTTCTGTCCGTCCACCTGTAACTTTATATATATATAAATATATATATATATATATAAATATATATATATATATATATATATATATATATATATATATATATATATAATGCTGGAATAATATACCGCCGCTCATTGAACAGATAAAGGTGTTTCTGATAGACGTACAAAAGAATGAGTTAGGTTAATATTTGTATGTATAATCCTCTTGTGAACATTTTGGTTGATGCGTCGAACGTAATATACTGTTATTCTGATTTCTCGTTTTGTTAATTTTGTTAATTTCGATAAGTATTTTTATATTCAAGCATTTTTTTTTTATTGTTTTTTTATTTTTTTATTTTCGCCTATTTTTCTATTTATCTGCCGCTGACGGTCATTCGGGGATTTGTCCGGGTTTCTGCAGAATACCAACGCTGATTACCCTCCTTGGGTAATCGGTATCATGTTGACCAGTTAACCCTGTCGGTTCGGCGTTGCAACACATAGCCTTGGCCCCTTTAAGTGGACCGTGGACCTTTTGTGCATTTGTAATTCTTATCACTTTTTCTTTCTCGTTATTATTATAATGTGTTTGTTTACTTTGTTGATATTATGTTTGTTATTATTATTGATATAATTTTATTTGTTTGTGTGTTTAATTTGCATTGTATTGTAATTTGTCTAACCCATTAAATGGCTTATTATTATATTATATGTATATCAAATTATTTACACTAAGTTGTAATATAAACTGTATTACACATTTTTAAATTGTACAGAATTAATGCTAAGGATTGCAAAGGATTGCAAAGGATTTACATATCCGTACGTACTACAAAATAATTTATGGGCTATTAATTCAAACTGTGTCAAAACTTCCAGTAGGAACTAAAGAATGATAAAAACGGCAATTAATAAATTCCGAAATAAAATCTGAAAACTATGTACTATTTAAAGTTTGACATAAGCTTTTCCTTGTATGTATGTATAACAGGATCTAATGGGTACAATAGGTTAATAATTAAAATAAAGTTTTATTGACACAAAAAAAACAACATAGTACATACTCACAGATCATAATCATAATACATGAAGGTAGCAAAAGGCAGTAGACTTAGTGTATACTGTATGAAGGTCACAAAGGGCTTTTCAGTCTACCCCACTCTCAGGCACACTTCAAATCAGAAGGAGCGTGAATATTAAATGTAAAATGTTTTATTTCACTCAATATATTGTAATGAAATCAAACAAAAATAAGGAGGATTACGATCAATTAGGAGGTTACACGTTTTTATTAAAAAAAAAATATTAGATTGAGGGTAACAAAGGAGCAGACAGTTCACCTGATGGTAAGTTATTCTTGCGGCAAATGACATCTACATTCATCCCTGATAAGGAATCATAACGCAGCCATAGAATAGGTGGCAAACGAGCAAGCAGCTCACTGATTGTTAATACCACCGTATAAATAGTAATGATATAGCATAACGCTGCTGTTTCGTACGGTAACTTTAGGGAAACAAAGGCCTAGTTAGGCTAGTTAAAGAGGCTTACCCACTCAATTTTTAGGGGTGACAACACTAATGCATCTTGCATTTTTTTGTTAAGGATGCATGGAGATGTTTATGGACCTTTTGATCATAAAAACCTATATCAAGATCAATTAAGTTAAAAAACACATATGAATAAATTTTATATTATTAGACGAGACATGAAATAAAAAAATTGTTTCTTCAATCATTGATATTGGTGGTTTTATTATTTCTTCATTTTATACATGATACGAATTTCTACTACTGAAATAATTAGTGGTGTCCCTAAAATACGCGGATTAATTTAAAGAAAAATTAACAGTTTTATTAATTAACAGTCTTATAGATAAGATTTCGAAAAATATTGTATTCGCATATTCATTTATGTAATTTTAGAAATTTATTTTTTTAGTTTTAAACTGTTAGTAGATCTAGGTATGTATTATTATAATTATTACAAATAATTTATTTTTTCCTTGTAGATTACGCAGCGAGGCATTAATCAGAACGGCTTTTCACAGCAAATAACATTTAAGCGTTATTGAATAATGCACGAGACGCAGACACGTTACGCCTGAAGATTGGAAGAAAGAAATCAACAAGTGTATAATCTATACAAGAAAATATGCAACATAATGTGTGATCAAAATTAATAATTATTTTATTTATTTACTCTTTATTGCATTAACCTTAACAAAGTTCAAAGTTCACAAAGGGCGGACTTAATGCCAAAATCATTCTCTACCAGTCAACCCAAGGTGTGGTGAGATATGTGTATGATTGGTGTAGCAATTAAATAATTTATAAAAGAAGAAGAAAAATACTAAAAATTGCTAATACAAGTAAATAATAATACATACACATATATATATATATATATATATATATATATATATACATATATATACAAATATATATATCCAGACACACATACATATATATACACACACAATAGCATACAATACAATAGCAATATCCAATATCTGCATTATGATTCCTTGTTATGGATGAATGTAGATGTCATGGGCCGCAGGAATCATTTACCATCAGATGAACTGTCTGCTCGTTTGTTACTCTCAATGTAATTAAAAAAAATTATAATAAAAACGTGTAACCTCCTAATTAATCGTAATCCTACTTCTTTTTGTTCGATTTTGTTACAATATGTTAAGGAACATATCATGTAAATATTAAAGATAATAATTTTTATTCTATATTTTTTTGTTAAATATTTATATTAATTAATTAATTTATTTTATTGACCAATCAGACGGAGTAAGAAATGGTTCCCCCACATTAATAATAATAGTATGATCGACTCACAACATCGCTCTAGGCATGTTATTTAGACAGCTGTCACGAGACTCAAGCTATATTTTATGAACCGTAATATAATATAAGTATGGAGTATGTCGAAGCATAAATGGGTGGTTTAGTTTCATTGTAATTATTTTCTGGAGTATTTCCACACCCATTATTTTAATTAACTCTCAAAACATTGTTATGGCTATGGCAAACACTGATCAGATTAGCCCAATAAACGTACGGTCTGCGAAACTGAAGGTCATTTGTTCACAACCTACTATGGTCAGGAAACAGCCCCAGGCATTTAAACCTAGTTAGTGAGTATGTCAGTAATACTAATACCCTTGCTCAACAAAACACAAGTTTTTGAAAACGAACCACATACGTAACCCCATCACGATAAAGGACGGCAGTGTACCTGCGATCCCTCTGGTGTTGCGGACGTCCATGGTCCGTGTTAACAGGATCAGGTGAGCTGCTTGCTCGTTTGCCATCTAATCTGTAAAAAAAAAATTAAAAACCATTTAATTTATTTTTTCAGAATTAAATAAAAAAGTCTAAAACGTATGAACTAGTATTACCAAGCGTTAATCAAGGTAAGATTACTTCGTCAATTGTATGCGGATTTTTTTTTAACTTAGATTTTGTGTGGTGGTTTTGGATTTTCTCAAATGGTTTTAATAAAAGTGGAATAAATTTATTATCAATTTTATTTGTCTAATTCAAGACTGCCTCGGAAATAGCAAACTTTATACGAACATTATATTCATGTAGAGATTCCTATAATTTAGAATTTGATCAAACCAAAGACATGATAAATTTTAAAAATCATCTTATTACCCATCTAATATAAGACTTAATCGTTCATGAATATTATCTTAAGAAAAAATACAAATAAAAACTTAACTGGTACTTGGGAAAGCTACCTAAAAAAAACTAAACGAATAAACTTATCTCGTGTGTTTTTACATAGTTGAGCTACTTCGCTTCTCTTAATTTACCAGAAAATGTCCAGCTTTATTCTAAAACTCTATACAAAATGTGTAGTTCTCGAGATTAGTGTTTGCGGAGATTATTTATAACTACCGACGAAAACTTAAAATCTTATTACGATAATTCCATTTTAAATGGTTTTAGTATATTTCATCATAGGAAATAATGCACATTTTATCCTTTTATATCAGTTAACTAATACAAAAGATGTAGACTGATATCTGTCTATCTGGGTAACCTCACAATTTCATCCCTAAAAAGTCATTAAAACACATTAATAGTGTCGGGTCGGATCGGTCGATTAATATTATCATGTTGGAAAATTCCAACTTACAGCCTAGTCCTAAATCCACTACTCTGACAGTGATAGAACTACACTGCAGTTTGTTTGTAGCTGCAGAATGAATGGGTCAGCTAGACCGGGGTAGGACCACGCCTTTACAGGACACCGGTGTAAAATAGCAGCATAATGTTGTTCTTTTTCGTAGGGTGAGTGCAGGGATCCGGATACCTTTATTACTGGTGACGTGGGAATCCATTTCAGTCCTCAAGGGTGACCACGCATCTGTATTATGATTCCTTGTCAAGGATGAATGTAGATAATTTATTTATATCTCATTCTATATTATTCTATGGACATCATAAAGTGAATTATAGACCGGAATAAGTTACGTAGTCTCGAAAAAGCCAAATAACGACGAAGAGAATATGTATATATTCTAGACATAAATATTAAGATCACTGTCAATCCAAAAAATCATGAAAACCTACTATATACCTGCTACAGCGACAGCGATTTATCTAGTCCAGTTCTTGCAATTGTTCCCAAAAGTAGATGCTACTCTCCAGCAGTGGGATATATAAAGAGTTTGTAAACGGTGCTGCTCAAAACTGTAGCACGAATGAATCGACTCGACTAGGCAATAAATATGTACAAATAAATTATTTAGTTTTATTATATATTTTATTTTTATTTTGTTTCCTGTTTTATGTACCATGACCGGAGATCGTGTTACTAGGAATCTAAGTTATAAATATTATTTTTATTTGCCTAAGGGTCACAAATATACAGCAAATAGCAGCGCTATTTTGCAATTTTAAGCTAGTATTCTACGAGGATGTTGGCTTGACCGGAGTAAAACCACTTTCGTAGCAACCCATTCATTGTAAAATAACAAAATAGATAGACTTTATAAAATAAAGTATATGGACTTTATCATTTTTTATCTGCATTGGACTTGAAAAAAAAAATATAAAATTAGTACATAGCCGAAAACGAGTCTTATACTACTAAATACAAGAACAATGAATCGCAACTAAAACAAACATCCAATAGCATGCACGAACGACCATCGGCTGCAAACTGAGATAAACGGATTGTGCCCTTGCCCAATTATCGCATAGTGTATGGATTCTCTTTACGGTAATAAATTGGTCAGTTGGGATTAGATTGTGTTTTATTGATTACAAATTTAAAAGCTCAGCCATTGACCGATGAACTTGGGTCAACGGCCTGTTTACAATACCTGTATCGGATAACGTCATTTAATTCTGATTGGCCTTTGCGCACATAATGACAATCATAGTCGCCGCCTCGTATATAACGATCGTATGTATTATATAATATATTTAGTTTACCACGTGTTCAGCAGTGAAGGAAAGTACCGTAGGATAGGGAAATATCAGAAACAATTAAAAAAAAAATTCTTGTCTTCGAAATATTTTTGTTTCTCTGTTGAAGTCCGCCAATATGTAGTGAGGGCGCAGTGATTGAATTTGCTCTAACACCCTGTGTAGAGAATAGATCTGTTCTCAACAGCGGGATTTATATATATGGATATATGGTATAAGTTACGTTTCAAAGTTACATCCGGATACATTATTCAGAAGATTGTTCAAGTTAATAACTTGAACAATCTTCTTATACACACACTTTAATTTTCACCTAAGACACATAGACGTTTATACCACACACATAACACACGTTTTGTCTGATCTAATATTCGCCACGCTTTTCCAATGCGCCGCCTTTCATGTGTTTTCGTAACTTCTCTATATTTTACCTTTCATGCATAATATTTTCTCACAGTAGTAAAAAAAAATCAAGGATAATCGGAAAAGAAAACTTCTCCTTCTTGAGGAGCTTCTACCGAGGTTTGGCTATCATTTGGGCTAGAAAAAAACTATGCTAAAGAAATTAAAATGTGTTTCATGTGAACTGTGAAATTGGTTGAAAATTCCCCTAACACTAAAATCTCGTAACCTAACTTAATGCTTTAGAACAGTTATTTTTTACAATATTAGGGGTGACAATGAGCCAGAAATTCACTTGATGCTAAGTTGTGACTGAGGCCCAAGCTCGTTGGCCACTTGTAAAAAAATACTCAGAATACGTATTGATAAAAAAAAAAATCTTTTATTTCTTATTTTTATTTCATTGAGAGTAACAAACGAGCACACAGTTCACCTGATGGTAAGTGATTCCTTAGGCCCATGACATCTACATTCCTTCTTGACAAGAAATCATAATGCAGATGCGCTGTTCCCTTGAGGACTGAGATGGAATGCCTCGTCACCAGTAATAAAGGCCTCCGGAGTCCTATACAGACGAAACACAGCATTACACAACTTATTTGAATTTGTGAAAAAAAATTATTTATTTTATGAATTAATTTAATTCAAATACTAATTATTATTATGTTCCTGCGTCAAGATTCTAATTTCTGGCACCCTCAACGTAAAATGCTAATTGTGTTTACCGAGATAACAGGATTCGATAAACACAACTTGTTAAGTTTTGTGATTTCATTGAATTTTGCTTACGTTATTCCGTTCGAGTAACGAAGCGACCTAAATACTCTTACGTACTAGAAAGTATAAGTCTCAGCAATATACTAAAAGGTTTACTACATTTCCTATCTATTTGGTACAACGTTTGTGCGATAACACAATTGTTATTTTTGACTCGTACTCTTGGGCAAAGGTGGTCTCTACATGGCGTCAAATTTTAATTTGGATTAGGCTAATAGAGATTAAAATTAATAATATAAAGCTCTGTTTACCCAATGTTTTTTAATAAGACCGATCCCATCTCGCCATTTTGTCTAGGTCTGCCACCACCAAGTTTGTGATGCCAAAAAAAGAGCAAAAAAAGAGTGCCTGTAACCTAAAACACCATTATTAAATATTAATATTTATTTGTTATGTATCATTATTAAGTGCTATGTATAATGCCTGTCAATTAAATTTTGCGTATATAACAATACAAACAAACTATTTACACATACTCACGGAATACGTAGCCTTCCCAGCCGTCGCAGTCTTTAATTTTTAAACGTGTACGCCGTAAAATTATTACTTTTAATTATATATTTATTTATTTATTTACTTATTTAGACTTAGGAGGATTTTACTATTTTATTATATATAATTTTAATCCAGAGTTTTCGTTTTATGTTTAACCCTACCGCAGAAATATAACCATCCGATGTGAATCAGTTCAAATATATATATTACACCATAAAGTGCACATAATATGACTGCACGAAACTGCTTGTCACGCAAAAGCATTATTGCAGGCATCTTGCGAGTACCGGGGCTTAATTTGATATTCCCTTGTTAGTTATAAGTTTGTTGCCTCAAGGCTAAAAGCTGCATGAAATTAATTTTGAGTACAAGTTGAACGTAATACAATTATTGTTTTTTTCTTATATATTCATGCTTGTATATGGCAATATCTCCAGTGATGGAGTTATATTTTAGACATGAAAGGAATTTCATACCGTACCATACATACATATTTTCAGGAATTATTCAGGTATGAAATACGAAACAAGCAACGTAGGCTTGTCCGCCTTCGTACCAGCGTGAAATAACAGCACAGTGCTGTGTGTAGGGAACCCTTGGGATTTGATTGGATTTCTAGCTTTTTCTCTCTCCGGCATTTCTTCGACCCTCATGGACAACACAAGATGCATATATAAATCTTTGTTGAAGATGGATATAGAGGTCAATGGCCACCATCGCTTATCACCAGGTTTTATGTGTGCTCGTTTGTCACCTTTAATCGATAAACGTGAGTACTTTAAGAAGATTAAGATTTTTTGAGATACCAATTTTAAGTTTACTTTGCTCTGAGAATTAATTATATATTTTTTTATAAGATGGCTTAATTCAGTTTTACGAGACTTTCTTTTGATGTTTATAAAGATCAATGTAATAAGTATGAAACGCAATGACAAGAGGATACCTGTGGAGTTTCATTCACCATTTATGTTTAATTAAGGATTTTTATTATAAATTGATTCTTATTTCTAAACACACTAGCGTTTCACAAATTAAATTTCTTATAACGTTGAGTTAATTAAAGAAAAAAGATTTTCTTACAATTTTTTATTTTAGCAATTTTAATTTTATTTGACTTTATTTCTGACTAATAAGTATGTACGGACTAATAGGTATAAATTTTAATAATATTACATTACTTCATTAAAAAAATGCATTTTCATTTGTGACAGAACTTATGGCCGGACTGGGTATATCGCTCACTGTCGTTCATCATCGATCACGTGGTAAATCAGTACAATCAACGATTTCATTGGTGGTTTGCTCGCGTGTATTAATTAAATGCCAGCACTTAGACACTATGCTACCACACTGTGCATATATATATATATATATATATATATATATATATATATATATATTTATAGATATATATGTACATATATAGGCTTTCCTTTATTATTATTTTTTGATTGATGGTCTCTTACAGCTTCAACGAAATCAGAATATATTTACTTTTAAATAATATTTTACTATACAAATATTATATATTATAATATGTTAACATTATATCTGTTAAAAACATTCTAATCTGATAAATAATAAAATCTGAAACAGTGCACAAAATTTTGAACATATTTTTTTAAAATTCACTTAAATTTCAAATATTGATTAGGGGAAAGTTTTAACATAAGTTTATATAAAATGTTAATTCAAAAAGAAAAAGATTAACAAAAATATATAACAACGAAAGCGTATGCGAGATTAACTTGTGATAATGTCTAAGCTGAGAGACATTACCTTGGAATAATGGCAAATATGTTTCTAAATCACGAATAAATAATAAGACGTGCTGAATATTTAGTTTTGCATATGGTTAGAAAGATTGTGCATAATGGTGTTTAGGAAATAAGATTTCAAATAATATTCGTTTAAATTACGATTTGTCTCTTTTGACTTTGATAATTAAAGATTTAAAATATAATTTTTTTATATAATATAGACAATCGTGCATGAGAGAAAATATTGTTTAGTTAGCGCGCACGCACGTCTAAATTATTATGAAGTGTTATAATATTATTTATTGTTTGTAGCTTATAATTGTCACACATCGTTAGTGCTGTATTAAATATAAAGATGTAAATATGCTACAATGTTAATGACTTTACTAACGTTTCCGCTAGCAACTCAGACTAAGTTAACATAAGAATTTATATGCGACGTTACTGTTCATGATATTTTTTTTATATTTTTAAAATTTATTGGCAAGGGTTTTGTCTACATGGAAAATACCACCCTCATAGTTATACAACAATTTATCTACACAGTCAAACACGTTTATCTGCACGAACTTAACATGTCGGTATACTGCCCTGGCTTCCTCTGAAGATGGAGTAGCCATAATACTATTACGTAATCTATGTTTAATAGGTTAAAATTAAATCTCACCATAAATTCTAATGTCTAATTACCACGTTTCTAGCACATTCCACCATGAAGGGATGAGCGTAAAATTATGTCACACTGCGTACAGTTAGGTGACACGATCTTTCTCATTAAGCATCCGAAACTATTCATTGGAATGTGTCCAGAACGAAGTCTGAGAGCCATAACAACCTCACTTCCTTCCTCTCATGGACCAAACATTTAGTTCAAATTTGGTTACAGCGCTTCTTAGATATATGCAACAGTTCGGAAAATTAAGGTAGACATTTTAATAACGCTATCACCTCGTTGTTCTGGGTTGATTTACTATTAAACCAAAACTTTTCCTTTGAATACTAGTATTTGAATACATATTTCTTTTTGCAGAGCATGAATAGGTGTAGACTTTATAAATCCTCCAATTATTCTCAAACATTTATTTTGTATTGTATCAATTTTATTTAAATGATCATGTCAACTGTTTTCATACAAAATGCTACTATAATCTTATTTACTACGAATTAAAGGCAAGTATAAGTGTCTTAAGTGGACTGGGTGGACACACCAGCCAGATCCATTTGATATTTTTAAAATATTTCCTTAATTCACTTACTACACTTCCATTAACTTTAATTAAAGTTTGGCCCACCTAAGAGAGCAACTAACCAAAGTCCTAAATATTTTATTGAATCAACTACTTCTAAATCCCTATTAACTGTACATTATATTTTTTGAACCACCTTTTAAATATATAAACTTTGGTTTTATTGGGGGAAATAGTTTTGTACCCGATCAATGTAGAGATATAATTATTGTGCCTGTTACGAAACAAGGACCCCCCTTGTTCAGTACAGTGTTTCATCATTGCGTCCAATCTATTTAATCTCTTGTTTGTGCAAACATTTTCATATCATTTAAATAAAAAACGATTGGTTTTGTGAGAAAAACAATTTGTTTCATATTATACCACGGGCTTTAGAATATCCCTCTCTGTTTAAGACAACCCAACTTGCCTGGTGTATAGAAAGTTGAAGGTAAAGGTTTCACGAGAGAAAAGTAACAGTTGTGAGTTTCATTGCTAATGCATATAATAATGTTGTGTCGTTAGTGAAACAGTTAGATCATATGGGAGTCCGATATAAGTGTTGTTATTATATATGGATTTTTTTTGAAACCATAGAAACCTAAAAATTTTCTTTAGAAGTACTAATTTAGGTCGAGCGCAAGGCGATCTATCACCGTTGTTATTTAACATTGTAATCCGGAAAGTTTGTAACAATATCAATAACGTGTCTGTGTCTCAGTATGCGGATGATTTTATTATATATGCAATACGTGATACCTTAAGGGAAGGATCCAAAAATTACAATAAGAATTAAGTAAAATTTATAATCTATTATTAGAAGTAGGGCTAGAGATTTCCCCCAATAAAATACGACAATATACACAGCTAGTTTCTGGTTCCAGACTGGGGGAAGACCATGTTCAGAGAATACCAGCATGAAATAGTAGCATAACGCTGCTGTGATTCGTATGGTGAGCGTAAGAATTCTAAAAACCCAATTAGGAGTAACGAGGAATTCCATTTCCTCTCTCAGGGGCGACCGAATTATCTATTTATGTATGGTGACTGAAAATTGTGCGTTATGATAAAGTAGTCAGGAGATATCTATTCAAGAGTACACTGAAAGTAAAAATAAAAACAATTTTTTTTAATGGAATAGGTGGCAAATGAGTATGCAGCTCACCGGATGTAAGGGATTACCGCCGCCCATGGATATCCGCAACATTAGAGGAACTGCAAATGCACTACCGGCCTTTAATATATTTCTTGGTATAGACTCATGTATTACATAAAACGCATTATAGTGTACCCCACCGTTAAACAATATATATTGGAATTGTACATATATATATATATATATATATATATATATATTCGGTAATTTAAATAAAATATGTATTCAAATACTATTGATAAGAAGACGGTATTCAGAGAAAAAAGTTTTGATTTAAGAGTAAATCAACCCAGAACAACGAGGTGATAGCGTTGCTAAAGGGGTTTCATTGTTTATATCATAGTCTTTACTGGTGTCGGAAAAAAATCCTTTACTTATTAAGGTACATGAGTGTCTCGATCAGTTATCTATACATGAATGTAAGCAGTTGAGTATGTTTTGAAGTGTTTAATCAAGGGTAAGCAATGTGGATCTTTCTTTAGTATAGTAGTAATGTAATATAGATGTAGATAAAAGGAATTGTGTTGTCGATATTTGGCACAAAATTATCATAACTGCTATAACATTTTCACAGATGGATCTAAATCAAGTTGGATACAAGCGCCACATTTTTTGATCCTCAAGTTAATATTCGTTTTAAATTTAGGATGGTACAAAATATAAATATAATGCAGGCTGAGGTAATTGGTATTTCGGTTTATTTATTAATTGGTACTTTTCGAGGAACACCGATGGCCTATACTATTTTGGAAATTGAAATCATTACAAAAGCTATCCAATTGGAAAAAAACAATAGCATTACTGTGGATTTCATCACACATTGGAATATAAGAAACGAAGAGGCTGATATCTGGGCCAACGATGCAGTTAGCGATGGCATTTAAAATGTCTACCATAATTTTCCGAACTGTTGCATATATCTAAGAAGCGCTGTAACCAAATTTGAACTGTTTTGATGAGAGGTCACTCAAGAAAGGAATTTGGTATAAAATAATTCAACCGGTCTTGTGCCGCTTCTCGTGGTATGAAGGCACTAACATCAGAGATAACATCTAAAAAACGCTGTAACCAAATTTGGAGTAAGTATTTTGATGAGAGGTCACACACAAAAGGAATTTGGTATAAAACAATTCAACCGGTTTTGTGCCGTTTTCCGTGGTTTGAAAGCTCTAACGTGAGAGGAAGTGAGATTGTTATGGCTCTCAGACTTCGTTCTGGACACATTCCATTGAATAGTTTCGGATGCTTCATGAGAAAGACCGCATCACCTAACTGTACGCAGTGGTGTGACATAATTGAACGCGCATCCCTTCATGGTGGAATGTGCTAGAAACGATGCAAGTAGACATGAATTTATGGTGAGATTTAATTTTAACCTATTAAACATAGGTTTACGTAATAGTATTCTGGCTATTCGATCTTCAGAGGAACTATACCGACTTGCTAAAATCGGTGTAGATAAACGTGTTTGACTGTGTAAATAAATCGTTGTATATCTATGAGGGTGGAATTTTCCATGTAGACAAAACCCTCGCCAATCAGTTTTAAAAATATAAAAAAAAATATCATGAACAGTAACCTCGCATATAAATTAACTGTTAGTCTGAGGTGCTAGCGAAAACGTTAGTAAAGTCATTAGCATTGTAGCATATTTACATCTTTACATTTAATACAGCACTAACGATGTGTGACAATTATAAGCTACAAATAATAAATAATATTATAACTCTTCAAAATTATTTAGACGTGCGTGCGCGCTAACTAAGCAATATTTTCTCTCATGCACGATTGACTGTGTTCTATAAAAAAAAGTATATTTTTAATCTTATTTCCTAAACACCATTATGCACTATCTTTCTTACCATATGCAAAACTAAATATTCAGCACGTCTTATTAATTATTCGTGAGTTGGAAACATATTTGCCATTATTCCAAGGTGATGTCTCTCAGATTAGACATTATCATAAGTTAATCTCGCGTACGTTGTTATATCTTTTTCCTTTTTGAATTACCATTATATATAAACTTATGTTAAAACTTACCCTAAATCCATGTGTTCGAAATTTTGTGCACTGTTTCAGATTTTATTATTTATCAGTTTAGAATGTTTTTAACAGATATAATATATAATATTTGTATAGTAAAATATTAGTAGTAAATATATTCTGATTTCGTTGAAGCTATAAGAGACCATCAATCAAAAAATAATAATAAAGGAAAGCCTATACTATCATCAGACTAGAGCCAACTTGAAAGAAACAACATAATATAACAAATTAAAAAAAACCATATATATATATATATATATATATATATATATATATATATATATATACTAATGGTTTACCACGTGATCGATGATGAGCGACAGTGAGCGATATACCCAGTCCGGCCATAAGTTCTGTTACAAATGAAAATGCATTTTTATAATGAAGTAATGTAATATTATTAAAATTTATACCTATTAGTCAGCAAAAATTAAAAAAATATTCTATTCGAAATGGTCACCTTTGGCTTTTATACAGGCCGTTAATGTTTGGCCACGAATCTATAGTTTTACGCACTGTTTCCAAGGGAAATTTCGCCACTGCTTGCTCCAAAGATTTTTTAAGAGACTCAATGTTGCCATGTCGTTTAGAGTAGGCTATGTCCTCTAAAACCGACCATAATTTGAAGTCTAAAGGGTTGAGGTCTGGGCTAGATGAGGGCCAGTATTCAGCTCTTATAAAGTCCGGAACGTTGGTTTCAAGCCAGGCTTGGATAGTTGATAGTGCCGAGAAACCGAATAGTAGCAATTAACTTATGTTCTCAGCCGAAACATCTGTCATCGTGACAAGGGATAATATTTTGATAAGTTGATCACCTTGCTATTTCAATTCCATCCCATATATACTAGCTCATAACGGAACTATTAAATTTGAGTGATAGCTTATGTTCTTTATTGGTTTATATCCATTCTGTTAACCAAAGGATAAAAGGAAAAAACAAATGGTTAGAAAAGAAATGAATCACTAAATTCGAAACAAATATAAAAGCCTAAATTTGAAATACATTTCAATTTGGAATTTCTAACCAAATAACAGATTATTTGAGATCAAAGTGGCCAGTTCCTAAAAACGCCATTTTCATATGTAAGGACCTAATACTAAATATTAGTAGCACAAAGAAAATTTTTTTTTTACCTTTCCTCTTCCTGGGTTATGTTATCATGTTGTAAATGTACAGGGCTAGTTAGTTAAAAGTTAAGTAACTGCCTATATAGGTATATAAATCCCCTTGATTGGCATAAGCTTCCATTCTAGAGTGTGTTAAAGCATAGTTCACCAGATCCATTACGGATTGGTGATATCTTCGAAATATGTTTTGTTTCGTATGTATATGTTTTATTTCGTAGACATGCAAGTTTCATTACGATGTTTTTCTTCCCTGAAATCAGCATCTAAAACCACGGGACCACGGGCCGTTCCCTGGTTTGATTTTCTCGCGCGCGGTGGCTTAAAGGCTCTATGCTCAAGGACGACTAAGCAGGGTCTGATAGAATACCTGCTTCGTAGTAAGTTTTATTATCTACAATGACCATGAGTGAGTCAGGGTATATTTGCAGATAATTTAAAGTCTAAATATTGATCCTTATTTACCTCAAATAAAACTAACTATATGGATTTTGTCGCACCAATTTTATTCTATAGTTTTGAGTGTTTTATAACTGTTACATATATATTCACATCTTTAATGCCTACGGTATAGTTTTTCTTGTTATTGTCAACGTGTTTTGAATATGGGCACCATAAGTTCGATTATGTACAAGTTAGATTAAGATAAGAATTCGTTTATTATAAGAATTTATTAAAATTAATGGTTAATCTTAACTTTATTTTTATACATTTTGATCTTTTTGCTGATTTAATTTGATGCTATTCATATTATTTGTTTTTAAGTCGTATTGTTACTGGAAATCATCGTTGTTTTACCCCAAAGGACTGGTTTTTGCCTAGCGTGGGTGTCAGTTGTATATGTATGAATTATTTGTGGAAATAAATTAATTTAGTTTGATTTGATATTACACTACACAGGGACACATCTGGGGCTGGGCCGCTTATGGGCTTAGACGGATATATGGCATATGACTTTTTAGTATTACAAATTACAAATAATTACCGTACCCTACTTTAATTTGACAACATTAACCTAGTATTATCCTACAGGTATATTTTAAATGCAATAGTGAATTCCGTGTTTGCCAAACGCATTTCAATTAACACAGAACTTGGAGCATTTTATTTCCGTGTCTTCGTAACGTGTTTCAAATTATAATTTAATTTATAAGTCTGTACTCCAGCAATCTATACAGATTCTGCTTGATACAGAATATAAATAATAACTTAATTTTTTGTAGTAGTTTATATATATATGGTCACCCGATTATAATACTTGCATAGAGTTTTTGATCCAAGTCATGATTTCATCAGTAGACACAGCTTTGTACTACTTAAAATTATTGGTGTTTAATTTAGAGAATTATTTCGATTACAGTAAGTATAGGCAGCGCCCTCTTAGAAGCCTATCACATTGAAATTTTATTGAAGTATATATACTAGTAAAAATGTTTTAGCTTTACGTTTCCTTTTTTTATGTCATTGGACACATATAATTATATGTATGTCATTGGAGACATATCATTATATGTATGTCATTGGACACATATCATTATATTTGTCAGTTACCAGTGGCCTTATTAATGCTACAGGGTCTCCTGACTAAGTTTTAGGGGATGATATGAAAAATTGTTACACACATTACACTACACAGTGGTAGGGCTACACTGCAGTTCGTTTCTACCTGCAGAATGTATAGGTCAGCTCGACCGGGGTAGGACCACGCCCTCACAGAATAACAGCGTGGAATAGCAGCATAATGCTGCTGTGTTTCGTCTGGTGAGTGTAGGGAACCGGAGACCTTTATTACTGATGAAGAGGCATTCCATCTCAGTCCTCAAGGTCGGCAACGTATCTGCATTATCATTCCTTGTCAATGATGAATGATGTCATGGCCGCAGGAATCACTTGCTATCAGGTGAACTGCGTGCTCGTTTGTTACTCTCAATGCAATAAAAAAAAACACATGGACAAACAGATGGATGGTAACATAATGTTTATATACCTGAGTAAAGCAATGAAGTCGTCTGAGCTATGTATTCGTGTCTTATAAGAAAAATAAGTGCTAAAGTTTAGTTTTCATATAATTGTTTTTCATCTACGCTTCAACCTGTCATGGTCTGGAAGACTTAAAACAATCTAAGCCATAAATAAAGAAAAAAGATATTAATTCTGCAAAACATTAATAAAACAAGGTAGAGCATTTATTTGTCCATATCTATTTAATTTTCTTCAAGAAACTAACTTCAAATGCAACAAAACAAAAGAAATGAAGGGACAATTTTTTTCTTAATGTGTTGATTATCAATTTAAAAAGTAATTAATAAACACTCCTTTGAATAAACAAGAGTAATTAACGTGGGAACAATAATTCCCTTATCATTGTCAGGCTTGAATTTGTCCCGTGTAGTAATAATAAGGCTCTATAATCCGGTGCTATATGCCACATTGTTTTAGTCTCGTTACGGCGTACGATATTAATATCATCTTTAAATTATTACTTCTAAATTTTTCGATTTCTCAATATTTATAATCACTTGTTTTTTTTCATAAGTACTGGACTATGTATTGGACATATATGAATTTATATTCAAATGTAATAAAACAATAAAATAGTACGGTGAAACTTAGTCTCAGTGTATTATATTACTTATAATATAATACACTAAGACTAATATACTTATTTTTACACTTACTTAATTATACATATACTTGTATGATTATGCTGAACGATACTTATGAGACAATTTTTAATATTTAGATTTCTCAATATTTATAATCACTTGTTTTTTTTTTCGTAAGTACTGGACTAAATATTGGACTTATATGAATTTATATTCAAATGTAATAAAACAATAAAATAGTACGGTGAAACTTAGTCTCAGTGTATTATATTACTTATAATATAATACACTGAGACTAATATACTTATTTTTACACTTACTTAATTATACATATACTTGTATGATTATGCTGAACGATACTTATGAGACAATTTTTAATATTTAGATTTCTCAATATTTATAATCCTTGTTTTTTTTTTTTTTCGTAAGTACTGGACTAAATATTGGCCTTATATGAATTTATATTCAAATGTAATAAAACAATAAAATATTACGATGAAACTTAGTCTCAGTGTATTATATTACTTATAATATAATACACTGAGACTAATATACTTATTTTTACACTTACTTAATTATACATATACTTGTATGATTATGCTGAACGATACTTATAAGACAATTTTTAATATTTAGATTTCTCAATATTTATAATCACTTGTTTTTTTTTTCGTAAGTACTGGACTAAATATTGGCCTTATATGAATTTATATTCAAATGTAATAAAACAATAAAATAGTACGGTGAAACTTAGTCTCAGTGTATTATATTACTTATAATATAATACACTGAGACTAATATACTTATTTTTACACTTACTTAATTATACATATACTTGTATGATTATGCTGAACGATACTTATAAGACAATTTTTAATATTTAGATTTCTCAATATTTATAATCCTTGTTTTTTTTTTTTTTCGTAAGTACTGGACTAAATATTGGCCTTATATGAATTTATATTCAAATGTAATAAAACAATAAAATATTACGATGAAACTTAGTCTCAGTGTATTATATTACTTATAATATAATACACTGAGACTAATATACTTATTTTTACACTTACTTAATTATACATATACTTGTATGATTATGCTGAACGATACTTATGAGACAATTTTTAATATTTAGATTTCTCAATATTTATAATCACTTGTTTTTTTTTTCGTAAGTACTGGACTAAATATTGGACTTTTATGAATTTATATTCAAATGTAATAAAACAATAAAATAGTACGGTGAAACTTAGTCTCAGTGTATTATATTACTTATAATATAATACACTGAGACTAATATACTTAGTTTTACACTTACTTAATTATACATATACTTGTATGATTATGCTGAACGATACTTATAAGACAATTTTTAATATTTAGATTTCTCAATATTTATAATCACTTGTTTTTTTTTTCGTAAGTACTGGACTAAATATTGGCCTTATATGAATTTATATTCAAATGTAATAAAACAATAAAATAGTACGGTGAAACTTAGTCTCAGTGTACCTTAGTTTGTAACTTAGTTTTACACTTACTTAATTATACATATACTTATATGATTATGCTGAACGATACAAATAATACACTTTTTAATATTTAGATTTCTCAATATTTATAATCACTTGATTTTTTATAAAGTAATGTTGAATTGAATAAGTTCATTGATAAGTGTTTGTATGTATTAGCTGTAACATACGAGCCTACAGTTCACCAGATGGGTAATTAGTGGCTGTGGCCCGTGATATCCTCATCCGAATTTATTATATTTTGTGTTCTGAGGAGTTGTTCAAATTAATTCCAGTCGCTGAGTTTAAACATCGTACATGAAGACAAAATTCAAAATTCAAAATTTAATCCTCATCATCTCGATGGTTGGTAATCTAACACGGTGCGTTTACGCGAAATTTCCCGCCACACACAACTACTCTTTGGTATCAACTGTCGGCGTGGTATTTCCGAACCGATACGACTTAAGATTTAAGACCTTCAAGAAAACCACCTTTCTCAAAGGCTGGCAACGCATTTGCGACATCTCGTATGTTGCGGATGTTCATGGGCTGTGGTAATCATTTACCACCAGCTGAGCTTTTTGCTCGATTGTCACCTATTTTTATAGGATGGGATTTATACGATCAAACGATCCTCAACGTAGAGCAGATTTAAGTTACACATCCATGGTCATCCGTTGTGCCTTCTGGCTGAGATGGAATGTTTCGCTAATGATAATCTGTTTCCATCGGACCACAAAGAGCGTAGAGCAAAAAGAACAGAAGTAGAGAACAGAGTAGAAACACAGCTTAAATTTATACAATTAAAACTAGAAGCTGTAATGTGGCTCTACCACGGTTAATTTAAATTAAGGTTAAAATAATAGAGAACAAAACTACTCGTAATTCACCGTTCCACTTTACACCGCATAGCTCGAGTGACATTCCAAGTTGGAACGTAATTAATGTAGAGGATTTAACCGCTTAGACTTTAACCTGCGTAAGACGATTAAAGCAAAATGTGATCCGTAGCCACAGATGTTTAGAAATTCGTTGAAAATGAAAATTATGCAATAAATATTTTTTACTCTACGAAATGTCTGTATTACGATTTTGCTTAACGTATATGTACGTTAATTTATCTTTAAAAAATAGTACGCTTGATTATTAGAGCCTTACTTTTAATTTACAGTACCAATATCGATACCGCTGTATCGATACTAATGAAATTATTAGGTTTATATCCAATAATGGGATCTTTATATAAGTTGTTACTTTTAGCACTATTTACTTTCGCCCTCGTATCGAATCTGTTACGATATAATATATAAAAAGGAGACTCAGTACACGTGACAGAAGTGAAATTTAACAATCAAAATCAAGACATATGAGTGTATGGTAAAAAAAATAAGAGATAAAAAATTCCGCAGTAAAAATGCAGTTCTGTTATCTTCTTCCGATGCAATGTCAGGAATAAGAGGTATTTGAATATTTGAAATTTTGAATTTGAAATAGATATAACTTGTGATACTGGCCGTCAATAAATTATAATATGATATATAATATATAATATTTATAAAATACTGATAAATTATAAGATACTGATGCGAAAGCATGCTGGTAATACGAGTATATATATATATATATATATATATATATATATATATATATATATATATATATATATTGAGTTATATCATGTTAGCAATAAAACTGTGTCACCTTAAATGCTTCGGACCAACAACGCCATGTATTGTTTAAGGCCTTGGGAAAAGGATAACAATAATTTGCTTGTGTAAATAGTTTCTTCCAAATACATTGTAAAAGTCTTCAAGAGAATAGTGGATAGGCATTAAAAAGTTATCAATTCCAATAGTGATAGAGGCACACAGAAGTTAATTTATTGGTGCAATATGAGTAGGTGGGCTCGCCTGGGTAGGAACTCGCCTACGTCCTCACAGACTACCAGCATGAAATAGCATCGTACTTTTGCTGTTTAGTATATTATGTGTATATATGTATATAAGGTCAAATTAATGACTGGAGACCCTAAAATTGAACGTAGAGTAAGGGACGTTATCGAAAATCAAACAAAACGGATAAATTTAAATCGCTGATAACCCATTTATGTAATCGTAATCATATCCAGTAAGCGTATACTTCAATAAAATACGGAAATATGTAAAAATAAACAAGGTTATACGTTAAATGGAAATAAAACCAATGCCTTGTGAATGAGGCCGAGGACAATAAAACATTGTGGTTGCTTGAAATTTTAACGATTATTCAATTAAATTTATTAATTTCTAGTGATTTTTTTCATATTCCAAGTAAGCTTAAATGCGTGTGCAAGGAGTTGGTTAGTGACAATAGTCGAATGGCAGATTCGAACCTACGATTATAAGTTTTGCCGAACGTAAACCATTAGGTAATTGACATATTAAAGCGCAATTTTTCTTAACATTTCCTTTATCTCAGTTTCGTTTCCTTTTCCTTGGTACTTGTCAGATAAAGTATCCACTGCTATATGATAAGGAAATTCACTTCTTTAACAATAGAAACAACTACTGAATACTGTACAATGCCAAGAAAGGAACAAAAAAACTGTAATTTATTACTACGCTTGGATAACTTCCAAATAGAGACGTTAGAAGCTTTGCAAGGAGTAGTCTTTATGAAATTTATAAAAAATAGCTAAACACAACCGTAGGGATTAAAAATAAAGGTATACATATCTTAACCGTACAATAGATAGAGGTAGAGTTACGATAACTTCTGGTTGCAACATGGAAGAGACAGCTTGATTGGGGAAGGATTTTACTGTGAATCGCCAGAATGAGGATCCAGCGATCCGATTACAGATGGTAGGGGCATTCGATCCCAGTCCTCAGATGTGACAACGCATGTATATGTTCTTTGTCGTGGACCGATGTAGATGTCGTGAGCTGCAGTCATCAGATCAAGTGAAATGTGTTCGATTGTCACCTTTAATATTATCTATAAAAAATATATATAATTGAATTTTGGCCCCTTCTAAGAATTTTTAAGTTCAAGTTCAAATTTCGATGTATTTTAAAGTTCTTCTTCTATTATTACATTGAGAGTAACAAACGAACACACAGTTCACCTGATGGCAAGTGATTCCTGCGGCCCATTACATATTCATTCATATTTGATAAGGAATCATAATGCAGATGCTTTGTCACCCTTGAGGACTGAGATGGAATGCCTAGTCACCAGTAATAAAGGTCTCCGTATCTGCACTCCCTAGACGACACATAGCAGCATTATGCTGCTATTTTACACAGGTATTCTATGAGAGCGTGGTCTTACCCCGGTTGAGCCGACTGCATCAGCCATTAATTCTGCAGCTAGAAACAAACTGCATTGCAGCTCACCACGGTACCTTTTTAAAAGTATTCCCAGTATTTCCCTGCCTTAGTTAAATCTTTCGTTGTCGTTTTCAATTATATGAGATGTGTTGAAAATTATATGACAGCTTCTAAATTATACCCGGTGTAACAGTGATCTATTTTTAAAATCGATCATTTACTCTAAAGTTATAAATAATTAGTTTATTTTTATCATTTTAATTTTCTTTTATGTAACTAATGTAAAATATTTTTGTTTAGATTCAATCTATAAATTTAACAATAACTTTATTCTGTACAACCATACTGTTAATATTAAAAAAATAAATTTAGCAATAACTTTATTCTGTACAACTATACTGTTAATATTAAAAAAATAAATTTAACAATAGTCTTTTCAGTACAACCATACTGTTAATATGTTATTAATTAAATATTTTGTATAGTTTCCTTATATAATATTAACAATTAAGTAGATTTTATTTTAAAAGTTATGAGTCAGATGTGACTCTACATGGGTGACTCCAAAGTTTAAAAAGAGTGAAGTAATAGTCTATATAATATATAAGAGTGTTGTTGTATTATGTATGCCACCGATGAACGTACGCATCGTCTTTAGAGAGGATGTTGGACTGTGGTTCGTTACGGACTACGGATTGGTGGACTTCACATGTCTTCGATTTTTTAATTTTATTTATTTCTTAGATACGCTGATTTCTTCATGATGTGCTGGAGTCAGTAAAAGTTATAGTATGAGTTCGTGCAATGAAGTTACATAGATTTAAACGATAGCAAGACAGATGTTTGTCTGTCTGGATATTTTTGGTCTGATATGTTCAAGTGATTCAACCAGAAAAGTCAAAAACCACGCCATTTTCTTAACAGTTTTTATCAATTATACCCGTACGATAGGAACGTATTTCTGCGATAGTGAATTCCATATGGTGAGAAGTTCTCCATAAATCTGTAAATATACAATAAAATATTTTTTGTGTGCTACTCTTCCTAAGGGCTAGACCAATTGAGATGCGATTACCAGTGATAATATATCACTGGTAATCACATTCATGATATTCAGACTAATGAGTCCAGCATAAGACTTCCCTTGCCACTGTGGGGAATTCTTTAATTGATTGTCTTCTTTCAGCCCATTAATGATTTTGATTGTCTGTGATACATTATAATATCCAGATTAAGGAGTCCAGCCTAAGATTTCCGTTGCCGCTGTGGCGAAACCCTTAATGAATTGTCTTCTTTCAGCCCTGTAATGATTTCGATTATTGGTGATATATTACAATACCCAGATCAAAGAGTCCAGCCCAAAACATCCGTTGCCGCTGTGGCGAATCATTGAATTGATTGTCTACTTTCAGTCCTTTATTGATATACGCACAAAAAAAAGTTAATTTCAAGTCTGCATAATGCTTCTTTCTAGGATGTATTTATTGGCTTCTAATAAACTAATGCTACAACACGTTAATATGGTAACACATTTTAGGTAATAAAAATAATCTTGGAGTAGCATTACGTTCGTGCATTGTTGGTCTAGTTGTAAATAATAAAGTGCATAAAATTTAATTTATTATCCTGATTCAAATATATATCCCATCGTAAATATATATCTAAACATATACAAATGTGTACGAATTATTTGAACAGCTTCCAACAAAGCAAATCAATTGCATGAGCAAACAGAGCGTTGTATTTAGATACAGCAAATTGATGAAAGATAATTGAGGCTTTTGATTCAATAGGTATGATTGTTATGTCCATTCACACCATTTCACTGCAGGTACCATTTAATTATCACCATTTGTATGTATAGTTATTTATTAATATTTATCACAGTTTTTAGGTTTCAGAGCAACTTATTTGCTGTTGATATTTAAAAAACATTTTATTTAATTTTTGAACCGATATACAGCTTTACGATGTTTACTTTAGGAAATACAACTTTGCGATATTTTATGGATAAAACGATTGAAAATACGTAATGAATTAACAAGACCTCTTTATTTTAATATAACAGAGACAGAAATACTTCGTAGGTTGAATTTTAACGAGAGCAAAATTGCGAAATGGCCCAATTACATTGGATGTTGACGTTTTGCGGTGTTCGCAAAATGTTTAACGTGGCCGACAAAGTCACCGATAGTAAGATGTCTATTGATACATTGATGATTTTTTTTATAATCTAAAAAAGTATTTGTTACTTTATATAGAATACGAATTGTTAAGAGTAATCTGTGCAGATAATTATGATTTGATGTTAGTATTTGTTTCTAGGTCGTCTAAGTGCTGGAAGTCAATTGATGCAAGTGGCTCGGAATCGCTCTTTGTGGCAATCTATGTGGAAGGCTTATGTTCACCATTGGACTTTGGATAGGCTATAATGATGATGTTTTGTTTTTATAACGTAGTAACAAAGTACGTTATAAGGATATTACAAAAACTCATATGATATTCTTTTGATCCAATAAACTAAGCATTAGCCTAATTCAGAATGTATCACTGAGGCTTTTCCTTTACGATACATTATTCACAAGGAGAAGGCAAAGCACAAAGAGAGAATGTTTTGACAATCAAACATCCTTAAGAACGCACAAATTATGTTTCATTAATGTACAATATGAAAATATGATATTCAAAAAATTATCAACAATGTTGCTTCAGCGGCGACTTTTGGATGCAAAGAGCCGTTTAAAACAACATTTCCATAAAGTGTCCCTGAGCACACATAGTTTGAATAAATATACTGACATTCGCAGTATATATTTTATGTTTTTTTACAACTATCCCGTTTTAATAAAAAGCGAATCTCACAAAACAAGCATTTTACATCCGAACAACGCATTGCAAGGGGAAGCGTAAACAAATATTTTTTGGTTAGAACGGAAAAACTGGCGTATATATTGTAGACGTGAGAATATGCTTAACTCTTTAAATTCTTTTTGAATATGTCACCTACATTATACGTCTAAATTTTACGGAATGATAATTGATTTAATATCAAAAATATATTTTGCTAATACAATAAATGATAAATTTTGCTAATACAGCTAAAAATAATCTAAAGGAAGCTCATAAAATGATACTGTTTACATAGGACTCACAAGGGTAACGGGGTAGGGATAGGGAATTGAATATAAGCTAATATTTGGAAAATTTGCAACCCTGATTCGAAATAAGAATATAAGAAAAAATTGCCTATATAATATATAGATCCTATTGCTAGGCCTTCTCTTAAGAGCATATCGTAGCATACATAGTTCATCACATGACACGTGATGAGAAATATTTCTTTATTTATTTCTAAGACATGCACTTGTCTCAAGATGTTTACCTTCACTGTGGGGGACGAGATAATTCAGTACTTAAAAGTTCAACTAACAATATAAAATGAACTTCTCGCATTTTTTTTATTTTAATGGAATACTCCGTCTTCATGGTGATGTTTCAAAGTAACACAAGTGGCATAGAGTTTAACAAGCAACCCTTAACTTTTCTAAACAGGGATAAAAATCAATATCGGAAAACAACGTAAGCTAAGTATAATTTTTTTGTTTAATTTAGAGAGTATGACATCTATTTTTATTTTAACAATGGCTTGTTACTAGCATACAAATTGTTAGCGGCGAGTTTTATGGAATATATCTCTTAATAAAAAAAACTTTAATGCACAAAATAGTGCATAGACGACATGAATGCCTAAGCTAGATTCGAATTCATCATTGGACTATTGTATGATAGGCGATCGTTGCTCAAGCATTTAAGGCTGCTCTAAGTAGTTAACACGGACGTACCCTGCCGGCCAAAAGTTTAAGACCGCACATAAACAACATAATTATCCATCAATTGTAACAGAATCCCATAGGATAAATAAAAGATATGCACATCTGCATATTCTATTATTAGTATCGAATATTTAAAGAAGTCATTCTTTTGTTTTTTTTAAAGTTATTGGACAATAAACATCTATTGTTTTCAAACACCGACAAACGATGCGCTAGAGCCAGGGGATAGAGTCGTATTAATATTTTTATAATGTCCTCATTACTAATTACTTTGCTTTTGTTGTCAATAATAAGGATATATAGCTCCTGAAAACACGTGTTTCTGAGTTAGTATTACCCGAGTTTCCTTGGGTTTGTTCACAAACATTCTCATTTAGTGTAAACTTGTGGTTTCTACAGTGAAGACGACATAAAATGGGAAAAGCTCAAGAAATTAGCAGTGAAGTGCGTTCTGCCATCGTGGTTTTACATAATGAAGGCAAATCCGAACGTGAGATTGCTTCACAACTGAAGCAATCGAAGACTTGTGTTCATGGCACAATAACTCGATACAGGGGGACAGGCAGTTTTCAAGATCGTCCACGCTCGGGAAGGGCGGGAGCTACCACATCTAGTGAAGATAATTTCATTGTTGTTACCAGCAAGTGAAAAAGACGCTTAACAGCACCAGAAATCCGGTGTTATTAATCCGGAGTTAAAAATTTATCATTGACTACAGTAAAAAGGCGACTGAGAGATGCGAAGTTGTATGGTCGCGTTCCCGTTCGAAAACCTCTGCTAAGGCCGCAAAACAAGAAAAAACGGATGCAGTGAGCTCTTGCCCATAGAGATTGGACTGAAGAAGATTTTAAAAAGTGCTTTGGACCGATGAATCCAAGTTTGAAATATTCGGTTCAAAAAGTAGAATTTACGTTCGACGCAGTGCCCAAGAAAAGATGATGTCAGATTGTGTAGTCCCAACAATTAAGCATGGTGGTGGCTGAACTACGGTCTGGGGTTGCTAGCCAAGGAACTGGCGATTTGATTAAAATTGAAGAAATTTTGAAAAAGGAACAGTACAAAAACATTTTAGAACAAAATGCCGTTTCTTCCGGGTTGGAATTGGAGATGGATTCATTTTCCAACAAGATAATGATCCAAAGTATAGCTCAAAATTATGTTTCTCTACATATTTAATATTTAGAAGAAAAAGAGGCACAAGGGGTGTTATAAAACATGGTTTGGCCTTCTTAGAGCCCGGATCTCCATCCCATTGAACTTTGATGCGAAGAGCTTGATAGGAACATCCGTAATCGTGGCCCATCGTCGCGAGAAGAAACGTGGAATGCTTCATGCGAAATTTGGACCAATATATCACAAGACACCATTAAAAAATTGATTGTCCGTATGCCGAGACTTGTGAAAAAAGTCATAAAATGTAAAGGAGGATTTTTTGATGAAAAATCAGTTTAGCTAACTATAGCGTTTTTTTTATTTTTTTATTTATAAATTTTTGTACAACTAACATATGCACAAAGGCGGACTTAATGCCCTAGGCATTATCTTCCAGTCAACCTTGGGAGGGTTCAGAGAATTCAAGGTAGGGACAGAAGAATAATAATAAAGAAAAAAGAGACATACATGCTTATACATTTATATATACATATCATTATATATTATCTTAGGAATTTATAATACTAAGTAAAATAATAGATATTTATATGCATTTACATAAACTATAAAACAAAAAAATATACATATTATAAATACAAACATATCTAAAAGTAAATATATACATAATTATTATCGATGTAGTGAATCTGCTGACACTACTTCCAACAAATGCTTTCGAATTTTTCGTTTAAACTCTAAGCGACTTTTAGCCATTCTGATTTGGGAAGGTAGCGCATTCCACAGGAGAATAGATTGAACAAAGAATCATGAGTGAATGATATCAGTACGATGAGAAGGACATAGGAGAAGACGATTATGCGTCGAACGAAGATTTTTATTGTTGACGGAACTAAGATATTGAAAATGAGAAGACAAATAAGTAGGAGTAGAAGAAGAATCCATAAGAGAAAAAAGTGTGGTTAGAGGTCTTAGCGATTGACGCTGGCGGATAGGTAACCACTGAAGTTGTGATCGATATAGCGATACGTGGTCGTATTTACGGAGATTGAATACAAATCGAATACAGTTATTCAGAAGTCGGTCAAGCTTCTTGAGGTGATCTGCATTCAGGTCGCAAAGTAGCACACGTCACCAAAGTCGATTATTGGGAAAATTAAGATCTGCACGAGCGTTATTTTAGTTTTAGCAGGAAAAAAATTTTATATCGGCAAAGGGACCTTAGGACATTAGTGACTTTCTGACAAACACTAGCTAATTGGTTATTCCAACTTAGTGTTGTGTCAATATTCAAGACTAAATTCTTGACATGTGGGCTGAATGGTATAGGAGAGCTGTTAAAAATTATCGGTGGAAGTTTGCATAAGTGCAACGTACTTATAACGCGGGAGTTCCCTATGATAATGGCCTGACACTTCAAAGGTTTAACTGTTAATCCAAACTTGTCTGTACACTTTCTGATGGCATCTAAATCTTTGTTTATAATATAAATAATTTCTGGTAGTCTATCTTTTGCATGGACTGTTAATATTTCTTTACGGTTTTAATGTATATTGTTTGTCAGTCAATGTTCTATTAGATGATTAAACAGGTTAATTAAACATTTAATATTTTATTGGAGTTTTACTTTATTTTCCTACTTTAATTATGGTGGTCTTAAACTTTTGGCCTAGGTAATATAAATAAATTTTTAAAAAAGAAGTAAAAAAACTCAAGGATGAACTGTCGTCGGCAATCTTTAAGGCTCTTTTTTAAAACTAAAACATTTAATTTGTTTTAGTAATAATAACTTTGATTAATAATAAAATAAATAAATACTTATTTATTTTTTTATTTATTAATGTGGAATTATAGTGTCTGAAAGAAAGAAAATAGTACGTGTTCAAATTATCTTTAATTATTGTTCGTGTATTTGCTTTTATACGAGCTATATTATGAGTCACGCTGTGCCAAAACCGGAATTGTAGTTTGGATTTTCCAACGTACCTTAGCAATGGTGCAATTAAGCGAACTGTTTATCTAAATAACGACGTGTCATTCTCAACGACAAAACTACCAATAAATTTAGATAAGGCCGGGTATGTGGCTTGGCAAAGAGCAAGCTTCTATCCGACGACTAATTGGTACGATACTAAGTATGCAGTATTGCTAAAATTAAGTGGTCCTATTATTTCGTATTATTTATTAATTTATTTACTCTCTATTGCATTCACTTTTTCTATTATGTATATATATATTTATATATTTAAATATATATATATATATATATATATATATATATATATATATCTGTTACTTAGTATGAATTTGTTGTATGAATGTTGAATTTTTAAATTACATTTAGAGTAACGAACGAGCACACAGTACACCTGATCACCTGATAGTAAGTGATTTCTGAGGCCCGTGACATCTACAATCATCCTTGACAAGGAATCATAATGCAGATACATTGTTACCCTAAAGGACTGAGATGGAATACGAATAAGTCACCAGTAATAAAGATCGCGCCGGATCCTACACTTACCAGACGAAACACAGCAGCATTGTGCTTCTATTTCACGCTGGTACCCACGTGGTGGTTTTACCCAGAAGGGTGTGAGGGTGTGGTACTTCGTGTGAGATGAACCATTCATTCTGCAGCTAAAAACAAACTGCAGTGTAGCTCTACCACTGTTAAATGACCGCGAAAATAAAAAAATGCATTGTAAGTACGAGTATGTAAAATGTTATGAAATATTATAAACATAGTTTTTTAATATCCATCAAATTTTATTAATATAAAAAATAATCTTCTAAGTTGATTATTCCTTTTTATAATATTAGGGTTGTCAAACGAGCAAACTGGTGTGGTAAGAGATGACCCATGCTATCTATCATTATAAACAAAGATTCTAGATGTACATGCGTCACTCCTAAGGTATGAGATTGGACGCCTTTTACATGTAATTGGATCCCCAAATCTCCATACTTACCATACGAAACAGAGTACTACCTTATGTTCTTATTTTCTCTTTCCCCAGTCAAGATGAGCCATACATTTTTCCATGAGGAATTATCTGTAGCGTGGCTTCACTGTTTTTATGTTAATCAATAAAGCGTTGGTTGCTTATCAGCATTATATTTCCCAAATTACAAGAACCCACGAGTACTTGCGCAGAAAATAAAAAGCTTTAAAACGGTTGGAAAAGTCCATCAATATCAGTTAGCCTTGTAGATGAAAGTATAACTGTGTATTTTTATATTATGCTATATATTGAGTAAAATAGTAATTAATTTACGGTACGCAATATATAAGGTATCATCCTATAACCTACCATAATACATTCATATCTGTAGACATTCGGCTGCAGCAATACACAATAGCTGTTAAATCAATTTGCGTGTCATCCATACGTATGTATTTAGTGGTCATACATTTCAATCTGAATACCTGTATTTCGTGTTACACCTCTGAAATGGCTATCATTTTTAACTATAAATTCGTGGATTATTTTCTCATAAAACAACATGAATATATTATATCTAAAACAATGGTCTTTAAAAAACTGCGGCCTTATTTGTTTTTATAATAGTGGAGTAACATATGGGCAAACAGTTCATAGTTCAGAATGAATGGGTCAGCTCGACCGGGGTACGACCACGCCCTCACAGAATACGACCTTCATTACTGACGAGGCATTCCATCTCAGTCCTAAGGTGTGACAACGCATCTGCATTATGATTCCTTGTCAAGGATGAATGTAGATGTCGGCCGCAGGAATCACTTGCCATCAGGTGAACTGTGTGTTCGTTAGTTTCTCTCAATTAAATAAATAAATTCTGATAGTAATTGATAAGTATGACCCATAAAAAAGATTCAGGATTCGCAAGCGTTGTCACCCTAAAAACTGATATGAATACGACACAGCATCGTTATGAATATATATAGGTATATATATCATATATATATATATATATATATATATATATATATATATATATATATATGTATATATATATATAAATATATATATATAAAGGGACTTCGCCCCTATTAGAGTGACTTTCCATTTTACTGTGACAATATTACAATTAAAATAAAGATTATACAACATTAATGAAACAATTTCTGACACATATTATGACGTCCGTCGAACACGTGGATGCGTGCGCGCTCACTCATCGACTAATTAATTCCCTCACGCTCTCCCGCATCCTCTCCAGCGTTCGGCGTTATGTCAGAGTGACAACTCATAAAGTCAAGATAATTTCCAATGCGCCGTCATATATATATATATATAAATATATATATATATATATATATATATAAGTATATATATATATATATTACAATATTGGAAATTTCGTGCGGCATCATTGCTAACTGTACTAGCAGAGCCTGGATTGACTACAGCGGCTGGTAACGGCGTTCTATTAACAAATAGGTAATAAGAGATGATTAACCGTCAATTAAAATAAAGATAACATAAAAATAGTTGCATATAAATTTGTTCGGAAATTATTAGGCTTAACTACTAACAATAGTCAATCTTGACTATATCACATGGTAATTTAGTTGTAGAGCCGAGGGTGCATGGACAGTATATATATATTGCAGCTTTTTACTTTCTGGCCGCTGTAGTCAATCCAGGCCCTGCTAGTATAGTTAGCAATGATGCCGCTTGAAATTTCGAATATTGTAAAGTAGTTATAAAGGTTTAAAATTTCCTAACGGTTGCTACAGTATTCTTTATACAGTAGTACAGTCGAGTAAAATCTATTTACTACTACTTCTCAATTATAAGAAGGATGTGAATGTTATAGTATCAATTTAAACGAACTTACGGTTGGCTTCATGATGATTTGTTTTTTGACAAATATTTAAGTAACATTTATAAATCACTAAAAAAAAAGTAAAAAATATATTTTATCCTTTCAACAAATTGTCCATTATTTTGTTTAAAACTTCAAAACAAGCACTGTACTCCGACAATTGCAATTCCGCAACATTACTTAAGTGGATCGCACGATGAAAGCAAGTGATTAATGGATGGTCTTTGCGTCTGACAAATAGTGAGGTTTCCACAAAATTGTTTATAGGGGCGGTTAAATAAATATGTTTCTAATAACTTAAAGTTATATCTAGTCCAAGTTCCAATAAACAATAGATTTTATTGGTTTACTAGAGACGGCGTGCACCCTAATACTCGTATCCACTAAATTGTAACTTATTTAATTGTTCTATTCTTAGGCAATTCTCAAATTGGTACATAGTAAAAATAAATGGTTAGAAAGTTTTGCGTTTGTTGCTTATCAAACATTTTTTAGATGTATCTAAAAATGTATTCTATTCATTATCTTTTGTATTATATATTATAAAAACAATTTTAATTTTTTTTAATTATTAGTTTTTTTTAATTGTATTTTTTTAAAAGAATACTAATAGTGCTATCTAGTAAAATTACGGTTAACTACTCCGACACAGCTTAAATACTTGTGCTAGGAGATGGTTCACGACAATATTCGAATGGCGGATTCGATGACCAAGATGCGCTTGCGTCGTTCTCCTTCAGGACTGAGATGTAATACCTCGTTAGCTGTAATATGGTGTTCAGGTCCTCACACTCTACATGCAAATAAATAGCATTCAAAATAATTTAAAGCACAATTTTAGTCTTATATTGAATACTAATTCATATAACAAAGAACCGAAAAATCGACAATTTTAGTTGCTGATATATTACAAGTTTAACAATGGTTAACTGGCTACGCTGTAGTTTGTTTCAAGCTTCAGAATGAATGCGTTCGCTCGACTGGTAAACGATCGCACATTCACAGAATACCGTCGTGAAATGGTAGCATAATGCTGTTGTTTCGTCTGGTGAGCGTAGAATTCCGGAGACCTGTACGAGGTATTCCATCTCCGTCCTCAAGGGTGACAACGCATATGAGTTATGACTCCTTGTCAAGAATGAATGAAGATGTCGTAGGCCACAGGAATCACTTATCATCAGGTGTAGAGTGTTCGTTTGTTACTCTCACTGTAATAAAAAAAATTGAGTCTCTACATTCACTATACGAAACATTATAAAGAAGTGTTAAACTACTATTTCACGCCAATCTTCCTCGCTCGAGTTGATGACCTTTATGTTCCATTCAGAAATAAGCTGCCCGAGTAAAAACGCTTTTTCTTATATATACTTTGATTTTCTATCATTCAGTAGGGGACTCCTCCAAAAACTGCCAAATAGCAACTATAACGGCGGTAGAGCTACACTGCAATTTATTTCTGGCTGCAGAATGAATGGGTCAGCTCGATCAGGGTAAAACCACGCCCTCACGGAATACCGGCGTGAAATAGTGCATAATGCTGCTGTATTTCATCCGGTGAGTGTAGGGATCCGCAGACTTTTGTTACTGGCGACGAGGTATTTCATCTCACAAGGGTGATAGCGCATATGCATAATGATTCCTTGTCAAGGATGAATGTAGATGTCATGGGACCGCAAGAATTACTTACCATCAGGTGAACTGTGTGCTCGTTTGTTACTCTCACTGCAATAAAAAAAAGCCAGATCCTAAGCCACCTACAGCTAGTGTCATCTTACAGACTATCATAGGTCGTGACTCCATCCAGTGGCCCGTCAACTTACACTGGAATAGTCAATATGAGATTACCACTCTAGAACTTTTGCTTCTCCTCGGTTATCGGTGTGTCTATATCTCATTAAAATTTATATTCCAGACAAGTTTACTTTATAAGGTAAATTCAGTTAGTAGAACATTATTCGAACAAACACAAGAGTGTAGACATTGCCAAAATTGTGCAAAGTCAGTGTATACTACTGTATTTATGGCCCGATGTATCATTTAACATAGTATGCAGTTTTCAGTATACCAATAGGGCGATTTAGAATTACGCATATTGGCGCGCACTAGGTTATGAGATGGCAAGTCTGTTAGGATAATAGGAATTTTGGATGACCTACCGCTAGACGGCGTCACTATTTATGGAAGTTTTCGGGATGTAGATAATAATAATAATATTATGGACTCCGAGACGCGCAGGTCCAAGCACAAATGCAGAAGGCGGTGTTCGTCGATGGCGCTCGTATATTCCGCAGGTTTTTTTTACGGGCTGATAGCCACTGTTAGCCCGAGGGCTTTTACAGTTTCACCGGGTTGAGAGGTGACCGAGCGCTTATGGTCTCAGTCGAGACCGCTATATATGGGTAACCAGCACAAGGGCTCCCGAGAGGGAGCCTCGGCTTGGACCGTTACCGTATTTCGCGAGAGCGTCTGACTCTAGGGGGGCCGAGAGGGCTGAACCTCGGCTCGGACAGTTGCTTCTGACAGAGGATTATCTTAATTAATATCGCTTTTATCATTAACTACCAGTACCAAACAATTCGGAATGCGTGAGCGCTGGAGAAGAAGTGGCGCAAGAAACTCCAGCGATGCTTCTATCTGTATGGCCAGTGACATAGCGGTATCGCCAATAACCTTGTCTGCGATGCCCTCGCCGTCGGCGGGGGCGATATGAGGGTGCAATGTACGTGTGTTGTGTTTTATGAAGGGCTTGTAACCTGGTGGTTACGTCGTCAGGGTCGTTGAGATCGTGCCTCGGTCTCCTTCGGACGCGGGTGAATATGTGATTGAATACGCGATGGGATTGTAAGTGGCGGTCCTTACAATCAAGGGGTTAGAGTGTGTGACGGCAGAGTCGAAATATCGGCGGGAAGCCTGCTTTAGGTACTGAGCTATGGTCAGCAGCTCAAGATCTATGTGTAAATTTTCGCTACACGAGAACCACGGTGCATCCCACCGGTGAGCCGTGCCTTGCGCATGAAATGATTTTGTATTGTCTAAAGTCGATGAATGTGACGCGGGGAGGCATGCGCAAAGACGGAGTTTTCGTATGTCATTATGGGTCGAATGCACGCTTTGTATAGTGTAATTTTATTACGTAGGGACATTTTGCTATTTTTATTGAGTAACGAGTGCAAACGACCTAGGGCGGACGCTGCTCAATTCCGTACGCGGTTGATATGCGGACCGAAGTTGAGTCTTTCATCTAATGTGACGCCTAAGTATTTGACTGTCTTTTCCCAGGTGATTGGACGATCAAATAACGACGATGTGGCGTTTTGTTGCGCCAAGAGAAGTACATGGCTGCACTTTTGGTGGAGTTAACCTCGATCCTCCATTTTCGGAACCATTTCCCTAAGGTGTTGGCTGCAGATTGGAGGCGTTTACAAATAGCGTCTGGTTTGAATCCAGACACGTAGAGGCCGGTGTCATCGGCGAAAAGGGCTAGCTCTCGTCTCGTCTCTAGTCGTTGGTGTAGAGTGCGTATAAATTAGAACCTAGGACGGAGCCTTATGGTACTCCGGCACAAATGGGGTGAACCTCAGAACGCGTGCCCTTGACGCGGTACCGAAAGGTTCGATTTCGGAGATAATCTCGTATGATAAGTACGAGTCGATCTGGCACACCGAGCTCATATAGTTTG
Source organism: Teinopalpus imperialis (assembly GCA_029286865.1). NCBI lineage: Eukaryota > Metazoa > Arthropoda > Insecta > Lepidoptera > Papilionidae > Teinopalpus > Teinopalpus imperialis. The sequence goes on from JAGSMU010000059.1 coordinate 677,525, forward strand.
TATATGAGCCCGTTGTGCTAAACCTTGTCGAAAGCTTTCGCCACATTGAGGAAAAGTGCCCCAGTTTTGTAGCCCTGAAGATATATTCCTAGGAATAACATCTAGGTTCGGTGATGTGGCTTCCCTCAGGTCGTTCCTGAGTCGGTGCCAGTCTACTATGGTTTTGGTAGATGGTGAGGGCCCTAACCAAAGAAGAACGGGGCGATAACCAGAAACGAGCTCGTGGCAGGCGAGGTTGATGTTCTTGCAGACGGCAATATCAAGCACATCCGGTCCGTGACCCAGTGTGTATGGAAAGTGGGTAGGCGTAGAGGGCGCTACGACATCGAAGACGAGTGCGTCCCTAAGCGAGTCTAAAGCTGACCCCCGGGGGTTGATTTTAGATGCATTCCACGGAGTGTGCTTGCTATTGAAATCTCCTGCTAAAATGACTGAGTTGTCAAGGGACAGGAGCGCCACGAACTCGCTTCGTAAAATTTGAGCGTCCTGTCTGCATAGGAAGTTGGACGGACACGATTGAGATAGGGGCGTAGCCGGTCATGGCTAGCTGACAAACCGAGGCTTCTAGGAAAGTTAGTTTTGGCGTGTCGACGGGCACGCAGTGCAAGGACTTTTTATAGTAGATAAGAGTTCCGCCGTTAACGCCGGAAGTCCTATCATTCGTATTGATGTTATAGTTCGCAATGTTGGGATTGCGAGTGTGCGGTTTTGGAATGTCTCTTGCACTAGGAGCTAGACTAGACGTCCACTTAGTGATCGCGAACGAAATTGAAGATTTCGTCGCGTTGATTTTTTAAACCGTTCGAGTTAAAAAATGCAACGTTGAGGGATCGCGGTTTTGCGCTGCCGTTGTAGAGGTCTGCTAAGCGATAAAATTGACGATCGTGGACACTACGTGTTGGTAGCGCATTGCGACGGCAATCCTGACTTCTGGTTTGCCATTCGAGTCCCTTAGTGCCTTTGCAAGGGCTGTACGAGTCGATCTGGCATACCGAGCTCATATAGTTTGTGTATGAGCCCGTTGTGCCATACCTTGTTGAAAGCTTTCGCCACGTCAAGGAAAAGTGCCCCAGTTTGGTAGGCCTGAAGAAATTTACTGAGAATGTACGGTGCACTGGATGTGTGCCTGAGTGTTGGGTGCCAAACCCGAACTGCTCATTAATTAGTAGCCCTCGGGACAGCATGAAGTCCTTCGGGCGGGCGAGGATGAGCCTTTCATAAACCTTACCCAAGACTTTGAGTAGGCTTATGGGCCGGTAGGCTAATGGATCGGTTGGATGTTTCGAGGGCTTGAGACCCTATGACGTCGGCTTCCTTCCAGGTGTTCGGGAAGGTGCCTTTGGATATGGCCGCGTTGTAGATTATCACCAGTAGGTGTAAGGATGATTGGTGATGCTGTCGGTGCCGGGAGGCTTGCGTGGTCGCAGGTTTTTAATTAAGGACTCAACTGCGGTTCCTTACTCCTCCGGTCGACCTCTTTGTCAACTATTGCAAGGTGAGTGGCGTCGATCGGTAAGGTGCTCGGTGAGCATTGGAACTCGAGATTGTCAGCCAGACATTCGACTTTCTCTTCGTCTAAGAAGGCGGGCAGTTTATTGGAGCGTGCTAAGGGAGGCATTGTTTGGGCGATGCCCCCTTTTAGGGAAGTCGCCAGTAGGCGAGATGGGAAGGTTCGATGTTGGAGAGGTGATTATCCCACCGATCGTTCCTATACTGGGCTATGCGTGATCGGACTTCACGCTGAAGGGTAACACCAGCCGGTTACTTTCAGTGGGATATATGTGTGTATAGTGAGGGCAAGAACTGCGAGGTTCGTGTCGTTGCCTGAAGATATGTTCCTAGGAATAACATCTAGGTGCGGTGATGTGGCTTCCCTCAGATCGTTCCTGAGTCGGTGCCAGTCTTCAATGGTTTTGGTAAAGGGTGAGGTTGGGGCGGAGAACCCTAACTGAAGAAGAACGCGGCGATGATCGGAAGCGAGCTCCTGGATTACCTTTATGCCTTGGAAGGCGAGGTTGATGTTCTTACAGATGGCAATATCACGCACATCTGGTGCGTGGCCCAGTGTGTATGGAAAATGGGTAGGCGAAGTAGGCACTACGACGTCGAAGTCAAGTGCTAGAGTACGTGGATGGGGGCCTGTGGGCAGCCAAGGTAATTGGCTGTGCGTCCCTCAGAGTTGCACAGAATACTTGCGGAGGGTTCGAAAACAGCCAGAAGGGCCTTGTCCTTGGGTTTCGGACAGTCGATGGTGCCATGGTCACCCAGGCATTTGAAGCATCTGAGTTTGCCGAAACAATGCGAGCTGAGTGGCCAAATAACTGGCACACGTGTCACTGGCCCGAAGGGCCGTTTTTATGAGGGCGCTCTATGGTGAGCCCAGAGAGGTGGCAACAGGTTTTCAGGTTAAATACCATCTTCCCTGCCTCGGACCTTTCGACGGCCACAATTACAATGTTGAATGGCTTTTTATTATACCCACTGTACATCCTATGCACAGATAGGACGGGGAGATTCTGAGCCTGAAGGTCCTCTTTGATGAGTTCCGTTGTATGGTCATCCGTGGTTTCTAGCTGCAGTTTAATGCCTACAGCGGTGGGGATCGCTTGATATTTGTAGCGATTGGATAGGGCCGATGCGACAATCGGCCACCATGTCTTGTGCCTGTATGAAGACAGATGGCGGGCGTTTCGGAGCCCGTGGAGGACGATGAGGAAGTGGCCCTTGACCTTGGGAGTGATTTGTACCCTTCCAGTAGGGGTTCTTCTTATATAATGTAAACCTACCAAGTGCACAAGGAAATCCATGGTTGGGTTCTCTGGGTTTATACACCAATTTTCTATGCGCTTTTTTTTATAGTACCGGGGTGCCGGATTAGTCATCTACTTCCCTCCCTGCCGTATGTAGCTCTAGTGCGTCCAAGTGCCAATCTTATTTGTGCACTTGGCCTAGAGCTAACTACGCGTGAGACTATTATAAGTCTAGGGGGTGGTCAACCTTGGCAAGGGCACTACCCAAGGCCAAGTTTACGTCGACTCCTTCCGCTGTCTTTCGTCTCTCAGAATGGGAACCACGGGCGTACGGGGCTTGCTCTACAGTAGCATAGTTAACACCGCAAGGTATCCATTATTTTAACCACCCAGGTGGCTTTACAATACTTGGAAACTTAATTTCGATCACAATAGCACCAGCAATAAAAATTGCTCGGTTATCGTTCTCGGAACAATGGGTGCGCAGGTGGCTTGCTCGGGGGCAGGTCGCTCGGATCAGGGGCGCCGGGCAACCGTTCTCGGCAACTCCTGAGTGTCGAATGAGTCCGCAGGTTTCTCGCTCTAATCCTCGACCATTTGAACACCCATGTCGAGGGATTCCTGTCTGGTTAATCTTTATAAATGTATTTTATTGTATTGTATATATTTGTTTTATAGAGCAACCAGGCGGAGATACGAATAAATATTCCCATAATAATAATAATATGTTTTTTGACTTTAATATATCTATCATGCTCAAGATCTATGGATGCGTTTTGCGTTACGAATTGTACCTCTGGCAAATAAAGTAGCAATAGAGTCACAACCACAACGTTTATTTTTATTAGCATGAAAGGACCGACTATTTTGTGGCAGGATCACGACCTCACATACTACCAGTATGAAATAGCAACAAACGGTTTTGTTTGGTAACTAATATTATAATGGTGATTTTTTTAGTATTCGAAGAGTAAGCGTGCGAAACTGAAAACATAGGTGAATTGGACTCACTCCCAACTATGTATTTATTTGTCACCCTATGTTTAATTTAAAAATATGTTTAATCTAGTATAAATATTATTATTTCATATTTGGCCTTGTTATTTCTTTTTTACTACTAAATGATTTATTACTAAATTACAATTAACTATAGTTGAGTAAATACCTAATTTTATTCATATTCCTTAATATAATGTTACGGTATGTAAAATATTTGAAGGCTATGTTAATAACTTGGGATATTTGAATACATACAGAGCAGAGAAACAAAATTAATCTTCAATATTTTTACGTGCTAGAGCCACGGCTGTCAAGTAAGTTCGATCGAGTAAATATCAGTCTTTAATAGGATACTACAGTAAAAATATAGCTTGGTGCTACTGTGTTTCCTGGCATGAGTGAAAGAAATTAAAGACATACTGATGTTGAGATTTTTCATCTTATTCCTTAAGCTGCATTATGCTATCGAGGATAAATGGGGGTGCCGAGGTCCACAAGATTCAATTACCTTCGTCTGTACTGTGATCTTCTTTATTACTCCCTAATATTAGGTCCTTTTTATGAAATTATGTATTTACAATTTTATACGTAATTCATTGATTCCTTTTGAAAAAAAATTGGGAGTGAGAAATAATAAAATCTTTGAAAGTGGTTTGGGCTGCCTCATCGGAATTCAACTTTTTTCCTTGTAAGATATTGACCAAATTCAGAAAAAACTGGTAATCGGTTGGAGCAAGGTACGGGGACCACGGTGGGTGTCGAAAACATTCTAATCGCAGTTTCTCTAATTTAGCGACCGTCTGTCGTGAAGGGGTCTAGCCTCGGTTGTTTGACGACTTGCTTTTTTTGTTGACAATACAGATCTGCCGTAATCATAATGCCAGATCTTAGGAAGCTGTAGTCTATGATACCAGCAGTGGTCCACCAAGTGAGTGCACCAGTACCAATTTCTGAGCCAACTGTCGCTTGGGACAGGAATTGGCCAGTTCTCGTTAGTTCAAGCACTGTGTTTAGCATTTCCGATTGTCACGTAGTATCCATGTTTCATCACAAGTAACGATACGATTCAAACTGTTTTGTCACTCACACCGAAGCCTGTCGCTAACTCTGACATTTTTTGCGATGAATCCGCTTCCACGATCACCTTTAATTCTTCTTTGTAAACTTAGGTCTTCTGTCGTCCGCGGGTTTTGTTTTAGAGGTCAAAATCTCCAGAATGAGAACTTTGGAACCAAAAACGTACCGTGCTTCTACAGTAGCTTCCCCATACACATCATTAATCCTTCGAGCTGTTTCTGCATAGTTGTAGATGCCACGGTGGAACTCATATTCGTAAATAACGTGATATTTAAAGTTTAACATTTTATTAACCGGAATATGTCAAAAAAAACAAAAGGCAAGAAAACAAATGAATAATTAAATTCGAAACGCAAATACACAAGTCTAAATTTGAAATACATTTGAATTTGGAAATTCTAACGAAACACTAGTTTATTTGAGATCAAAGTGGCCAGTTCGACAAAACGCTAATTTCATATGTAAGGATCTTATATTTATAAAACAAACATTGATTTCAGACCTAAGATCAGGCCGCCAGGTACTCTAGATTAAATTATACGAACTAATGGAAGGATAAGTTTTGCTGAAAAAAAAAATATATACATATATGGTAATGTTATTAAACGCAATTTCTAGGTGTCTCAAATTTAAATGGTAATTGTGCTTACCGAGATAACAGGATTCGACAATCGCAACGTGCTTGAGTATTGCGGTTTCATTGAATTAACTGTTCCAACACATCACATTCGCGCAATTTGTTTGAATTAATAAATTTTCCCTGATGTCGGAATATTTCTACTTAATTCACGTTACATTCAGTCGGAGTGTTTGAATATAATCAAATATTTAATAGTTTTAATAATATTAGGGGTCACAAATATGCACAAAGTTCAGGTAAGCCCATGACATAAGTATTCTTAACAATCCACGTTGTGACCCTTGAGGACAGATCGATTACCGTTTCTGGGTCTAAGATTCACTTTTCTTTTGTATGTGGGTAAAGGTTTTATGCATACCGCCCTCTCAGGCTATGTCAGACTCACACTGACTAAAACACCACAGTGTTCCACAGTAAGGGTTGCCGACGGGTGACTGGGGCTAGTGGGGCTACAATGGCGGAAGGGATACCGTGGCCCTACCATATAAGGCGAAGGTGAAGCATTGTGGGATTTTTGTTAGTGTGAGTTTGTAATTCTTGAGTTCATATAAAAATCCTATACAAAAAGAAAATTTTTTTCCCAAATGGTTAAATTACTCGGGCGACTTTTTCAATTTTTGTTTCCATAAAAGCCTAATGCGGTCTATTACGAACATTTAACAAAAATAACCAAAGCTATTCAGGTGATGTGCCCACCAAGAAACAAAAATTTTTATTTATATATTTTATACCAACAATTTTATGTCGGGTTAATACCTTATGTTCAAATATTTTCCAAATAGTGGCGGTTCATTAAAATTTAATTCATTAAAAAATAACACATCTATAAACGACATTGTCTGTTTTAAAGAATGTCATAGTAGTGATAATTAAGGGCAATGTCAACATTCAATGTTAAGAATATCAAATTAAAATAAAATAAAAAAAGTAATATTCATAATGTCCAATTAATTAAATTTGTTTAAAAGAAAATTGGACGAGAAATTGAATATTAATAATTATTGCTATTGAATCATGTCCAATTTATTTTACAATGTACTAGACATCTTTGTTAGTCAAAAGTTCATACACACATAGTTATTAAAATTTTGAATAATTATTTAATAACTACGTTTCATAATCGTATAATAATGACGCTTTTATCATGGTGTAGTGGGTAATTTATTATGTATTTTTATTAAACCAGATACGTTCTAATTTAATAAATTTTGTCTTGTCATCGCCGAGTAGCCGCCCATGAAGAGTATCTGGATGCTGAGTAACAGGGTCTGTGCTGTGCTCAATGCTCAGGAAGAATATTTGTATGTGACAAATTAGTTTTCGCGTCTGTGTGTATTGTATGTACTGTAAATGTATTTGATATTGAACCTGATCTTAACACACATGTTAGCCAAACAGTTACCGGTACTATTCGTGCTTTATATCTTATATCTTATAATTTGAAAGTTCGGGAGCTATTTCTCAATTTTGACTGAATCATCTCAATATTAAATAATTATGTATTTATTTGTATTTTTATACACAGCATATTTAAGTATGTATATTATAATTACGCATATGTTGTTTACTCATATAATATAATAGTATTTGAATCACGACAAAGTTTTTAAGCCACACCTATCTCATTTCATTTCTGTTTTACCCTAACTGTTGACTGGTAGAGAATGCTTAAGGCATTAAGTCCGCCTTTAAACATACTGTATATGAAGCTTAAATAAATAAACGACATGATTGAACCATCTTCTAGCACAAACGTTTAATATTAGTTGGTGAAAGGTTTATAACCTTAATGACCGTGAAGACTGCGATATCTTATAGTTATTGTTTTACTACATCAACTGAGCAGAATATTTTACAGTTCCGTAAGCATTCGCGTAAACACAGAGGCACTTACTCATCCTCCTCTTCCCTATCACAATCAGAGCATGTTCATTAACATCGGCGGAAGGTTCAGATGACCTGGTCCTGATAAACAACGATTATGTATTGTGCAAAAATTGTCCCTCTGCTCTGAATCGATCCCAGGAACCGCAACCAATCAGCCATGTACTCTAACTAATATCGTACTGCTGTTAAATAGCTTATGTTAATGAGCATTTTACTTTTAAATGTTCCCTATGTGTGTTTATTTTTTCGACTGAAGACATTATTTATGTAAGCTTTGTTATTTCTTTTTCATAATCTACTCAGTTGAGAACAAAACCCTCACAATGAGGCTATTGTTGTAAGTTATTCTAACATCAGGTCCTCGACATAATACAACGTGATGCTGAAGATATGAAGCATAAGAACCTGACACAGTTCTAATAAATCTTTGCAACAAAGCACCTTTTAGAACAATTGTTGTTTGTATTATTTGTTTGTAATAAGTACAAAAGGTTTAATTTTTATTTAAAAGACAGTGACAGAGGTATATACAGGGCCGAACATTTATTACGTTAACAGTCACGTGGCGTAAAGGTTAGAGTATTTAAGAGCTGCGTTGTGGGTTCTAGTGTATTATCAGCCGAGGTACAATATTTGGGTATCACAGTTTGTTGATTTTCGTGTCTATTTGTGTTGTTTGTATGTCCCATTTTATAGTCTGCATCTGAACCTTGAACCGATTTTATTGCACATGCATTACATAGAACATAGTACTATAATTAGCTTATCTTGTACAGATGTCATCTAATAATAACCCGAAGATATCTCTTTGATCAGGAAGATATTATTTTACATATGATAGACGTACCGCCATGCTCACTGAAGTAATAATAGGTTGGCTTGATTCCGGAAAACATGGTCTTAGGTATAACTTTTACTGGAATACCGGCTTGAAATAGTAGTTTAGTGGTACTGTACTTCATCTGGTTTATTTAACAGCGGTTTGTTTCTAGCTGCAGAATGAACGGGTCAGCTTGAATGGGGAAGGACCACGCCCTCGCAGAATACCAGTGTGAAATAGCATCATAATCCTCCTGTGTTTCGTCTGGTGAGTATAGGGATCCGGAGACCTTCATTACTGGTGATGAGGCAATCCACCACAGTCCTTGAGGACAACAAGCATCTGCGTTATGATTCCTTCTCAGAAATTGATGTAGATGTCATGGATAACGCAGGAATCACTTACCATCAGGTAAACTGTGAGCTCGTTTGTTACTCTGAACGTAATAAAAAAACAGATACCAGATGGGGTATTGCATTAGTCAAGAGGGGTGTCGATGCATCTGCATTCATTATTTATACTTATAACGAGGATACATGAGGAATATCCACCGAATGAATGAGCCGCAGGAAACACTTCCATCGAGTGAACTGTGTTGTTAGTTTGTCATATCATAAATAAAGTAGACGTGGAGTTCAATAACCATAATAAACATAAATCCTCTTATGAGAATTTAGATTAAAAAGGGAATACAGAGAAGTCAATATTAATTATTTCATTTCTTGTCCTTCCTTGTGATTCGAAAGTAATCTATGATATATAATAATATGGTTTCAAAATCTCACTGTAGGTTAGTTTGATCTGACTCATTTGAGGGATTTTTAATTAACGGTAAGCGGGCGAATCTAGTAGGAACCCCCAAGCTGGAATTGATGAAATTGTTAATTGCAATTTTAGATGGTTTACTACATGCTCTACTATGAAGGAAAACAATGAGGGAAGATTTCACACGACGTTGCTGGAAAAGTAAAAAAATATATTTTTATAATATAACTTCACCAGTGGTGAGTAGCACACTGTTATTGATTCTTTAAAAAAAACGATGTACATTAAGGCGGACTTAATGCCAAAAGGCAAGGAAATATATTGTGGGTGCAAGAAAATTAATTATTACTATGCTCATACTATATATACGAGAGCTCAAAGCTCAGCTATGGGTACCATATATTTATATACACACACACACATATTAAGAAATTATATATATATAATTTACAAACTGCACAGAATAACAGCCGTGAATATGTAATAAATAAATTAGCTATGTTTGTGCTCTTGAGACTACGAATAGTACAATCTGTTAAGTAAAATATTTATTCTATGGATAAATTTAATACAAATACACCTATACTCTAGTTCCACCGTTAGCGTTCACGGTTCACGGAACCGAGTACACATTGCAGCGGAGGAGAAAATGAAGGTACGTAAGAGCTTATGCAAGTATCAAAATTTTTAATATGCCATGAAACATTTACGACGTATTCCGATTCAATTATTTTCTATAAATTAAAAATTATACACGTGTGTTTATATATATACATATATATGTACATATACATATATATATATATATATACATAAATATATATATATATATATATATACCGTTTACGGCAATGCCAAAAATCCCGCAGTCAGTTGTTGTACCAGAACTGTCGCCTACATCGAAATCAATAAGGGTCATTGCCCAAATATATATTAAATTATTTTTGATTCAGCTTGCATGGAAAATTTTGTCATTCCCAAGTTAAACAGAGTTAGCAGTGTTTGTAATTAAAATTATTCAACTGTAATTAATAAAAAAGAAACCGAGCTTTCCGCATTAAAAATGCGTTTACGCAACCTTCTGTCTCGGTAAGAGACATTTCGATTGTCAACCCAATTTTATGAATCTTTTTTATCACCGCAAACAAATTGCTCCACGCTTACGTGATATATTTTTCAACTAACAAGCTATCTGAAAAATAATTGTTATAAACAATAAGATATATTTATTATTATTTATGGGGCGGATGGGGGGCGGGGGGATTTCTTCAAAGGACAAATTCCCCATCTGTGGCCACTGTCTTGCTACACTGAGTCTAAACCTCTCCCAAGGGCAACGCCCCCCGAATACTCCAGTGCTACGATGACATAACACCCCTCCGTCCTTCCTGTGTTCACTTCAAAAGATACTCTATTGAATATAGGCCGCCCCTTAGATTGCCATCAAGCACGATCGTAAAGCGACTGCATCCATGCATGCATGCATGGCTTGTCGTGAGGTCGTGGCACCATTTAATATAGATGTGATCGTCCTAAATTATTTATTTATGTATATATTATACATTATTGTATGTATTGTATATTATTCTAAATGTAATACTTTATGTATTTATTTATAACCTAATACAATGTATCACAGGGATATACAACATACTTTAAAATTTTATCAAAATGATCTTTTCCGCCTGGTCACGACTATGGCAATATATTCTATGAAATTATAAAAAAATTCAACTAGGGCATTTTTAACGTCACATAGCGTCCATTATTCTTACTTCATCTTTCGCTTTCCATTAACCGAAGTAATTCCCTGAATACGAACATGAATTAATTTATACGTTTCATGTCATAATGTTGTATTATGTGACGGGAACACCTGGGGTGTTTTAAAATAAGGCGAAAATGCATGAAGATGCGAATCTTTATGAACTACATATCCAGGCGTTTCTTTTATAATTAATTATTTGCACGTGGCGGGATTTGAATGGAGTGATGAAGTAAAATTGTCGTTATTAATTTCACAATTGAAATATCCTTTACGAGAACAAAAGATCACGAATTTATAATTTGAAAAGCTCGGTGATTCATTACAGTCAGTGCTTAGTGCGAGACGTGCTTTGAAATTATGAAAATTTCCATATATGTTTCACGTAGGATTTTATTTACCTTATATTAAGTAAGGAAAGATGATTGAATTAGGATCGTTGACGTTGATGTCCAGCGTATAAACAGATCCCTGGTAATATTGATAAAATTGCGTTTTCATGACATTCGTGGTTCTTTTAAAAATATAAAATTATTTTTAAGCACTGAGTGAATTAGTCTAGGGATCTTTATACTCACTAAAATGAAACACAGAAGCTGGTATTTCACGCTGATATTCTGTTTGTCAGGTTATTTTCTATAAATTGAATTGAATGAACACCATTGAAGTTTAATTTAGTTTTCAAGTTATTAATAGAAATTGAGACCACTGCCATTAGCTTATGAAGAATGTTAACACTGCATCGTATTATTTTATTTATTTATTATTTATTGTAAAGGCGGACTTAATGCCTTTTGGCATTCTCGTCCGGTCAAGTCGGGACAAGGAGTAATATTTCGTAGGTGTGTTTGAACATTTTAGCACAAAATTATAAATACATATTTATATTACATATAATATATTTATATACCTAAATTATATATAACATTAATAAAAAATAAACACGATAAATACAAATATGATATATGATATATGATTATATTTATATAAATAATGTAAAAACATTATATAATATGTTAGGTAAAATTAACTATATTATAAACTCGAAGATACTATGTTTAAATGATGGTTTCATAACAACCTTTGAGATAGTTTTTCGTTTATATTTGTAATAATAAAAATTCTAATACTAGCACGACCAATACATAAATGTTGAGTTTTAAGGGACAAAATGTATTGGCTTTTAGTGACACACTATCAACCTGTTGCCTGCATATTATAAAAACACTACCCTCTTTTATATCTATCAACAAAGACATAAAATATGCCCAAAATTAAGAAAATAAAGGCTTCCTTTACAAACAGTTACTCTGAGCAATTATTGCTATAATATAATTAACAGAAGCAACCCTTGTGACAGTTATAATTCAGTTAGTATTACGGGCGTGTTATTTGTCTCGTAGTGTAATCTCGGTGTACGATGTACCTAATTTTTTTAGCATAATCTTGGTTAATTGTGTTTTGATGTTTAATTTTGGGGAATTACGTTTACCAAGGCACCGGGATTTTTCAGTTATGATGATTAATTAATTTAATTTGCCATTGTGGTTGTGACAGTGTTATCGATTCCCGCACAATTACGAATAAACAAGCGCGGCACCTAAATCGCTCTATCACAGTTTCCCGCGAATTCCGTTTATATACAGAGTTAGAGTTATATTATATTATGTTTTACTATGCCTCCGTCTCAAGGGTTGGCTAATAGAGAATGCGAAAAGGCAAAATATTATAAATAGATGTTTATAAGTACTAGCTTACTGGAGCCTGAAATCAACGCAAAATGAATGTGAATTAAATAATCATTTGCTTTTCAACGTCTTCTTCTTTTTCATGTATTTGCTTATTAAAGCTTCTTTTATTTACAAAATCATTCCACTTTTTTCATAAAGCTTGTGTTTTGTGGCAAAAAATGTATCCTCTGTTACTAATAAAGTTCCTTACTAACGTCGAATAGGGAGGTGAATTGAAATAATTTTAAATAAAAGGGAACTCCGTTTTTGAATAGTAATATACCATTTTTATTGAATAATGGCCTATGCTATAATTTTTTTTATAGCATAGGCCCCAAACGAGCATGCAGCCCACCTGATGGTAAGTGATCACCGCCGCAAATAAACATTTGCTACAATAGCACAAGAGTCGCAAATGCGTTGACAGGCTTTCAGGACGGTGTAGGCTCTTTTCTTGAAGGTCCCCAGTCATATCGGTTCGGAAACACCGCTGGCGATAGCTGATTCCACAGAGTAGTTGTGCGCGGCGGGCAATTTCGCTTGAAGGGTACGATGGTGGATTGCCAACCATCGAAATTTCTGTCGTGATGTACGATGTTTAAACTCAACGGCTGAAATTAATCGGAACAACACCTCAGAACACTCCCCATGGTAATTTCGGTAAAAAACAAGAAAAAACACTAACACCTGACCGATTTCGATCAAGTCGATAACTTTTTAGTAATATATTAGATATATTATTTACGTGGTAGAGCTACTCTGCAGTTTATAGCTGCAGAATTAATGGGTCAGCTCGACCAGTCATTGGGCCACAGGAATCATTTGCCATGAGGTGAACGTGTACTCGTTTGTTACTCTCAATTAAATAAATAAAGAAAAAAAGGTTTTGAACCACAATGATCGCTTATCATCAGGTGAACTGTGCGCTTGTTGGCTATGAATGATGCGGCTTTGCTCGGTTCGATTTATAGCCGAGATACAATATTTGTGTATCAAAAATATTGGTTTTCGGTATACTATATCATCGGGCATCGGGAATTTTAAACGAATAATTTCACATGAATTAACATACGGACTAGAGAATGGGGATGGCGAGAGAGAGAGATATCATCTGTTACTAACCACACTTCCGGACCATATCTAACATTTACTAAAAATAAAATCGTTGCATTAATTTCCACGCTTGGTTGACGAACTGCAAAAACATTGTAAAAATATCTACAAAGGGTATTTTACATAGTTTGACGAATTTACATCAATAAAAACAACTAACCTATATTAAAAGAAGACAGTCATAAAAGTAGTTCGCTAACATGACATCTTAAATTTTAAATTCCCATGCAAAGTAACAAGTCGATTTTGTGTAAAGTTTCAACATTATTCATAATTTAGGAGCTACTTCCTGTGCTCTACTTTATAAATAACGACGCCGAACATATGATTTTAACCAAGGGCAGGTAAGTTTGACCTGGAAGCTTATAAGACTAGGCTCCGCGGTATATTAGGTCATCAGTTGGTATTTAATAAAACCAAGTGTGAGAATACATCTAGAAAAAGTCGTGCAGTGTTACCCGCAACTATCTCCTCTAAGCCAGGATCGACAGTAGCATACAAGTTGAAAATAATAGACAGTGTGGTTCATCGGACATTCAAAAAAGTGTGAATCCGACATTCGCCTATTGTCGTGGACCATCTCCTAGCACAAGTATTTTCAGCTTAGTGGGAGTTGTTAACCGGAATATTAGTAATGTTTATTATGAATTTTTTTTTTTATTAAAAAGGGGAACAACTGAACTATTCAAGAGTATATTATACCAAATAAAAAAAGTTAAATGATAATTCAATTTGAAAGGAATAGAAACAACGTTATATATGTATTTGTTTGAGTTTTTTGTTTATGATATTCTTCAGTTGAGGCAAGGGGATAAGCTCATATAGGCAAGAACGTAATCAAAATGGTAATTTATTGGTAAAGCGTTTTGTATGAGGAAATCATGTGTAAGCTCGCTTTATTTTACCTGTTTTGAGTGCCACATGATTCATATTTTTGTGAAAATCTATGGCATAGTACTTCTCTGATATAGTTTCATTCCACCTTTATAAGAAATATTATTTAATGGTCATACCTTTAGCCCATATGGTGAAGCTTGCCCTAGACTTGACAACGGTGAAATGCCTGGCACACGATGATCGACAAAAACCGTGCTACATGGAAAATGTGTACTAAAAAAGCCGGCCCCAAGTACATGAGAAGTAACATGTACTTCTTGTACATTTCAGCTCATCTCTGGTCCACTGGTGGACATAGATTGCATCAATTGAATAATCCTGCATAGATAGTGGGAAGGGGGGGGGGGGGGAACGTCGTACACTTCGATGGATAATCACAAATGAATACATGGATTTAATATTAAACACGTCAATATTGTTGTCACTAGCGACATTCGGCTGGAAATGCATCTTCGTATATAATATTTTTATTTTATAACAAAGTTTGCAAATAAAACGATTTTAAAAAGAAAATAAAGATTGTTTGATTTCAGAACTCTTAAAAATACTAAACCTGCTTATTTGTAAAAATGAAACTTACTCGTACATGTAGTCAGCACATTCGCTACAAGCGTAATCCCAAAATAATTGGAATCGTCCTAAATCCCTCTTTTATTTTATTTTATTTTATCATTTTATAGTTTACTGGATTTATATAAAAAGTAAATATATCTATATTAGTATGACAGATAAGTTAAATTAACTAAGAGTCACGTTCATAATTTTATATCTTAATATGCGTAGAGTCACGTTGGCAATAACGACTTCAGCAGGAATGAGTCAGCTCAACCGAGCAAAGACCACGCACTCCCAAGATACCAGAGTGAAATAGCAGCATAACGCTGCAGTGTTTTGTATGGTGGGTGTAGGGGTCCAGGTATTCCAGGGGGCGAGGTATTCTATCTGAGTTCTCAGAGGTAATGTGGATCTTTAATCTTTTTGAGGATGAATGGTGTTAGGGTCCGTAGTTATCCTTTACAACTGAGTGTCCACCGCGTACCTTAACTTAACCTCACTAGATTTTCATAATAAGTATAGTGAAGTTGTTAGTATTAGTAGTATCGCAACTCCACTTAGTATAGTGAAGTTGTTAGTATTAGTAGTATCGCAAATCCACTAAGTGTAGTGGAGTTGTTAGTTTAAGTAGTATCGCAAATTCACTAAGTGTAGTGGAGTTGTTAGTTTTAGTAGTATCGCAAATTCACTAAGTGTAGTGGAGTTGTTAGTATTAGTAGTATAGCAAATCCACTAAGTGTAGTGGAGATGTTAGTATTAGTAGTATAGCAAATCCACTAAGTATAGTGGAGTTGTTAGTATTAGTAGTATCGCAACTCCACTAAGCTTAGTTATCATAGACTATGCTCTCAAGATAACTACATAAGAAAAAATCTGGTGGGGTTAAGATAAGGCTAGAAACGTAGTTTCATTATTACTATAAATAAGATTATTTGAGGAGTGTCGCAAACGTAGTTTTTTTATTTAAAACTGAAAAATTTGTAACATTTTGAAGCATCAAAATGTGTTTTTAATGTGTTTAGTTAATTTATTATGGCTAGCACGTAAATAAACGTGCTATCCAATAACATTTAGATACTTATAACAATTTACTGTGTAATGAAAGTTATTGCTATAATCAAGCAATTATAGCAGAAGGAATGAAATTTAATATACTCTTTATTTCTAGAGGTTTAACACAAGAGTCAGTTAAGTATAAATCTGAGCTAGATTACTATATAATATAGTAATCTAGCTCAGATTTATTGTCATGGTAAGTCGTTATTGTCATATTCTGATACCCTTAAAATTGTAATCTGTCGCAAAGGAATATAGATTACTAGTTTGTACGATAAAATATGCCGATAGTTCATGATAAATACCGACCAAAAAAAAAAGATATAACCTAAGAATAATGTCAAGATGTCTTATTGTGCAACGATTGGTATATATTATTTAAAAATTAAATCTGAAGAGATATCTTTAATTTCTTACGAGTCGTATTGATTTTTACCGCAAAAATATCTTGGTATATTTTTTGACGAGCACACAGTTCACTTTATGGTAATTCATATCAGTGGTTGATGATATTTGATATCATCCTTTCCAAAGTTTCGGGAACCATATGCGTTGACACTATTGAGGATATATTTTTTTATAAGCTTAGTAATGTCATTTAAAAGTTTTGATATTTTGTTCCTTTTTTTCACTGGTAATATGGTCATTATTCCTACGAAACTGAAACGTATGGTTAGTGCCTTGATGAAATAAATGTTTGATATTACGAGCTGTATTACTAAGAAAACGATATATGAGTATTGTAGAACAAAATATAATTATAATAAAGTAGAGACTATCAAAAACAATTCATCCACTATAATGAGGAATATTATTTGGTATAATATAAATGGGACAATTTGTTCTTTGCCCCAATATAAAAAAGATAATATAATACAAAGCGTCAAAAAGTGGAATATTTTAATAAAAAGAACTCTGAGTAAATAATGGCCGCAGCCAATTTCGACTGCGGTGATATCTAATCAACCAGTAATATTTCACGGTTATGTATTTGACAAACTAGTGGAATCTTCAGACAATCTGGTTCCTGAATCGAGGGTCCTTAATTCGCCTTATAGTGTCGAATAAATGGGATTATACTAACGGTTCTATAATGTATTGTAGTTGATATAGCAACTGGATAGATATTTCTCACGATGAGAAACGTGTAACACATCATAGCAGAGGCGTGGAGTGTACACTCAAAGACACTAATTCGTTCACCCTGTGTCTAATTCAAAATCACGACTGTTCGAAGTGAAATATTGGCTGAAGGAATTGGGAATGTACCCTTAGCACATACAGAAAAACCTAAATTTGTATATTGCACAAATATTACACATCATAGAGAGCCACTAAGCGTTCAAACCCAAATCGATAGCTATAGCCTTCTTCAATGCGAACGGCCTCAAAAGACAGAAGGAGGAAGTCTTTGAATTCCTCTCATCCCATCAGGTAGACATCATTCTTGTGCAGGAGTCAGGTCTCAAGCCAAGCATGCGCGATCCTCAGGTGGCAAACTATAGACTAGTTAGAAATGACCGCCCCGCCAAAAGAGGCGGCGGCACATTAATATATTTTAAATCATCGTTGCATTGCAAAATGGTAGAAACCCCCCCCTCTCATCAACATCGAGGCGTCCGTTTGTAGACTTGCAATGACAGGACACAAGGCTATTACTACAGCCTCAGTTTATCTCCCTCGTTCTAAAATAATTTTAAAGGACGACATCAAGACACTCCTGAGCATGGGTGACTCGGTGATTTTAGCAGGTGACCTTAACAGTAAACATAGTGCATGGAACTCCCGTGTCACTAATACAAACGGTCGTAGGTTACTTAGATTAAACTTAGCAGCAACATCCAACTTCGATATAGTAGGTCCTCTGGAATTTACAAGAGTACCAAACGGGGAAGGCCCTTCTGGCAACCCCGACATTTTAAATATCGCACTCTTAAAGAATGTAATCTTACCACTACATTCTATAGAAGTTTTTTCTGAACTTAGCTCTGACCATCGTCCGGTCATAATTAAATTAGGACTTAGTCACACAGAGGTCACTAGGACCAAAACTGTGACTGATTGGCGTAAACTTCAGACTCAACTGGAGTCTGCGTCATCTCCAACTCTAGACTCGATTCCTGATGTGATAGGTAATCAAAGATTCCTCCAGGAGGGTCCAGGTGGCGAGTGATCGCCACTTCGAGCTGCCTGAGGATCTTAGATTACTGTTGCGAGAGAAGAATGCTGCGGCCAGGACATATGGCAGGTACAAAACCGAAGCTAATAGGTCCGCTTTGCGCCACTTCCAGAGAGAGGTCAAGGAGCGCATGGCCGAGCTCCGTGGCAAAAGATGGTCTGCTAGAAGACATCACGCCGTCAGATACTGCCTTCTGGCAGTTGATACGTGCACTGAAGGCAGATTCGTTCGAAGACTCTGAGAAGGCCGATTGCATGGCTGACAGTCTGCAACTTCAATGTACTCTCAGCTCGCAACCAACAAACCTGGTTCACTTGAATAAGGTGAACAAGGTCGCGCGTAGAACCTCGCTGCCACCGACAGATGTTCCGCTCCCTGCGGTGACCTATAAGGAAGTGATCGAACAAGTAAGCCACCTGAAATCCCGTAAAGCGCCAGGCGCTGACGGGATATCAAACAAAGTTATAAAATCCCTCCCTAGTCACCTGATCCGCCTCCTCGTGGCCATTTTTAATGTCCTCCTCTCCGGCTGCTCCTTTATAGACGTCTGGAAGGAGGCCAAGGTCATAGGGATACGGAAACCAGGAAAACCTAGCAACCTACCATCTAGCTATAGACCCATCAGTCTCCTCAGTTCACTGGGGAAGATTTATGAGAGGCTGATACTAGCTAGACTGCGTAATTCGATAGAGGAGATGCATCTTCTGCCTGATGAGCGTAGAATTCCGGAGACCTGTACGAGGTATTCCATCTCCGTCCTCAAGGGTGACAACGCATATGAGTTATGACTCCTTGTCAAGAATGAATGAAGATGTCGTAGGCCACAGGAATCACTTATCATCAGGTGTAGAGGTTCGTTTGTTACTCTCAATGAAATAAATAAAATAAAAAAGTAATATTCATAATGTCAATTAATTAAATTTGTTTAAAAGAAAATTGGACGAGAAATTGAATATTAATAATTATTGCTATTGAATCATGTCAATTTATTTTACAATGTACTAAGACATCTTTGTTAGTCAAAGTTCATACACACATAGTTATTAAAATTTTGAATAATTATTTAATAACTACGTTTCATAATCGTATAATAATGGCCTTTTATCATGGTGTAGCGGGTAATTTATTATGTATTTTATTAAACCAGATACGTTCTAATTTAATAAATTTTGTCTTGTCATCGCCGAGTAGCCGCCCATGAAGAGTATCTGGATGCTGAGTAACAGGTCTGTGCTGTGCCTAATGCTCAGGAAGAATATTTGTATGTGACAAATTAGTTTCACGTCTGTGTGTATTGTATGTACTGTAAATGTATTTGATATTGAACCTGATCTTAACACACATGTTAGCCAAACAGTTACCGGTACTATTCGTGCTTTATATCTTATATCTTATAATTTGAAAGTTCGGGAGCTATTTCTCAACAGATTGACAGAATCATCTCAATATTAAATAATTATGTATTTATTTGTCACCCTATGTTTAATTTAAAATATGTTTAATCTAGTATAAATATTATTATTTCATATTTGGCCTTGTTATTTCTTTTTACTACTAAATGATTTATTACTAAATTACAATTAACTATAGTTGAGTAAATACCTAATTTTATTCATATTCCTTATTAAAATGTTACGGTATGTAAAATATTTTTGTTTAGATTCAATCTATAAATTTAACAATAACTTTATTCTGTACAACTATACTGTTAATATTAAAAATAAATTTAACAATAGTCTTTTCAGTACAACCATACTGTTAATATTAAAAATAAATTTAACAATAACTTTATTCTGTACAACTATACTGTTAATATTAAAAATAAATTTAGCAATAACTTTATTCTGTACAACCATACTGTTAATATGTTATTAATTAAATATTTTGTATAGTTTCCTTATATAATATTAACAATTAAGTAGATTTTATTTTAAAAGTTATGAGTCAGATGTGACTCTACATGGGTGACTCCAAAGTTTAAAAGAGTGAAGTAATAGTCTATATATAATATATATATATATAAATATATATATATATATATGTATATATATATTTAAATATATATATATATATATATGTATATATATATATATGTATATATATATATATAATATACATATATATATGTACATATACATATATATATATATATAATATACATATATATATGTACATATACATATATATATATATAATATACATATATATATGTACATATACATATATATATATATATGTATATATATATTTAAATATATATATATATATATAATATACATATATATATATATATGTATATATATATTTAAATATATATATATATGTATATATATATTTAAATATATATATATATAAGTATATATATATATATATATATATAAGTATATATATATATATGTATATATCTGTTACTTAGTATGAATTTGTTGTATGAATGTTGAATTTTTAAATTACATTTAGAGTAACGAACGAGCACACAGTACACCTGATCACCTGATAGTAAGTGATTTCTGAGGCCCGTGACATCTACAATCATCCTTGACAAGGAATCATAATGCAGATGCTTTGTCACCCTTGAGGACTGAGATGGAATGCCTAGTCACCAGTAATAAAAAATTGAGTCTCTACATTCACTATACGAAACATTATAAAGAAGTGTTAAACTACTATTTCACGCCAATCTTCCTCGCTCGAGTTGATCCTTTATGTTCCATTCAGAAATAAGCTGCCCGAGTAAAACGCGTTTCTTATATATACTTTGATTTTCTATCATTCAGTAGGGGACTCCTCCAAAACTGCCAACAGCAACTATAACGGCGGTAGAGCTACACTGCAATTTATTTCTGGCTGCAGAATGAATGGGTCAGCCTGACCGGGGTACGACCACGCCCTCACAGAATACGACCTTCATTACTGACGAGGCATTCCATCTCAGTCCTAAGGTGTGACAACGCATCTGCATTATGATTCCTTGTCAGGATGAATGTAGATGTCATGGATAACGCAGGAATCACTTGCCATCAGGTGAACTGTGTGTTCGTTAGTTTCTCTCAATTAAATAAATAAACATAATAAACATCATGCCATATAATAACATATCATAAGACATATATTATATTTTCCTCAAGAAGAAATAAAAGTTTTTTTTTAAATTTTCTACTTGCAACTTGGCTCTATTTTGTATTAATCAGACACATTAACATAAACAATTTACACTCAAAAATGTTATGAAATCACTTTGTATGTTTAAAACATTTCCTAAATTAGAAAAGTTTTCAAACCTTATTATAATGTACTTTATAGTATTCAACTAACCAACTTGCTCGGAGCTGAATTTTAATTGCAGAAATTTAATTTTATACTAACAGGTTGGCGGAAACCGCTATACTATTGCTATATAATTGAAGGATACAAAAGCATAAACTAAAGAAAGAACAGATTACAAAAATATGGAAAAATATCAAACATTATTTCCTTAATCCAATCAAATTGTAATCTAAAATAAATTCAATTTAAATTGTTAACTAATTGTAATATAATATATTACTCCTATTATTATATATTTTAAAAATAGAAGATTATATATATAAAAACTGCGTAAGCCATTGCCAACCAAACCAAATATACAAGTATACGCTAGCGTGCAAGGCCTTTCAGCAACTACGAATGGTGAGAACGAGGTCATTGATCTTGACGACAATGGGGAGGAGGATATGTTTCACTTTCCATACACCAACCAACGCTTCTGGGGAGAAAATACTGCCACCTCTTGAGGACCTGTCGTGTGGATAACCACCACAACCACCAGTGACAACATAAACAAGGAAAAAAGGTTGTACCTTTACTTCATCGAGAAGGTAATGTTGCTTATGCAGTTAAAAAGTGTTTCGTTTGCGGCTTACGTCGTTTCTATAAAAAGCTCATTAGTCTTACTAAGCAGTTGAAAAAGCTTACTTAGGAAAACATTAATTTTCTGTGGTCCTTCCTGGCGACTCGTGGAAAAAGTCCTCTCGTCACCAGGTTGGTGGTACTCCACATACCAACGGCGGAGCGGAGCAGGGGATCATAGAGCGCATTCGTGGAGACACGATTCATTGGTTATCATCAAGTCAGAAATTAATATGCAATATGTATTAAATGGCTACAACCATGTTATGTTTAGAAAAAGGAGACAAGATACAACTTCTTTTGTTTTTCCAAACAAACATTAAGCCTCGTGATTACGAATATATAATGTTTTTCTGGTAACATTGTTCAAACTACTAAAGGTTTATTGTTATTCTTATTACACATCCATCCCCAAGAGTTACCACTCAGACAGTGTTTGCGGGATTTTACATAAATTTAACACACATCTCTAGACTTAACCATATATGTTATAAAATCTGTATATTATCATATCTATAATATATCTATATAAATCTCATATGAGTTTTACCGTCACTTATGTCTCATGTCTAAGTCAAGACGCCAACAATCGATGCCACTCAATGTTGCTCTATGAATAATATTCGTCACTCTTTCATCATTAATTATTTAAACTTGTCGAAACTTCAGTGAAGCATACTTAAGTCGGAAAATTTCATTCTTTTCATTTAGATAGAATAGTACCTATAGTAGTATATATTGGTACCAAGTATAGTTTTTTTACAATGGTAGAAGGGGAATGGGAAGGACTTAGCGGTCACATAATACCAGGATGACACACTTGTGTTTCGTATGATCACCGCAAAAATAATAAGCTATTTATTGTAGATATGAATACAGTTATATGTAAGTTGCAAAAGGTACAGAAAATTATTACAACAATATAATACAATAAAAATATTCCTTTGTGAGAGACTGGTGTCTGCACTAGGTCTCCTGTCAGACAGATTACCAGGCCCTCGGCTTGACAAACTGATATTTTTATGCGTTAAACTTGGAAGAAAAATAGAGAAATAGAAAAATACTAAGAAAAGTGAAAATAAAAAAATAAAAATTTAATAAAAATAAAATTGAAGAATGGAAAAACAAAAATGTCTGCGAGTGAACGTCTAATTGTATGATGAGTGAATATATTACATGTGTGGGTGCATATATACTTTATATATTTGATGTGGAAACTATTCATGGCCAGCAAAATAAAAACAATGTTGTAAACAAAATAATTACTTTATGAATGTAATTTGTTGGCATCCATCAAAGCATCAAAAGATTCCTGTATTATTTCCCGTGGTAATTATATTCTATTTAGTATTTTGCTTCTGATAATTACTGCAATAATCTATATATGTATATATATATATATATATATATATATATATATATATATATATATATATATATATATATATATATATATTCTCTAACTTCCACAAGGTACAGAAAATTATTACAACAATATAATACAATAAAAATATTCCTTTGTGAGAGACTGGTGTCTGCACTAGGTCTCCTGTCAGACAGATTACCAGGCCCTCGGCTTGACAAACTGATATTTTTATGCGTTAAACTTGGAAGAAAAATAGAAATAGAAAAATACTAAGAAAAGTGAAAATAAAAAATAAAAATTTAATAAAAATAAAAATTTAATAAAATAAAATTGAAGAATGGAAAAACAAAATGTCTGCGAGTGAACGTCTAATTGTATGATGAGTGAATATATTACATGTGTGGGTGCATATATACTTTATATATTTGATGTGGAAACTATTCATGTAAAATAAAAACAATGTTGTAAACAAAATAATTACTTTATGAATGTAATTTGTTGGCATCCATCAAAGCATCAAAAAAGATTCCTGTATTATTTCCCGTGGTAATTATATTCTATTTAGTATTTTGCTTCTGATAATTACTGCAATAATCTATATATGTATATATATATATTCTCTAACTTCCACAAGGTACAGAAAATTATTACAACAATATAATACAATAAAAAATATTCCTTTGTGAGAGACTGGTGTCTGCACTAGGTCTCCTGTCAGACAGATTACCAGGCCCTCGGCTTGACAAACTGATATTTTTATGCGTTAAACTTGGAAGAAAAATAGAGAAATAGAAAAATACTAAGAAAAGTGAAAATAAAAAAATAAAAATTTTATAAAAATTAAATTGAAGAATGGAAAAACAAAAATGTCTGCGAGTGAACGTCTAATTGTATGATGAGTGAATATATTACATGTGTGGGTGCATATATACTTTATATATTTGATGTGGAAACTATTCATGGCCAGCAAAAAAAAAACAATTTTATTATTAAATTATACATTCAACGTTCCAGTTTAAAGGAGCACTTTCATTTCTAATGAGAGTGAAAATTTCATCTGAATGATTTCATAGGAAAACCTGAGCAGTCTTCTAATTTCGGATACAAAAGGCAAATGGGATGACTGATACATAATTCGTAGCTTTTGTCTCAATTCCTTTTCCCTATGTCTAGTCTGCTCATATTTGCAAAGTTCCGGGAAGGTCTTTTATTCATGTTATATTTGCATATTACGTCTTGTTAGAGAGCATACTTCTGTTGCCCGTGTACTGATGTTGTGGTTCTTATATTATTAATGTCTCTGGACAGAAAAGTTAAAATACTTCCCGATGTTATATTCTCATTTGTAAAGATTTTTTTCTAACATAAGGTTCAATTTAATTTAGGCGATTCCTATATCCCATGCAGGAGAGATTCAACTTCTAATAAGGACTCATAATGCAGGTATGTATGTATGTATGTATGGCTTGAGAACTATGATGAAATGCTTTGTCAATATCTGGTTTCCTTATTTTATCAGACGACACACAGTAGCGCCTTAGTAGTATTTTAAGCTGGTATTTCATAAAGCCTTGTCCTATTCGCGTCATGTCAACTTTTCATCCATCTCAAGACCCTACTGTTACAGATGTTAGATATAATATCATATTTTGTTTGATACACTACGTAAATAAATTACGCTCGCTATGTCTCCCGAGTTTACATGTAAAGCTGAAATAACATCATATTTTCCTGTACAATGTAAATTATCATTTAAATTACAACGATTTACTGGGATTTGTTCTACATTGAACGCTTTTATAACTGTATAATACTTACTTATTTTTTGTTATGTTATGCAGTGGGGGTTAACATAATTTATTTAATGTTAAACAATTATATTAAGTGTCTAGTAAAAAGCTCTTACTTCACATATTCCAATTCAACAATAGTCGTGGCTATAGCTATAATTTACTCATACATAAACATTTGATCTTAATCCTCATAATTTACATCGCATTTGCATTGTAATTCCTTAAACCGCAAATATTCGCTTGTCTATTATGATGACCTTGCTTATAAATTGTTATTCGTTTAAAGTTGTGATGCTCACAAATAATAATACAATTATTGTTTTTTATTTATAGTTTATTTATTTTTATTTATTTATTTATTTTAATTTTTATTTATTGTATATTTGTTTTTTTATATTATATTGTGGGTCTCAGATATACTTCATCATGGTAAGTGATAACTGCAATAACGTCTATATCAATTTTCCAAAAATGTCCATCAAAGATTCAAGATGCATTGTCACCACTAATGGTTGATATGAAATGCCCGTTACCCGCATTAGGGAACCTGGATTCCTGTACTCACCATATGAAACTCGGAAGAGTTGTGCTGCTATTTCTCAACAATCCTCTGTCAAGTCAACACATTTATATTAAACGCAGTTAAAAACTATATGCATTGTGATTATACTACTGTAAAAGGATCAAAGGATTATTTTTTACTTAAACTAATAGAAGCAACGGGAATGAAATGGTTATATATATATTGGATAACCTCCAAAGACTTTGAGCGTAATGAAAAGAAGGCGTTATAACAAAAAGAAAATTAATCTTCTGTGATCGTTCTAATCGCGGCTTCTCCACGTGCTTTATACAATACTTGACATATTTAAGTGGATACTTAAGCTTCTTCTGTGCTGTTATGATTTCGTAGTTATAAGAATAACAATATTAACAATACTGTTATTACTAAACTTTAATACAAAGTTAAACATACAACGACATGAAATCATCATTGGTTGAATTTATTTTTATCAATGTGTATTCGCTAGAAATCATTATGTTGGAAGGAATTTACAAATTTGTTGTTATTACGGATTTTACAATATAAAAAATATTCCATACAAGGAATTCGCTCAAAACTTTAATAAAATGTGAGTGAAGCACACTACTCAATGAATATACCAAAGCCATGTACGATGAACTATCGCGGTCCCTCCTACAAGTGAGCTAATGTTAGAAATGAATCCAACTAAATCAAAACTGGCATATCAGCATAAGAGGGTTTCTAACTCATGGCGCTAATTGCGAGTTTTAAGCACAAACATTACTAAATTTATATATCTCAACGTGTATATAACGTTATACAAGTTCACAGAAAAAATACAGCCATTGATCGTTCGTAGTAAAATTTTGGAAACGTTGCCACGGAAATAGTGCCTCTACCACACCGTTGCATTGTAGATGTTATGTAAGCATGACTACGAAATACCAGATCAGTTTGGGCTTTGATCCCACAGAGCGCTATTATGAGTCAATCGTTCACTTCAAGAGTCCCAAGTTGAGTAGCTACTAGAAAACCCTTGAATGTCCCCTTTTGTCCACTATTATTTCGCAAACCTTTCCTTTCTTTATCGGTTAGCATTAATGCTATTATTAAAGTTAAAGGAGAAGTCACAGTTTTTTTATTTTCTGTCAATTACATGCGTTTTCAGACATAACACTGTAACTGTAATATCCTAGGTGGATATCATATCAATGATCATCGTTGGACTTTGTCAAGTTATCAATGGAGAATTAAGATTTTGAGTATGACGGCAACCGCATTGACTTTGTTTGCAACGGCCGTACGCTTTGAGCTTTGGCGATTTACCCAATCGAACGACAGCAATCGATTCGTTATTGTTATCGAATTCATTTAACTGTTTAGTTCTCCTAAACATTCGGAAGAAATAAAGATGAAAATAGGTTATTTTGTAAAATAATTCGATTTTTGAAGATTCTTACCTGGATATCTATTAAATTACTTGTATTGGTTTTTATTCACAATTTCATAGTAGTGAATTTCTGAGTAGGAATAAATTAAAAAATAAGAGTAATAAAATAAAACAGTCGTTTTGGCAAATTACTCTCTGATGCAGGACACTTTTATCTACTAAGTTGCAAATTGCATTTTCATGCCTACAACTGGCATAGTCGGTAATCATTGATAGTATTGATAGTGATCCGAGATCTAAAATGCTTTAATAATTTTCATGTAAATAACGCAAAGATAAACTTGCAGCGCGTATTTTATTACAAAAACATTGCATACATGTTGTCAAACAAAAGCTATTCGTTATCATGAGTACTTTAATTTGTTACTTCGAGATTGTACTAAATTAAAGTAACAGCTTTGATATATAAAACATATATATATTTATATATATATATATATATATATATAAGCTGGGCATAGGCCTCCACTCTAGAGAGGGTGTTAGAGCATAATCGATCACGCGATTCTACTGCCACTGATACGGATAGGCGATGTCTTCGTAATATTTTTTTTCTCTTAATATTATTTCTTAGACATGAAGGTTTCCCCATGATGCTTTCCTTCACTGGCATGCCCGTGTTTGAACAGCACTTAAAATTGCGATTTATAATATTCATTGGTACCAACAGAACTTGGTATGCTTGCGTACCGTTATTTAAAAGCGAGCTATTAGACACGGGGCTGGCGATATTATATAAAATTATACTGTATCGATCCAGTTCAATTAAAACACAGACAAAATAATTATTTATATACTTTTTATTTATTTCGAGCATGAATTGTATTCGTGCAGCACGCAAGTATTTCAAATAATGCATAAATGTCCCTTTAGGAAGGCGAGCCTACACTTTAGTTTATTAATTTTGTAACTAGTTCAGTAATTTATAATCGTATGTCTGGATGCTCAGTACATAAGTAGCGTGAGATAAATACCTGATGGTTAATGACAGTATTCATTATAGTTTTAAGTGTTGTATTACGATCTTAAAAAAGGCAATTTGTGTATATTTGCTACTAGACCTCTATAAATATTGTTTTTAAATCACAGTCTTCTTTGCAAAGTACTAGATCATATCCACAAATATTGTTCTTTGAATGGAAATTGAATCTAGGCCCCGTGAAGTTACTGCCGGGTACTCAATGTCGCACCCTAGTAGTTTACCAAATCCCTATTTCGGTGAGAAGGTTTCTAAAAACACCAGCATTAACGACACAAAATGTGAGATATTCGTCCAACAGGCATGAATAACGCTTACAGTAATACAGCTTACAGTTTCCGAACAAAACGGCCCTTAAACATTAGTAGTCCAAGCCGAGATTCGAACCTTTTTTTTGTTGTCATGGACGTTCTTAGTCCACAGGGGTAGGAGCGCAGCAGTGTTGCAGCGGGTCTTCGTGCTAGTATCATCGTTATCTTCCTACTCAGCGGGTTCTCTGCTCGTGAGTCGGTTTCGATAAAGCTTTAGAGCTCACTAGACAAATAGCTGTAGCCTAACGGGAGAACCCGTTTCCTATGACCGAAAACCAAATAGATAGTTATTATTTAATTCCCTTTGGAATCATTCCTCTCTCAAAAAACAGTATAAATTATATGATAATGCAAAAACACTACTAAATATAATACATATGTGTGTGCCGCACGCAAACTTTCTATTAAAACTGATTTAAATGTAGGCATAGGTGTGGTTAAAAAATGTCTGAACATTAAGGTTAATTAGAGAGATAGTGACTAGGCCATTTACTTCTAAAATCCGTAGAACGTTTAACCCATATTTAACGTAGCTGCGTGTATTATTTAAGCGTTGCGTGACATAGTATTCAGATAACTTTACAGCTGAATTAAAAAACATAGCTGAAGCTAATATAAATATTTGTTTCGCAGATTTTAATTTATCGGTTCCGGGTACGTTTGTGAATGTTTTGTGTTACTAATATTGCATCTTAATCCTGAATTATATAATGGGGTCAAAACTGTAAATTTCAGTCACACATTTGACGAGATTTAGATTTTAAATAACCATAGATGATATTCTGTATATTCCATGAAAAAATTCTGAAGCAATTAGTCAAAACGGGCGGTGAATAGTCACGTGTGTGTTTAAGTAACTTTCAATCTTACAAGACTGGTATTACTCAAATTGAAAACTAGTTGTGATTTTAAATTGAGACGCTCTTCATGTTAACTTGATAGAGCTTCTTAAGGGAATTACTTCACATCTGCGCTTTATATTAAACTATAACATTCTTTTAAATTCTGTGCTGCAAAAAAATGCGTGTGCGTGTGAAAAATCAGGTCGTCAATATCCAGTAGCAATAGAATTGCGAAGATGAGCAATGCCCCATGAGCATAAGCATTGATCGTCAGCAAGTCTCAAGTCTCCTAGTAATAAGACTATGATGGAAGCTTGCAATTCCTGCTAGCGTGCATGATCCTGCAAAATTATTCAAGTATTACAATGCAGCAACAAATACTTCACTGGTGTAAGCAGTAGATCCAGACTTCAGTAGGGACCTCTTCAATGGATTCGTGGAATGCATTGACCATCACTTCCAGGCCTGAAAATCATAACCCTTTAAGCTTATTTTAAATTGTTGGAAAAAATAAATTTAAAATATTTATTAAGGACCGGGCTATATGGCGGATGCGTCTTCAAATACTCTATGGTTATTTCTATTCGTTAACACTCTGGGCAGGCATTTGTGTACGTACCAATCCGCTGTCACAGTTCTTTGGTTTTCAAGCGACACTGTAATGTCGCTGTAGTGTCAATTATTCATTAAAATTTACCCGCCTTCGTGTAAAATGACTGAAATAAATAAAATATACATAAAATAACTTAAATCCAACAAATTTACACTCATATACAAGCCAAACATAGTTTTGTAAACTTGCGACCGTTTCTAAAAAAAGATTTTCTCTTGATTTCTATCTAGGATATTCTAAGCGTATCAATGTAAATTTAAAGATGAAAAAGACAAGAAAAACGTGGTCCATTATTAATTTATAATTAACACATAGTATTATTTTACTTATTAGCAAAACCTACAATTTATAATTGGTCAAGTACAAATCCGTCTCGAGTTTTGAAGCTTTCGTGTTATTAAGTTAACGTAAGCTCCTTTCAGAAGCTTTCGCTAATGAATTTACATTTTAACAATTGTAAGCTATTAGATAACAAGTTGTATTAGTCTCAAAATACAGCTCTAGAATACCGGTGATTATATTATAATAATGAAGAATGAGTGAACGCAATAGATATTATTATTATTATATTCCTCATCATCTCGATGGTTGGCAATCCACCACTGTGCGATTCACGCGAAATTTCCTGCCACGCACAACTACTCTGTGGAATCAGCTGTCGCCAGCGGTGTTTCCGAATCAATATGACTTAACAATAGGGACCTTCAAGAAAAGATCCTACACATTCCTTAAAGGCCGGCATACATTTGCAACAAAGCACTCACTAGAATGGAGGACAATAATTTTTATTTACGTAGTCGAGCCATGTTGCAACGTGAATTGGTGGCCTCAACCGCTGAAGGACCACTCTTTCACAGAATACCAGCGTCAAATAGCACCATAATGCTGCTGTGTTTGACGAGGCATTACATCTCAGTCCTCAAGGATAACAACTCATCTGCATTATGACTGCTTGTCAAGGATGAATGTAGATGTCATGGGCCACAGGAATCACTTACTATCAGGTAAACTGTGTGCTCGTTTGTTACTCTCAAAGTAATAAAAAAACTCTTTATTAAAATATAATAAATTAGGTATTTAGGAAAACACGGCATCAAAAACAAGCAGATTCTTCAAAAAAACAGAAGATACAATAATTGTCCTTCGGATTTATACCGTTTGTAAGTACCATGTAAGCATGGATTATTTCAATTAAATATTTTTTTAAAAAAAATACTAAATATTCTACAAAGCAAAAACTACAAAACTATGAACAGCTAAAGGAAAAACGACATTGGTTTTTTTTTCAAAATCACAGAGAAAGAGACGTATGATGCCAGGGTGCCCAATTTGCAACAACCGGCAATAGAGCGAGTACGTATTTTTCCTCTTAAGTTACAATAGAGCAGCCTGATCTGCATTAATAAGTTTTCTTTATTACTCACCACAAAAATTAATTAAACGACGAGTAAATTAGATTGATAAAATAATTTGTTAGAACTGGAGCTTGTCTAGTATATCACAAGTCACAAGGTCTCGACTCATATTTAACAGTACTCAACATATTATGAGGAAACATGGAATGTAGATAATTCTTAGTCAGAAGCAACTAACCGGGCCAAGATTCAGCCCTCTCGGGCACCCTCGTGTCAGACTCTCTTGTGGAACAAGGTAACGGTCCAAGCCGAGGCTCACTCTCGGGAGCCCTTTTGCTGGTTACCCAATAATAGAAGTCTCGACTGAGCGCCATAAGCGCTCGGTCACCTCTCAACTCGGTGAAACTGTAAAAGCCCTCGGGCTAACAGAAACATGAGTGGTCAAAAGTAAAATAAAATATATACTATATTTGTGTATGTATAATCTAAAAATCACATACATTTGCAGAGAAATGATTTTAACAATGTATGTTAAAACCATTCGTATGTATATACTTGGAGAAAATGCAAAAGACAAGAAAAATGTAGCAGTTAGATATTTAAAATACACCGGCTCTAATCGGATCCATAAAATATCCGACCACATTGAAGATGAAATCATATACAGATTGAATTCTTCCCTTTTGTTTGTACTGCAACATGATGTCGCTGGTACATATGTCGAAGAAAATTTGCAATTCAATACAATTGGAGAATAAATACAATATTGATTGGGAAAAAAGGAATTGAAATATGTAGGGACGGAGCAACATCAAAAGTAGGAATAATATTATGTCAAATTAACAAAGTATCAAAAATTAACAATATTGTGCTGATTTATAGCAGCATTTTTTTTTATTACATTAAGAGTTATAAACGACACACAGTTCATCTGATGTTAAGTGATTCCTGCGGCCCATGACATCCACATTCATCCCAAACAAGGAATCATAATGCAGATGCGTTGTCACCCTTGAGGACTGAGATGGAAAGCCTCGTCACCGGTAATAAAGGTCTCCGGATCCCTTCACTCACCAGAAGAAACACAGCAGCGTTATGCTGGTATTTCACACTCGCGATTTTGTGAGGGCGTAGTCCTACCCATGTCGAGCTGACCCATTCATTCTGTAGTGTAGCTCTACCACTTTTTACACAGTTATACCCTAGAAGAAAATTCCATCGCATTTTAAGAAACGCCTTATGAAACTAGAAATCGGAAACTACTTGAAAAGTAAAGTTTCCCCGCTCAGTCAAAATTGTCAAAAATGATGCAACGACATTGCGATACTTTCACCGAGAAAATCAACAATTATGTTATATTTTTCGCTAAAGATAAATTATTTACGAAAATCTGGATTATTTGAGTCGAAGAGAACAATATTGAATGTACAAAATACACATTTGATTCTGTCACTGAATGAGTTTTAGATTGGAGTTAGTAGTGCTAAGCTCATATCCAAATGCTGTCTTTACTTTCCTCATTCCTCTATTTAGCACTTATCATTTGCGAAACAGTCTTTTAACTTATAGTTACACTAATACGATTGTTATGCTGAGGTGTGTGTATACCATTGTCGAACTTAAAATCAAAACTTTTAAAAATTATTAAAAATGATTATACTTTGCTCATTAATTAACTCCCTGGTCCTGGCAACCTTTTTTTCATTGTATTTAAAGTGACAAACGACCACACAGTTTACCTGATGGTAAGTGATTCCTGCGTCCCATGACAACCATATTCTTCCTAAATAAGAAATCATAATGTAGACGCGTTGTCCAACGCGCTCTTGACGGCAAAGATGAAATGCCTCGTCACCAGTAATAGGGGTCTCCGAATTCCTACACTCACCAATCCTTCCCCCGGTGAGCCGACCATTTATGCTGCAGCGAGAAACAAACTGCAGCGAGACTCTACCTCTTTCAATTACCCGCACAATACCTCACACGAAATGGAAAATAATTATTCTTCACATGAACTTTGTTCGAAATATTTCTAATAAAAGTTATTAACTATTATTTTAAATAGCGGTGTCTTTCATTCGTTTTAATTTAATGTAGGGTTCCATAAATTACAATAACAATACAATAACGCGTTGAGAGTGCTGCTGGGGCTTCCCCGGTTCTGTAGGGCATCAGGGATGTTCGCACAAGCACGAGTCGACTGTCTTTACGCGACAATGCGAAAGAGATGTGCATCCCTGGTGCGCAGGGTACGGGCTAGCTCCAACACTCTACTAGCTATGATAGCTAGTAGACTGGACTGTTCATATGTTAACCATTGCACTAGGGTGCATATGGCAGTAAATTAGTTTTAATCATATGTAATTATTACTAACCCTAGATATTAAGAGTGTGATCACTAACAATATATGAGTCTTATGATACTTGAAATAAATGTTAATTATTATTATTATTATTATTATAAATTTAAAAAGAATTTGTTTTAGGTTTGATAGATTTAAAGTAAAACTTAAAGTTTACGTAGAGCTGCAATAGAATGACTATTGTTGAACGATTTTAAACACGACTGTCAATTATTGTATGCCTATATCAACGGCCGTTTGGTTTAATGGATAAAGTACTTAGCTTCTGTGTGAGGAAGCCCTGAGCTCGATTCCCAGCCAAGGATCAATATTTGTGCATCACAAATTTTTGGTTTATTAGGTAGTTATAGATATGCCCGTGTCCCTGACACAACATGTATTTCCGATTATTTTGCACATGCATTACATTAGAATCAGTGAGAGTGAGAGAGGAGTGCCTCTATTTGCGCAAAAGCTTACAGGACTAAAAAACATTAGTCATAGTCGATGTTATCTGGTAGTAACCAGAAGATATTGTAGAGATCGACCTGGAGGACATTATTAAGGAAATTTAGGTATCTTACGAAATATTATACCTAAATTTCCAAATAGAAGTATTATTAAGTTCTAGAATCTATAATCTTCTTCAGAAAAAAAATATTATGATTTGGTTGTTTTAGTAGATCTGTTACATTAAACGTAATTTTTAACATTTATATATGTATTCTCCAACTACTGGTTGTCACAGAGCATGATCCGTAGTCAACTCCATTCATCAATGTTCTTTTAAAGCTGTCTCATTAGTTTAATGATTCTCAGCGAGGATCATATCACGTAGGGAAACACCGAAAGTAGGTACACTCTCTATATAGCTCTTGAATAAGTCTGACCTTGTATATATAATATATATATATATATATATATATATATATAATTAATTAACATAAAATATTATTTGTCAATTAATAGCTATGAAAGCTTCTTGTTTTCGTACCTTTATTATTAAATTTAAAGTCACAAATGATAAAGGAGTGATTTAAAGCTGCAAGTTCTTTGTGAACTTGAACTTTAGATCGATTATCAGTGAAGAGATATAGTTGTATTATTCTAAGCTCTTACCGGATGAAATATTATAGCATCCATTAAACTTGACTATAATCTCAAGACTATTTCTTACATATAAAATGGTAACTTCATATTTCGCTTTATCCAGATGGACAACCTAGTATAGATTCTAAAGAAATTTCCTTGCAGTTTTATGAGCAATTTTTTATAACTTTAGCTTGAAATAAGTATATTGTGAAGGAATAATAAAAAATATTCAGTATCATTAGTTGGTACAACGTATAGCTTCTAATGTCGTGTGGTGTGTTTACAGATATCTATCATTAGTCTAGCGAAAATTAAAAATTGAGTTTCGAGTAATTTAAAATTTCGTGAATGCTTTGAAATTTCGTCTTGTTTCTAAAAATATTAATTAGTAAAAATTTGAATATTGTATCATTGATGAAAAAAACTACAGATATTTTGATATACAGATTGGCAATGACGTTGACCGTTGACACAAAAAGTCAATCTTGTAAAAGTTAGGTATTACGATCAGTTTTAAATAACGCTATTTTTAAATGGAACTTAATAATAAAGCGTAAACTTCAGGCAAAATTCCAACTAATTTTAATTTTAAATTCTCATGGTAAAATTCGTTTATCACCATCCCCAAATCAAACTCTCGTCATTTTCGCAAATCAAAGCAGCTTCGAGACAGAATCGCAGAAACTGTTGGACTTTTAAAACAATCTTATTTTGTAAATAACAATATAGTATATGCTATATTTATTACAAATTAAATTACGTGTCGTCAACGCGATTATATAGCATGTTTTATGTAAATAAATGATTATTATTATAATTATCTGGATAAAATCGTAAATAATCGTTGTAACAAATCATTACTAACAAAGAAAGGTCGTTACGTTTCCGTCTCGCGGTAGTGTAAGATTGCAAATCATTGCTGGGTGCATCTGTCGCATTACACCTTTCCATCTTGATTTATATCAAACGCGAACATTCACCCAAGTATAATGTTTCAATTTAATTTTTCCACTTACAAGGGGCTTTTTTCGACGTTAATTATATACGAAAGATTTGGCCGGCATAAAAAATGTTTATATTTACAAACCTCAAATTTATAACTTATAAAAGAAAACAGTTTCAAATAGATATATCAGCATCGTATAATCATCATTATTATTGATTATTGTATAAATTAGACAAAAAATCTATTACAATAAATTATGTATTTCACAAATATAAGCCATGGTAGGTGTCTAAACGCTTACTTTTAATTCACGATATACGAGTAAACCGTATTCGATCCTTGGTCCGGCACGAATGAAATCATCAAATGCAATGTTAAATGCCGATTTAAAACGTGCTTGGCGCAGAACAGAAACATCGTGAGCAAACCGGCATGTCTAAGGAATAAATAATAAAAATATTTCCGAAGACATGTGAAGTCCACTAATCCGCATTGAATCAACAATGGTGGCACGTAGTAGACTATGCTGATTTTTTTTTATTACATTGAGATTAACAATCGAGCACACAGTTCATCTGATGGTAAATGATTCCTGCGGCCCATGGCGTTTACATTCATCCTTGACAAGGAATCATAATGCAGATGCGTTGTCAACCTTGAGGACTAAGGTAGAATGCCAATTATACAAGCATTTCTAGACCTCCTGTCTAGAAAGGCCGTTGCCCAACAGTGAGATTTATATATATGAAATGTATTATTATTCATTATGAAAAAAGCGGTTGCATGTCCTCTCGCTTAGAGTATGTAGAATATGTTTGTATCACTAACATTAGTTCACGTTAGCCGTGCTGACGTCACAGTGCCAATCCTTCGCTACATATACACGCACCACAATGGACTTGTAAAATGTTATGCTTTGATACGCGAATACGCACGTACAGAAAATAAACTCTCCACAAAAGGTATCGAATGGAAAATTAATATGCCTATTGTTTTACATTCTACCACAACTACGAGGCCATTTAGTCTCGATTACTTTTTTTAACGGAGTCATAGATTCCATATCCCTTAGACGGAGAGTTGAATATCATGAGAGTTCCTATAAAACTCAACCTCCTCTGTCTGGCTGGTGTTTGTATTTCGGAGACGTTTCGAATTCTGTCTACCTTCACTGCCACTACAGGCTAATTTTGATGGAACGTTCATTTACCCAGTTTACGTTTACAAGTAGACGTTGGCAGAATGTTTCTTATATTTTAGCTCACTTCAGTAACACTAATGTCAAAATTACTAATACCGAGGTGTGTAGAATCATACGTCGTCTAAACCCGAACAAATCTTGTGGAGCAAATAGTATACCAGTCATTGGCTGGCTTAACACATATGCACTCAGCACTTCATTGGAATACCACGCATACGATGAACCGTTATGCTTCGTCGATTACAGTACTTGAATATTAGTAAATTATAAACAAAGCGAAAATTAAACGAGATAAAATCCATAAAATTAGTTCTATTTCATTGGTAGTGTAGAACACACAATTTGCCTAATGTTTAAGGATGAGTTTAACTCATAAACATCCACCACATAGATACAAAATGCACAAGTGTCCTTGCCTTGGAGAACCGATGAAGATGGAATACTTCGTTAAGAGTAACTAGGTCACAGCTTCCCTTCACTTAACACACAAAACACTAAAAGCTCGAAAAACGTGTGCTCTTTAGTATTTACTTAAAACAGAAGCGCCTCCAAATATAGATATGACGTCACCTTTCGGAAGTGATTGAGCTGCGTTCCTTTTTACACTAACAAAAACAAATATAACTTTAATACTAAACTAACTGTTATGGTGCTATTTGAAGCTGGTATTCTTTGAGCATGTGGTTCTTTCGCCACCATTTATGCTGCAGCAAAAGTTTTTAATGTAGTGTGTAATGTGTGGTATATGAGAGATTTCGCTGTAGATGGGGAGAAAATTCCCATATTACGTACGGGAAGTTTTGTTCCTTTTATTCCGGCATTATTATTATCAGAGCAATAATATTACGGAATGTCAGCGATGAAGGGTTGTAATATATATGTATTTGTCCTAATATAATAATAGATCGGATGGTATATGAGTAACACAAGGGTTAAATATTGATTGATGGAAAAAAAATATCCGAAAAAGAGTCGGTTTTTGTGGGTACTTTATGTATCATGAATTCCATTACTGCATTATGGGCGATATGACGGATTTGCAAATATATAAGCGCGCCCATATGCCTTGCGCAAATGTTGTGTGCGCCCATATGCCTTACGAAAATTGGGTAAAGACGCTATGTTAGAAAAGTGTAATAAATTATCGTAATAAATAATGACGATTTGATATTTATAATTTATTTGCTTTTATAATGTACTTAGCTTTGTTACTAAACAAATATAATGACCAGTGCTTGTTTCGTTGTTGTGACTTCGAGAAAGCTAATTTGAATATAAGACAAAGAAAAACAACAAAGAAAACACGAGGATTCTATGAAGGGTACTTTAAAAGGTACAACCTAAATTATTTTTCTTTCTTTTTTAAGAGAAAATAATATTTTGATACTAGCTACTTCTACCGCTAATTCCAACAATGAATTTATGTACTTTTTTGTTAACGCTACGAGTGTAACCATACCTTGTAACTTGTGACATAAGATAGGTGATATCACAAAGAAATAAATTATTATATTATATGTTATATAATATTTGGATCAAGCACAACTATATATATATATATATATATATATAAATATTGTATTCGAAATGGCCACCTTAGGCTTTTAATCTGTTTGGCCATGAATCTATGGATTTATTAAGTCAGGAACGTTGGTTTCAAGGCAGGCTTGGGTAGTTCGTGCCTTGTGACCAGGTGCAGACTCCTGCTGGAAAGTGCGGCCACCCCGATCTTTTCTGGTCTTCGACAGAGGAAGTGTTGTATCTGTTGATAGTAGGATATACGAACATACGGCTGATACCAAGCTTTTGAAGTGTCCGACCGCTCCATACCCACTTTGTGCAAGGCGATCACTGCAATCCTATTTTCTTTAACACCCCATTCCATATTGTAATTTGATAAGGAATACGAAAAAAATGTATAATGGCGCGAAATCGAAAGAAGTTTTTAAAATAATACATGTTCCAAATTCGAAATAATTAAAAAGTTTGAAAAAAAGAAAAGTTTTTATGTAACAGTATTTATGGCCAGACTAGTTATAATGTTAGAAAATAAAACGACTTTCAACACAAGAACGCAACCATAGAAAGAACTTCAATGAAGTCCGTTAAAGGGGTGCGAAAGAAACATAAAAATGTAATTTGACGATTTGATTTATTGTGAACACCTCTTCTACATATACATAAAATAATAACTTGAAAAGAAAATTAAACAATTTTGTATCGATTTTGATGAAGTTCTAATCTCTAAGTGAAGAGATACTGAAGACTTAGCCATGAAAAGAATTAACGCATGAAATTTATACTACAAACATATATATTTAGATAGAATATAACAAAGAGTTTGCTTATTTTTATTAACCTCACGGTTCTACGATCAACATAATTGCTTACGTAATACTAGTCCGTGAAACTCTAAAAAACTGAATTGATTGAATAGGTAAAGGGACAAAAGTAACTTTCGTATACTTTACCGTTTATAGGGTTCGATAAGCACAGTTCATGAAATTATTACAATTTAATATTTCGATCGCTTCACAATATATACTTGAAATGTAATGTATGTTATTAGAAATAAGAAAAAGTTTTCGGAAACTATATTATATAAATGATAGTAATACTAGGAACAAACATCAATTAATTCTACCAGTTTTACTACAATATATCATATAAATGACAGATTTATTTTCACGGGTATTGTTATTGTATTTATCACAGTTTTGGGGGGACAACATTACTTGAGTACGATGGCAACATTGTGAAAATTGGAACGGGTGCTCTACATAAATAATATTTATATTGTAATTATATCTAAAAATAATGTGCCCTGTCGAAATTAAAAGTTAATAAAAAATAATGACTGTCTGTCTGTACGAAAAGATTTAAAAAAACACTGAAAAACAAGAATAACTAAAACTCAACTGTGTTTTATTTATTTGCTTTAAACTTTATTATTTCTTAATTAGCTTTATTAAAAAAAAATAAGAGTAAGTTTTTAAAAATAAAGTCTCGAAAGTTCTGAGTTCGATTCTCAGGCGAGCAACAATCCTCGTGCATCACAAATTGTTGGTTTTCGAGACAGGATGAGTCATGTAAATGTGCCGTATCTTTCATACTGCGTCTAAACGTTTCACATCGGAATAAGGAAAGGGAGGACTTGCGAGAGCATCTATATTTGCACGAAAGTTTAGGCCACTATTATGTATATTTATATATAAATATATATATACATAAATATATATATATTTATATAAAAGATGATGTCATTTAGTAATACGCAAAACATTAATCAGTATAAAATTAAAAAAATACTATCACATAGGAGAGCAAAAAGACATAAAAACAATTATATAACATCATTACAGTGGTAGCGTCAGACTCAAGACTCTTTTTTGCACTAGAAATGGATCAGTTCGATTGGGACCACGCTCTTACAGAATACATATACAGTCTGAAATAGCAGCATAACATTGCTATATTTCACATGGAAAATGCGGGACCCAATTAAAGGTTAGGAGGGATCACATCAGTCCTCAAAGGTGCATGTCGCGGTCATTATACCAGAAGGTGGAATGACAGGTATTTTAATAGTGTTTCTAGCTGCAGAATAAATGGTTTAGCTTGACCGAGGTTACACCACACCCTCACTGTATCAATACACAACAGCGTAAAATAGTAGTCTGGTGAGTGAAAATAACCGGAGACCTTTATTACTGGTGAAGAGGCATTCCATTTCAGCCCTCAAGGGTAACGCATCTGCACTCAGATTCTCACAATTATTCCTTATCAAGGATGTAAGTGGGTATCGTAAGCCGCAAGACTCACCTGGGGACAATGTGATCGTTCGTCACAGCTTAATTACATTCGGAAATATAAGAGTTGCTCTAAGAAAACGTCAATGCTTGTACCAAATGGTTTACAACAATAGTTGAGTGGTGAATTCGAAACGTTAAGTTTTGCGGATGTTTTTATTTTATTATTTTTTGATTTTTAACATTCACCTGATTATTGTTATATAGTATTTAACATACGCATTAAATTATATATATTATATTATATTCTTACTAATATCAATTCTTTACAATAACTTTATACTTATAACTCAATCAAATATAAACTACATACGAAACAAAATCAATCTAAAACGAATGAACAATGTCATAGTATATTGGACAAAAGGTAACATAAAAATAAAAGAAAGTTATAAGACAAAATAGGCAAAAGCTTATACAAAAAATTACAAGAAGTATTTTTTACAGCATATTTCCAATAACTGCAGTACGTCATAGAAATAGTAACTGTTTCAGGAAAAAAAAACATTTACATACACTGTAAATAAAATAATTGGGTTGAGTTATTTTCACGGTGTTGTTTACAGTAAACTTCGTATAGAAGTATAAACAATTTTTAAAATATTCGAAATACCCGTACAAGATTCACTGTTCGGTTTCATTGTTTCGTAACAGTGAAACTTGAATTTAATATGAGCTACATACAAAACGAAAGATATTTATTTGTTGGTTAAACGGAACGGAATATTTATAGAGTTGCCAGACCTTATTGATTTGGATTGAGCGTGATGAACATAGCAGACAGCGCACCTGAGGGCAAGTGATTCCTGCGGTCAAAGACACCCTCATATCCTTGATAAGGAGTTATAGTGCAGATAAGTTGTCACCCCTGACTACCGAAATTTAATACCTTGTTAACTTTAATAAGGATATCCGAATCCCCACTCTCGAAACACAGCAGTGTTATGTTGCTATTCTGCGAGGGCGCGGTACTACGGTCGATCCATTTAAGCCACAAGTACACAGCTACAAGCAAATTGCTGTGTACCTTTATAATTATTGAAAAAAATCTTTTAATTTTCTTCATTGATGTGACCAAACTACTCGTTTGATTTGTCTCGGTTGTTTGTATGTTACTTTATATATATTTATATATATATATATATAAAGTAACATATTTTGATTAGATTTTGAAAACTGTCGGGATTCACTTTGGTTTCTACATAAGACTGTACATTACAAATAGCATGCAATCACTAAGTGAAATACTTGGCCGAACTAAAAGCAAATGTTTCCACACAAGGTAATCTCAGTTTTAGGGAGATTGAATGTATTAATAGAAAATAGATCGATTTGAAACAGGTTTTCATTAAAATGGATTGGAAAGTTCATAGGAAATTCAATTAGCAATTCAACTACCGGACTATTGAATTATGTAGAACGGATCAAATTTTGAAATATTAATAACCTTCAAAATTTTGAATGTAGCAAGGCAAGTGAATTAAATTATCGTAAATTATTACAAGTTATTTCAATGATATATTGCAAATACAGCTTTTTACCTCTTTCTGCAAGTAAAGGTCACAAACGATCATAAAGTTCACTTGTTAGTAAGTGACAGTTGTCACCCATGTCAACCAAGATGGAATGACACGACATCAATAATGTTTTTGGCAATGGTAGACTGCAGTTTGTTTCTAGCGGCAGAATGAATGGGTCTGCTCGATAGGTGTAGGACCATGCCCTCACAGAATACCAGCATAAAACAGCTACTGTGTTTCGTGTGGCCAGTGTAAGAATCCGGAGACCTTTATTTCTGGTGACGAGGGATTCCATCTCAGTCCACTAGGACAAAGTATCTGCATTATGATTCCTTTCCTCTTCAAGGAT
Source organism: Teinopalpus imperialis (assembly GCA_029286865.1). Taxonomy (NCBI): domain Eukaryota; kingdom Metazoa; phylum Arthropoda; class Insecta; order Lepidoptera; family Papilionidae; genus Teinopalpus; species Teinopalpus imperialis. Next base: position 720,140 of record JAGSMU010000059.1, read on the forward strand.
GATTGTAGATATCATGGGCCGTAGGAATTATTTACCACCAGGTGAACTGTGTGCTCGTTTGTTACTCTCAATGTAATAAAAAAAAATGTCCTATCCCAGTTGAGCGGACTTATTTGTGCTACATCTAGTTAAATTGTAGCGGAACTCCACCGCATAAATCTAGACTTAGGTTTCAAAGAATTCAGGATATCTGTGCATTTCGGTTCGGTGATTTAAAAATAGTGGATTACATTATATCAATATTCAATGCGAGTATCTGTAAACGGTGAGAAGATCATGATCAAATGAAAGAGGATATATAGCGTCCAATATGTAACATCAACAAGACTGGATCTTATCGACCGGAACAAGAATAACTTCTCACAGAATACCTGCGTGAAATAGCAGCGTAATAGTGCTGTTTTTCTATAGTCACTCTAAGGAACAGGAAAAACAATTACAAGTAACAAGGCATTCCCCAGATTACAACGCATGTGCATCTTTTGTCATGGATCATCATTTACTTTTAATTGAATTATGTATTCGTTTTTTTTTATGTAATAAGTTAGATGTAGGTATCACGGTTGGAAGTCTTGATATAACATTGAATATAGTAATGTTACTGTATGTACTGTTGTATGTACAACATCCGTGATATATGATATTGATGTGAAAATAAGATCAGGTATTATATTTATGATACATTTATGACTTTTAGAAGTATATGTCCTCACCATTTACATATTTTTGCATTCGTTGGAACCAGTGTGTGAAGCATTGGCTCCAACGAATACAATGGCTTCGTGGGACGCATTCACCGCCGCTTCCGCGTTTATCATAAACCTTAAAGGATATCTTGAACTTTTGGTAGTTAAAAGAAGTCGAAAGGTGCGAGGTATTGGCTGTATGCTGATGCGTCATAACTTCCACATTTGACCCTTCAAACACGCATTCATAATATTTTACGGAATTTGCGAACGCGTTATAGTATACTATATATATGCTGCAATGCTGTTTTTCGTGATCTTTTTCTATTACACTGGGCAAGCAATTGTTTACGTAACAATTGGTTTGTTTTGAGTACAAATTGTACCAATTATCATGTTACAGCAGCACTCGAAACGCAGTCGTTTCTGGTCTTCCGTTAAATCATGCGGTATCCATCGATTGCAAACCTTCGGAACCTTCAGATTCACATGTAAAATGTTTTGCACTTCGCTCATTCCAATGCCTATTTAGTACGAATTTGCTAAGAAGTAATGTTTTGTCAGTTTCAACCAGTTGTTGTATGGTACCAATATTGGATTCTGGCATTCGCAGTCACCAGCCGACCTTTATGTACATACATTGTCATGGAGATGATCACGTCCAGATCTAATACTCCGAACCACGAAAACACAAAGCTCCGAACGAGCTTCCTCACCAAATGCAAATTGAAAGCCACGGCGAAAATCGTAAAAAATCATTGAAAGGCAATTTTTACAAGTTAAATTCATTGTTATAGCGACACACAATTTTCTAGCACGCTACAATAAAAAGCAAATGACAGTCTCGCAAACTAAAAAGTAACATGTTCCCAGAGAGTTCCATTTTTAAATTCCGTAATAGCATCAAACAGACACTGTAACCACTACGCCTCGTGGCCCTCAATACAAATGAGACGTATTTAACGGATATACTACATTTAGGATATTCACTTTTAATTTATATGATAAAAATAAGATCCTTAAAATTTTTATTTATTACCTAAATACTTGTTTTTATACACAAATATTGTTTTTTCAATGTTTAATTTGAACCAGGGATCCATTACGCAGCAAGCAGATACTGTAACCACTACACCTCGCGGCCGTCAAGATAAATAAGACGTATTTTACAGATATATATTTTGAATTTTCACTTTTAATTTATATAATAAAATAAGATCCTTAAAAATTTTATTAATTACCCAAATACTTGTTTTTATAGCTTTGCTTATGATATATTCGGTAGCTATTAAAATTGACATTAAATACAGCAGGGCTGAACTAGGTAAAAGGTCTGGATGAATTATAGTTTAAGAGCTTAACTAATAAATCACATAGGTCTTGATTAACATAATGTGAGGGTTTACGTGAACAAAAGCGTAAACGGCGGTAAATAATATAAATAATAAATTGTAATAACAATGGAATATTGTGTGATCTATCGCACAGTATTCTATCTATCTATCCCATGGCCATGTATATCGCGTAGAACCGATAATCGAAGAGAAAGAAAGTTTCTTGAGTGGCAACCTTGAAGCGACAACCTATGCAAATTTGCGGGAAAATCGATGGATGCAAGTGTCTCAGAATCGTGCTTTATGGCAATCTATGGAACAAGGTTATATTCAGCAGTTGACTGTTGATAGAATACGATAATGACCGAACTAGGTAGAAGGTCAGGAAGAATTATAGTTTAAAAGCTTAAGTAGTAAAAAAGCTTTTATTTTAAGTAGTAAGTAGTGGTATAAATAATATTAAGAATAAATGGTAAAAACAAAATGTATCATCCACACATATTAATTAATTCAAAGCAAATATAAAGCCTTATTATATTAAAATAAAAATCGTACTGCAATAAGGTGAGTATGTTTTCGCGCCGAGTACAAACCGCTTTTCATGAATAAACAAATTCTGAGCTTATTTTGCTTCACCGTTGTTGAATTTATCGCCATGCAGAATTTTTCTGCTTACCTTTACGAAATTTGTTCAAAGTTATGCTTTTAAACATGTTTTTGAAAAATTTGTATATAAAAATAGTTTTTAATATTTGATTGTCTTCACAACGACTTCTGAATAGATTAATTTTAAATTTTGTTTCTTATATGCGGTGAAATCTGAAAATTTGTTTGATTAAATAACCATTAGCGGCGTTGTCGCAGTGGGCGCGATGTTTGTGATCAGTGATTTCCGTAATGAGTTATATTAAATTACATCATAATAAAGAATACAAAAATTATTAAAGGTCATCAGATTTATTGACTTCTGCAAGCCAAAGCAACTGCTGCAAGCAAAATCATCGTCGATCCATAAAAATCTCATTTCTCTACGTAATAATAAATGTTCCCCTGATAGTAAGTAGCTGCATATTACCGCAGGCCGTAAAATCTACATACATATTCAAGAAAGACTAAAGATATTAATCGTTGTCACCCTGAGGACTGAAAGCATGCATGGCCTGGTTCAAGAAACTGCAGTGGTGACTCTTAGTAAACAATGACTCGGAGTATGAAAAAATTTTGTTGCCTATAAGTCTGCGCTATTGTTACCCAATTATATATTAAACAGTTTTAAGTTTTCACCAATGGTCGACTTATTATCAAGGAAGCCTTCCTTAAACGTGCAATTAGGAAAACTGATTGTTTTACTGGAATCATTCGTTTGAAGGAATTGAAAATGCAGTTTGATTAAAGTCACAAGTCACGATAAAATAAAATAATTTATATTGTTTTATACAATTTAGCAGTGTAAATCAACTATACTCATATATTGCACCTTCTGCCATATTATTTATTTATTTAAGCTTCATATACAGTATGTATAAAGGCGGACGTAATGCCTTTGGCATTCTCTACCGCTCAACCTTAGGGCAATGCAAAGATGAACTAAGCATACACTTGCTTAAAGAACTTGTCATAAAATACTATTATATTATATAAATAAACAATATATGCGTAATTATAAAAACATATATAACTAGACATATATAACAAATAAAAATATACATACATATATATGATATATATATGTATGTATTAAGATGATTCTGCCAATCTGTTGAGAAATTTCTCCCGAGCCTTTACCTTAAACGCGTAACGATTTGTAGCCGCCTTTATTTCAGGAGGGAGAGCATTCCAGAGAAGAACAGATTGAACAAAGAAGGTGGAATGGATAAAGTTGGAGTTATGATAAGGACACAGAAGTAGGAGGTTGTTGGTCGAGCAAAGGTTCATATCATTGTTAGAGCCAAGATATTTCAAATATGAAGCTAGATAGGAAGGAGGAGTGGGAGATGTCAGGAAAGAATAAAGGGTAGTGAGAGCACGCAGACCTCGCCACAGACGAATGGGTGTCCCGTTTAATTGAGAACGATAACTAGACACGTGGTCATACTTTTGAAGGTTACAGATGAATCGAATGCGCAGTAATTTAGAAGACGATGAAGTTTGTTAAGGAGATCTGCATTCAGGTCATAGCTAACACATCGCTATAGTCAATCAGGGGAAAAATTACGGTCTGCATAAGCGTTATTTTGGTCTTGGACGGGAGAAAGTTTCGCAAGGGGTATAAAGCACACGGGGTCCCGGTAACTTTTTAGCTAACATGAGTCACTTGTGCTTGCTAACTCAGCATTGTGTCAATGTGAATACTGAGGTCTTTAATAGTAGAGCGCACTTCTATAACAGCCATTAAAACTAATTGCGGGTAGAGCGATTGTCTTCAGCTTATGTATTGAGTGATGACTACCTACTATTATGGCCTGGCACATAGACGGGTTGATAGTTATCTTATATCCCTCACATTTCTAGGAGAAACAACTAAAGTTGCAGAATCATAAATGGTCTACACTAAATTTGCCAGATGGCAATTTTTGACACAATCAGCGAATATTTACAATTTATTGATAAAAAAATATATGAATTTCATTCTGTACTATACTGTAAAATAGTATAACAAAATGGCTAAAATCTATTACCTATAAAGAAATGTAAGCAATATAACATCATACTGTTTAAAACAAACAAACACTCAAATATAACATACAACGGAGTTAAAAATTGAAGCTTGTAATATTCCGTAGCATAATTGTTAAATGTCAAGAATGGTTATTGGAGAGCAGAAACACAAGCGAATTTGTTAGGAAATGAGTATCCGGAGTTGGGCGGATTAATTCCAGCCTCTGAGTTTAAACATCGCACATCACAGCAGAATTCAAAATCTCGATAGTTCCATACATCTCAATCCACCACTATGCGCTTTACTTGAAATTTTCCATGCACAACTACTCTGTGGAATCGGCTATAGTCAGAGGTATTTCCGAACTGATACGACTTAGGGACCTTTAAGAAAAGAACCTACACCTTTCTTAAGATGTTGCGGATGTCCATGGTCGGCGATAATCGCTTCCCATCACGTGAACAATCGTTTTCCAACTATTCAATAAGAAAAGAAAAGAAATTCTAGCTTAAAAGAATAATACAAGCACCAATTGATTAAACCGATTGTTAATAGTTGCTGAATTAAACATTTTTAACTTTCTCTTATGATATAGGTTAAAATCCTGCAATTTTGTAGACATGTTTATTTCAATCACAAATGATACTATAGAACGATTATTGCTTTTATAATTTGTCCTTCACTCACCATATTTGATAAAAAACATCGAAAATTTCAATTTCTCGTTCAAATTTATCTAATGTTTTATGTATGTAGTCGGAGCTGCCGATTCTGGTTCAAGCTCTACGACTACAACTCCTAAAACTAAAACATGTAAAACGACTACAAATGTAAAGCCTATTGTTCCCTCTAGCATAAAGATAAATCTTCGTCACCTCAAACTTTACTCTCTTAAATCAAGTGGTTAACATTACTTTAAGCAACTAATAGTTTTATTAAAAAAGGGGATACTAATAATAATAGATAAAAATTTGATATTTTATCAATTTTTATTAAGAACTATTAACATATTGACGGATATGTCGCGTGGTATATATTATATTCAGAGGTATCTGGAGTGCTCCTTATTGACGAGTCCTAGATTTGATTTCCAGCGAGAAATAAAATTTCTTTAAGACACATTAAGGTTTGTGGTCAAATGGTTAGAGCACTTAGCTTTTGCGTCGTGGGTTCTGGGTTCCCAATTTCCAACTTAGGGATATGGAATATGCTCATGCATTACTGGATAACGTGTCAGAGTCCCTGTTTGCGGAAACCGTTATCGCAAATCCTCCACAGTTGGTGTCATATGGTAACATGCAGAAGCTATCACCATGGTCAGAATCGACCAAAAATATCAGTGTGAATGATAGAATGAAAATAGATGAAGTTATAAAAACTTTTAAACAATTAGTAATCTTTTTATCAATTCGTATTAAGATGCGTTAGTATAGAAGTCATTTAGAAATTTTGATTTCTATAATACTATATATGAGTATCCCATGTCAAGGCCTGATTACATTAAACTTTTTTCTTTTATGATATTAGTAAACCAGCTCACAGTTCACCCAGTGGTAAGTGGTTACTGCTGCTCATGATATCTAAATGCTTTCTCAACTAAGATTTGAGATGTAGTCACCCTTGAGGACTTAGATGGAACTCCTCGTTACCAGCTTCCCCGGTCAAACCGACCCATTCATGACGGCTACAAACTAGCTGCGGGGTGGCTCTATTACTAAAATTTTACTCCGCAGCACTGCTTGGTCTTGCATAGATCAAGTTTCTATAAACAAAATAGAAAGAATCCAAAAGAAATTTATAATAATATTAATCTATCCAATATATTTATATTTTTATAAATTTACTATAAAAATATTAATATATTGGATAGATAAATATTTATAAACTATGACTGAGTCTTATCCAGCCATACTTTGTGATCTTTTTGACATTTTATTTCTTTTGAAGTATCTAAGGTACAGAAAACATTATTAAATATGTATTTTATTTCTACTTATATATTAATTATTTGCAACCACAATTCTTTGCTCAACCCAAAAATAGGCTGGTAGAGAATGCCTTTCGCCGTTGCACCCGCCATTTTGTACAATGTTTATTTTACTTAATTATTAATAATAGATATACAATAATTTACCCTCAAATTGAGTGATTACTAAAAAAAATCTAAATATGAATCTGTAATTTGCCACTTTATTTTAATTTATTTATAGTATATAAGAATAAACGTGTACTGTCTGTAGATTGTGGAAAATAAAAGATCTGAAACTTTCCTATTATGTAGTCAAAAATATCCTCAATGTATACCGATCAAACAGATCGCCCGATCGACTCGAGTCCCAAAAACTTTTTTGTCGCCCACAATTTTAAGAATAATTATACCAGAAACGAATTTGCGTATCGAAAACTTGTACGTTAGGGTATTATTCGATATCGATCTTTTACATTTCGCGTCATGGTTTTGTGGGTAAAATATTGGACTTGTTGTTGGAGAATGTGATTGTTGATCATGTCATCCCGGTCCATTTCGACAACAGTGATATCTTTTGGATTCTATTAGATAGTATAGATAGAAACCAAAAGATATATTATAGTGCCCTCATCATTCGTGCAAGAGGTACTCGCTGGTCGTGCATTGTCAGGCGAGTAATGTATGTGCTATAAAATCGGGAGAAGTTTCAGATTCAGTGCATTGCATTCGCAGACATACACACAACTCACTTCGGCATTGGAGTCGAACCCAAAACCCACGACGTGGCGGCACTATCACTGTTAATAGCATATAACATGTATTTGTGATTATAATACATATAAAATATATTATATGTATATAAATTTACTTAATAGTCACTTTAATTTATACTTTAAATTTTTCTATTAATGACTAAAATAAAGAAAATTAAGAATAAGATATTATTTACTAATTAGTTAGTGGTATACCTCACGCCCAAATTTTTTTATACTAATAATGAGCTATAAGTGTATTCCCTTCTGCTACTAATAAGTAATTTGTTAATTGTTAAAAGTAATTTTGCTAGGGTATCCATAATTATTCCTTTTTATACAACAATAATATTATTTATTTATTTTTAAAGCATATTTGATTATTGCTAGAGAAAACTTGTAATTTATTACATTTTTTTAATATCTAATATGAAAATCAAATCAAACACATTATATATAAACTTAACAATTTATCGTGAGGGTATCTAAATAATTTTTATTGCAACATTTAAATATTATATAAATCGAAGGAATCAGAAAATTACTTTATCTATTGTTGACTTAATTTATATCAATATATTTTTTTTTTATTTCATTGAGAGTACCAAACGAAACACAGCATTATGATGCTATTTTACGCTGGTATTCTGTGAGGGCGTGGTCCTACCCCAGTCGAACTGACCTATTCATTCTGCAGCATAAAACAAACTGCAGTATAGCTCTACCACTATAAATCTGTACCATCTCAGCCCTTAAGGGTGAATGTGCATCTGCATTATGATTCCTTGTCAAGGATGAATGTAGATGTCATGGACCGCAGGAATCACTTAACATCGGGTGAACTGTGAACCGTCTGTGCTCGTTTGCTTGTCTCAATGTAATAAACAAAAAATCGATTTTTTATACTATGTTTGTTGTGTTACATACAGACTCTATTTCACCTAATTAATTAAAATGTTAACATTTATGCTACTGGGACTCTGGGAATTCAGAACTTATTCGATTCACCACGCCCTGGCTTTTAAATAATCAACTCTTTCGTCAGTCATTCAATTGCCTCTTCCACTACAGCACAGACGGACAACTTGTACAATGGGTGAGTTTTTTTTTATTTACCTTAAAACTGTTATATATTATAAAATCTGCAATTTGATATATATATATATATATATATATATATATATATATATTATATTAAATACAGACAGTGTTCACTTGGAGCATTAAAGGGAATACCAGCTTAAAATAGCACTATAACGCTGATGTCCTTCGGCTAGTGTAAACAACTGATGACCAATTTAAGGATGTAACGAAGTATTCTATCTTAATCCTCAGACGTTACGCATGCGCATCTTAAGCCGTTCCTCAGAATGAATGTAGTTGATATGGACCACAGTTATCACTTATTATCAGGTGAACTGTGTGCTCGTTTGTCATTCCTATTAAAATAAAAAAAATATCTTACTTAGTACAGTATATAGCAACATCCGCATGATCTAAATTAACTCTGCAAAATCTTTGAGAGAGCAAATATAATATATGATGGACCCTTTAAGTTTATTTGTTTTTTTCGGCCTTATAGCCGCTGTTAACTTGAGGGTTTTTAGTGTTTCACCGAGTTGAGAGATGACCGAGCTCTTATTGGCGCTCAACCGAGACAAATATTAGTGGGTAACCAGCACAATTCCCGAGAGGGAGCCTCAGCTTGGACCGTTATCCTGTTACGTGACAGGGACTGACTCGAGGGTGCCCGAGAGGGTTGAACCACAGCGCAGTTGCTTCTGACTATGGATTATCAAAATTAATATTGACTATCTGTATTACCACTTCAGAATGAGAAGTGGCGCAGGAAACTCCAACGACGCTAAGTATAGTTTAGTTTGGTTACTTATCTAGTATATGGTACAAAATTAGGTACCTAAACTAGCCACATTAGCGAATATGCTGGCTGGTAAAATGGCTTGGAAGCGGAGCCGTCATGTTCCAAAAGAAGATGGTTCAGGAAAACCTGTTTCCCGTTTCGCGATCTCCATGTGCATCTTGAATCATTGTTGACTATGAATTTTGACCAAATGAACTATTAACAAACTCTTATGCTGGATTTTGTAGACAAACTGCAAGGGGGTTCTAATTTTGTCGATTGTCAGATATAGCACACAATACTTATATATTTGTTCAGATATGTAGCTTACCTCCCAAGATTTTTTTAACTGCCAAACATGGGATAAATAATCACTTATGATAGCAATGAATATTCCATTAGTGCCGGAGATCAATTCAGGTTATTCGCGCACAATGAAATTATACGAATGCCTTGATTCTAAGTTGCGACAGATCTTTCTATAGATGTTATATTAGCCATGTTTTATAAATTACCTTCATTATTCCAAGTAAATATTGTTTACTTCCACGTAGCTTGCTGATGAATAAAGTTGTAAGAAATATTCCAGTTCCGTCTAATAATATATTTTGGTTAATATGGGTTTTATTTCTGGAATTTTAGGAAACGTTCTTTTGACTTATGTAGTTTTATCGGTAAATTTGTCGTTAGTTATTTTATGTTCATTGATTGATCTAACAGTCAATCTTTCAGTTTTATTATTTTGTCACTTTATTTCTTTTCATTTATTTTTTATTACTGCAACTTATATTTACAAAGTAGCTTGATATAAAAATAGACCTAGACATATATCTATAGATACTTAAAAATATCTAAAGAGCCAATAAGGTTATATAATAAATAAAAGACAGTATTGTGAGATGTAATATAGTTGAAATAATTATGCGGGATGAAAATTAAAAAAGAAAACTAAATTTACAATGAACTGTTGCCTAAAGTATATGATGATATTAAATTTGATTTTAAAATATTGAGCTTAATATTAAAGAGATATTTGACAGTTTCTTGTTTTACATGTCGGTGGAATGATATATAAAAGAGTAACGCGTATAGTTTTATGTAATCGTGAGGGAACAAAACGTAATAATGTTCGCGAGGAAAAAACGCACTGGAAGTCGAAAAATATCTGAAAATGGTATCAAGGTAAGAAATATCGATGAATCAATTATTGAATTTAAATTTCGAACATTTTACGCTTTATACTTTGAATATCACAATAATAATATAAGCGATAGAGACAAGTTTTTGTTAATTTATGTAAAAAAATTGTGGGCTTGACGCCCTCGTCTGTTCATTTTTACAAGATCTTTCCCTAAAGATGTTGTAAAAATGTTGCAATGAAAAATATACAAGCCTATCTTGTATAATTGTGATGAGGAATGAAAAGACTACAGATAAGCTTGATCGGGATAATACCACGCCCTCAAAGAATACCATCGTTATATAGCAGCACAAGGCTGTGACCCAATTGTAGGTTCGGTAAAGAAATCCATCTGCCTTTAAGGTGATAAGACATCTTAAATCTAAGTTCAGGATGAATGTAGATGTCATGTTCAACAGTCACCATTATAAGGAGAACTGTGTACTTGATCAAAACCTTGATATTATAAAAAAAATCGTAATTGAGATATGTCATAGTAAGTTTAAAAGTTTTAAATTAAAAGTGAGTTTAAAGTAAGTAAAAGTAAGGTTTAAGCATTTCACATTTGCACAGAAGTGTGAAATAATTTAAAAAATATGCCATTAAATTTTTTATCCGATTACAGCTAATCTAATAAAGCAAGCACCATCCAAAGCATAAATTATGAGTTTTATTAGAAATATCAACAATTTCTTTTTATTAACGGATAGTAAAGAATTTAGAATTTGGTTTGGCTAGGTGGAACTAGCCCATAGACCTTGAGTTCATGATTTTCTAATTCTTGATTGCGAAGTCTTTACCAGACGGCCATCAAAAAAAAAGTTACAATCTTCTTATGTAACGCTAAGAGTACAAACAAAACTAACTTCTTGGTGAGTTTAAAGAACCGGTACTGAGTTGATGACTTTTAGCCTCTCGGACAAACCGGAAACCGCTCGGATATCGTCAAGTCTTGAAGTTAGACTATTAATATATCGAAAACAGTACATAGACAGGAAGGATATCGAGTAATTCTTCGAGAGAGCATTATTACGTGTCTTAAAGAAGTACAAGCACCAAAACTTTTTTTCCACCGTACCGTTGTCCATCATAAATAACAGATTAAATAATTTTCTGAAGTATTACAAATACCTGTGCTGAATTCGCTTTCAGAATCAATTAAAACAAACACTGTTAGCTGGTCCTATACTATTTTAAAGTGCTTGAGAATCATCCTAATATCGTTCAGAGTGATGTTCAGAATGTCTCCGTAAAGCTAAAAGTGTGTTTATTTGTTTGTTTGCCCTTCTTTTAAGTTAGAATAGAGCAATAGATCGACAACATTTTTGTAGAGGTTTAGTAGAAAGGCTGAAGAGTAAAATAGGCTACGTTTATGCCGCGAAAATATTTCATTCCCTAGAGAAAATTTTCAGATAGAAAAAGCGAACAAACGCTATAACGAGGAAACGTTGCAACGCAACAGCAAATCAATATATATATTGCTCAAATTCTGAGGGATATCTCATTCCCTCAGGAAAATTCTTATAATAGAATATGAAAAAGGATAGAAGTAAGCTCCTCGTAGAAGGTGGACAAATAAGTTGAGCACTGCATTTTAAACAAATTCAATTTGATCGGAATATTATCGGTTACTGCTTCTGCCGACCTTACTTAAACTTATTTAAATTGCACTTCTGAAATCAACGATAAAAATATCGTTTTTAAAAAATTATTTCTAATTATTCTTGATGGTGCTACATCTTTTTATAAAACTGGCTATATTTCTGATTTACTGAATAAATTCTACTTTTCGTTGATTTAAATAAGGTTATTTGTATGAAAAAAAAATACTTGCGATAAAAACGTAAAAAATATCTGATGCTATGACACAATCAAGATAAAATGTGTTTGTACACACTCAATTTCAATATCGGCCTCAGAACACCCAGAATTCGCGGCTTAATAGGCAGTTGCAATTAACTTACGTCAGATTAAATTTGATCCCTCCCGAACGGCTATCCGCATTATTGCAATGGAGATTTGCAAGTAGTAGCTTGGTCACCCACGGAGCAGAAAAGGAACCCACATAAGGCCGGCTTATGGCTTTAGGCCAGCTCAGAGTGGTTGAAAGATTCAACGTGCTTTGTTACACATGAGTACAAAGATACAATTCCTCATCACCTGTAATTAGATCCTTGGACTCCTGCACTCACCATACAAAATAGCAGCGTTATGCTGTTATTTCACGCTGATACGCTTTGAGATCGCCGTTCTTTCCCTTTCGAGACGACCCATTCATATTGCATTTAGAAATTAGCTGCTGCGTAATCGTACCGATATGAAATGATATATTAATAAGGTGGATGAACTACTCTATTGATTAACGAAAATGTTGATAAGCTATTTATATCAGTGGGCTATTTTGCACAACATATAACGTTTGATGTGTGTCGTTATATGGGGGTGAATACTGAAACGATCTAACAGTGGTAGAGCTACACAGAAGTTGGTTTCTACCTGCAGAATGAATGGGTCAGCTCGACCGGGGTGTTGAGGACTACGTCCTCACAGAATACCACAGTGAAATAGCAGCATAATGTCGTTGTGTTTCGTCTGGTGAGTGTAGGTATCCGGAGACCTTTATTACCGGTGACGAGGCATTCCATCTCAGTACTCAAGAGTGACAACGCATCTTCATTACGATTCCTTGTCAAGGATGAATGTAGATGTCATGGGTTGCAATTACTTACCATTAGGTGAACTGTGTTCTCGTTTGTTACTCTATATATACTAAAAAAAGAGCAAAATTGTTAACTGCATCATCACCGGAAATCAATGATTTCTGTTACCTGTACTAAAAGCGTTTCTTAGCTACATGGCCGGGGCCTCTTGACCTCTAGGTCAAGTAAAGGTTTAGTAAATTTTTGACCTAACTAATAGGGTCAAGAGTTTAAAAGTTTACTAGTATACTAAAGATTACAGCTAACTTATAATGAATTCATCTGAATAAAAGACACGAATGATTCGATTTAATAACTATTTAACGTATACTTACTTATTATATAAATACTTATAGTAAAATAAATAATATTATGGATATAGTATGTAATAATATAATAAATAATTCTCCATTAAAATATTTGTAATCTATAATAACCAATTGATAAGTTTTTAGAGCCTCTGTAACTCGGTAGTGTCTGAGTGCTTCCTTTTAATTCACGGTACGCGAACAAACCCTCATCCAGCGAGTGCTCTCCTATGTCCGCACCAAGGAAATTATTAATTGAAATTTTAAGCGCTTATTTACCATTTGCATGGTGGTGAAGTAAATCGTCGTGAGGAAATCTGCATGTCTGAGAAATAAAAAAAAAATATTTCTAACACGCGTCCCTCAATCTGCAGTGGAGCTGCATGCTTTAACACTCTCTCTAGAGCGGAGGGTTTACCTTTATAACTGGTGACGAGGCATTCCATTTCAGTCCTCGGCACAAGGTGACAAGGCATTTGCATTATGATTCTATGGCGAGGATGAATGTACTTACCGCCAGGTGAACTGTGTGCTCGTGTTGCTCTCAATGTAATAAAAAACAACTGAAAGGGAACAACTAGTAATAGTACGATGAAATCTATTACGGATGGCCGTGTGGTGTAGTGTTCCAACACCCTCTGTAGGGAAAAGGCTTATGCCCAGCTGTGGGATTTATAAATATTGGTTGTAACTTAGCAACATAATTATATTTTTATAATTATATATCTAAATGTTGACACATTGGTTAATATATTACCATGGAGATTCATTATTATGCTAGTTTGCTAAACTGAAATTTTGCTAAATGTGCAATTAGTAGAAGCTTGTCTGGTTTACACATTAAAAATTAAAATATTGTTTTTCACTGGATATTGCTACAAAATAATGTACTCATTTATTTTTATATTTATGATATTTATTAATTGATTAGGTAATCCAGCAGTGACTTATAAAGCGTACCAGTTATAAATGATGCCTTTGGACTATAGGACATTTCATTCTTATTTTTGCATATTTTTAACAGTAGACTCATGCAATGTAGACTCAAATTTATTTTCACGTAAATTTTAATTGCGTATATTACAAGTTCTATCTCTTCACTTAACACCAGTGATGAATAGCAGCATGACATACCCAGTTTAGGGTTCCAGGGACCCGGGAGTTATAATGGATCTGACCTTCTAATAAACATTTTAAAAGTGGAAGTGACAACCACGTGTCATGAATTGTTGAAATTTGTTTCTAGTTGTGGCATGAATGGATCGGCTCGATCGGAGAAGGGCCACGCCCTCGAAAAGTACAAGCACAAAATATCAACATGCTGCTGTGTTTGGACTCGTATCGGAATCCACAAACCCTTTTAACTGTTGACGAGGCATTCCATTAAAACAATTTCATACATTTATTACAATGCCATTCCGTTCCCTGGCTAACGTTTTATAGATAAATCAGCAAAAAGTAATTCCAGTCTTTTGATAAGCACCAAAATAAACATAAAACTTGCGTCTTTGTGTAAGCTTCATAAATAATGCAGAACTTTTTAGGTTTGTTAATTTTGCTAATACCAGAATGGATTACATAGAAACAGACATATTTATTACTTACATTCTAACATATTACTCAAATGTACGTTGTCAGTTTATTTTCTATATTAATAAGAAAAAGCTTAGACATTATATTTATAAGAAAAAGCTTAATTATATACAGTTTTTTTTTACCAAATCACTTACATTACGAAAGATCATCTCAACAAATGATAAGTAACGAAAACACAGGAATATTTTAAAAAATAAATAAGATTAAAGTTACGTAATACTTCTGAGTACTAATAAATAAAAAACTCTGTTTCAAATTTATATTTAAAAAGATCTGAAATCATGATTTGTTGACCGGTGACAGGAGAGCG
Source organism: Teinopalpus imperialis (assembly GCA_029286865.1). Lineage (NCBI taxonomy): Eukaryota > Metazoa > Arthropoda > Insecta > Lepidoptera > Papilionidae > Teinopalpus > Teinopalpus imperialis. The sequence continues at coordinate 735,494 of JAGSMU010000059.1, forward strand.
TTTGTCTTGTTTAAAGGTTCAATAATATCAAACATTCATCGACATAGAATTCAAAATTACTTCCTCATTATCTCGATGGTTAGTGATATACACGCTGTGCGATTTACATCACAACTCCTAACACACACAACTCTACAGATAAGTTGTAATATAAAGCTATAGCCAGCGGTATTTTCTAATCAATACGATTTTGAGACCTTAAAAAAAAGAGCCTACACCTGTTTTAAATGCACGCCTAGGTAGAATTGAAATCAGCTAGGTTAATTTTAGTGTTTAGGTCATTGTTACTGTAAATATTTTGCTATATTGTAAATAAGAAGAAACTTAAATTCACAATTAATAGTAAATAGTTTTATAATCTATAGAGGTATACGTTGAACCAAAACGGACTTAACGCCACTTGGATCCATTGTTTGTCTTCATCTATAGAACGAAGTACACTAATTCGCCCGTCCGGATTCGTTATGCAAGCTTAATTCAAATAATGGACCCAAAACACAAGGAAAATCCCTTTTGAAGTCACACAATTAACGCAGTGATTGAAATACTACTAGTTATAGTTTTATGAAGGGAGCCAAAATTTAAATGAAGACAATCAAATATAATATTATATCAATATTACCATATATTATAAATCCTCACAAGGGAACAGCTACCAAAGATGATTCACGAGGCTTTTATTAAATTCAATTAAAAACTATCCGTATTCACTATGCAAAATGTCTAGTATTACTTAGCTTGGGATCCTATAACCAATAAAATTTTATCACAGCCGTGATTTAGTAGCACGAAGTGATAATAATAATATGATGTGGTCCCTAATGGATTTCGACCACAGGATGTATCAGAGTGCCGTAAGAATTCGGACTAACACAGAAGCACGTCGTCTCCTATCCTAATTCATGTTCAATAAGATCAGAGAAAGGTTTTCAGGGAAACGGGATAGCACAACCACAGATAGCTAAAAATGCACAAATATTGTCGAATGAGAAATGAACCCAGAACCCGTTAGCAACCTGTTTACCTAACATAACGCAACACAAACGTTGAAACAAAAAAGAAAACTAAACAAGCAACATATTTATCGACACAATCAGTTAAAGTATACTTAATTATATATAATAATAAAATATATAGTATAGTATACTAAAGATTTTAAAGAATAAAATGGTTAGAAAATATTTAAATAACATTATATCGTTGTTATTAAAAATTAACCACTGGGAATTTTGTATTTACCAGCGTAAGCTTCATGTGAAAAGAATTTTGAGTGCATTTTACAACGTTGAGCCTTTAAAAATGTAATCGTGTAGGATTCTTCAATGTTTACCTATTCTAGAGTAAATTTACTACATAATTCATACTTAAATTCTTAAATATTTCTATACAGAGTTCACAGATTTGAAATTAAATGCGGTAGAAAATTTAATTAATAAAATTCTATTTCAGAGTGTTTATCTTATTTGAAAGAAAATATTTTATTTTCGTTTACTTAGGCACGGATAGTTACTATAAATTCTAAAAAAAAAAGTTCGTATTAAATTTACGAGATATTAATGATACTTATTATTTTAGTTATCTGCCAATGACTCGTTTACCAAAGGAAAAGTGTCGTGAATTTATTCGATCCGTCATCAAAAGTTACTTTTAATATCCAAGCACACAGTCCACTTGACTTATGTGATCCCTATGTCCCCTTAAATCCCTATTCGTTGTCAATAACCTGGACCTAGATGGCAACGTATGCTCATGCATGTGCCGTCACTACAATGGCTTAGATGAACTATATAATGGTGGAGCCATGCTGCAGTTTGTTTCTAACTTCGGCATGATTGGTTCAGTTCGATCGGGGAAGGGCCACACTATTTCAGAATATACAGCTTAATATAGCAACACTGCAATATTTCGTCCAATGAGTGAGGGTTCGGAGATATTGACGAGGCATTCCATCCCAACCGTGACAACGCATCTGTGTTATTTAATATCGAGTATGAATGTGGCTGTCATGGGTTGCAGGGAATCACTTACTAACAGGAGAAGTGTGTGCTCATTCATCACCGACAATACAATTAAAAAATTAGAAATCAGTACAGACGTGGTCGTAGTAATTAGGATAAATTATATAGAACTAATTGAAGCTGTAATTTCTGAAACGTCCATCATGAAAGGGCGTTCTTTCTTAGTCGAGTGGACCTTTCCATACTATAACTAGTTTTAAACCTCGGCGTTGGTGTGCCACGAAAAAAAACATGGAATATATCCATCACAAGGATAAATCTTATTGCTAGCGAAGACTGTGCTCTTCATTTCAAGTCATCAGCTCAAGATCATTAAATCATTTATCAAACGCAATGTCCCTTGGTAGCGCGTAATTTATTGCAAATTTCCTTATTTTATATATATATATATGTATATATATAAATATATATTCCACTTATTGTACACAGTTCACCTAATGGTCGGTCAAACATCTGTTGTTCTGAACAAATATAATCTGTAATACTAACCTCTATATACAAGTATACTGGACCCTATAAGGTTTCAGTGACATTTGAAAAATAAAATTGACGGAATTCCAAAAACGCTTGGGTTTACGCGGTAATTCCGAAATTCGAAATTCCGAAAAAGTATTTCCGATTCTTAATATTAATATCAGTTTGGAGAAGGCATGTGTTTCTTGCTAGACTTGAATTCTACTTAGGTTGTATTAAAAAAAAAAAATTTTTAGCAATTTGTCATTTAAAATTATTGCGAAATTAAATAATTTGTGTTATTTGTGTCGACTTTTATTTTAGTTTTCTTTAAAAAGAACCTTAGCAAACCTAATAATGTTAGTAGGAGTCTAATAAGCTAAAATTTGTGCAAGATAGTTCACGGCTATAGTAGGATCGCAGATTTGATACGACCCTATATTTCGCAAACCGTATTATTCTAAACTAATAAGCTATTGTTGCGAAATATAACTTCATTCAAAATCATCAGTGTCGTTTGAGATGCTGATATATATGATATGTCAGGGTCATTTTATGTACTGACATCCAATACATACATACACAAAAATATAGTTTTTAAAAAAAAAATTATTCTTTAAAATACATTTAATATTTGTTACTATTAAAAAGAGATTGACATATTACGATTCCCGTCAAATAACAGATGACATCACCTTAACACTTCAATTGGTCAACTTTCACTGATGTTTGTGGAACTTTGTACATGTACATTAAACATACGTATCAATATACCTTTTTTTTTAAAAAAAAAGCTAATGCTGCCAGCAGTGCTATTTTAATGACTAAAATTCCGATTAAGCACTCAAACTAAAATGCTTGTGCTAGAAGATGGTACACGTCAATAGTCGAATGGCGAATTTAGGCCGCAGACTGTACCCCAAAACCATTAGGTTATTGAAGCTTTAAATTGCTTGCAAGTTGCTTTAAAGTAATTAAAATGTTTAGGTAGGTCATAATAAAGGTCTTACTGATTTTCTACCTTAATATTAATTGTTAATTATTCTATACATATATATATATATATATATATATATATATATATATCTACATTGATACATTATTTAAATATAAAACTATCACACGAATCAAAATATTAACATTTGTAAACTATTACGTAACTTTTATATTACATAAATGATTTAATGTTTATCAAAAAATATATTAGAAGTACCTGATCTTAGATTCAACCAGTATTAAGGGTCCTTAAATTGAATGAATGTATCTATATATAGCCTATGCATCGAACGTAGTAGCTAACTCTGATAGTATATTATATTTAATAAAGGTAGAGGTATTCTGCCGCTTATTTTTAGCTCGACCACGCCTACACAGAAAACCAGCATGAAATAACATCATCACCCGAGTGTACGTTAGTATCCGGAGACCCATCTTGCTAGTGCGGCAATCCATTTTATTCCTCATGGGTGACAAAAAGTCATCTTGAATCTGTTGTGAGTGACAAATGAGCACACGGCTCACGTGTGCTCATTTGTCACTCTTAGTCAAATAAAAATAAATGTATAATATTGACTAAGAGTGACAAATGAGCACACGTGAGCCATGTGCTCATTTGTCACTCTTAGTCAAATAAAAATAAATATATAAGAGACTCGTCGAGCAACCTTCAACCAACAAAAGTACTGGATAAATTTTAAATTCATCCAGTACTTTCGTTACTGGATAAATTTAAAGGCTGGGAACACATTTGCGATTCCCCTGGTGTTGCGGATGTTCACAGGTGGCGATGACCATTTACCATCGAGTGAGTAGCTCGTTTGCCACCTATTCTATAAAAAAAAAAAGTTTTTTTAATTAAAAATGAACATGAAATTCACCTGTTGGTAAGTGATGACTGCTGCCCATGACTTTAAGTTATCCATTAAAAACAAAAGAATACAAAAACATCACCGGCTCTTTATACAAATACTCAGGTGACCTATTTAAGGCATAATTAAAGCCTGAGGTTTTTGGGTCGTCAGCTAAGTCAAGTGTTAAGTCAAATGTCATTCAGTTAGAATGACATTTGAAAAACAATTTTTTGAGCATCACGCGCCTATAATCTGTTATGGAAGGGTGAACGTTTATTTAAATCGATAAATTAAGTAACAGCCTGCATTAGTCTCACTGCCAGGCGTAGATCTTTTAAGAGTGGGTATTAGATCATACTACTTTCGAGTTTTTTACCTATTTCTTCGATATGCACGGTGAAAGAAAACATCGTGAGGAAGGGCCTCACGATATTTTCTTTCACTGGTGAGCACATCGGAAATACGTACGTACAGGTACGTTTAGTAACGTTAATCGTATTAAGTACTTTTCTAGTATTATTATATCATAATATAAAATATAAATATTTTTAATTATTAAATTATGTTTAATAATGAAAAATATGATATATTTCCGATCTGGTATGAGCGGTAAATTGACGCTTTGTATAAAATTAAAATATTTCTTAATAAAAACTCTAACGCTTTAAATGTTTCCGCAAACTTAATTAATTCCATTATCACAAGTTAAGGACGGGTATGTTAAAAATCTGACATTAGCCCCAGCAATTGAAATTCGAAGCATGATTCTATTTTACCCTGTAGGCGTTGGCAGAGAACATAAAGTCATTTAAAATTGTCCCAAATGAATCGTTTGCGGAACGATCCCCAGTGAGCCACAGTCTAACAGAACTCTCTTCTAGGGAGACAGCGATGTAACAGTACACTAATGGGAGTGTATCTATCTTGTTTGTAGGAATCTGTACCGCATAGTCTTACTCTTTTACGCTATTCAGTTATTCAGTGCTTTCAGAGATTCCGTAGAGGGTGGACGTAGTCTGATTTTGAAATTTGAATGCGAATTCTTACGCGCCGTAAATTGCGATGGTTAGATTTTGTTTCTAAAAACTTTTAAATTCTAAATAATATTATATCATGGATTAATAATTATTTACTTTAAAATTTTAATTAAATATAAATAGATATAGGATATATTTGTGTTGTGAAATTAAGTGAGTGTATTATCTAAAATGGTTCAAAGAAGTATATCTACTTTAACGTCATTATTCGTAATACTATTTGGAGGTAAGTAATATCATATCGAGTAATTTTATTTCCACATTATCGGTACAGTTTTTTTTTAAATATGTTGCGTAATTCACAATGAATACAAATTATTTATTCAAATAGTAACTGTGAAATGTAGAACACTATAACAGTTTACGATATAATAGTGTAAAGAATTTTCTAACTTCTCAAAAAATCGCAGAATAATGTTAATATTGATTACTGATTTTTTTTTTCTAATAATGAAATTAACGGCATATTTATAATTTGCTTCGTTATTACGTTCAAATACACCATAGCACTAATAAATAATAAACGATATAATATTAAACTTTGCGTAATGATTTATTATCGTGTCGTCCTCAAGGATATTTTCACAACATTTTTATATATCTTTCTTTTACTTAAAATGATAATTAGTCGTTAAATCTTTCCTATGTCAATAAAAAAGAAGAATTAAGGTTTGAATTCTGAAATTTACTCCTCAGTAGATAATTGGGAGACAAGATTTAAAACTTCAGCATTTAATTAACTCGTTCCCTTAAAATCACGTTCGGGAGAAATCTTTCCTTCTTAGCTGTATTCAAAGTTGAAATTGAACGAAATTCCTGGCAAGAAATAAAATGTTCAAATAGTAATTGATATCTTCTGAACAGTTTTATATTGTCGACTTTCGTTTCCTGTATATATATATATATATATATATATATATATATATATATATATATATATATATATATATATATATATATATATATATATATATATATATATATATATATATATATATATATATATATATATATATATAATATATATATATATATATATATATATATATATATATATATATATATTTACCCGGAAGAATATTGTTCATACGGCTTTCGCCAATGTTGCATGGCTGGTGATCTTCTGATATCAGTTCTCTTCAGTTTCAACGTTGCGCAAATGCTGTGCGTACGGGCAGGTTCGGTTACGAAACTTTTGTCACGTAGACTTGAGCGCGAAGAGAATTATGATCGTCATCCACGGTGCATGCTCGAAAACAATGAACTTGTGAGCTGACATCCTACAATCTTGCAAAACTGGGTGGGCTATGCTCCACTTCTGTTGCGTATCAATGAATTGCTTCAAATCGGCATCAATATGCAGACGACGACAATAACGATAAACTTCATTTCAAGCCTAACATATTATAATGTATTGAGTAGAATCAAAATAAACTTGTGTCTACGCTCGAGATTTCGTGAGAAAGGGTTGACTTAATCAATTTTTCTTTTTTATTTTATAATTAATGAATTTACTGCTAAGAACTATCCATCCAACAACATCACTTGGAGTGCTCCTGTGAAAATCTTTTGTGGCATTTACATCTTTCCTTTTACCAAATTTTATTGCCATATTGAATAATGATCAGATCCAAGGTTATCTTGAGAGTAAAATCGAATAGAGATGAGACTACAACAAACACCATCACCCCGAACTATACAAGGTGCAGGTTTTGCCATTCAAGGAGTATAATTATTATTTCCGCCAACATTTCCGTGTGGTAATTGATCTATGAATGAGCTACGAACATGAATGGGTCGGCACATCGGGGGAAGACAGTGACGATGTGAGTTTTCCTACACTTCCGGATCCTAATTACAGGTAACGAGGTATTCTATCTAAGTCTCAGTAGTGACAATGCATAGCATCTTGAATAAGTATTGAAGATGCACATTTAATGGACATCAGTCTTCTCTTACCTTGAGATGAGTCGGGTGCCCATTTATCATTCCTAATATTATAAAATATTTTATACACAGCAAGTAACTCAAATCTATTCTGTGTTCTTGTACAACACATTCATAAATAGTACATTATATGTTCTCCCAATCGTCCTTGAGGACTGGTGTTAGCATAAATTCGTGAATTTTTTTTATTACATTGAGAGTAACAAACGAGCACACAGTTCACCTGGTGGTAAATGATTCCTGCGGTCTATGACATCTATATTCATCTTTGACAAGGAATCATAATGCAGATGCATTGTCAGCCTTCAGGACTGAGACGAAATGCCTCGTCTCGGTCTCCGGATCGCTACACTCACCAGAAGAAACACCAGCGTTATGCTGTTATTTCACGCTGGTATTCTGTGAGGGCGTGGTCCTACCCCGGTCAAGCTGACCCATTCATTCTTTAGCTACAAATATACTGCAGCGTAGCTCTACCACTGTAGAAGGTGGCTTATATATATCTTAAGTTGTCTTTGTAGTTGAAATAAACTAAATGGCACATGAAAGCTCAGTGAATTTGATCATATCTTCTAATTATTGCCGGATGTTATTGACTTTGGAAAATACTTCGTAGTGCTGTAAGCATCTGTGCAAACACATAGGCATGCATGTGCAATATGTACAGAGAAATCCGATCAGAGATCAGACAAATGAATGCAAAATACTGGTGAGCGGTGGTAGTGCTATGCTGCAGTTTGTTTCTAGCTACAGAATGGATAGGTCAATTAAACCGGGGTACGACCATGCCGTCATAGAATATCGGTGTGAAATAGCATAATGCTGCTGTGTTTCGTCTGGTGAGTGTATAGATCAGGAGAACTTATTTTTATGTTAGACACAACAACTTATTTGTACGTTTAGCTAATAAACGTAATAAATCAGCAATTAAAATTGCAATTAATAATTTGATTGTTGCCGGCACCGGGGATCGAAATCGGTTTTTGTGCTTACCGTGACATTAAAAGCGAGCTCTTAGACACTGAGCTACCAATTTGTAACATTAAAAAAAAATAAAAATAAAACGAACATGCTATCTTTGCCCAACCCTATTTCAATACGAAACTAAAAATCACATCAAAATTGGTTCACTCATTGTGAAAGTTAGCATGTACAAACTAACGGACAAAATTTATGTGCAAATGGAGATTTATTAATTTATATTATATTCAAAACAAATTTTCGCATCAAAATGACTGCATTATATTTACTAAAGTGATTGCGTCACGCAAGGACAGGCTTAAGTAAGCTCATATTCCAATTTAATAGAGTGAATTTATTAGTTGTTTTTCTGAGAGACCTAGAAAAGTAATTTAGTGTTTTCATGTCAACATGAAGTGAATTTTATATTGTATAAAATCTTTTTTATGAAAGTTTTAATGGTTTACAGTTATGCTACACTGGTTTGGATTGTCGCTCAAATGTCATATACAAATTGAAACTCTTTAGTAAGTTTCACTACATTGATCTGAAATGTAATGACTGGGTTGAATGAAAGCTATAATATTATATTGACAAAGTTTTCTTTCATGGTACCAGTATTTATAGCAATACTTTGTTTATAACGAACAATACTACGTTATAATGAACTATAAGAATGTTTTAGTTGGCAACGAACAAAATAAGAAGCATGTAGCGGAAAAAATTATGATTGATATTATTTTTGTTGTTCTCCTTAGATTTCGGTCGAAAATCGTCCATGGAATTTATTTTTGTGATCTTAATCAACATAAAAATGTTAAAAAAAAAACAGTTTTACTGTAACATGTAGTGGTAAAATGAGTCGGCTCTACTGGAGAGTGACTCATTTTACCCCTACATTTGTGGTTTCGTATGGTGTTTAGGAATTAGGAACTCAATTATATTAACGTGTCATTTAATCTCGGTCCCTGGGCGTTGACAACTCGGGTATCTTGAATCCTGATTGACAATGGATGGAGGTGTAATATATAGTCCACCGTTATAACCTACCATCAGGTGAATTGTAAGCTCGTTTGTCTCGCTTACAATTATAAAAAAAATCTAGCCAGACACTGAGACCATGTTTCAGCGTCTGGCTTATTCAAATGAGTGTATGTTTTACGTGGTATACAGTAATAAGCTCGAACTCAAAAAGAGTCGTAGCGAAATGAACATAAGCTTTTATATATTTCTACCCTTATTAGGATAATAGAAGGAAATATGTGAGAGATTATATTATTCGTACTTTGACCATTTCGGTTAATAATTCATTAACATTTTTAATGACTTTATAAGTCGTATGCAAAACTCTATAATTATATCTTTATTTATTTAGGGTCTTTTATGCCAGTTACATCGTATCCTTGTCTAGCATTAACATGGCTTTATTTATATTGATACGTATAACGAGTGAAGAAGACCACCGTCAGCCGTACTAAAGCTTTTCACCTTACTTACCTTTTGCCGGCAGAAAAGGAGGGATGTTTATCGAGTGTATGTATGTCTATTTCTCTACTACGCTTGATTGATTTGGACATATAAGTTGTTGTTAGATTCATCTTAAATTTACGAGTATCATAGAATATATAATTATGAAACAAAATTTATAGCGTTTATTTTTACTTCTATAGTTTCCTTAAAAAAACTTCATATTAAAGGGATGAAATCTGTAAAATTAGTTTTATTTGCGAAAATATATAAATATATAAGTAGTACATGATAGGTTCAAGATTCAAATATTTTGATATTTTAACTGTATGGTTTTCTACTCAGTTAACTATTCTGTACGTTGTCGATTATTTATTTAATTATTTGTGTTGCTGTCTCTTTCCGTTAATTGATTTTGCCATGTGAGTTTTTTTAAACAATTTGTTTTTGTTGTATAAATTTAACGGCGTACATTTCTATTATGTTAACTCCCATGCCCACTATTACCTATCTTCTAAAAAGAGTCTGGAACAGACACTCGTGTGACTTGTGTTTTACGAAAAGGTTGCCATACAGAGCATAATAGCTTAAAACTGCTATTTATGCTTTAAATGTAACTAGTCTGGCCATAAATACTGTGACATAAAATCTTTTCTTTTTTTCAACTTTTCAATTATTTTGAATTTGGAACACGTATTATTTATTTTAAAAACTTCTTTCGATTTTGCGCCATTTCACATATTTTTTCGTTTTCATTATCAAATGACAATATGGAATGGGGAGTTAAAGAAAATAGGATTGCAGTGATCGTTTTGCCCAAAGTGGGTATGGAGCCGTCGTCCATATTCCAGACACTTCTAAAGCTTGGTATCAGCCGTATGTTCGTATATCGTACTATCAACAAATACTACAATACTTCCTCTGTCGAAGACCAGAAAAGATCGGGGCGGCCGCGTGCTGTAAGAACTACAAAGGCTGTTAAAGCCAGAACTCGTCGAAGGAAGGCCTCATTAGGAAGCAAAAAATCTTATCGCGAGAAATGAAGATTCCCGCTAGGACTCTGTCGTGTATTATAAAACATGACCTGTTTGTCGATATACAGGACATGCCTTAAATCGTGGTAAAAGTGGATCGATCAAAACGCCTTATGTCGCGATACGCAGGTGAAAGGCAAAGAAATATCCTCTTTAGCGATGAAAAAAATTCTCACGATTGAAGAACACTACAATAAGAAAAATGATAAAGTGTACGCTCACAGTTCTAAAGAAGCTGCTCAAGTGGTCGGAAAGGTACAACGTGGTCATCATCCTGCATCAGTGATGGTTTGGTCGGGTCACAAAACTACGTTTTTGTGAAAAAGGAGTGTAAACTTCAGTCAAAGTGTATCAAGATACAGTCTTGGATCATGTTGTGAATCCTCTCAGCAATACACTTAATTAAAATACACCGTGGACTTTCCAGCAGGATTCTGCACCTGGTCACAAGGCACTATCAACTATCCAAGCCTGTCTTGAAACCAACGTTCCGGACTTTATAAGAGCTGAATACTCAACCCTTAAGACTTAAAATTACGGTCAGTTTTAGAGGGCATAGCCTGCTCTAAACGAGACGGTGACATTGAGTCTATTAAAAAATCTTTGGAGCAAGCAGTGGGGAAATTTCCCTTGGAAACAGTGCGTAAATCCATAGATTCGTGGCCAAACAGATTAAAGGCCTGTATAAAAGCCAAAGGTTGCCATTTCGAATACAATATTTTTTAATTTTTGCTGACTGACTAATAAATATGTAGGTATAAATTTTACTAATATTACATTACTTCATTAAGAAAAATGAATTTTCATTTGTAACAGAACTTATGGTCGGTCTAGGTATAATCATACCCGCTATTTTGCGCCGATATAATTTAATGTCTTCTCAATAGTCATCTCGCTCAATAGTCGTAACCAATTTGTAACACTTATACACGAATATCTTTAACACATAAGTTAATATAGTAACCCCGTATTAAGAAAACGTATCAAAAACTCGTACGGCAAGAGGCTTTGTTAAGACAGAGCTACTCACGTATTTTATTTCAGACGGCATATGACATGTTTTATGGATTGTTACTTAAAGATAAAGTATCCTGTTAAGAGACCGGTATGTTCAGTTAATGTCAAATAATATCAAACCAAGTCACAATCTCGCAGGCTTTCTGGGAAAATATTTTCCTAGTTAATTCCTCCTTTCAATATATTTTTTCTTCCTATAAGCGTAAATATTATAATAAATAGTTTGTTTTAAAAATACAACAATCTAAAGAAAGTGTAACCTCATAATATTATCTTAACAAATAAAGCATGAAAGTTGAAACTTGATAACTTCAATCACATAGTTTAGCGTAGAACGGCGTAGCTCAATGCTACTGTGAAATGAAAGGAATGGAAAACGCATTAGGAATGAAAGGAAACTCACGCCAATTTGTTTTTAATTTCACGTGTAGGATAGAATCAATAGCCATCGGAAGATTTTTTTTTATAGAACTATTTGTGTCAAATGACCACATAGTCTACCTTTAATAAAAGAGCAACTGCACCTGTATTAAAGGCGGTGTATGCAACTGTCTGGTATTGCGGAGGTCAATGGGTGACGGTCATCACTTACCATCAGGCTGGCAGGCTTGCAGGTGAATAACGACCGCATCTCAATGTTATAAATTTATCCTAAATAAATATTCAAGATGTCACACTACTCGTAAGTAGCTCTCTGGATCTCCAAATAAAACACAGAGCGCGGTGAGAGCGCGGCAACTCCCGGGTACATTAATAAGAAAAAAAGTGGTAAAATAAATTTGCTTCAGAAGATAATTTATAATAATTTATGTGCAAATATTTATCATTTAATTTTGGGATCCAATGTTTTTATTTACTTTAAATATTTAGACACGAAAATTGTGTTAAACTATTATTTTGATAACACGGGAAAATAATTTTATGTAAGAGGTGACTAGGTGGATTGGAAGATAGACTCGGGGATTGCTCTTTTCGAATAATTATACGAAAAATTAATTATATTTCTAAAACAGGAGCGATATATGACGCGGATACTTATGTCAGTTAACCTACTTGTATTTTATCCATATTCTATTATTTATTTCCTTTGTTTATCTTCGTGTTAATTTAATTCGATGGATTATTAAGTGCTTATTGTATTAATGTATTAATCTTATACTAATAATAGATCAATAATCGTTATATTGCTAACATAATATGGCATGTCCATAATACTTGAAATAAATGTCATTATTATTACTATTATTCGCGTAGTTTTTAAGTGTATTTACATGATTTGTTCAAACAAAACTAAAAAAAGTTTATAATAATTATATTAAAACACGAGGTGATATTTGACGCTATTATTCGATGAAGGACGAATATGGCTAGTTTTACACTGCAGCGTGGCTCGACTTCGAATATAATTTACAACAAAGACATGCTATGTTAAGTTTAGCCTTATATTCAGGTAATACAAAATAGATGTTACTTTGTTTATCCATGTAAACAGGGAGAACAGGATGTGTACGTGTCTCTGGTAAAATTGCGTATTAAATATTCAACTGACAGATATTCATAATGTAAAAGACAATAGAATTTTAAACATCCTTTTTCCGGTAATAACCACCCTAAATTATTTATATTCTGAACTACGACCGCGTCAAGTCGAAGAATGCCATTTCAAGATGGACTATTTTCTCAACGATTTCTGAAAGCAAGAGTGGGTTTACAGAGAAGGCTATTTGAGTAGTATATAAATTATTTTTAGTCTTGTTTTGTTGTCGCTTTTATGGAAAAGCTTTTTGAGGACTTTGTTATCTGTCAATAATCAAAGAAAACATAATTTTTACCTTTTTATTACTTCTTTGTGTGCGTGTTCTTGGCTGTGTGGCGTAGTATTTAGGGAACGCAGCTGCTGTGTCACGTTTAAAGAGTTCAAATCCTAGTTGAGGAACGAGGACATTGCAAGATATTTATCGATATATTGTAAGCGTCTATATCCTTATTGATTAGAGTATCTGATTGTTGCTTCGCAGATCCCGGATTCATATGAAGCAAAAATATTTGAGCCTCACAAAATGTTGGTTTTCTGGTCTGAGTGTGTTCTATGCATTCTGTATCCACGACACTTCATGGTAACGTTGGACTACGGATGAGATAAAATGACAGGTGAATGCCTTTGGTTTTGTGATGATATTTACATATTTAATAGTGTATGTATGGAAGACGTCATATGGTAATAAGCAAAAGGTATGGCAGGAGGACATTACATCGGATTAGGGGAGAATGTATGTAATGTCTCGTCAATATTGTCTCGCTAGCCAAAATCATGATATAGATGTGGCTGCAGCCAAAATCTAGTTGCCATGCACATGAAGTATTCAAGCATTACAAATTCAATCTTAAACAAACTTATTGAAATTTGGTCAGGATATGCGTCAGGTCAGCTATTATCGAATGGTTATAGTCTAACTGTTAGGATATTGCTGGTAGTGACTACCTGAGATCACAATCGGTGCGAAATACCTGGTCACCGTTAAAACGTGTTTCCCTTTTTATTACGTACGGTGGCAGGAGGGATTTTGTAACATTTTGCTTCTAATTAATTTATATATTGACAGCTCTTTCTGTTTCTGTTTAACTCGATTGTGGTAAATTAGGTGAGATTTTTTGTATTCTATTAGGATCTATTAGGAGTGACAAATGAACTTTAAGTCCACTTGCTAATAATCGCTTCCTTCACAGCCTGACACGCAAATCGTAGATAAGGAATTATAATGAACATGCGCTGTCCTCCTGAGGACTACGTTTACGTAGAACGTCACCAGTATGCTTCGGTTTCTTTGTTCACCAGAAATGTGAAACCCTTCGTGACCGAGATAATTCCTAATTGCAATATTTCTCTACCACTTATGAAACAAACTGTGGATGTCGTTTTGTAAAGGAAAATGATTTGATTATATATATTTCAGTTACCGTATTATTTAAGTCTCGGCACTCTAATGAACACGAGGCCTTATAATAGCTTCGGTAAGCAGCGAAAGAAAAATTCTCTATAATATTCAATAATATTTTTAATTTTGCGGAGGCATGTTAGTCAATTAAGTTTACTTTCCTCCCCTTCTGTTATAAGCCGTTCGTAAAGAAACGATCGCTTCTATTAACTAAATTCAAAGAAATTTGCTTACTAACTCTATCCGTTCCGTTTTCTCCATAACATAAATGTTTTTAACTTCCGCTATATCTAGAAATATACAAACACGCACACACGCACTCACACGCATGCTGCACTTACTCTACATAATGTTAAATTTAAATACATGAAGTTACAGCCTATCCCACTGCTGGACAATAGCCTTAGAGTATTTATGCTCAGCGATGAACTAAATATCACGAGGAAACATGCTACTCTAAGGACTAAAATAACATATTTTAATGGAACATTTTCATATGGATCCGCAGTGGGATTCATTTAATATTATATAGGGTGTTACATTTGACAAATGAACACTCACAGTTAAGATGCGTCATTAGCCTAATGGTTTAGGGTATGGTCTACAAAACTTTAGGTTCGAGTCCATCATTAGACTATTGTCGTAAACCATCTCTTAGCACAAGCATTTTCAGCTTAGTTGGAGTGGTTAACCGAAATATTAGTAATGCTAATAGACATGGTTTCTTAAAAAAAATGAAATTTACTTTAGTACTGTAGAAAGAATATCTGTAAACCCAACCGTGTTATTATGTTCACACTAAAGCCACCTACAGCATCATAAAAGAACAATTCTTTAATAAGAGTATACAAAACAAAATAACCCATCATTTCCAAACACGGCACAAAACTAAAGGAAAATTGGTCACTATCGCAGCAACTAATATTTATAGTGAAAGAACCACTCCGTATCTCATACCACGCATTCTTAATGATATGAATGCATCTTTCATTCAATGCATCACAGTTAAAAACATAAAGCAAAAATTAAAATCTCATTTCTTGAACTTAAAATCTCATTTCTTGAACAACAACAAATGCATCGGTGCTCTTTCTACCCACCTTTACTTCTGTGTGTGTAAATTGTGATCTTCAGTGTATTATATTTTTAGTTAGTAATGTGCTTTAGTTTGTAACTTGCATGTATTGCTCAACATTTTTATTGAAAATATTATTGTCAAGTAACATTCTCAACAAACCTCTGTGGTTTTCTGAATGTTATTTTTTGTAATTACAATGTTATGTACTCTTATTATAAATAAATAAATAAATAAATAAATATAAAGGGTATTAATTTTTGTTACAAGCTTATCTTTCGTAAATAACTTACAAGTGAAACTAAGCTTAGTGTAATAGTACAATGGCTTTATCCTCTACATTGTATTCACTCTGTTTGCGGCATGTGCATACTTCGTAACGTGCTAGTATAGGGTTTCCCATACACAATGTACTATGTATTTGAATAATACAGTATCACAGTTCGTGTCACAATAAAGCTCTCAACTACGAACAAAACAAGTTTTACTCGATATTTGAAACTTTTCTTTGTAAACGACTTACGTAGCGAAAACAAGTATAGAGTACCTTAATATTGTGTCACGGGTCCACTTCGAGTCACAGTCGAATAAAAATATTTATCTATTATATTGTTGGTTTTTGGGTCCAGTAATATACATATATGTTCAGCCCTTTAGTCAAGGGCTTTTAGACTATGGCTAAAGTACCTCTTGCGTGTCATATAAGGTGACATGGAAAAAGGAATATGGGTTCGTGGGTGACCAGGCTGGGGCTCACATCACCCAGGATAGCGAAACCTGGGAGGACGGCAACACGGAGTGGTCCAAGGTTGCAGTAACATAGCGAGCATTAGTCTTCCTTGAGGAGTGCTAATGCTCAGGGCAAAGGGGCACCCGTGCGTTTGCAAATAACGATAAGACATCACCGTGGTCGATATCATTCAGGTGGACTTCAGTTTATCACTCGTTTCATTGTATTTTTTTTATTAGTGTGATGAAAGTGTAAAATTTTAATAAAAAATAAATAATAATTTATATAAACATAATTTGTAAAAAAAAATCATCATCAATATCACAGCCCATAATTAATCAACCTCTCCCATACACTGTCGCAAAGTACGATCCTGACTTACCTAAGTTCATCGACTACCGCATACTTGACCAGGTAGTCACTCCATCCAATTGAGGATCGTCCAATCGTCACTTTGATGGCTTCAAGTATACCTCGATACCAAAGGGGACAACCCTGAGGACTGAATTATGCAACTCTCTATTAGTAACTAGACCTACGGATCTGAACACAAGCAGAATCACTGCAACGTTGTGCTCTTATTTCATGTCAATATTCTGCGAGGGCGATGTTCTTTTACGAGCAGACTTATTTATTCTGCAGCTAGTTTCTAGCTTTTTTTAAAAAAAAATAATTGAGAGTAACAAACGAGCACACAGTTGACCTGATGGCAAGTAATACGGCCCATGACATCTACATTCATCCTTGACAAGGAATCATAATGCGGTAGCGTTATCACCCTTAAGGACTGAGATGGAATGCCTCGTCTCCAGTAATAAAGGCCTACGGATCCCTGCACCAAACGAAACACACCAGCATTATGCTGCTATAGCACGCCAGTATTCTGTGAGTTCGTGGTCCTATCCCGGTCAAACTAACCCATTCATTCTGCAGCTAGAAACAAACTACAGTGTAGCTCTACCACTACTAAGAGCTGCAGCATGACGCTTCCACTGTAGAAATTTAAAATACAATTTGCTTAACACATTTATCGTTATTATTAGAGATCTGGTCGATCTCTAATAATGATAAATATAGTAAACAAGATATATTTCTATGATAACAGTAAATTTTATAAAAATAAAAAAAAAAACATTGCAGTTAGCTTGAGTAGTATTTTACAAGGCTGAAATGCACCAGGTCAAGTTACCTTTTGTTAGAAACCGCAGCAAAAATTCTCTTTTAAAATGTCATCTAGCAAGCCGGTCATCGTAACCACAATATTAAATACTCTCGGTTACGACGACCCACTACTCATCTAGCACTCTATGACAAGTTAAAGGTTTTTATGTTAGAAATATTTATGCAGTGTTAAAGCGCTGTAAGCTTGTTTTCTCGAATGAGTCCACTCGACCGGGGAAGAATTACTCTAATAAAACTCTAACTCTGAAACTCCAACACTCTAACACTCTTAAAAAAGCACTGTAAAGATGCTGAGTTCCATTCCTTGTCAGTCCTCAGATGTGACAACGAATGCGTATTTCAAATCTTCGTTGAGAATAGATATGTGTTTATAAGTTGCAGTAATCTCTTATCATCTGATCGATCTCATTTGTAATACATATGTAGTTTCATAACGAAAACCGTATGTAAGCGTCAACTTGTTAATAATCATTATTTTACAAAACTAGTAATAACTCGGGGCTACTTATAAAGCACAAGATAAAGAATCAACATTCTGATACGAAGTCACGCCTGAGAACTATAACGGACTGTTTCGATGCCTGTTCTTTGGTTTCTTTCATTGACCTCATGACATGTACGTACTAAATGAAAGCGTGGTTTTTATAATGTTTAGGGTTACAAAGATCTCCCGATGGTTACTAATTTAGGGTTACAAAGATCACAATTCCCCCGATGGTAACTTATTTAGGGTTACAAAGATCACAATTCTCCGATGGTAACTTATTTAGGGTTACAAAGATCACAATTCTCCCGATGGTAACTTATTTAGGGTTACAAAGATCACAATTCTCCCGATGGTAACTTATTTAGGGTTACAAAGATCACAATTCTCCCGATGGTAACTTATTCCTGTCACTCATGACTCACATTCATACTCGCCAAGAAATATAACGCATATGCGTTGTCACTTATGAAGGTTAATATGAAATAGCCTCGGCACCAGTAATAAGGTCTTCGGTTTCTTTCTTTGGAATTAATATCTTAAACTAGTATTCCGGAATACGTTGTAATTGTGTCCTATATATAGTTCTACAACTATTTTATTGCCAAGGGTCTCTACTACGGTCTTTTACAGTGCAGTTTGTTTGTAGCTGCAGAATGAATGCATCAGCTTGAATGGGGTAGTACCATGCCCTCACAGAATACTAGCTTAAAATAGCAACATGATGCTGCTGTGTTTCGTCTTGTAAGGGTAAGAATCCGGAGATCTTTACTACTGGTGACGAGGCATTCCATCTCAGTCCTCAAGAGTGACAATGCATCTGCATTATGATCACGGGACGCAAGAATCCCTCACCATCAGGTGAACTGTGTGCTTGTCAGTTACTGTAATAAAAAAAACCCTCCTTTCCTGATCAAACAATACGAATGGCCCACAACTGTTTGTAATGGTGTTTGAGTAAGATGAATCTAATAGGTTTATTAAATATCAACTATTATTATGTCTTATTTATATATATATATATATATATATATATATATATATATATATATATATATATATATATATATATATATATATATATATAAATATATATATATATATATAATATAATATTGAATCACAGACTATTTTTCAATATTTGTAACACAGTTCCCAAGATACAAGATGGCGCAATGCTGAGATAGCAAATAAAGTAAATTTTATTTATTTATTTATGACTTATTATTTTTAGATCTAATAGTATAATACGATTATTATAAAATAAAATCCAATGGCGTACCACAAACCCAATAATCTAGAGCTAAGTAACGTAAAAAGCTCCTTCATGTTGCGGATCACAAGAGAGTAATTGCTGGAAAATTAATAAATTTTCTACTAGCCTGCGGCTAGGAAGCTATTTTGCTTCGCTTATATGTCATTGGCATACCAGTAGTGGTTCGGGAATAAGGTTTTTAATTGGTTTTACTATAATAATATAAAATATTGATCCAACGTTTGGACGGACCGTTTTGAATTTGAACATCATTTTAGAATTTACTCGACCAGTGGACACTAATTTCTCGTTGGGTATGCACACCAAATCGATCTCAACTACAATCGTGGCACGGAAGCATTTACAGTAATTATATCTGATTTCCTTGACTAACTGTTCAAAACACAGCGGTGCATAAAAACACTGGTATCTCATGGAAAAGTGTAATTTTTCATATATGCCGACATATTTCATATTAAAAATTGTATTAAAGATTGATTATTATTGCCTTACCTGTATACGTTTTGTAAGAGAGAGCGTGTGTGCTTGAATGTGCGCACATGCTTGTGTATGTAGTCATTAGAAAAATAAAATAAAAAGAGAACAGAAACAAATAATCAATATTTTTAATCAATAAAATTTATAACTATAAAAATATATAGAGTTAATACAGAACACATTTATAGATGATACAAAGAAAATAATTCCTGAAAATAGGGACATTGCACATCTTATGCGATTATTACTATACCTAGAATATATTTTTATACATGTAAAAGCCACTAATTATAGAAAGCTCCTATGAATGCGGGTCAGATTGAACGCAAAATAATTGCGTCACATAACATCCACATAAAATAGAATATCAGCATAATAAAGCGTGGCTCATTTGTTGAATGATGGAAACAGATTACATTTATAATTGGTGTAGTCACGATGCGGATATTTTAAAACTGCAACATCGGTATACAAATCCACTAAAAGCTCTCGTCGAATTTCATTGTGAAAAAGCAAGATAACGCTACTGTGTATGTAATGGCGGGTTTAAGGAACCGGAGACCCCATTACTGTTAATTAAACATTCCATCTCAGTCCACAGGGGTGACAGTGTATTCATTCCTCATTCGTGACTTACCATGACCATGGATGATGACTGTATACTCGTTTGTCGTCTTTACTTTCATAAAAAAAATATGTTAACAAAATATATTTTGAAACGTCTAAGGACTGATAATTAATGCATTATACTTCTTATTGATGAGATAAAATATGTATCACAGGTCACAACTATTTGTACCATCAAGTTGATGCCCATTTACGTTTTTACACAAAATGTACACAGTTTACGGAGATTGTTTCTTAAAAAAATCCCCTTTGAATACTCGGAATCTAAAGAAAAGATTACAATAAGCTTTCTTGTTTAAAAAACAAAAACTTTTTCTTTTTCAATCCTATAAAGAACACGACTCCGATGCTTCATCTGAGGTTCTTAATTAAAACCCCGATAAAACAATGAGGACGACGGTACAAAAAGGCAGATCTTGCATTTAAATAAACATGCTACGTTATACTCGAATGAAGCATTCTTCTCTTTACCTTACTTTGGGGCTAATCTAATTGATTAAGTACTGATAAAAAGCTGGTCAAAGAAACACAAATATAATTTTAAACATTTTCAACGTAACGGTGGAAAATAAGAATATAGTTCATCTGTGAATAAGTGATCCCTGCATATATTGACACCAACGTTCGTGTTAAAATATAGGAAGCGGCAAGATGCAAATACATTGTCACTTATTACGAATGAAATATTTGGTTACAAACAAAATACTGCAAATCAATAGTATTTTGTGAAGGCTCAGTTCTTGGCCAAGTTGGCCCACACGTGCTAGTGATAATTTTAAGCCACAACTTGGGTCTCAGTTGAAAAGGTTCAAAGAGCTCTGGATTCCCAAAAACTGCTAAACACAGTATTGGTGATTTTGTGAAAGCATGGTCTTTAACACGTCATGGTAACATATTCAGGCTTCAGCAAAATCTCAGCTGTAAGTTCAGCTCTACCATATCGTACCGCCTTATCGTAATTTAATAGAATAAGTTTCTTTAGCGATGAAAAGATTAATAATAAAACCTTATTACCGAAGCTTTTAACGTCCATTTTCTTCCATTAGTCTAGTAATTTAAATTCTTGAAGAATGCCACTCAATACATAAATTTAATTAAAGTTCTATAGTTTTGGCAGCGTGCTTTAGTAAGACTATTTAATAAATAAAAATATTCCAACTGAGTTACAATATATTAAATCTTTTTAATTGTATTAATGGTGACAAACGAGCACACAGTTCACCTGATGGTAAGTCATGCCTGCGGCCCATGATACCCACATTCAGCCTCGATAAGGAAACAACAAAGATGCGTCATAAACCCTAAGGACTAAGATCGATTACCTTCTCTCTGTAACGGTATCCATTACTTTACGATGATATTCTCTGAGGGCGTGGTCCTTTTATAGCCAAACCAGCTCATACATGCTGTAGCTATAAACAACCTACAGCGTGGCTCTTATATAATTCATTTTAATAAATTTAACTTGGTAGAGTCTTCAGTCAGAACCAATAGGTCGGCTCGACCGGGTTATGAGGACGCTTTTCATAATATAATTATTCTACTGTTTCTTCTGGTGGAGGAAATAAATCAGTAAATTTATTTATTGACGATGCATTCCGTCTTAATATAAAGATTTACATAAAGAATTAATACATATAATTATAAAGAATTATTACACATATACAGTGGTGGTCATATAATTAGAAACACTTCTTATGTATAAGGAAAGTATAACTTCAACGTACAAATGTCCGTAAAAAATATACACATTCAATAATTAATAATCATGCAATAATATAGCCACTCAAATAAAAAACTCATTATATACATAAAATATAAAACATATCTTACCTTTAATTAACAAAATGAGTCTTACACGTGTAGAAGTTTATTTTCTGTTACTGGCCACTTGGACGCCTAATTAGAAACATTTTTAAAAATCATCCATTGCTCGTGCTTTTTTTGAAATTGGCGAATTACATTTCTTTCTTGGCTTTTTCTATTATTTTAGCGGCAAATCAAAATTTAATCTGAATTTTATTTTGTTCAAAATGGGCAAAAATAAAAGTTGTGACGCGTCAACTTGGCAAGTAATTGTTAATTTACATATAGATCATAAGTGGGCTTACAGAACAATAACTGAGCATTTAAATTGTTCTGTTAAGAAGGTTTTTAATGCAATTGATCATTATAAACCACATGGAACTGTTGAAAATGTTCTTAGAAAGGTTCGGCCAAGAGAAACCTCTCCCAGAGAAGATACGCTAATCGTTCGAGTTGCTAAAAAAGACCCAAGTAAAGGCTCCAGCCAGATTAAAAATTAAGTTTTTTCGCCTGATGATCCGAGAAACATCTCGTTAAGACTGATACGCCGAAGATTAGTGGAAAATAAATTGTTTGGAAGAATCTCGAAAGGTGCCGCTTCTTACCAAGCAACACCGAGAGAAGCGATTATTATTCGCTTTTAACTACCACAAATACAATTCAATAAATATTAATTTAAAGTCATGGCTCCATGACCTCTTCACGTCAAAATATTACGTCAAACATTTTTACTAATGATACAATGATAGTATAAATACAAATATTATTTTGCTGTCACCAACGCGTGCTATAAGTTGTCACCCGTCAGTTTTACAGATTACATCTGTACAAAACAATAACGTATTCCGAATTTATTTTCTGCCAGAAAAGATATGTAATGATCATTTTTGTATACTTAGTTTATGTGTTATAGATAATTGTTTTTTTTTTAGAATAGTAGCAATGTTATTAACATCACAAATATTCCGGTTAACCACTCGAAGCTGAAAATGGTTATGCTAGGAGACGGTTCACGACAACAGTCGAATGGTGGATTCGAACCTACCACCTTAAGTTTCTCAGACCCAACCCTAAATCATTTTCATACTAATCAGTTTCATACTAATTTTGTTATACACTTTTGTTCGATAGCCTAGAGATTTGATATTTATCGATAGATATATATGTGTGTTTTTCTGTGAGTCTATTTTAAGTTTTACGTTTAAAAAATCAGTTAGTATAATTTTTAAAAACTAATAAAAATATCGAAATATACATATCGCGATATATATATCGAAAGGTAATTGACATCGATGCCATGTGCAAAATCTCAGACTATTCAGACATCCAGAAGTGGTTGAAATTAATTACAAAATTCCATTACATACATGCATACATATATGCACACATATATACATACTTGCATACATAAATACATATAGATGTCGGTGAGCTATTAACGTTAAAATAACAGATCTTGTAGATTGTTTTATAAAAACCCCCTTGGAATGCTCGGACTAAAGAAAATGCTACAATAACATTCGAGTTAACCTTTTCTCTCCAATTTATGGCAATAATCTAACCGTGACATGAATAGGCTTTAAATGTGGGTAGGGCTTTAAATTATTCTATTTCCTGAAAGTTTATTTATTTATTTATTATCTTGTTTTTTTGTCAATATAGACACACACAATAAGCCGCGTGAAACTGACATTATAGTAACAATAAACGAACAATAATAATGATTCTTTATTATATATCTGGACCTGGCACACAAGGTGACTGACATGTCGGGTGTAATGCCGACCGAAATTATTCCTATAGTCGTATCTGCGAACGGGCTAATCCCAACCAGCCTCTCGAATCACCTGAGGCGGTTGGGACTCCGGGACGGACAGCTCCGGGCTCAAATGCAGAAGGCGGTGCTCCTTGACACCACTCGTATAGTCCGCAAGTTTCTTTCCCTTTCGCCCTACCCTCGACCGTTTAGTCTACCCTGTCGAGGGATTCCTGTTTGGTTGGTCTTTATAGTTTTTTATTGATACTTCATATTTGATATCATAGTCCTGATTCCAATACTAGGATAGCCTTTGTATCAACTTTCATCTTTACTAATATATATATATATATATATATATATATAAATATTATTATCGTAATTTATATCGTGTGTGTATGTTATAATTGCTTTTTTTTTTATGAGGAGGTATTTAATCAATATTATTTAATTTAATAATGTCCTATTATCCTATACTAGAACAGTATCCTGAGCATTTGATGTCAACTGGCTATACCAAGAAATATATTTCTGTGGTTGAAATCAAACCAACGGACATCATCGATGTTATCATACCGATATCTAAATGACACTACCAAATTGGTAACGACGAGTCGAAACCCTCTGTTTCCGTTGCTGTTACTTTTTATATAAAATTCGACTACAAAACTTGATGAGATATTTACATATACCTCTGAGGATGTAATTCATCACGGTTCACGGTTTTCCGATACAAAGTATACTTGTTTTCTTTTTCTTTCTAATTATTCATTGCTATTATACGCTTTGTATCCGCAATATTTACTTTTGTAATATAACTTCGGGACTTGAGTCTTGTTCAAAGTAATACACAGAACTCTTGTTGGATTAATTTCATTGCTCTACTTTCAGGGTATAATGAACTTACTTTAAATAAAATGTTGTGAAACTGTGTGCACGAAGTGCTGAATTCGAAACCCATCCATAATGAATGTGTATTTGGTCCACAAAAAGTTGTGGCTTATTTACTTTGATTGTGTAACGTTTTAACCACCTCGACACTTCTTGCCTAGTTACCAGATTATGTGTAATGAATTCTACACCCAGACGAGGTCGATATTGGGGCAAGGCAAAAAACAAAACGTTCTGCGAACATCACATACTCGTATCTAACATTTTATTTATTCTATTTTGTCGAATTGAAGTATTACAATTGTTTATATTTATTTTTAAAGTTTAAGAATGAATAAGCCATTGTATTTCTTAATCGTATATGGCCTAAGTTTTCATAGTATCAAGTTTGATATAGTATCAGGACAGTAGTTATAATATTAAACTTTGTAAGACCAAACATTTAAAAATGGGAATTAGTAATACCCAAGTTAAAGTCTTTGTATATATTGGAATTTTCCTTCTCCATCGAGTCAAGCCGATCCTTTCATTCCGTTGCAAGAAACAATCTATAGCATGTACCTATCTAAGTTCTACCAATTGTTACTAACCTAATAATAATCTAATCTATACAAAATAAAATTGTGTTATGAACAATATCAATACAAGGTATCCCCGGTACGTCTATAATGTAATGTGTGTAAAATCTAACCATCAAAAAAGTCAATGAAGTAATTTGAGTACAGTTTACAGTTACAATTTTCAAACCTTGAGGAAGGTAACGATGTAGCAAAAATTACACGATCAATAATAGAAGCAGAGTTGTTTTGATATATGTATGTGTATTAAGTCAAAACTAAATTCCACCCTGACCGAAGCGGGATCGGTTTACTAAAATAAATTCAATATACACACTACGTGTTAGTTACGTAATTGTTTCCGGTAAATACCCTAGTTTGTCAATAGTCGTAACCGCTACATTATTATTGAATATACAACAAGCTGCTGTTCAAAGGTGCGAGTCCTCCATTCTTACCTTTCATGTACAAGGGACCCTTAAGCGGGTTTCAATAACAGCAATTCAGACGTATTAATTATTATTCCGACAAATTATTTCAATTGAAATTTTAGAGCATAATAGTTTCTTTATATATGTGAAAGAGAAGTTCTAAAGTGGGAGGCACCCGATGATTAATGCAGTGTCGCACTATTACGCACTTGATGGAGCTACGACTTATATACAGATTTCCAGGAAGTTGACGAACGCAGGTCATTCAGAAGCGCTTTGTGACAATCGTGACACCTGTTTTTTTTTAGGGCTGCAACTGTTCAGTAACGTGACTCTCGTCAGCAGCTTAACCGCTCGTCTATATTTTCTTAAGCAGTTTTGACAGAGACGGAGAATCGTTGCCTACGCCGTAGCTCATACGCCTCTCGGATCTGAATAACCAGAATCCTGGTCCACAGTGAAATTACGCGGCTCAGTCCTGCTTAGGTATTACCTGAAACATATGTCAGGTACATACATTAGTCGATATACACGTTTCCCCTCAGATGGAGCCAGGCTCCAAAGCTCGGTAAAAGCGCACTTACAGTGCGTTGTTACTTAGAGCCGCAAGCTTTACCTCTTATTTATTTATTTATAAACTTTTGTACAACTAACATATGCACAAAGGTGAACTTAATGCGTAAGGCATTATCTACCAGTCAACCTTGGGAGAGTTCAGAGAAATCAAGGTCGACTCGACCGAGGAATAATAATAAAGTAAAAAAGAAACAGTACATCTATTATACAATTATATATACATATCATTATATATTATCTTTGGAATTTATAATACTAAATAAAATAATAGATATTTATATATATTTACATAAACTATAAAACCAAAATATATACATATTTTAAATACAAACATATCTAAAAATAAATATATACATAATTATTTTCGATGTACTGAATCTGCTGACGACTACTTCCAACAAATGCTTTCGAATTTTGCGTTTATACTCTAAGCGACTTAATTCTTAATTCTCATCGATACTCCTGTTGCTCTTTAGTATAGAGATGACTGCGTGAACCTAACCCCTCGTTCTCCCTGGGATATGCGGTGTATATGGTGGAAAGTGATCTAAGATAGCGACCGCATTGATGGATTTCGTATTTTCCTAATTGAAACTACCCTTTCAAATACTACATCTACAGTCAACTTGTTGTCTAGCCTACCGCGTATTAAAACTACGCTACTATAAAAAAACCATTAAATACTCAAATTAAGCATTTAAAGTGCTTTAATTACAGGAAGCAAAACGTTTTCTGTATTATAATGAAATTATTTCCACTCTCCAAGGAAGGGGTAATCAATTAAATCATTATAATTTAATTTCGGGCTCTTTGTGATGAACGATAAAATATAGGAATTAACTTTATGTCGTATAACAGTTATGATAATATGAAGTAGAAATGCTGTCTCTTTTATTATACTTAACGGTAACTGTGTTACAGATTATTACTGTTTGGTAAGATTATATAATTATGTATCATCTTTATGTTAATTAGATAGTTTATTGTAGTAGATATAACTTATTTTTCAGAATCCTCTCACCAATAAATAAAAATAATAATATATAACCTGAATAAATTAATATAACTAATAAATAACCTAACGGTGTAGGGTACGGTCGGCGAAACTTAACGTCGTTGTTTCGAATCAGCCATTTAAGCTTTTGCAAGAAGATGGTTTATATATTCCTATATAATTTATTTGTGTATACATATTTAATTTTCCTTAATAAATAAATATAGATATGTCATATTTCCAGGGCGGTAAAAGAAACTTATTAAAATATTAACATTACGAAGACGTGCAATCATCCAATCCATGCTTGGGCCGTGCCGTGTTCTATCCCGTAACGTGATCGGATAATATGTATGAGTACTATAAAGCACTTTCAGTGATGTTCTTTTGGACAATATCGATCATGGTGATATTTTATTGCTGGAATCAAAGATATGGCTTATTTATGACTTAGTGTATTGTATCACAGACTAGATTTTCCAGTCTGGAAATGTGTTGTATATATTCCCATTTCCTGACACTGAAATTGAAGCTGCCTACGATCTTATTGATAAGCATTAGATTGGAGTAGAAAAAGGGACATCGAGTGAGTGCTTCTGAGTTTTCGCGAATGATTACGTCGATATATTTTTTTTTTAAAAAAAGTAATGCTATCAGTATATAGTAATATTACTAAAATTCCAATTAACCACTACAACTAAGCTGATAATGCTTGGGCTAGGAGATGGTTCACAATAATACTCGAATGACGGGTTCGAACCTCCGACCGTAAGTTTCGCAGACCGCACCCTAAACCACTTTTTGACACTTTAATATATTTTGTGAAGTTGATGTCATGTCACTCACTCGTTCACCCTTCACCAAATTGTGATATAGCAATATGGAATGCGTCTTCATCGGAAATAAGGTCACCGATGTGTTTCTTTCGTCAGAAGTAATACGACAATTCTATCATTTTACACCTGTATTTCGAAAACTGTTACACCGACGCTTGATGAGCCGACCCGTAGAAGTTGGCTATTTCTAATATTACTTTCAATGTTTTTTTAGATTTTTACGTAAAAAAATATAACTCTCCAACGTTTAGTCCCAATGTACGCTGATAGACCCACCTGTTAAGTTTTAAATCACAATCAGTTACAATTGCAACAATTAAACAAAAACAAATATTAAATTCTATAGAAACACCTAAAACGTATCTTTGTGAATTGAAGCAATTACGATATATGTAAGCATCTAAATTCACCGACATAGGCTAAAATATTCCAATTTTTTCTGTAAAGGCACAAGGGACACGTACTAGTGTAGCGACGTCTTTTGTTATGTACGTCGCAAATTGCTCACGATTATATTTCAGACAGCTTGCAAAATGTTATGGTGATATTAATAGTACAAAGGTAAAAAAAATAATGTAAAAATATACGACGACGCAACTGCATTAGTAGTTAATTATAATAGGTTATTAACACTTGTCTGTAGTTGTGAATTCTAAATATATGCTCCTAAAAACTTTTTAGGGAGGAGGCTTATGCCCACCCCGGAGATGTATATATATATATATATGTATATATATTTATATATATATACAAGCTGTTACTTTCATTTTGAATTGTACAAAGACCGACCAAATGGAATTATTATTACAACTTACTAACTTAGGTGCAGTTTTCCCTGCAAATAGTAAAGGGATGGTTCCCATCTGTCTCGTTTGAAACACTGTGCGATTAGGTTAAATTTCTACTGACCCATTTCATCACGAGGGGTAATTAGAAATGAGAGAGAGAGATTAAAGGTGAAGTATTAATTTAAAATATATTCAAGATTGTAAATGTCCACACTGTTACAAATACTATTGTCAATCCGCCAGTCAAAGGCGAGGACTAGAGCATATCTTGCCTTGATGAGTCCATCACAGATTGTCATAAAGCACGGTCCTTAGCCTCACATCCATTTACACTGCACAATATTGTATATGTATTCATCCCATCTGAGCAAACCCCGTGTGTTTGATGCATCTGACCCTTTCTCCGATTTTAATGTACATGAATCACATCGCATTAGAGAAAGAGACTACGAGCAAGTGTTTCCGTATTTGAGCGAATGCTTACGCATTACGCCGAACAATGTACGGTAGTAGTAGTAAGTGTAATAACCAGAAGATATCGCCGTGGTCGAAATCAACTAAGAGGACATCATTACTCTATCTAGATGGGGTAACCTGCGAGGCCCTTCATTGTCGTTGTCTGTTGTATCTGAAAATCAAATATCTTTATTTAATATATACATATTAGAGATACTTTTCAATTGTCAAAATTTTACGAACTAGTTTAGATTGAACATCACAACATAAATGGAACTGACCATGAAGTTGTACTGAACACAGTGGATACGCATTAAATTTACGCTTGAATATTGTTTGTGAATTAGATGGCAACACATACAGAAATTATTGAGAAATTTCTTTCTATGCATAGCATTGCTAATTTACTTACTTATCTCTCTGAACGCTCATGATGATGATCACGATGATTTCGTCTACGGTGATATCTTCAGATTATAACCATACGCATAATCACAGGCATTAACTCGTCGTCCCTTTCTTTAATTCGATGTAATGCGTGTGCAATAATACCGAGGGAAGGTTCAGATACAGTTGCAAAGATATTGGACATGCTCGTTCAGAAATAGCCAAACTCCAAAACCAACAAATCGTGATACACAAAGATTCTTCCTCAGTTTAAAATCGAAACTAGTACCCTTAACGCAGCAACAATCTAACAACTACGCGGCTACAAATACTCGTATTATATCGATACATACCTTCCAATAACCGCATTGGTAAATACATTACTCACCAGTCGCAGTAGTAAAGTACCTGATGAATAACCACAACATATAATGATGATATTAATTTATCCCTAATGGGAAAGGCAAAGGACTTTTTTAATTCTTACCGTTAATATAAAAGGATAAATATTTTATGTTTACAACTGACTGACCCTACAGACGTTTTCCTGTTCAAAATTCAATAAATATTTTTGTGATCGGTTTGTAAATTTGTGAATATTACCAATCTGGGGTAATGGTTTTGAATTCATCTAAATTTCCATAGAAAAACGTTCTTGGCAACTTTTTCAAATTTTCAATGAAAACCTAATTCAACATCAACATTAAAAAAAATCCAAATCAGTCCAGCACTCCTCAAGAGTGATACACTTACCTACGAAAAGAAATTTATTTTTACAAGTCGCCTGTGGTCGACCGTATTTCATTAAATTTTTAAGTTCAAATGTTTTTGAGGTTTTCAAAAACTGCAAAGAAAGCCACATTTAAAGGACTAAATTTAGCCACATATTAGTCTCCTTTTGCCATTTATTTTCCGTCCCTTTTACATCAGAAATGTTTATATTGAGCCATTTTAAAACGTTACATACAGAAATGTTGAATTCAAATTTGTAGATGTCATACACAAATGCTTAAATCAAACTTTGAGACCACCTTGAAATTATACTCTCGCACCTCGTATTACTTTCAATTCGCAGCTCACCGTTCACTATTAAGATGATAATTTAATTTTATTAAATATATACTTATTACAAATGAATAAATATTTTATTCATGGTTCTATAAGCGAAGGAATCGCGGTAAATTAACATATAACGATAAATATAATTATTTCTTCTCTTATCGGTAAGTTTCCTACTGTTTAACCCTTTGCATTGTATCTCACCAACGAAAGTACAAGAAACAATATATGTAATACTACATGTATATCTATCAACTGAATATCGAGCTCCTAATTTCTTCGTTCTTTCCTTTTCAATACGTACATCAAATTATTTGAATAATTTGCCTGCGGCAGTCTTTAAATTTATAGGGTTATACAATGATGTGAAAGTCGTCAAGAGAAGAGTGAAGGAGTATTTTCTGAGATGAAGTTCAGATTTATGATGAAGTCCTACTGGTTGGTTTCGATCACGGGGGTGTATTTTGGTTATTGCCGAATGACATCAACTGCGCAGAATATTTTATAGTGCCGTAAAAATTTGTGCAAACACAGAGGCACAACCGTTGTCGTCCTCTTCCCTATTCCGAACTAATGCCTGTACAATAAAATTGGAGGAAGGTTCAGTTGCAGTTTCAGGGACACTAGACATGCATATAACCCACCCTAATCTGAAAATCACCAATTTGTGATGCACAATTATTGAAAATACATATAACGCATCCTGTTTTGAAAATCGCCAATTTGTGATGTACAAATATTGAACATACATACAACGCACCCTGATTTGAAAATCGACAATTTGTGATGCACGAATATTGAATATACATACAACGCACACTGATTTGGAAATTGCCAGTTTATGATGCACAAATATTGAACATACATACAACGCACCCTGATTTGAAAATCGACAATTTGTGATGCACGAATATTGAATATACATACAACGCACACTGATTTGGAAATTGCCAATTTGTGATGCAAAATTATTGAAAATACATATAACGCATCCTGTTTTGAAAATCGACAATTTGTGATGCACGAATATTGAATATACATACAACGCACACTGATTTGGAAATTGCGAATTTATGATGCACAAATATTGAACGTACACACAACGCACCCTGATTTGAAAATTGCGAATTTATGATGCACATATATTGACGCTACATACAACGCACCCTGATTTGAAAATCGCCAATTTGTGATGCACTAATATTGAACGTACACACAACGCACCGTGATTTGAAAACCACCAATTTGTTCTTCGGTAGGGCATCAAACTCGCGACGCAGCAGCCATGTATCACAAGACGCGGTTGTCGAGTAGAAGTTTACTTGGTAGCGGACCGTAATCCTTAGCAAAACTGAAATATAATTGAATGTCGAAATGAACCGAGTTATTATTGAATGTCACAGGCAGATGACTGAAGGAACGACTTCTGAATGAATTTCGCATACACGTCATTTCATTGTCATTGTTGATTTTATTCAATGTGGATGCTTAAATAGTTGTCAATAAAAGGCATTTTTACTTTCTGGAGTTATCAGTGATGATAATGTCCTTCTATTCTTGATCGCATTGACAACATCTGGCTATAAATGAATATATACAAATGTATAAAGACACTGGAGTTCAACTACTTTACAATTATACTTTATACTTTAGTGTTTATACTACTTTATAATTAAAGTGATACGTAACATATTGTAATTTAGTGTCTTGATTTTCCGAAAAAGAAGCGACAATTTTCTTGTCGGTGCTCCCGACTTTTCTTAACCTCACGTCGCCAAGTGCTCAAAAGGAATGCCTCATTTTGCGGAATAGACTTTACTTTCCAGTCCAAACTACTGTACTACACATCCATGTTTCGTCATCTGTCACCATATTATAGATAGCCTATGCCTGACCACCATTACACTTTTTATCATTTTCGGCAACACTTTACATGCATTCATTTCTGATCTTCCGTTAAATTATAAGATAACTATCGAGTGCAAAGCTAATACAGTGCGAATTTTCTGACAAGTAGTTTACTTGAATTGAACCTAGTACCCACGTTGCAATAGTCAGGTGCTCTAAGCACTAATCGGCGGCCAATATAGTTAGTAATATATCGATAGCTGCCAGTGCGTTAATGCATTTAACTGTTGATTTCTGGGTTCGATTCTTAGTCGAGGGTAATGCTCCTCTTTATGCTATCATATCACAAAAATAAAAAAAACAAACAAATATATATACAAACTAACCTATACATAATAGTATATAATAGTAAATTAATAACCATAAAAAATTTAACTTGAAATAATGAAAAATATGGTTATGTAATGTTACTGCAAAGTACTTATTTAGGTCATATTTTTCGATAGAAAGTCGCGTAAACAACTTCAATTCAATTCATTACACAAATGGGCCACAAAGGCATACTAATACGGATAGCTACTGTCGGATTTTGATTCGCAAATGGTAAAAATGTAGCAGCATTGTATGCATTATATATATATATATATATATATATATATTACCGTATGTTAAAGTTTTTATTATCTTTTATTAATCAGTGTCAGAAAGCTTGCTCTTAATTAAAAACGGTATGCGAAGAACAAGCTGAGTTCGATACACGGTGTTAAGTAAGATCGTTAATTACCGTTTTAGTCTCTGATTCGGTTGAATTCTAGTCGAAGTCAACCTGCTTACAGCATAGACGCAAGGTTGTAGGCTTTCGGTGTCTTACAGGATACATTTTGGAGAGGGTCTGCACCCTCAAGTCACGCAACATTATTCTGCCACTCTGGCTACTCTTCGCATTGGGATGAATTGGTATACTTCGTTGTTTTTAATAGAATCTTTTTAATAGATCTTTCTGGATGAATTGACTACAAAATTAACAGTACATGTTTACGAATACAGATTACACATGATGATAATGATTCAGTCACTGAACGAAAAATTACAGTTATGCTGCTATTTAACTATGGTATTCTGTGTGGGCACGGTCCTGGTCAAGCCAACCCATTCTTCCCTCCCAACCTCACCTTTGAAGCGGGAGCCACGCTCCGAAAATTTATAGATTGTTTCCTAAATTGTAACTGTTGTGATCCATTCATGTTGAGAAACCGCAGACCCTATTCGGGATATAGTTATTATTACAAAAAGGGATTCTACCTAATTCTTAATTTAATGTTCTAAATCGTCTATATCTTATCTAGTTGGTGAAGTAGATATTAATAGCTTAAGATCAAGTAAACTGTTTGTCCGTTTATTACATAAAAAGGTTAAAATATAGAAAATGTCACGCGATAAAACCATTCTTTAGAATGTTATTAGTGCACTTGTATGTGTGCTGGCCGAATTCGATTACGTCACCAATTAAATTATTATTTTCAATTTGAATTCTTATTTACCACGTGCTGGTTGTAAAGGAAAACATGGAGACCTTAATGTCATAGAAAGAAATTATATATTCCCTATTTCGAAGACATGAGAGGTGTAGAGTCCGCTAATCCGCAGTGGAGCTGCTCGGTAGACTACGCTCTAACGCGAGACTCTTAGAGACTCTTAGAGAGTAGATATATGGCCAACACTTTGATTAAATTACTAGCATATAGGGTGTTGTTAAACTTTTACGGACTGTTAGCTAAATTCTGAAATGTATAAATAAATGTAGAGCCAAAAATGGTATTAATTTTTAATAACTATAGCCCTATAGATAGGATGATGCCTAGGTTCTTCGCTTCAACCCCTAATCATTCGTTTAAAGTAAAACAATTTACCTTTTATTTCTGATCTGCGACATTGAAGCTTCGTTCGAAGTTCGTAATTAAAAACTCGATAGAACAATGAGAATACCGGATTAAATTAATGTCTGTATGCAGTACATAAATCAATAGCGAACACCTTGGATGGAGGACATGATTGTGTCTACTTTTTTTTATTAAAACGCAATGCAAAGATTGAATGAGTTTTTTTATAATGTTATAGGGCTGGGGAGGGGGGGGGGGACGAAAGAACATATAGTCCAGATGATGGTAAGTGATTGTTGCGGCCTATGAAAGTTCCAAATTCCTAACAACAATAAACATTCAAGACGCATGTTGTTATCCCTGAGGACTGAGATAGAATGATTCGTTACCTGTAATTAGGTCCCTTGATTCCTTCAGATACCAGTTTGAAATAACACCATAACCCTAACGCGTTTCGTATACAAAGTGTTACAGTAACAGGTATACGTACCAGTTACAGGTAGCGAGCAATACCTCAAGTCCCCAGGTGTGACTATGCATGTCCATCTAAGATCTTTGCTAAAGGTTAGTGTTGGTATTTAAGCGCTAGAGTCATTAGGTGAACTGTGTGCTCAATTGGAACTTTTAGTTTATTTATCAAAAAATATAAAGTGCATACCATTTTATGCTAACAGCGATAAGAGGACAAGACAATTTAAGCTTTTTTAAAATAAATACCTTTGATCTCTACATAAATAAAATTATGTTCGTATTAGCTTCCAGTATAATTTTTGCGTTGCCACCTTGCGCCATCAGAATAATGCTAAAGAAATTGACTATATAACTGCAAAGCGCGGCAAAACTTTCAGCAAGTCGATGTCGTCGTGTCAGTTTTATTCAGCAAAGTTGCCTTCTCAGAGAAAACTCAGATACGTGTTATGAAGCGAAAGATTCTACCGACAACTCATTTAGCGATCGTAGCGCTCGAAGTCACTCAGTGGCTTTTTATTCAAGAGCCGACGTTGTTTTATTATTTAAAGGAGAGCAAATGAACAACTGGGTCATACTGTATTTAAATGAATATTTAGTTTTAAAAATAAATAACAGTTTACGCGGTTTATATAATTTCAAGTGATGATCTTGTTTGTTTATGAGAAGCTATCCAAACGTATTTATTAACAGCTTTATATATAGCAAGTGAATTTAATGAATATTCAAGTATGGATATTTTCGCGAGAATTTCTGTAGTACTTCACGTATATATATATATATATATTATGTATATATATATATATATATACATATATAATATATCTCATCTCAGACTCAAGTACTTCATGTACATATGTCTTGAATCTTTATTGAGGATCTCTGTTGAGGTTTGTTTTTCATTTGGTAGAGCTGTGCTGGAGCTTTTAATTGAGAGTGCTCTATTGGCTTAAAAGAGTGAGGTCCATGAACAACATTCACAGTATAACAACGTAAATAATAGATTATTGAAGTATTTTCGTCTACTGTAACAAAACACCGGATGAATGTGAGTTTCTATGCATATAAATAAATAAATAACAATACAATGTTGAATAATTATAAATATTTAAGCCCACTGCCACTATATCCTAAGCCACTTGCAACCACCAATTTCCACTCCATTTGGGGTCGATCGTTTTATATTGCAATGGCCAATACGAGGTCGCCACCCGAATACCAGTTGACTATTACTTTTGATAATTTTCCTTCTGTTAAGCGTCGATGAAGTTACTAAAGGCAGGTTGCACTTAAACACGCAATACCAATACGTGTAGAAGAGTCAAATAATCTAAAACTCATTTACTAATACCATACCATCTGCGCTTTTTTACGATTTTACTTGATTATCTTCTACACTTTCAGAACACATCTTGAAATGAGATGTGAGTAATGCCGTCATATAAAGTTTATTGACATCACGTTCAAGTTATTTTTTACTTTGTATCAATATCTTCGGATATTGTTATGAGCCACTTTAATAATCAATTTATATTTATATCACTTAAGAAATATTTTTCGTTATTATTCCTGTATCAATACGAATTTACTCAATAATTGTTAGATAATATATGGCTAAAGTGCTAGCCGAAACACTTATACGCCGCCAAAAATGTTCTATCACTGAAAAAGTTATTGGATTCTACTATTTGTTTTATTGGCCTTTATATATATATATATATATATATATATATATATATATATATATATATATATATATATATATATATGTGTATTCCCTTTATTATCTTAATAACACCTTTTAACATAGTATATGTAATACATAAAAGCCTGTGCATGTTATTAAAAAAGACCCATTTCATTTGTTTTATTACAGTCCGTTGAAGTTTCTACAAAAAAGCCTTTGTATAAACGACAAAAGTCTTTCAGCAACAGGTTCAAAAGAATGGGACAGCAATAAACTTTTTATTAGGTTTATTGTTGAAGCATTCCGTGATAATAAAACACAATGTTTCAGTTTTTTTTATTAGTAATTACCATAGTTAATATAGCAAAAAAAAACAATCTCAATATATAAGAAGACGAATCAATGTATACTCATGTTTGTTATCACCGCTAATAGCTTGGATGGGATCCCTCGTTATCAGAAAATTTTTGATCTTCCTTACGAACTAGCTTTGACTTTTTTTTTAAATATTGGGGTTGCATATAAGCTCACCGTTCGTCTGACTATAAGTGCTGACTGTGACTCATTCATCCTCAGCAAAGTTACAGGATACGTATACCTTGTGGTTAACTAAAGTTTTGTTACCTGTGATTTAATCCCCGAATCCCTACGATATAAAAGACAGCAGCTGTAAATTCATGCTGGTATTCTGTGAGAATATCATTCTACCCCGGTCGAGGGATACTTACATTAAGCACTTAGTTTAAAATCGCCTGATAGATGCTAGCAACAATAAAAATTATTGAAAAAATTACTTTATCAAATTTTATGGAATTTAAATTGAACAAAAAAATATTTCACTGATTGGCAAAATGTTTACATAAAACTATATTTAAAAATAATCATTCTGTTAAGATATTTTAACGGCACTAGGGGAGCAAACCAGTTCGCCGTTTTATGTAACATTAAGTTACGTTTGCGACACCGTGAAACCCTTCATAAACATCAGTATTAGATAGCCTTACCTATCGCAGATACGTCGTCTAAGCACTAACCTACAGAATGGCGGTTAAACGGTGAATTTAGTAGCAATCGAAATTATACGTAATATCCTATTAAATACGACACATATTGGTACAACTAAATAAAATATATCGTATTGAGCCTCACAAATTATTTTTTTCTCAATACGATTTTCAGTTGTTACTATATTAGTCGCTTCGACGTCACCTTGACGAACTGCACTGTATCTTACCCCAAGACAGTGTTATCTCCATACTAGTATTAAGTACTATATAAAACTTTAAGTCATATCTAGTGATGTTTATACGTAAAAACTTTGCATATTCTATTATTTATTCTTCCTAATTATATTTTGTAATATGAGCCGAGGTAGCTCAGCGTGTAAGTGCTCGCTTTTATTTACTTTGAACACACTACGTGAGTTAACCCAGTTTGATCCTCGGTGCCAGCATCAACGAAAATGTTAATTTTAATTTTGAGTGAAACGTTGTGGGTGAACCATGCATGTCTAAGACAGCGGGTCTCAACCTTTTTAACTCAGCGAAGCACTAACATGCCGTGACAGGGTGGTTGAGAACCGCTAGTGTAAAAAATAAATATTTCCATGACGTCCGTCAAGAAGTATGAAGTCCACGAATTCGCAAAGTGGTAAATAATGCTCCAATACAGGGGGAAGAGACTTATTGCCCATTAGTGGGATTTACATATAATATAAGCTATCCTTCTGTATATCGTTATGTAAGTAGAACTGCAAACTTTACGACTTATTTCGCTTTCTTCGTCAGCCATTGCGGGCGTAGAACCCCTGGGCATCGATAAACCCTCCTTATTGTGTTTAATGAAACAAAAGGATGAGTTGATTAGACGGGAAAATTCTAACGAGCCGTTATTAAGATTGTAGCCATTATATAAAAGAGATAAACATAAAAATATTTATACATTTCGATCTTATTTAGGTTGAATAATATTGAGAAGTTTGATGAACCGATGGGAATGAAACGTGCTTCAATGACGGGCCATCACGCGCAGTTGTGGACCTACCTCTAGATAGAGCGACCACGTATGCAAGTTTGCCTGAAGTCTATGGATGCAGGTGTTTCAGGATCGTGTTTTGTAACAATCTATGGGGAAGGCCTATGTACAACAATGGACTACGAATAGGTTTTGATGACGATATTGATATTGTAAAATCGCCTATAAAAGATCATCGACAAAAATAAATTAGCAATCTCATCAATTCTTCTTTTCATGTTATTTTATATATACGTAAATACGTAAACATATTTTTGATATATGTATTCATATAAATCTGTGTGTCGAATTCGAGATAACGCAATACTCAGAAGTGCGATTTACCTACATAACAGATAGATTCACAGAATTGCGGCAATTTCATAACTAAATCATTTTAAGAACTAAATCCTATATAAATATAACATTCGTATATCAATGTACGATTTATTTTATATTTGAAACTCCTAATGTAGTATTGTAAGAATGCGAAAGAGGCTTTTCCTTTAATTAAAAAGTAGCTGTATAGTGAATTTTAATGCGATTGTAAGTTGTTGATAATCGTATATTGGGAAGTACCGAAGAATTTTCCCCAAAAATGCCAATAACATTTGATAAATAAAATTCTAAAATAGCATATTTAGCCGTTTATATGAACAGTGTGTGTACATAACTAATTTCATATTAAAGTCTTAAGTTGATCTTCTTCACCCTGAAAACACGTAAATAAGAAACACGTTTTTACAACATATGATTGGCAACGTAGAAGGGAAAAGGTGTAGGAAAAATCTCATTTAAGAAATAAATCAGACTGGACCGATATGATCTACTTAGAAATTCTGTTTCAGGCATGAGACAAAGCTTCTTTGAGTTCTTGACTTCAAAGAGTCTTCAAAGTTCCTGAGTGTGGAGTTTTACACAATTATAGAACAAGAATTTTTTTGCAGACCGTACCCCAAACTATTTTTCTATTGACACTTTATATACAATATTATAAATTAATTAATAGTCAATCCAATATTGATACTTGTTGGTTTTTTGCCACTATTTATCAATAAATATTTATGTTTTGATCGATACAATTCAGCAGTTTTTCTAAATAGGATTTTTGTCGAGACAAAAAGAATAAAAGCCAGGCAAATTAAATTACGCACTGGATGGGGTAACAAATTTAAAATAAAATTTTCTTTACGTGTCACTGGCAGGCGACGTTGAGTGGACTTAGGAGAGGTCACGCGTCGTCCATCCTTTTCATTATAATACATATATATTCGTTCAAAACACGTACTTATGGATTAAAATTATTTAACGATGGTTTTATATAATCATGTGCTATTTTTAGTTATAATAATATATAAAAAGGGAGCAGGTGTTTTTTTTTATTACATTGAGAGTAACAAACGAGCACACAGTTCACCTGATGGCAAGTGATTCCTTCGCCCCATGTCATCTACATTCATCATTGACAAGGAATCATAATGCAGATGCGTGTTATACTTGAGGACTGAGATGGAATGTCTCGTTACCAGTTAGAAAGGTCTCCGGATCCCTACACTCACCAGACGAAACTACTTCTGCAGCTAGAAACAATTGTGTGATAAGTTGTGATAATGATAATAACTGATGATTAATTGTATCCACTTCAAATATTTTGGATTTGTACTTGATCATCTCTCATCTATGTTATATTTATCCAAATGGGATATATTCATATATATAATGTTTCTGTATATATAAATATATATTCTGTTAATCTTAAGATCAATGTGAATTTGATATTCAACTATTGTCGTGAACTTTCCTACCTATCATTAAAGCGTAATGTGTGTGGTTAACATATATATCAGTTAGCGACGTAGTGACATTTTTATTTATTTTATTTATTTAAACTTTATTGGTCACACCTTACAAAAAGTGATACAAAGGGCGTACTTAATGCCTTGATACATTCTCTACCAGTCAACCCGTGGCGTGGAAAGACACTAGTAGGTGTAATGCGTACATTGCAAAAAGAAAGAATAAAACCACATAAAACTTAAATTAAAAAATTATATACCAATGCATGGTATGTTACTTTTATATATATATATATATATATATATATATATATATATATATAATGTTTCTGTATATATAAATATATATTCTGTTAATCTTAAGATCAATGTGAATTTGATATTCAACTATTGTCGTGAACATTCCTACCTATCATTAAAGCGTAATGTGAGTGGTTAACATATATGTCAGTTAGTGACGTAGTGACATTTTTATTTATTTTATTTATTTAAACTTTATTGGTCACACCTTACAAAAAGTGATACAAAAGGAGTACTTAATGCATTAATACATTCTCTACCAGTCAACCCGTGCCGTGGAAAGACACTAGTAGGTGTAGTGCGTACATTGTAAAAAAGAAAGAATAAAACCACATAAAACTTAAATTAAAAAAAAATTATATACCAATGCATGGTATGTTACTTTTATATATATATATATATATATATATATATATATAATGTTTCTATATATATAAATATATATTCTGTTAATCTTAAGATCAATGTGAATTTGATATTCAACTATTGTCGTGAACTTTCCTACCTATCATTAAAGCGTAATGTGTGTGGTTAACATATATATCAGTTAGCGACGTAGTGACATTTTTATTTATTTTATTTATTTAAACTTTATTGGTCACACCTTACAAAAAGTGATACAAAGGGCGTACTTAATGCCTTGATACATTCTCTACCAGTCAACCCGTGGCGTGGAAAGACACTAGTAGGTGTAATGCGTACATTGCAAAAAAGAAGAAAAAAATAACATACCAATGTATGGTATGTTACTTTTTATATATATATACATATCAATAAAAAAAATGAACATAACAAACAATGACAAGTTTAATTTTGTAAAAAAATACAACTTAGAGATAGCTCTAATAAGTTCCAATATTTTTTATTACTATTTTGTTAGATAAGTTAGTTAACCAAGTTGTAGATGCATTGCATGGGAAACTTTTTCCTTTTACTTATGTACTACCATAAGATTAACTTAAAAAAAGCAAGATATATTAAGCAAATTTAACTATAAATATAATAAAATTGTAAACAGACATTCTGTCTGTTTTTCTGAACGGCTGAACAGTATTGAATGTGTTGTTGATATTATTACTGGCTGCGGCATAATTTGGTCGGCTTTACTGGAGAAGGGCCACGCCGTCCCAGTAACCAGCGTAAAGTAGCAGCATAAGGTTGCTGCGTTTGTTAAGTGTGAGTGCCTCGGTGTTTGCGTGAATTTTTACGCCACTATAAGATATTCTGCGTAGTCGATGTTAACCGGTAATAACCGGTCGTAATCGGCCAGAAAAATATCTTATCGGCTAATAATCAAAAAAAATTAAATTAAATATCAGCTAATAATTTCCAGATAACAACTAGGAGATTTGTCG
This sequence comes from Teinopalpus imperialis, assembly GCA_029286865.1. NCBI lineage: Eukaryota > Metazoa > Arthropoda > Insecta > Lepidoptera > Papilionidae > Teinopalpus > Teinopalpus imperialis. Next base: position 777,948 of record JAGSMU010000059.1, read on the forward strand.
CCGTGTTCGAAATAGATCAGGGGAATATTTTCATAAATTCAAGGTCCTTTTAAATTACCCAATTTCCAAACTAATTTGCGATTTCATTTCTTCGTAATTCGTATCTATTTGATGTACAATAAAATGGATCAGACAGACATACAGAATTGCTTACCTATAAAATATTTTTAAGAAAGATAATTTATCTGTTTTTGTATCAATATATATTTATTTATATGTCCGTATCTATTTACTTGCGTAGTTAGTCTCAAGTAGCAATACCACTCAAATCTATCTCATTTTTATTTCATTCTGAGAACACATACACTATCGCTTTACATTTTTTAACTGATTTTGGATACGTCATTGAAGTGTACACACGTAGCCATTCAGTGTCCTCATCAGGGATCGACAACAATATATATATATATATATATATATATATATATATATATTTTATATACTCTTTTCAAATATATTGAAGATACAAATAGTAAACTGTATTACCTTGTTTTCAGACTAAATGGCGATAAATTTTGTATGGATAATAAAATCAGGAAAGCGTAATTGCGTGTTGTGGCATAATTATTGGTCTTAATTATGCAAAATTTGGCCGTCCAAAGCGTATTCACATAATTGTCTATACATATAACAAGAGCCGCGGTAGTTCAGTGGTTAAGGGCTCGTTTTATGGTATGGAAGTAAATCGAGTTTCATATCAAAACAGTTAATTGCAATTGTGTGTTAGTACTGATTTACCACGTGTTTCATGATGAGGGATGCATGTGTAAGAAATAAACAAAAATATATATATACTATTTCGAAGACATATAAAGCCCACGAAATGCGCGGAAGCGCTGCTTGGTGGACTATGCTCAACACCCTCTAAAGAGGAGGCTGTTGAGAATGGAGGAGATATATATATATATATATATATCAATATATATATATATATATATATATATATATATATATATATATATATATATATATATATATATATATATATATATATATTTATCAATCTAGCACCTGCCCGCGACTTCGTCTGCGTGGACTTCAGAATTGGGCCTAGAGAGAGAAATGAAAAATGTGTGAAACGACATTGCTTGATTTATTTTTTTCCGCCAGTAGTCGTCGAGTCGAGCTGTTTATTAATGTAAAGTACCACGCCCTTAGAGAATTTCAGCGCGAAATAGCAAAATTGTAAAATTATATTTCTAGAATATATTATTATTATTTATAGAATAGGTGACAAACGAACAAGCATATCACCGCATAATAAATGCACAGAGATGCAACATTTCTTCGCAAAACCAGTGAATCAAGCCGATCGGAAAGTACTTGGTCAACAACAATTCGAGCCTCTAACGGCTGTTGAATGCGGTCAAATGGAGGAGCTGGTACTGGGGTGCTCCAGCCCAGAGATGAATTAAGTCAGTATTCTATGTGAGATGAAACATGCGCTTTGTAAAGTTGCACACAGTGGGCCGACAAGAAATACTGTCTCGCTCTATTGCTAAATAAGCATGCCAAGTTTTTTAGAGGCCAATTTGGGCTTATCCTCCCAGTGACCACGGAGCTGAACTTCGCTCAATATATTAACGCCAAGGATTCCGATACAAGGAGAAATTGCAAAAACCATATGGTTTTGCAATTTCATCGTGAATTGTTTTTGAGACTTGAGGTAGATATCATTGGTCAGCACTTACGTCCTTATAAATTCTATGAAATTGTAGTCATTTACTGGATTAGCTATTTACCACACTTGGTTCTTAGGAAGAGAGTTTTACTAGCATATAAATAATTTTATTGTTACTTATAAAATTTTCGACTCTTCCTTCTGAGAATGAGGGTCTTTGATTGCATTAATGATTCCGATATTATTCATAGTACGGCTTTGGTTTTTTTTTCAAATCAATAATAAATTGCGTTTTATGAAATTGGATCTAATTATTTCTAAATACTTATGGAGCGATCGTGTATTCTAATCTATGCAAGTCCAGGTATATCTTGTGATTGTTACTAATAAGTAACCAGGTTATATTGTAGTCCCATAAATACTTATCCAACAAAGGCAGTCATGGGTCGCCTTTCCTAGCTTGATGTATAGTATATGCAACTAACCCATGTTGTCAATATAGTTGATAAAGTGCAGGTCCTTTGTCTGAATTTCAAACGAAGTTTAGTCAAAATAGAAATTAGTCAATACATTGCTACGACCTGCCTCCGCGATTGGTTTTTTAGAACGCTAGTATCAGTAGATATACCATTATGTTTAGGAATTGTTGCTTATAAAGTTTAAAGTGTTACCAACGTTTTCTATAAACTGTCATCTCAATGTTAAAATTGAACAATTTAATTTTCTCGGTCTCCTTTCCACCATAAATCATTTAGACACACGGCGGGTTTTGTTCTGTCGCATTCGGGCGAAGCGTTTACTTTGTCGTTTCGTCGACAGTAAAGGACTGCAATTACTTACCTACGTCAGTGCTACAGTTGTAAAGCAATGCTGCAGTTTCTAGCTGCAGAATGAATGGGTTAGCTCGACCGGGTTAGGACTACGCCCTCACAGAATACCCAAGCAGCATAATGCTACTGTGAGTATAGGGATCCGGAGAATTTTACAACTGGTGACGAGGCATTCAATTTCAGCCATCAGCGGTGATAATAATGCATATTATGATTACTTGACAATGATGAATGTAGATGACATGGGCCGCAGGAATCACTTGCCATCAGGTGAACTCTATGCTCGTTCGTTACTCTCAATGAAATAAAATAGAGAAGTACTACATCTGGGTATCCTATAATGTACTCATACGGAAATCTGCGAAAGAAAACTGAATCGGCATTTATGGACTATTGTGTTTTAACACCTGCGACTTTATCGCCACGTAGCGATTATAATTTCTGTTATTAGATATTATTCAGGGTTAACAAACGAGCACACAGTTCAACTTGATGGGGATAATTATGTCCCATAATATCCGCATTCATTCTCGATAGGTAATTAAAATGCAGATGCGTTTTTAGCTCTCAAGACTCAGATCGAATGCCTCGTCACCATTATTTAAGGGATCCCTGCACTCATGACATCACCTAACTGACTTATCCTACTAATACAAACGACATCGTGTACAATCACATATAATTATAAAGAATTCTGGTAATAACGCTAGAAGCTAGGTCTGGACTACATGGAGGATGAGTCAAAATATCGGACAAGGGACCCGTGAACTGAAATTTACCATTATTTTTTGAAAATACTTTCCTTGCTTGGTAAGAAATTTCTTTTTTTAATAGTATATTCATTAGGGCGCCATGCTCGATTTTTTTCATATTTCACACTTTCTATCCGATTGAGTTGCTTGGTCGATGATAGCTTAAGACTAATGACACAATTATATAAAAATTTTCATAGTATATAAATTGAGAAAAAAAAATTAAGTAACTTGCTATAGTTTTCGTATTAAAAAACAACTTACGTTCATTGTTTGATTTAAAATAAATTTATTTTTCGTACCTATCAAAAAATATATTTGTTTCAATCTATACAATTCAATGCCTGTGTTTTCTTAGAAAACAAAATATATTTTAATACGAATGTTATTTCATCCCGCTCAAATGTCTTTTCAGGTATAATACCTGCAGATTCTTTTTCGTTTGCCATTGTGACAACGATAATGTTCACCATCAAGCTTGCGTATCAGGTCAAGTTACCTTTTGTACAAAATTGTACCGTAATTTGTCCGAGACTACGGATTTTGACGTACAATTTATAACAATACTTTACCATTAATTCTATTATTAAATTTTTTATATTATTTTTATATTTTTTTTATTATTGTTTTGATAGTCTAAGGTAATAAGTCTTCTTTTGGACATTTGATGATTAAGAAAAAGCATAGGTATATAGACATAATGATCATTACAATTAATTCTAGGCCGCAAAAATCACTCATAATCAGGTGAATTGTGTGCGAGGTCAGGCATTATCATTATTTTTCCCCTTGGTTCTATGGGTTGATAGTTTTTAATTTTTAACCTTTAAGAGGAACGTGTGAATCTACATATCATAGGTCACGGTGCCCGTTTGTCACCCATATTATCAAAAATTCAAACATGGCATAAATAATAGTAAAAACATATTTTAACATAAAACAATGATCCAGAACCTTTACGTATCGAATTCCATCAGAGAGTTCGTAAAAGTAATACGAAGGTTAATTCAACTTAATTCATCGCGACTTTATCACAGGCACTTCGTGAAAACTTCTATTTTCTGGTACATTAATCGAGTCAATCCTGAATTTCTGTTCTCGTAACCTTTTTCTGCTATCACTGTACGCAAGCCGGTATTGGGGATATGAAATACGCCCTTGTTTCCGGCTTGAAAGAGAATCCGTGATTAACTTTCTATCCGGGAGCTACCGACACAATATAATATATTATCTTGCGATGGCGTATTCGTGAATTTATTTGGCATTTATTTTCGAGGTGTTCTTCGTGTATTTGACTTTTATGTATGATGAAGCTGAAACTAAATCTATATTCAGGGATTATTTCAGTTTTAACACATTTTTAGTGTCAATAAAGATTTTAAGCGTAAAAATTCAGTTGCAGCGTGTGACACGGAAGGGTCATATATATATATATATATATATATATATATATATATATAAACGTCATGATCACTATCTTTATACATATTTATCAATCTAAATTACCTTCTATCTTTATCGTAATTTACGGACTTATGTCACAAATAGATGTTAGTTTTAATCCTTAAGTAGATAAATTCCGACGAATAATTAATTTAAAGCCATCTCCAGTGGTAGAGATACTCTTTTTTACTTCAAACATCTCCATAACTTTTTATTTCTTTTTTTATTCTAATTTAAATTATGTTCGCGAGTTGACGGTAACCTTACTAGTGGCAAGGAATTGCGCTTCGTCCTCAAGGGTGACGGCGCATCTGTATTATAATTCCTTGGCAAGGATGAATGTAGATGTCATGGGCCGCAGGAATCACTTACCATCAGGTGAACTGTATGCTCGTTTGTTACTTTCAATGTAATAAAAAAAAATGGAATAATATATCTATTTATGTCTTACTAACTTATTCTATTTAATTATATTCTATTGACATCATCTTTAGTCTGCCATAAGGAACGGTTTTTAGCCACTTGAATATATTGCTGTGTCAGAAACCTGAGCCAGTCGTCATACAATTCAAGTCCATAATGAACGTTTATTCCCCAACGGATATCCGTTCGAGGATTTAAAGTTACTGATAGTTTTAGCGATGTCGGTTTAATCCATTATACTTCGTGCTTATATTTTTAATAATTACCCGGTTACCAAAAGCATTTAAATGTTAGAGCAATGTTCCAGTTTGTTGCTAAATATAGCATTGATGGTTCGACTTGACCGGGGTAGGGCCACGATCTCACAGTACAATAGCAATAACGCTGTTTTGTTTCGTCTGATGAGTGTAGCGATCCAGTGGCTCTTATTGCTGGTGAAAGAGCATACCATTTTAGTCCACAAGGGAGACAAAGCATCTGCATTATGTTTCCTCAGGCCACAGGTATCACTTAATCATTCGTAAACTGTGACACCTTGAATACATAGCAAAAATAAGCTATCGTGAAATTGTTTTCAAGTACACCATCGCATGGTTAAAGTAAAAAATGTCATAAAAACAACTAAGCACTTGAAAAAACGGCAACCCTTAGCTTTTAGTGCTAGTTTTGCGGTAGGCAAACACACAGTTACCTTTCCTTTGGCAATAATTTAAGTTAGCTATGATAACTTTTCACGGCTAAAATGAAATCCAACGGCCACGCCAATTAGTGGTTTTCTCACGGGTGTTTCACTTCGTTACTCGTATTTTATAGTATTAAACAGCGAGAAATTTAATTGAAGATAGATTTTATTGGAAATAATTTAATTGAATATAATTAGTATAAAAGACCCGATATTTCTTAGCTTCACCTATTAATTGAAGGTGACGATTAGGAGAAACAAAATGGCAACCATTATAATGAATTTATAGCAGTAATGAAAACTCAGCTGAACTTTGGCCTCTACTGTCATGAAGCGATGCAATATATCGGTAGTCATCTTTTCTATTATTTTTATTAGCATAAACGTAATACACAACATTTAAGCATATTATGTACGTGCATACAAATACGCAAAAAAAAAAATGTGGTAGAGCCATGTGGCAGCTTGTATCTAAATACAACATAATTTGGTCAGTTCGACCGGGAAATAGTACCAGCGTGAAATAGCAGTATAACGCTGTTGTGTTTCATAACATGGTGGTAGGGATACGGGGACTCGATTATAGGCGATGAGGCGATAATCCTCAGAGGTATCAACGCATTTCCATTTTGAAACTTCGTGGAGGAAGAATGTAGATGTCCATGTGCTGTAGTTATCACTTATCATGTGGTGAACAGTTAAGCCTAATATAAAAAAAATAAGATAGTAGAAAAAATGAACTAAGTACTAAACTATCAAGAACGAGTATGTTATTGGTTGGCTTAGTAATTTTACTATTTTGAATGTATGAAGTGTGCGTTAGACAGGTTTGGTGTGGTTTTGAAATTTTTTCTGTTTGCTATATGTTTATGTTAGGTATACAATACCCAGATGAATATTATACATGAAATGAATTACTAAGTTTCATACTTGTATTATGAGGACTCCGAACAGTCATAAAAGTCTTTCGTAGTTCATAAAATTCAGCATCAACGTAAGAATAGTATACAGTCGACTTTCTCATGGCCAGGGTCCCAGGTCAGCCAGACCCATATAAGTACGATGCCCTGAGCCTCCGTCCCCGTAAACCAGTCGAGCCGTACAACCCAAAACCCAGAGGTTATTTTCCTTAGGAGATAAAATTGCTTATCTAGTATCAAATAACAATATATCATATGTTATTATATAAATAATTAAATCTATTATCTTACTGGTGCCCCTCTTGTTTTCTTCCAGCCAGATTCTTCAATTTCATTAGTGTATTGTGAGGTGTGTGTACAAATGTAATGTGAACAGCAAAATATAGTGCCACAATTTTCTTGCTTTAAGAGTACTCCGTTCTCCTTCATTTGTATATATTATATAACTTTGAAAGGTTCAAATAGTAAATTCGCGCGCGCGTAAATCTTACATTGAAATCAAAATTACAACATAGGCAGGTTATGCCTTACGAGTATAATTATATCAGTTTAAAACAAGAGTTTTATACTCATAAGTAACGACTCTCTAAAATAGGTTTAAATACTTTGTGCTACCAGCATACAGTGCTACGTTTAAGTTATAATAAACTCGTACTACATTTGCATGTGCGCAAAATTGACTACTGAATACATTGCGAAAATTAATGCTGTAAGCGTCTACGAGTTACCCAATATAGGAGTAAAGTATAAGTGACAAACTTTGAGCGAGATGGCTTGACCTTCCGAGTTTAAAAGAAAAGTAATACGATAGTATGCACGTAGCTAGGAATCATGTATGCCATTATATTTTTATTCTAATCGTGTTGGTTTGACTGCTGTAAGTGATGGTAAGTGTTGAAACTGGTGAATACACTTGCATGATAGAAGCTTTGTCACTCTAGCCTCAAGGGTTTTGTTCCACAACTTGGCGGTGCGTAAGAAAACAGAGGAATCAAAATATTTGATATGAATGCGCCATATAAGGATGGAACTTTTCTATACGCCTAGTTGTCGAGTAATATAATGTCGGTTGTTGTTGATTTATAAGTCAATGGATGTTGACGGCTCAGTACCGTGCAATCTGTTCAGAAAGCCTAATGTTGATTCATTTAGATAATAATAATTATGTAACAGTACTATTCGAAAGAGTGATTGAAGTCTGGGTGCAATGTCTCCGAAGAAGATATCGGGATCACAGCGAAGCGGAGAAATGGAAAACTGACCCCACCATCATGTGCTGGGAAAAGAGAGAGATAAAGAGAAAGAGAGAAGAGAACTAAGTTATAGTCGATCAATAATAATATATAATATTGTTGACAGTTTTCAGTTGTAACCAGACATCTGTAACCGTAAATTGTAAATCATTTTATATATTTTTTTTCCACACCAACACCTACATTAATGCATCGTCATTCCAATTTTGATAACATACATACCCTCAATAGCCGCAAAGCTTTCGCTCTTTGCAACGAGCCCACAGTTATAACTACTCGACCTGTTCCACCAGCGTTCAACTAATTTTAAGCTAGACGCAACTTAGTTTCCTAAAGTTAAAACACTAAGTTGTAAATGTAACACCATAACAAAAGTACCTTCGTTATAGATTTAAAGCTGGATAAATTTTAAATATTTTAATCTTAAGCAAAGTACATATTAGAACATAACTTGAATTCGAAGCGTCAATAGATTAGTGGTTTAGGGTATATGGGTAATGTGCGCAACTTCACGTAGATTGTAATAAAGTAACAGCCTATATATATAATGTTACTGCTCGTCTGTTTGTTTAATTAAGTGTATTGCTGTTGGCCCAGTGGCTTTTACGACTTTATCGAAAGTCTCGGGGAGGACATAAGATCCGCTGAGAATAGAAAATGATGCTGCTGGCACGAAGACTGCTACAATACCATTGCAGGTAAAAGAAGACACCAGAGGGTGATGAAAACGATCCGAGGGCTTAAGGAGCTTATCTCATCACGAACCCATCTCGAATAAGGTTGTTGAACATAAGCCTCCTCTCTAGAGTAAGATTTACTCACGATGTTTTTCTTCACTAACTGCTGAGATATACAGGTTTCTACAGTGTTTTTAATGCTAAGTACTTATAAATAAAATAAGGTACATATGTACTTAAAATTGCAATTTACAATGTTGCCGGCACCGTGGATCAAACACTAATTGCTCGCGCACCGTGAATCAAAATCGAGCACGTAGACTGAGCTACGACGACTTTTATTTCAGTCAATTTAATGAAGTCTCAACGTGTGTATGGAAGGGGAAAGTTTCGCAATAGGAACTATATAGGTAGCTCGTGATCGTTTTACGAATGGAGTGCATAGTTCATTTAACCAATAATTGCACATTACTATAGCAGAACAGAGCCATTAGAACAAGGTATCGTGATCGAACCGACTAATGTACCAGAAAATGGAATTTTCCATTGTGTGCTTGCGACAATATCAAGATGAATTGGCAAGAGTTATTTTCTTACATTAGCTAATCTCAAGAAAAAAATGGATATATGCTTTTGCGAATGTTTTTAAATGTAGAATAGAATATTTTTAATTAAATATAAACATATACGAGTAGTACTTCTTAAATGTCAATTTTTCAAACGCAAATTTTCGCGAGAAGTAATGACTTTTTTATTTGTATTTTGAGTGATATTGGTATGAACACACAGTTTACCTCATGGTAAAAGATTCCTATGGTCAAAGGCTCAGACATTCATCCTCGATAAGGAATCATAATACACAAGTGTTGCCAAACCTGAGAACTTCTTAGTCCTTGGTTTGGTCCATGGGCTATTCACTCACCATTAGATGAGCTGCTTGCTCGTTTCCAGTTTAATGTTATTCTATAAAAAAAGCCCTGTTTTTTAAAAACAACACATGTTACTATTGTTCACTATTTCGATTTCCGATTTTTTTTTTTATTAATATCATAAGTTTGCTTTTGATAAACTATGATAATTATTACATAATATTTAATTCAGATATTGATTCTTTCGTATTTAACAATAAATAAAAGAAAAGAGAGAAAGAAAAAACTATTTTCAATCAATGTAATTCTAAAAACAGTGAGATTATCATTTTATGGCCACCAATCATTTAAGGACGAGTTATCTCATTCTTTATTTACTTACTCGTATCTAATCTTATCAACAATTATTCTTCGCATGTTAGGCCTGACCCGAATATTGCTCCAAAGGGATGTCACTCTCTTATTTACTCTTGAAAAGTAGTAGCTACTGCCCATAATACCTAAATCATCTACAAAGATTCAAGATTCACATGTGTTGTGCGGACTGATGTTATTATTTTAAACAAATCAGTAGAAATTCAAGCAATTAATTATATTTGTTTTTCGTTTACAATTTGAAACACTGTCCGTGTAATTGTCATGCCAATACGGTAAATTTCTTCTGAAATCCAATAAGCTGTTGATAATTTCCACGAATAGGTAGAATTGTGAGCGTCCAGTACGTCATAAATAATTTAACCACATTTTTAATGGAATGTTACAAGTGCTACTAACATTCCAGTTAACCACTCCACCTAAGATTAAATACTACAAATATGGACGAGGAGATGATTCAAGTCAATACTCAAATGGCGAATTCGACGCTACGACCTTAACTTTCGCAGACCGTACACCAAACCATTAGGCTATTTATACAACGTTTACGTAATTAAATTTATATAAAAGACTAATGTTTTATTATAAAAAACAGTGAAAGCTTAAAGGTCTAGACCAAGTCCTACTAGAAAAAAACAACTTAAAAGTTCCTTATTGTGAAACGAGTTTTATAACATAGATATTTTACGAGAATGAGTGCGACAAACGAGCTAATAGTTAATCTGATTCTAAGTGATGACTAAAGCTTATAAACACTCATTCTTTACAAAGATTCGAGAAGATGGAATGTCTTGCTATGAGGAGCTGGATCTTCAGCTGTAATAAAATTCATGAATAACAATTGTTTCACTATGTGACAACAACCGAAGATATAAATTATAAATAACCATGTTAAGCTAAGACCAAGTCCTACTAGAAAAAACAACTTAAAAGTTCCTTATTACTAAAATGTTTGAATTTTGAGGGTTTCAAAGCGTGTTTGAGCTATAAAATATTATGATTTAGACATGAAGTAATAATTTTAAATTATATTTAGGTCAGCTTCGCTCTCTACTCGATCGAGTAATTTATTCGTACATTTCGTTTTGTATGAATATTATCGATTTTCTCGACATTTTATTTCGATCTGCGACACTATTAAACCTAGACGGTCTATTAATAAATAATAACGAATAACTTTAACAACATTTTTAATTCTGCAGACTAAACATTGCTTTTAAGAGTGGAGTAACTGTGAATTCAAAACATCAATGAAACCCTATTTGACGATTCTATCTGAAGACTTAGAAATGCCTGATGAACTGAGCATATTATCGTCACGTTAATTCATTGATTTAATTTAGTCAAATTTTCTGCTATAATCAGGTGCCAGAATATTGTATTGTATTAGTAACATGTTCTTCGTTCACGATAATAGCTATTTGAGGTAGAGCGCATTTGCAACGCATTTGCGACTCCTCTTGCGGATGTTCATGGGTAGCGGTGGTCACTTATCATCAGGTAGGCTGCATGCTCGCCGCCTATACTAGTTTTTAAAGGTCTGCAACGTACCTACAATTGCTCTGGTGTTTATGGGCGTTGGTGATCACTGTAGTCAGTATTCATAACTCCTGCACTTTATAGTTTACCTGACTGCCGATTTTTTCCCTGTTTCTTAGCAGATTTATCTACTGCAAATGTTGTAATCTTTAATAAGGAACACTATTTACTGTGTACCTTAATAATGTTCAAATTTTAAGCATAGTATGTCCTTTTGACGGTTCGGTTATTATATAAATAATACTCAGATATAAATGTTGATGATAAAATCGTTTAGTACTGTATTTGCTCAAACACCCGTCGCCTTATTAGATGTAAGAAACACGTGATTAAGTACAAGGATAGTTTGGATTCGGTGTCGGCGGTACTGGATTATCTACAAAGAGCCAAATACCACATATTTGTGTTGTACAAATATTCAACGGATCTGTAATCAGGCACTCTGATCACTAGAGCGCGCGAAGTCTAATCCTCGGTCGAATAAGGTTGCTTCCATACGGATGTGATATTTATGATTTATCGTATTTCTAACTTATTTTTTGGTGCAACATACACGTACGCATACGTACACATCACCTGATGACTGCAATAAGTAAAGACCTATATTTATCCTCGATAAAAATCTAAATGTACTTGTGTTGTCAGTCCCGAGGAATGATATAGATTGTCTCGTTTCCTGTGTATCGTGTTTATAATTTTAGAAACTACCCCCACACACACTTAACACATCAGCAATATACTGATATCTTGTGAGAGGGTCGTTTCCTTACCTGATAAAGCCTATTCATTCATGATGCAGCATAATGGATATTTAAACTTAACTTCATGGCCAACAAAATGGCTTTTCCACTACTTTTATTTTAAAAGAATATGCCACAAAAATTATAGCTGAAATTATAAATAAAAAGGAATTGTATACTAGACGAGATATTCTATATCGGGCTACCAGATGAGATCACCTTGTTTTTTATTAAGAATGAATATAGGTTGTCATGAGCATTTTAAACGTGTGCTTATTTGTCACCCCTATTTGCTACCTTTTGATATAAAATGTGTACATTATCTATTTTTTTTTTTTTTATAAGTGCTCGGAAAATCTATTATTACATTTACTTGAATATACTGGTTTTCAGATCAGTTTTCACAGTATATGAAAAAAATATCCTTAATATAACATCTCTGCGTTCCTACGATCTTATCGCACTTGAATGTGTGAGTCCCCTTATCTGATGTAACACGAGTGTCATTAAGTGTACAGGAATATTTATGTCACTGAAAACTTTTGCGCAAAAATGTTATGTGAAATTTTTAGTAGAATATACAAGACCCAAATGACTGGTAACAAGGTATTCCATCTCAGTCCTTAGATGTGACAACGCATATATCGCTCGAATTTACTGATACTATATTATTCCGTTAGAAGTAACAGATCGAGCCGTAACTGGTTCGGACCTCTCGGGCACCCACGAATCAGCTTACCCACGCGACCCGGGTAGCAGTCCAAATCCTGGCTCCCTCTCGGGCATCCTTGTGCTGGTTACCCTATAAGAAACGCGTCGGCTGTGCACCCTAAGCGCCCCGCCACTTTTATATCCGGTGTTTTTGTAAAACCTATTGAGCACAGCAATGGCATAAATAATCTGTAAAAAAAAATTATACTTGATGTAGATGTTTATGTACTTGTCACTTCTCGTATGTCAAAAATAGAGAGAGAGAGTGCAGCTCAGTACATATGACAGAAGTTAAACATTTTCTTGGAGAGCTAAGCCTCGATTTTTCAGTATATAATAAATGAGAATAAAATATAACAAGGAATAAACTGGTAGAGAGAGTGAGGAGAGGACGGAACGAGTCCAGCAAAGTATATGGCATTGCTCTCTCTTTCTCTCTCTGACCGCGTTCCTCTTTTTTCGTAAGAAACGTTTCATATTAAAGAAGGTTGACCTTGAAACTTTACTTTCGACGTAGCCAAAGAATTTTCATTTTAAAATTCTTATAGAGGCGACTGAGAAGATGATACTTAGTCATAGTAATTAGTCACATCATATCTATCAATGTATGATATACGCAGTGGACATTTTGTTAATATAAATCCGTGCTAACATATAAAAACTATGTGTACAGTACATATCAGTTTGGCACTGAATACTTCGAAACATGTTTTAAAGAAATTTTTCCACTTCCTTGAAAATAGAATTTGAAAACTGGTTTTCGTTGTTTGCGTAAAATTCAATTAAAATGCAGCTGGCCACGGCACGTGGCATTTTTCTTTTTTAATCGTTTAATGGATTTTTTTTATAACAGGCAGTTTGTATAGCATATAAATTTAAAAAGTCTACGCACCGCGATTATTAATTTAGATAACGTATTAAATATGGCATGAATTTAGGATTTTTTTTCAAAATAAACTTATTTTAGACGCGACATTTTTAAAATAATAACAAAGTCACATCTGCAGGCGATTTAGTAAAAAAAAGCCTTTTTTTAATTTTAGAAGGACAAATGAAGGCATAAATCATACATCCTTATTAGTGATGAGTGCGGTTATAATAATAATAATAATTATTATTATTGTTATATATTTGTTTCTTTATATGTTTATAGTTTTTTATTTATTTATTCTATTGGCCAACAAGGCGGAGATGAAAAAAAATCCCCAAAATAATAATAATAACACATTTATTTCAGACTTTTGTCCATAAATTGTTAGTAAATAGAGATGCTAACCTAATTGTTAGTATTTTTTTATAACGTTTACATTCATACTTAATAAATATTCAAGATGCATAGGAGTTGTCACCCTAGACGACTAAGATGAAACGCTTGCTTACCTGCAATTGGTTCGCCGGATCTCTACATTCACCATAGATGGTGCGGTACTCCTTAAAGACCTGGTCCTTACCGTATCCGAGTAGACGCTTTTATGTCGTAGTTATGAAATTCTTATATTTAGTATAAATAGTATATTTTAATACATCAAGACGGAATTCAAAGTTACATCCTCATCGTCTCGATGGTAAGCAATCCAACGAACAAACTTTATGCGAAATTTACTGCCACGCACAACTATTCTGTGGAATCAACTGTTACCAGCACTATTTTCGAACCGATACGACTTAGGGACCTTCAAGCAAAGAGCATACACCTTTCTTAAAGGCCAGCAGCGTATCTGCTACTCCTCTGTTGTTGCGAATGTATACATCGAATTACCGCAGACTTGCCGACACCTTGTGTAGCGTATATCTTGATAAGTGGTTTAGACGGGCAATGTATGTTTTACAAAGTTAATCTCAAGCTTAATTAGCAATGTCTATGTTCCGTTCCTGATAGGTTATATAAGAATAAAGTAAGGAACCGTACGCACAAACTGTTTGTATCTGGATCTATTTACTCCTACTTTTCTTTTTTAACAATGAAATTTTAAATTAATTTCCTAAATTTCAAAATTAATCCAAATTTTAACTTAGCGTAAGTTAAAACAATGCTCTTTTGAAATAAATATCTTCTGAACGTGAATTTCTATCTCACTTAAATATATCTATATCGCATGAATCTGAAAGACTCGTTTCATGCATTGAGCGTTATTTTTAGGACGTTTCCATGTCAAAGGCATAAACTCTTGGAGTAATTTATTGTAATAATTTTTCTTAATTGTAATTATTTCGCGTATGTTTGATAATACTCCTAATGAAAAATGTGCTGAATCAGCAAATGTCAACAATCGTATTTTTTTTTATGTATATTGTGACAATAACAGGGCCCATAACACATCATCCTCGATAAGGAATCTTAATGCAGATGCGTTGGTACTCCTGATTACTAAAATAGATTGCATCGACACCTAATAAGGGTCTCCGGATCCCCATAATCACCAGCCGTTATGCTGCTATTCAACGATGGTATTCTGCGATGAAGTGGTCAGTAAGAAAACTGCAGCGTGAACTGAAGATATATAATTTATTTTTATAAGACACAAGATAGTACACAAAAAGCTAAACTAGAAAGATATGTAGCTTAGTCTAGATCAAACCAGAATATTTAATATATAAAATAATTATAAACTATACGTACACCTTACTTAAAAACCAAAAAAAATATATATTTATTTTATTTTATTTATTTATTAAAATTTTGAAGTGATTTGAAGTAATTGAAGTTTCATCTCATCATTACCACCTGTCAATAGTTTACTGTTGAACATAGTACTACCCCATAGATTGCCACAAAGCCAGATCCTGAGTGACTTGCATCCAAACTTGCATTGTTCGTCGCTCCATCTAGTGGGGATCGTACTACACTGCGAATGCCAATCCGTGATCACACAAGAACTTGGCCAGATCTGCGATCTAAATAATATTTATTCCATTAAAATTATACATTTCTACAAAACTCAAGCAGTATATCTTCTATGAAACTAAGGTACACAAACCAGAACACAATTCGACTAGTGTTAAATGATGACTATGAGTCAACAAAACACAAACATTTATCATAAGATGCATCTGCAGGGACTGAGATAGAAGCTTTAGTAAAACTATGCAAATAAAAAATAATAATGATAGAATAACAGAAGACAGTATAGTACGCAATATTTTATAACATAATAGTGCAATAGGATTTGGTTTTTTTTCGGGCTGATGTACTCTGTTAACCCTATAGCTTTTACAGTTTTACCGGGTTGAAAGATGACCGAGAGCTTATGGCGCTCAGCCGAGACCTTTATTAGTTGGTAAGCAGCACAACGGTTCTCGAGAGGGAGCCTCGACTTGGACCGTTACCCTGTTGCGCGAGAACATCTGACCCAAAGGTACCCGAGAGGGCTGAAACTCCACGTAGGATTTGCGGTAGGTTTCAGTTGATATGGGATAATTATGACGCTCGTTATCAGAAAACATGACAACTACGATCTATAATTAGTTGTCACTAATTCCTTTAATCCTACATGATACGGCATGCAGCATGGGTTGCAGTCATCAATTACTAATGTAAGAATTGTGTGCACGTTTGCCACATGTAATATTATTAAAAAAAATGTCAAGTCAAAGAACGTTTCTTGACGGAAGCGCAATCAATGGCCACGAGCGAACTTAGTACGTGAACGTATTACAAAGATGAAAATGAATTATATTATAAAGAAGAAACTGAATTATATTTAAACCTACCAAGAGAAATTGCAATAAAACTCTCGCCTCAAGTAAAATTGTACGTTTCATATCTAGCTGAAATGGTTTTTGGGTTAGAAAGTCTTTATCTATATTAATAAAATTAAATGCTGTTTGTTGGTAAGAGCATCGCTTGAGAACGGCTGGATCGTATTGATTTTTTTTAAATGTTCGTAATAGTAAAACTATTAAAAGTTTTTTATAGAATAAATCGTGGGCAAATTGGCAAACTCGGGAAAAACGAACGAACAAGTTCTTTTTCGATGGGATTTTTGTATGATCTCAAAAATAATAACTCACTATTCAATGTTTGGATAATTTTCACAAGTACACATAACAAATTTAAATTGTACCCAAACTTATAGTTTTGAACAGTAAAACGTTTGTCGGGTCAGCTAGCATTCAAAAAATAATATATAACTTAGTATTTTACTTAAACATGATAAATGACTACAAATTTTAACAGCACTTACAATTAAGATGGAATACCTTATTAGCGGTAATTATTTATCCGGTTTCGTTCACTCATCATATCTGATATCATGTGAAAACGTTGAATAATTAAATACGTAGGTCGTATTTAAGTCTGAAATACTAATAAGTTCATGATAAATTTAGTATGATGATAAGAGACATACAAATCTTGTCGAGCAGTCAAACTAGAAGCAAAACTCAGAATTATATGAAATATAAATTGTACGGTCAGCAAAATTCCTACCTGGTCCTGATGGGTTCACCTGTTTCAAAACAATATAGTGTTATGTAATATCTGGGATGTTACATATGTAGAGTGACACCTAGATACAGTCCTGCAATTTTTAACTTCATGGGGACACCATTTTCATTCTCTGTCAACACAATTTTACTCAACAAAATATGTATATAATAATCACGGCCTTCCCGTCAAAGACTCTTACACTTAATTATATTTTTCAAAATGCTATCTACACAAACATTTTAACTTGTTACTAACCAGTGTCATAAATTATATTCAAAACATCTCTATTCAAAGCAATAAATTATATTTTAGACAAGTTTGTATTTGGCCTCATAATAATGAATTGGGCCATACAAACAATGAATGTAATTCAAAGTTTTATGGTGGGTACAGCGGTTACAGTATACAGTGTATTACAAACATCTGTTTCAACCGATATTTAACTTTTTTATATCGGTATTGTACATTCGCGACAAACCGTCCAAAGTTTCGCTTACCAAATAAATATACCTGAAAGGGGTTTTTAACTTATAACACGACATTTTAAACTCCCAATAAGATAACTATTTTTTTAAATATTGTGTCATTATTATTTTATATTTAAAGAATTGAAATAAACCTGTAAACTGTACTTTTCGTTATTATTATTTTTAATTCAGAAACGGTTATAAGTGAAGTCAAGCAGCCTTTTATAGCAGCTACACCTTTCCAAATGACATTGTAAATATATAGTTCTACAGTATGATTGCGTCCACCCCTGAGAATATGGTATATAGTCTTTTGTTACTTAAGGATTAACAAAAGTTCAAAACGGAAGAAGAAGATATAGAAATAGCCATGGTTAGAGAAGTTATTCTTTCATCTATTCACTAACCATCGCTATTTCTATATCGTCTATAATAAAAAAATATATACATTTCTAATTAAAACTAGGTCCTCTGACTGTCAAGTCGAACAGTTATACACTCATTACAAGATATTAATTATTTTCTTACGGATGTAATGACGAAAAATGAGCACTCAGTTCACCTGATAGTAATTTTTACGACTCAACACATCTAATTCAATAAGAAATGAAAACTAAGATTTCTTGTCACCTAATAATAAGACGGGACTACATTATATGGTTGTCTGAGAATAACGGTATACAGCAACAATGAGCAGGGATCACTTGCCATCTGGTGAAAAGTGTGCTCGTTTGTTACTCTCAATGTAATAATAAATATATATATATATATATATATATATATATATATATATATATATATATATATATATATATATATATATATATATATGCTGTATAGTTAAAATTTTATATGGCTCTGTTCTACTTACGTATTCTTACATATTCACTTGCCAAAGTAATTTTATTTACACACTATTTAGTTCACTCGATGTTGTGAGTGCTGGCAGTATGTAGGTGTGCGGGAGATCTACTTTGCAGAATAAATAGACCATGCTTCTAATCACTTCACTCCGCACTCGCACTTATCACTTAACAGTGTGGCCGCTTACACTTTGATTTTACTAACTACCTAAACCTAAACTTTCCTAAGCTACTTAACAAGTTGTAAATAAAATAAAGATAGTCCAGCTAGCTAAAATACTTTAGGGTACTTCTTATTTTTCCGAGATTTAATTATTCCGGGTAATTTCTTGTTTTATATATATATATATATAATGTACTAACCAGTATACCATAAGATATTACACGATACCCTCGTTAAATATAAGTTAAAAATAAAGTAAGTACATTTTTAATCTATTTATATTGCAAATAAACCGCTGTACCAAACATTTACCAACCAGGTTCAACAATTGATAAATGTTATTCGTGCACGTGCTCGTGAAATATTTCTACAAACAAATTATATCACATAAGGAGACTACTTCCTTTCCTAAGACAAGAGACTATGCCAATCTACAGGCGGAGATGTTTGCAGACCTCGCTTTTCACATCTTAGAGTAGACCAAGCTCCCATTCTTTTCGTCGTTCCGTTTCTCTTATATCGTGAGGAACATCAGCCCGGATATGATCCGGTTGACCGGTATGATCAGACTATCATACCATTTTCACTCATAAGTCTGAAGCCTAGTCCTCAGAAGTGAAACTGATATGAATTAATCTTTAGGCAGTTTCTTAGCAGTTTTTTGAAACCGACCGGGCAGTTAAAGTAATTCTTGAGGTTTAATGTACAAATGTAATATGAATATTTGCTTCATACTCATTAATACCAAATTTGGTCCTATGTAAATTTTTCCTCTAGGCTTAACTTTTATTAGAGTTATCTACTTTATTCGTGATTTTGTTTCAGTATTATCTGTAAGAGAGAGATAACCTAACTTAATCCCAACATAACTTTGACTTTAGCTTTACATTACGACAGTAATTGGGTCATAATTTAACCTTTTTCGATTTCCGCACAGGTTTTCCCGGATTTACTTTAAGATTTCTGTATAGAATGTGTCGAATTTCGGAATTGGTAAAAAAAACGTTTTGTAGAGTGAAAAATGGGAATTCTTAATTGAGATTTACAGTAATGTAAAAGGTAAAATTCGGATAATAGGAAATCTGATATCCACCAATAACTGAAATGTATTTAATTGCAATAATTTAACATTAGTAGTCATGTTAAATTATGCATAGGATATGGATTCAATAAACCTTTTTTTAACAACCGACATTCATATAGGAATTGAAGTATTTGACGTTGTGGTATTATAGTTAACTTTACATTTTTTTTTTTTTTAGTATGGTCTACCGACAAGACAAGGCTTTAGGTCTTACTTTAATTTGTAAGTTTGATTTAAGATTTGCATAAGTGCGAAGCAGTATGCTCTGTTGAGAGAGGAAAGACGGTTCTAGAGTCAACTCCCAAAAACTTCCTTTACACGGTACACCTTGGTCGCAATCATAAAATGTACTACTACAAATAGATCGACTCAAAGCTATACTTTCAGAGAATATAGGAGATACAGGATGAAATAGTTTAAAAAACTTTTCGCATCTGTGTGTCGTCTGATGAATAAAAGAAGCCGGAGAAATTTCTTCTGGTGATGATAAATTCCATCTTTTCAGGAATAACAGCGCATCTGCATTATTACTCCTTACGGATATCGAGCACCACAGGGATCACATACCATCGAACTTTGTGGTCATTTGTCACCTCATAATATCACAAAAACGCCTTATAAATCTTTCATGCAGATATGGGAAATTTATATATACTTTGTCTTAGGCAAAGACTTAAGTTTTATAACGCCTGAATCAGTTTACGATTCATTATATTTCTACTAATATTTTATGTGCGGTAGCTTTCGTATAAGAGCTTGTAGCAGAAAATAAGAGGAAAGCATATCCAATTCGACGAGATGAAGATTTACATCCAGCAACATCATTAAAACAGTCACATAAAGTTTTAGAAAATTGTATTTTGCTGTAGCTTACAAAACCTAGTCGATGCGTAAATATAAATTCGACCCACGTGCCTGTTGGTAGAAAAAGTTACATCAATCTTGAAAAATAAATGAAGGTACAGTTGACTAGAGCTGTGGGAGCTTAGTGTCAAGGCGTTTCATTAAAATACGGAAGCTAATCGGGTTCGATCAACGGTGCCGACACCAATGAAATTATTAATTGCAATTTTAATAGCTGCTTTGTCACTTGCTTAGCGATAAAGGGAACTGTCTTAAAGGTTGCTTTGTTAGAGAAATATATAAAAAAATATTTCGAAGCAATGTGGAGCTGCATCGAGGAATATGCTCCAACTTTAACTTAAATTATAGTCTCTTGAATCCTACAATAACTCTTATCTATTATTTGCTGTTTGGAGTATACATATTTCATAATTGAAAAAAGATTTTTTTTTTAAAATGTCATCAAAATGTTTCAATTCCGACTATTATCTGGATGGGAAAGACAAAATAATTACAAAACATTTGACAGATGGTTGAAAACCTGTTTTAAAAACGCAAAATTAAAAAGTACTTTAATTTGTTTATAATATTAGCACACAGTCTAACTATAGTTAGTGATCATTTTGTACCATGACATTTACCGACATCCCCAATAAGATGTTGCGTTATCACTACTTTGGACATAAATTGAATGCGTTACTTGTACTATGTTGTGTTAAATATCAAATCCATTTGCTTTGGATTATTTAGTAGTATTGTATTTCTACAATTCTCTTATCATCTATAAACTATTTATCGAATAAGTAATAAATTTATTTGGATAATATTATTATTTATGCAGTATGTAAATCAAATATTTATTTATCATTTATTTTGTTAAGTAGAAACTTAAAAATACATCATCGGAATGAGTTTTCAATATTTTTCTTCAAAACTCCCTTGAGCGTTTGGAAGCAATGTGTATAAACATAGAGCATCTTTTAAAGTATATACCTCTTTGAAGAAATACATTTCTTCGCCTGAATATAAATTACCCTCTTAGATATTTCCATTCGCCTACCTCGATTGAATTTCAAAACCTTATGCATTGGCTATACTGTAATATTTTTCAAGGCACTTCACTTGTCCCAAAAACACGAGGATCGCGCGTATTATATTGTGCACTCGGAATCTCAAGTACGAGGGTGATATAAAAGTATTATTTTTCTTTCATTTTTGAAGTAAATTATTATTTTGATTTGTTAATTGAAATTAGATTAAGGTAGAAAAGTTTCTTACAATTTAGATCTATATTATCTTAATTGTCAAAAATATATTTTTAAAGGATTGTATTTTCACTATTCTTTAACAAGAAGTGTAACGGTGTTATTTTGAAACATAAAGAGCCGCTCCCAGGTGCTTGATGTTAATATTAATTTGTGATTTTCAAGTACAATTACTTGTTTCGCTTGCTAAACTAAACTTGTAATCAGGTTTTTATTGGTTGCTTCAGCACTCTTTTATATCTTGCATAGATTAAGAATACATTGTACAAATATATGCAGACATAAGGCTAACAATACATTCAATGATATTAGGGCACAAAAACTTTTGTATTAGTCTACTTTATGTTGCCAAGACATCATCAATCGCTGAATTTATCCATACAATGCATAAGCAAAAGCTGATGATTCTGATTTGGTCTCAATCTCTAATATTACCTGTCCAGAAAAAATGTTTTTAACGCAACTAATATTAACACAATATATATATATATATATATATATAAAAGTTCACAGAGGGTGGACTTAATGCCAAAGGCATTCTCTACCAGTGAACCTAAGGTGTGGTGTGATATGTGTATGATAGGTGTAGCAATAAACTAATTAATAAAATAAGAAAAAAAGAAAAAAATTACTAATACAAGCAAAGATTAATACATACATAAATAGATATTAAATACATAATACATGTATAAATACATAATATATATACATGCATATTATATATATATATATATATATATATATATATATAATATGCATGTATATATATTATGTATTTATACATGTATTATGTATATATATATATATATATATATATATATATATATATATATCGGTAGCTACCAATAAATTCCATATGTGGATGATAAATTTATCTGACTTCATATAACTTAAATAAGTTATCACGAACCAAACTTTTAAAACTGTATTTATTACTGACCTTCCTGATTTCATCGGGCAAGGATTTCAGAGTAGTGTAGCTCGGACAGCAAATGAATTTGCAAGAAAACCGGTAAACTGAGCTGGAATACAGATCTTGTTATTAAACGAAGATCGAAGAATTCTGTCATGAGATAAAGAGAGATATTTGAATTTATCTTTAAGATAAGAAAGTGATGACGGATCATTTAAAATGGAGAAGAGACAAAGAAAAATTCTTGAATTACGCTTTTGTTGTTTGGAAAGCCAATTAAGCTGGTCATGTTTACGCAAACTAAAAATAAATCAAATGCTGTTGTTAAACAGAAGCTCCAGCTTGTTAAGAAGTTCAACGGAGAGGTCTGGGTAACACACACGCATCTGCATAATCAATGATAGGCAATAATAATGTTTGGACAAGCATGACCGTTGCTTTCGTGGGAAGGAAATGCTTCAGACGATAGAGAGACTGTAATGTGGCAGTGACTATTCGGCTAATTTCTGTGACTTCTATTCGCCATTCAAAAGTGTTGTCAATATGTAGATCAAGATTTTTCACAGAACTATTAAATGGTGTTCAAATATTATTATAATAGACAGGCCGTAAATTTGAAATGTTAATCTTAGCTAGCATCTTGAGGCTACCTACGAGCATTACTTGATATTTCATGGATTGACGGTGACTCCAAAACGAGATGACCAATCCTAAATAATATTTAAGTTACAATTTACTTTATTAATCCCATTATGGAGGTCCTCAATATAAGATTGTACATATAGCTTCAGGTCATCAGCGTACAGATGGTACGCGCAATCAATGTTGGAAGTGATCAGATTGATAAATATTTAAAAAAATAAAGGAGAAAGTATACGCGCCTTGCGGCACGCCAATATCTACGTCGGCCAAAGTTGAGTAATTTTGCCCTACATTAACTGACTGCTAGTGACCGCGAAAATATGAAGAAAACCATCTAAGGCAGTAGGAGCGAAGTTGCAAAGGGAGAGGATAGAACAAAGGGTGTCATGATTACTGTGTTAAATGCATTCGTAAAATCAATCAATACCATCACTGCAATCTTTTTCTCATACATACCCTGTCTAATGTCATCAGTGACCTTCATAAGAGCAGTGGTAGTGCTGTATATAATTTGATCCTAATATCTTCGTAGCTTTTTAGATGTAATTTTATTAATATAAATCTTTCAATATTTATATTTACAGCTGTTACGAGTCTTCGAGACGTGAAGTTATTAGTTGAACCAGCAGTCGTTATCAGAGGGCAGACAGCAGCGCTTATTTGTTTGAGGGACATGGAAGGTGCATCTTTATATTCAGTCAAATGGTATCGAGGAAACCATGAGTTTTTCCGATATACACCTATGGAGAAAAGCGAAATCCAACTCTTTGGTCTACCAGGAATTTATGTCGACGTATGTATGCAATATAATTTTCGTTGATATTTCATTTACTGCCGGTTTTTGAAGTGAAACTTCTCTGAACGCGATGATTGTAAAATGTTAGTTTAAATGTAAGTTTAAATTTAAGTTCACGTTTCTAATAGGATGGCAATTATTTTTTTTTAGAAATATATTTTCACTATAAATTAATTAATTATTATTATTAACTAATTATTCAATAATAAATCCTCGTTGCTTACTTTCAACCAGATTTTCATTATTCGTTAGTAAGATTCATCTAGTGTCGAGGCGAAAAAATTATCCAACAAAGTTATCAATTCTGAGTCAGTATTCAATGATACTCGGCATAACATTTATGACATACATTGAAAGAGGTGGAAATCCCCATGTAAAGCTAGAAGAAAAAATTTGTGATTTTTGTGTATCTCTCTCTCGCTGCCGTTTTACCCCATATAATGTAATGTACATTACATACCGTTCAGATTGCCATAGAAGTTTCAGTACTGTTATGTATACTGAGTTGCAAGCCCTCTTTTTTATGTTTATATAACAGGGGACAAGTGAGCATGTCGCTCACCTTATAGTGAGTGATGCCCGTCACTCATGTACATTTACAACACCATAGGAGTTTTTAAGTATACAATCACACGTCCTTCTCTAGCCGCCCTCGAGCGGTAGTGAAAGTATCGATGAGGTAGTTACCCCCTTAAGTGGATGCCCAGGTAAAGGATAGCCCCGAGGTCCTGTACCCTCTTCCCTTGGTAGTTGTGGAATAGACGTCCTTTGGAGAAAATTCTGAACAAAGCATGCAATGGTGAATTAACGACCATCAAAAGGGGCAGGATAATTTTTTGAATTCGATCGTGATGTATGATGGTTGAATATAGTGGCCAGAAATAAAATGAACGTTACGTATTAAATGCAACAAAATCCGAAGATTTACAATAAGTTTTTGCATAGCCAAGGGAAAACTTGTATGTTCTTAATGTTAAATTTGCTTAGCCTAATCTGAATCTTAATTTAACATAACCCCAAGTATTAATACAAGGTTTGTCCGACACTCGTCGATGTGTTCCTGACAAATATAGGCACATCCTGTATACGAATAATTACCAATGCGCCCTTACTAATTTGTAAAATGCCATTGATATGATGACAGCTCATATATAATTATTATAAGAGACGTGGTAGCTCAGATGTTCTCTTTTAATTAGCGCACAACACGCGACCAAACCGAGTTCGATCCCCAGTGCCGACATAAATTAAATTCTTAATACCTGTTACGAAAGAAAACATCATGAGAAAACCTGCATATCTAAGAAATAAATAAAAAAATCTTTGGATTATGCTGTAACCAACTTACCTTGAATTGTTTCGAGTTAGCACCGCATGAAAAAAAAGCAATGAGAAATGGTACAGGCGACAAGAAATCCACCGAACATTTGTTACGTAACGTTCAAATCGTAATTCAAACGCATCGGCTGGTTTCAATATGGGGAGAAATTGACGAAGCGTATCAGATACCGATGAATTCGAAATTCATATTTGAAGTTCCCCAGATTTCTTATTCGAATTTTAGAATTTGATTAAAATGGATTTTTATTTTTGTTTAGGA
Source organism: Teinopalpus imperialis (assembly GCA_029286865.1). Classification (NCBI taxonomy): domain Eukaryota; kingdom Metazoa; phylum Arthropoda; class Insecta; order Lepidoptera; family Papilionidae; genus Teinopalpus; species Teinopalpus imperialis. The sequence continues at coordinate 803,848 of JAGSMU010000059.1, forward strand.
ATAGATTGATTAGTCGTAAGTCTGAAAGTTAGAAATAATAGCACAAGGTAGCAAATTCAATTGCAATGTACTAATGGTACTTCAAATCACTATACAATGATATCGGGTTACGAAATGTTGTAATGACTTTTCTGCAGAAAATGAACACTTGAAAATCCAATTAAAATTTTTATTGTTGCTAGCACCTGAAATAGTATTGTGGTAAATTGTGTGCTGTGAAATTAAAAGTCATAGTAGACATTCTTTATTTTTGTAAAGTTATATGAAGACAAGAATAAATACAGTCCGCCTTCTCAGTACTCCTCCACAATAAACAGGGCTCTTTGATTATTTTAGCTTTTAAGTTACTTTGTCATATTACTTTATGAAAACAAATTACGAAATATAATAGATAGAGAATTAGAGTTGACAATGAAGTTACTCAGGATTGTCTTGAATAAAATATAAGAGTTTACTTCTATAATTCGTATAAAAAATTGTGAAGTAATAGATTAAGAATAAAGATGATTACGTGGTATGAGACTATGACCCTAGAGTTTACAATTTCATCTCAAACATCTTGATGGTTGGCAATCCACCATTGTGCGGTTAACACGTGACTACTTTCGAATTAGACATATTCCAGCCGGTATCTCCGAATCGATACGACTTAGAGAACTTCAAGATATGAGCCTACTCCTTTCTCAAAGATTGGCAACGCACTTTTAACTCATGAATGGTTTGCTGATATTTATGTGGCTATAGCTTCCTAACTGCAACATAAAAGGGTCGATTCAACCAGGAAAGGATGATATCCTTACAAAATACCCGCATAACGCTGCTGTGTTCCTTTTGGTGAGTTCCATCTCAGCCCTCAGGGGAGACTACGCTTGTGCATCGTCGTTTAGGTGTCATGGGCTGACATATCATCAGGTAAGCTGTGTGCTCGTTTGTCACCCCTACTATTATAAACAAATATCTTAAAACATTTATATACTGGATGGTGTATCGTTTTTGTTTTGTAAAATGTGGTGTGTGGCTGTTTGTACTGAAACGGAGGGACCTTTGAAATTAGAGTTTGAACTAATATTTACTTTTCCCATAATCGTGATTTCAGCAAATTACTTCTCCACTGAAAGGCAATAGTCTGTACGGTACATACTCAGAGCGTTAGGCACTACTTTTCTTACACTGAGAGTAACCACGAGCTTACCACCCGATGTTCCTTGTAAGTGTAAGATGTGAAATGATTCCTGCGTCTCATGATATCTACATTCATCCTTGATAAGGAATCATAATACAGATGCGTTGTCACTCTCTGTGCAGGGATCCTAAGCCCCTATTACAGACGATGCATCATTTCATCTATTCAACGCATCAACTTAGGATTGATTACTACGCACCTTATCGAAGACGTATTAGCATGTGGAAATGTGTGCTCGTTTGCCAACCCCAAATCTATAGAAAAAAAATCGTATGTGTGTAATAATTTTTCTAAATTAAAATTTCAGATGAGTCAATCTAATGGAACTCAAGTGCAACTGAGAAGATTAAATCTCGAACTAGCTGGAAACTTTAGCTGCGAAGTGACAGCTGAGGGTTCTTTTGCAACACAAATTGCTACAAAGGTCATCGATGTGATTGGTAAGTAAAGGCATCATGCTCCAGCTTAAAAAAAATTAACTTTAATGTACAAGAGTCAATAGCCTAGCGAACTTAAGGTCATGCCATTTTCAACAGAATGAATACTACTTCAGGTAGAAAATAGTGACAGCATGGCTTTACCATTATTTAAATTTTAAACCATCTAAATATGAGTCATTTTGTAGTAGCATAGAATACGATGCATTAACTAAAATGCAAGGGTGGCATATGATAGCGGTCCAAGCCGAGGTTCGAAAATTCTTAAGGCGGGTGTTCAGATCGCATATTGTCCCCTTATGTTGTCGTCGACGTTCTTCATCCACAGGGGTCGGATCGCAGCTGTGGTGAAACAGCAGTCTTGTTACCAGCAGGCCTTCTGCTCGCGATTCTATTTAGATAAAGCTGTAAAGGTCACTAGACTAACAGCATAACAAGGACACAAAATTAAAAAGAAACCGAAACACTTATAGGGCAGGAGGGGCTGGTTGAAAGGATAATTGAATAGGATCATACGTTCTTGATCAAAAAATATTGTGATATCGATTAGGATAGATAAAGATACTTTGATTGAATGTGCGGTATATGTATAAATAATAATTTATTACTTTTTGATACAAGAATAAATAACAAAATTACTTACAAAAAATATTAATTATAAAAATAACAAAATCTTCCTTCGAGCATGTGGTAGAGAAGTGGTGGTCCTCCATTTCATTACAGGTCATATTTAAATAATAATAATTTTATGACACATTTTAATAAGAGAATACATTATGTACATTGTATTTTATACAGACGAAAACAAAGTACACAGTTCGATTATAACGAACCAAAGCAAGGTCGCGCCGTCTACCAAAGCGTAACACTATCTTATGATATATACGTCAATAGACCGAGACTCGTTGTGCGATATCTTAGCGTGTCGTGATTTACCGTCATAATTTGATTCTGTATTGACCTATAAATCGTCGCTTGAACCATGGTAACGAGTGTTTTCGTCTCAATAGTCGAACTGTATTTTACCAATTTGATTTATATCTTCAGCTTAGTTTGGCTTTGTTAACGATAAATCCTTGTTTATTATGTACTTTATTTTATTGAAAACGGCTGAGTGTAAATAAGTGAAGACAGTGTTTCTATTAAATTTTCACTATCTTAAGAGTATACTTGTAATTCAGCTTTAGCTTTTAGGCTATGTGGGAGCAAAGCTGGATACCAGACTTGTGCTTTGCACAGGGTCAAAGATTGCCTCGTTAAGAAAATTTCCATCCTTTGCATAGATTCTTAGCTTTTTTGTAGCTATCTTCGCATTGGATTCAATGAACCACAGCATTAACTCTGCACAAAAACTTAAAAATCTAAATTCTAAGAAATTATGGAGGAAATAGGTTTTTTAATAGAAAACTCGATATCAGTTTATATATGTTAGATAAGGGATGCAGTAAGCCACAAAATTTTGTACATTGTCAATGTTGTAAAATGCAACACACAGCTTTATAGACGGCAAACAATGACAATTTATATTCTGCTACGTGTTCTACGAGTACTGAAATCGAATTTCCAGTAGCAAACAACGTTCTACAAATGTTATAAATTTTTATTTTTTTGTAAAGATTATTTTCTTTTTTATTATCAAAATTCTCTGTCTTCTATTTGTATCACGGCATAAATTCTATTAAAGAAATATAATAAGTAAACATAATTTTTATGACATACATTTTATCAAACTCACAAGAACACCAACGACGATATCGGTCCGGTTTGCTGGGAGATCAAATATGTCGGAACTCTAAACAGTGGAAGTGATGTAGAATCACAAGGGCAACATTTGTATAAGTGTAATTTGATCGGTAATAATTTATGGCGCTGGATCCTGAGCAACAAAGGAGTCCAATGAAAATCACTTAACTCTACTGTAATGAAAATGTTGAGATGGAAGCTGAGAAGAAGATGAAGAATTAATACATAAAATTAGTTTAGTTGAACCTGTGTAGGACAAGTTTGAGACGTCACAGGCTGGCAAGGTTTCGTACGCGTCGTGGAGTAAAGTGAAGTGAGGAGTGAAACTCGTATTAATAAGGGAGAGAAAAATTAATATGAAGGGATATAATACGAGAGGAAGACAAAAAAAATGGATTGATTATGAAGGAAGTAGTAAAAATAAGAAAGCTGGTAGAAGTGTATGTGCAATTAACAAAAAAAATAGATGAATGGAAGGACTTTATGTACTGCCCCCATAGTTAGAAATGAAACCTGTTAAAGCTAATGATGAGTTTCAAAATTACTGTATAAAACTAGCACTCAAAGGATATCTATTATGATGAAAAGTAAAAATAATTTCTGGTCCGTATATTATTTTCACATATTACATAATTTCTTACTGTAATAAAAAAAATGATACATGTAACAAAATATTTTTGTCATATCCGGTAGTGCTCTATACTGTTAGGCTAAACGATACTAAGATTTTATATATTTTATTGAACAGTATTTTATACATTTAAAACCAAAAATGAACTGGAAGCAATTTGTTTTTGGATGTGTTTATCCTTGGTCGCCTACACTCAATAAGAAAAGGAATAAACTTTGTTTCTTGTATCACACATAAAAAGAGTATTACAAAAAACAATCATAAATATACAAATAAAATATAAATAAAAATGGCAGTGACAAAAAAAGTATTATTAAATATTTGTTCTTTTGATGTTATATAACAAGAATTAGTAAAATAAGATGCAACAAAACGGTCTACGATCAGAATAAGTAGTGAGCAAAACTGATTTTCAGCGAAGCCTGCTATTAATTTAAATGACTAGTGCCTGAAAAATCAATTGTAATATTGAGCATTAACATGACATACAGTTTACTTAAAAGGGAATAATAGTTGAAAGTTAAGTTGTTAATTGCCTATTTTAGGCAAATGCTTATACTATCATATATAAAAATATTATTTGAAAACAAATTGTCTACCCTATTTATTTTAATTTGGAAAATAGCCACCACAGGTACCTACGATTTTCATATGAACTTATGGGTACCTAACTATTTGCGTATCACGTTTACACATATGTATATAGTAAATTATACAGCTCTACCACTATAGTTCTGTCTCTACCACTCAGGCTGCAGTTTGTTTTTAGCTTCAGTATAAATGGGTTGGCTAGGCCGATGAAAGATCAGCGTAAATGTAGTAGCAGTAGTAATAAATATGTAGTAGTAAATAGTAACGTGATAATTATAAAAAAAAAATATTTATTCACATTTCTTTTATAAGTACAAATAGGGTATTACGTTGCGAAGATAGAGGTCAATATCCTATGTAAAATTTTAGTGAATCGCATCGATGCATTTCGCCACTGTATCAATGTGAATCGACCTTAAGCGATACGGATTATGTTAAAAACCATCAAGAAAGTAAAACCAATTTGTGATATTTATTGTCTTAGTCTACTATACTGAATTTCTATAATTTATTATTGGTGTGGTTACTTAACTATTGTTTATAAAATTTCAGCGCTTCCTGCTAAAGATCCGACACTAAAAACAGACAAGGATCGGTACCAACCCGGAGAAACCTTGAAAGCTAATTGCACCTCCGCCCCCGCCAAACCAGCTGCGAATCTAACAATTTACGTAAATGATGAACCGGTAAGTGTACAATTTTATATATTTATAAAACTAACCAGGATAAACGACTACAAAGTTACACACGTGGTAAGTAATAACAGCTGCTTATAAACACTTACATTCAACAAATATTTAAGGTGCATGTATGTTGCCCTTGCCGGCTGTTATGAAATGACTCCTAAGCTAAGCCTCTCAACACACTCAAAATACATAACACGGTTGTTATGCTGGTATTTTAATCTGGTGTTTTCCGAGGCGTGATCCATCGCCAGTGGAGATAGAATTTAGCAGCAGCATAGAACTATCTATGCGTATTAAAATTTACACTAGAACAGGGGGAGACCTTCAGCTGTGGATACTATATGATAATTTATAGTAAGAAAAGGCAAATAACGCAATATGCATACCTATGACATCTACATCATTTCTCAACAAATTTTCAAGATACTCATGCGTTGACTTTCGTTTTCTTACAATTTGTATATGCACCGTTTCGAGCGCACCCCAAAACGCAGTTTAATGATGACATATCTTTTAATGTTCAACCGATTTAAATGAAACAAAGACTAAATTTAAGCTTAAACTTAAATAAATACACTTAAATAAAGAAACTTCGTTGAAACTGAAAATATTTGGCCATTGTAGAAATAGGTAGATAGGCTTTTTTTCCTGATAATATGTCCAACACCAGGCCCGCTGGAAGAGATTTTAATTGTAAATTAAGCTGCGCCTTTCTACATACCTTTCCTGTATTACTTTCCTTATATAAATGCTTTGTGTCCATAAAAGTTAAATAAATAATAATATGAAAATAAATAAATAAATAGACAAGAAGCCTTTTGACGATTTTTTATATATATGTACATATAGAAAAGCCTTAGCTCAGTGCCTATTAATTCGCTTGCTATTAATTCCCGATAAGCGAAAAAGCCGAATTTCCCGGTGCCTGAACCAATGGAGTTGTTAATTGAAATTTAAAGAACAGACTTACCACGTGCTCAGTGATGAGGGATAACATCGCGAGGAAACCTGCATGTCTAACAAATAAATAAAAATAAATAATATTTCATATGAAGTTCACCAGTTCATCGCGGATCTGCGAGATGGACTGAGCTCTAACACCCTCTATAGAAAGTGGGATTTATTAAAGGCTGTTACTTTCCATTTTTACTATACTCGTAGATAGAAGATCAAGGCTAGTAATTGCGCCAATAACAATCGTATTTCATGTTTTCAGTTAAGATCATCAGAGACCAGCCTCCAGCCTTCAGAAAAAGGGCTCTTCATTACACGCGTTAACGTGGAACTAAAGGTGACAACGGGACTTTTTCCGGAAGGGCGATTGAGGCTCAAATGCTCCGCCGTTATATACGATATCTATCACAGAATAGCCAAATTAGACTTTTTTACACCGGACACTGACCCTATACCTGAGAGAAGTGAGTTTTGACTTTTTCTTCTTGTTAATTTAGAGTTTTTTTTATTTGGAGGATCCGGCACCTAATCATTGAATCTTATTAAGAATGAATATATAAAAAAGTATATAAAAAAGTAGATATCATGAGCTACAATCATCACTTACCACTAAGTGAACTGTGTGGTCTTTAGTTACTCCAAAAAAAAAATTAGATCACTTCACACTTCAAAAAAGACAAGCCGTAGTATGACTCTGCTGCTATCTAGATGATTGGATGATTGTCTTGTTTTGTAGTTTATACAACTTGCATTATCTGTTATAAATTTACTTTAAGAAGTATTAAAAAGGTGCTCTATTATAGTCACAATTTGATACTGATTAATTAAATCCGAGTTGGGTTTTAAGATTATTTTGTAAATCAGTAGCTTATTTTCTATAGACACCATTCTTTAAATGGACCTTTTCACGTAATCCGTGCGTTTCCAAATACTCAATTGATTAACATAAGAAAATTACTTACAATGGAATTTTACTGATCGGGAGGTCTCTTCATTTCTAAGTTATTTTTTTTTTTATTATTATCAATACAACTTTACAATAAAAAATAAACATTCATTTAACGCTATATAAACCGCAGTGGTTTGTCACTAGCGCTAAAGTGACGGTCTTGCGTACTTAAGTAATGTTTTAGCTTGCGCTTAATGTCATCTTAGTGTCATCTGTCAACTGTTTTGTTTTTAATATAGGGTAATATAGCATTATCCACCACGCGGCTCCCTGGATTGGTGGACTCATTTCGAAATATTTTTTATTCATTTTATTTCTTAAAAATCCAGCTTTCCTCACAATACTTTGCTCTACAACGGTGTACATTTAAAATTACAATTAACAATTTGATGCACATGTGTAATTTAATGTATAAATAGATATACCACAGTTCTATTAGACACGAGATAACAAGGATCTGACTAAAATTATGAAATTGTAACTTTTAAAAAATCTAAAAAAAAAATAAGAATGTGTGGTTTTCAATACATTATAATCAATTTACTTATTATCACTATGTTTAAAATTCATGGCAGTTCAATTGGTTTTTGAATATTCAGTCAAGTATTTCTAGTTTATATATTATAATAAAAGCTCAATAATGCACTACGTTTTTTTGTCTTCGTTCTTTTCTTTGTAGTATTCCCATCAAAAAGTAAATTTGGCCGATTAATTGTTCTTTTATTATTTAAATTATCAGTTCCAAAGTTTCTCACTATTTCGTTACAGATTTCATTCTTTGTCGTTCGAGCTCTTGCTAGTTTTTGATTAATGAGTAGTTCAAGAGCATTATGCAAGATCACCTTATGTTATTTTACCTTTTAAATTAAGCACATTATATATTTTTTTTGTTTTTCAGTTACTCTCAACGGCGGTGCCTCTTCGTGCTTTCTAAGTTTCTTCCTCCTATTTCTCTTGTTCTTCTTGCCTATGGTTGTTTGCCAAGACTATGGGCAAATATACGAAGGAATGTTGGATGATAACTTTCAATATTATGACGAAAAAGTTGAAAATGAAGCAATGCAGTCTCTTATTGGAAATTAAAAACCAATAGCTTGATACCCAGGAATGGAGAATGTTGTCTGTGAAGTTGTATATGTATCTGAACATTACCAAAAAAAATCAAAGATGTACGAATGCTTGCAAATTACATCCAAAAAACATTATACAGTTCGTAAAATAAGCAAGATATTTAAGAATTGTTATCATAGATTATTTTACTTTAACAGTGACTAGTATTGAAAATTTAATAGATAAATTCTTCTTAAGTTATTAGGTGAGAAAGTGCTAAAAAGAATAGACGAAAAATTTATTGAGATAATGTTTCATCTTATACGAAATGATACATTTATTAATATCATGAATCTCAAAATAAAAAAGGGAATGGAAGGAATGATGAAAAAGATATACACTATAATGTCGTATAAGAAGTTTTAATGTCTATGGATGTATTCTTTAAAAATAACTAAAAGGAGTAAAATACAATTGACTAATCAAACAATTAATCGGATGTTGGGTAAAACTCATTTGAAACTACTTCGACTGAATCATGTACGAATTGTTACGTTAAAATATTGAAATAAGCAGATTATTAGTAAAAGTAATGCAACTTTAAGATTTCATTCGATTAATATGGTGCAATATGGTATGGGATGTAAAAATGTTTAGTGAATTGAGAAGTAATTTGATGAATTGTGTTGAATTCTTTTGAATTTTACGTATTTTTAATGATTAAATAATAAGATAAGAAACAGGTCGTCTAAGTAAAATGTAACATACATTTTATATATTAAATAATATGATAAAAACTCAATAGTGCATGCCTATTTTTTTGGTTTTTAATAATCATTACACAAATTCTCTCGTCTATATTGACCAGAGACTATAAATGTGTAAAGGATAATTAATATGTAATTAAGTAACTGAATGGATTTTACAATAGTAAATGTTATCAAAAATTATAGTCAAATATTTGGTTCAAGACTTTGTAATAAATCGGAGCGTTTCACTCTCAAACCTGCTGATATGAAATACCCCGTAGCCGGAACCTTTGTTTTAATTTTTAAAATATGCAGGCTAATTTTTCGATAACATGCAAAGAATTATAAGTCAAAGTATACTAAACCAGAAAAATGGTTGTAGCCTAAAGATTTGCTTATATTTATATAAAGTTACTGATAAGGGAGCATTTATTAGATAATTATGGGAGAGTTATGCATGAGCTATGTGCTGGTCACTCTTATTCCATAAAAAAAATCGTAAGAAATTTAGTATTAATTACGTCACCTCGAAAAAAAACCTTTTAATATTTCGAAATGCACTGGCAAGATACAAAGGTAAAAATATAAAAATTAAGGTTACTTATCAAAACTTTTGAAATAACTTCTAGTGGTATCAATATTTTAATGAAATTTCAGATTTGATTTTTTTTGTGTTTGTTTAATTTGTTTTTTTTTTGCAGTTTTCAGTAAATTTTCGTTACATGAAAAGTAATTATCCAAGTTTTTTTGTACACAAAATTACAATAAACATATTATTTATATAATATAAAGTTTTTTCTTTAAGCCTACGTTTTAGGATAATTTACTTCAGATTTGTAACTATGAGTATGTTTAAATACACTTATTGGTTAATTATTTAAAAAACGAGATAAAGGAAAGAAGTAAATATGTACATTTGAAATGTTCCAAGAATAAAGGCAGTATATATATGATAGCAGTTATAAATATGATAAATACAAATGTATATTACAAAATAAAACATTATGACCTCTCTCATCAATTGTTTAACAAACGTAAAACAGAGGTTTTCAAATGAAAAATGTGTTGTATAAGTTGACTTATACCGAAATAATGTTGGTTTCCAGTATTTACAAATAAATACCAAAATAAACGTGTATAAATACATATTAAATTTTATTATCATCTTATTGTATGTCCAACGAACTATCACACAAACAATCTACTTTACGAGCGTTTTTTTTACATCGAAGTGGGCTTCCATGAAATAGTATGTCAACGTAAGCGAGGTTCGCGTATGCGTCTTTCAATATATATATACAGGGTATTAGGAGACCGCTTCCGAAAATGAAGACAGACGATAGTACTAATGACACCTTTGATGATGGAACGGAAAAAGTCGATCCTGATTGAAAAAAAAACCTATTTTTAAAACGTTTTATTAGCATTATTTACGCTCCATCATGTTAGTACAGCTAATGAAACGTTAGTTTCATTAAAAATACATTACTTTACTAAAGAAAAACCAGCAATGTAACACAAAATAGAAAACAGCTGATGCTCAGATCAAAGAACGCACGGGCGAAACTGTCTGAAAAACTAATAATACTAAACATAATAATCAATCCCACCAAAAAAAACCGCTCGCTTTGCGGTGGGCCGCGGTTGCCGTTGGCACTTTGATCATTTCCGAGATATCAGCGCCGCGCCGCCGCCGCGCCCGGGCGTTCGTTGATCCGATTATGAGCTGTTTTTTATTTTGTGTTACATTGCTGGTTTTTTTAGTAAAGTAATGTATTTTTAATGAAACTAACGTTTCATTAGCTGTACTAACATGATGGAGCGTAAATAATGCTAATAAAACGTTTTAATTTTTCGTTTTAAGTTTTAGTTTTAACGTGTCAATTTTTTTTCCATCCTATCATCAAAGGTGTCATTAGTACTATCGTCTGCCTTCGTTTTCGGAAGCGGTCTCCTAATACCCAGTGAATATATATATATATATATATATATATATATATATATATATATATATATATATATATCCAGGTGCTTTCGGGCTACAACTGTAGCTCTTATTCTAATTCTTAGTGTTTTTTAATAAATATATTATTAGGTCTTTACTTATGAAATTGCCGTTCTTCAGTACTGGCCATTTCAAACCAAAAAAAAATTTAGATTGGCTGTCAGTTCTAAATTCAAATTAATTTTGTTTTAAAAACATGATATTCATACATTTGCAAAGTCAGTCTTTTGTTTATTGATTAGCTTTGTATTTTCATTACGTTTGAACATTTTTCATCATAATGAAAAAAAAATACATTAAAAAATCGTGTAATTATGTAATATGAGTTCCTTCGTGGCATCAACGCGACACAAACGGCACGTAACATCAACACCGTTTACGGAGAGAACTTTACAAACGAACGCACAACCCATTATTGGTTTGCCCGGTTCCGTTCTGGAAATTTTGATTTGTAAAATGAACATCTTGGCCGTCCGGACACTTTGGTCAACAATGATGAATTAAAGGCGATTGTGGAAGTTGAAGATACTCAATCAACAGCCGAGCTAGCAGCAGCTTTTGATGTTAACAACAAAACAATATTGGTGCATTTGAGGCAAATTGGCAAGTAAAAAAGCTTGATAGATGGGTGCCCCACGAACTTAACAATCGCCAGCACAACATACGCCTCGCGCTGCTCAACAGGCACAGAAATGAAAGAATTTTCAATCAAATTGTTACGTGCGACGAAAAGTGGATTCTGTTCGACAAGAGAAAGCGCTCAGCAAGTTGGTTAGATCCTGGTTCAGCATCAAAGCAATGCCCTTAATGAAAAATTACCTCTAGAAAGTTGATGGTCACTATTTGGTGGTCTAGTGCCGGTGTGATTCCTCACAGTTTTTTACTAAACGGCAAGAGCATTACTGAAGATGTATACTGTGAAGAACTGAAGACCATGGTGGAGAAGCTCGCACATCTGCAACCAGCTTTGGTCAATCGGTCGTCCCCACTGCCCCTACACGACAATGCGCGACCCCATACTGCACAACGGACCGTCTCCAAGCTGCAAGAGTTTTGGTTGGAAGCTCTCTCTCATCCACCGTACTCACCAGACCACCGGCTATCACATATCCAAAATTTCGACAACTTTTAAGCGGCAAAAAAATTCAATTCCTGAGAGGCAGTACAAAATGCCTTTGAAGAGTTTGTTGCCTCCCGTCCAGCTGATTTCTACAAGAAGGGCATCAAATAAACTACCACTGCGTTGGTAAAGATGCATAGATTACATGGGTGATTACTTTGAATAACAGAAATAAAAAAGTTTGGAAAAAAAATACTTTCACTTATTTCATACAAAACGGCAATTTCATAGGTAAAGACCTATTATTATAAAATACATACAAGACCTTCTAGGCTGTTACATAACTATATATCCACTCAATGTAGGGGCTAATTGGTGTTATAACACCGGCAACATCCAAAGACGTTTTCTTGGGTTTACTTAAGCAATAGCCTGTCACGTCACCGATAGATAGCAGCCCTACTATACCTGACGGATGGATGAGGGGCCCACCAGAGTCACCTCCACATGTCATAACTGTATGACCACATCTTGCTGCAATGCATAAAGAAGGTACCAAAGGCACATTGTTCACACATTTAGTAATTAATATCTTGAGAACTTGGAGTGGCTTTTTTAGTAACAAGGTATCTTCAGTTAGGACCTTGCCATCGGGAAGTTTTTTGTTGGTAATCCCAAAACCTGCAAAAACTGCTTCGTGTCCATACACTGAGAAAAAGTCTACAGCACTTAGCTTCATGTAGCTTCCTATATTCATAGGCATGGTTTTTAAAAGGCCTATATCATTTTTCATTACTGCATTATGATTGTATCCATCAAACGTAAATGTGTACAACGGATGTGTAATTACTGATAAAATATCACTAAAGGAATCATTCTGCCAAGGCGAATTATTCACATACCCATACCTTATAATTAGTTTCACAACCTCATACGGGACACCCACATAATTATAGGTTAAATCGTCTAAGCAATGTGCTGCTGTTAATGCCCAAGTTGATGATAGAGCAGACGCCGTACACAAATGATCGTGCTTTGCAACCATTGTGTTATTAGTAAAATTTACACTGTGCTGTACTTCGATCCTTACGACGTACGGGTACTCGCCAGGGCTTACGTCATTGCCTCCGTAAACTCTTAATGGTAACTTTATACCAGAACATTCAGTTGAGAGAATAATGAAAAAAAGCAGCATCTTTACATACACACATTTCCATTTATAATGAACAACCTATCTGTGAAAAGGTTTTCATTTTTATAGCCTCAGTTTATTGAATGAAATAAATTTTTATCACTATATATATTCAGATTTTACATAAAATGCATATATCTTCAAATGCGGTTATTTTGTTTGATTTCAGTTTTTCTAAGGAAATTATTTTCTTTTAATTTGATTTATTTAAAATCACAAGCACGAGCTATTTACCACTGAGGCGAGAGAATTTATAAACAATAAAACAAAATCGGAAGATTATTTGTTCACTATCTTCATCATATCACAGCCTATCAATGGTATCCTGAACAAAGGCCTCTCCCATAGATTGACAAAGCATGACCCTGAGACACAAGCATCCATCGACTTGCCGCTAATTTGCACAGGTCGTTGCTCCATCAAGTGGAATTTCGTACTCGTTCGTTTCGACTGCCACGCAATCAATTGTTATTAAGAAGTATTTCATCTTTCGTTACATCAGACTCGTAATCGTATATCGACTTATACTCGTATAATATCAAGTAGAGGACTGAAATATCACACGAACTGCCTGGTGGCCTAAAAAAATATGAAAAATACTTACGAGGCAAATTATATCATTCGATAGCATCTATTTATTAGCAACTTGAAGTTTGATCAATTCTCTACTCAACCCTTTAATTTTTAAGGCCTATATCATCTAAGCATGACCGCCTGCGAAGATTTCACGTTGCCCTTTGCGAAACGTAGATTCTCTGATTTACTGATTACTCAAAAAAAAAAACAGAAACTCACTCGTAGAACAGTGGGTATAAATTTTGTGGTATGAATTTATATGAAAAATAAATTGTGTCATGACGTGAAAAAAAATTGTTAAAAAAGTTTCAATTGAAGAGATGATAGTTGCCGACGAAGGCCGTCACTACTAGTATATGTATTTTTGGCTTTATTAACATCTTTGAATGCTATTTAGGACACTGTTCACATCGATGATACATGCAACATCGACACGTCATTAGCTATAAAATTAAATGAACTGAACTTTGAATAACGGTTAAGTGTAAATTAGAAAACGTGTGGTAAATGACATTAAAATTTCTTTGAGATATATATTTATTTTTAAAACTTGTGTCCATACAACAATTTGAACCATCGACGCGTACATAAATTTATATTTAAGTAACATATAATTCTAAAAGCAATATTTCTAAAAAATTCCACGTTTTGGAAACAATTTTATTGTATGAAAAATTTCACACTTGTAACTATAGCACCCATTTTCTATCAGTAATAAAGCCTAAAAAAATAATAAGCCATATAAGCAACTAATAGGTAGTAATTTTTGTTAGTTAACGTACGATCCTGGTATATCTTTATTTCCCGGCCATGTAAGCCGATGTCCCGATCTACTATCCTTGTATACAAGACAAACTTAAAACGAAGTTAAAGAATATTAAGAAGGTACATCTAGATAAATAAAATTCGTATCAGGTGTCTTGTGGTTTTAAGTCCAGGATTCACCTGACCGTGTTCGTATTGGAACTGCGTACCGTGTGTTCGCAAATATAGGACGGAACCAGGTTATTCGCACTTATATGTTGTTTTTAATTTATATTAAACAACAATTATTCAAGGTGTTACATAACTACAAATCCATTCAATGTAAATGCTAATCGGTGTAAAAATACCAGCAACATTCACAGAAGTCATGCTAGTCTCGTCTAAGCAATATATCGATGCATGGCCCATTGATAATACCCCTACCATGCCTGAGGGGTGGATAAGTGGACCACCAGAGTCTCCGCCACACACCATTGCTGTATAACCGCATCTTGTATTTATACATAAATAATCCTTATCCCTTTCACATTTAGTAATTAATACCTTTAAAACTTGAAGTGGTTTTTTCAATACCAAGGTATCATCGGTTATGATTTTGCCGCTAGAAAGATCTTTGGTAGTTACCCCAAAACCAGCAAAAACTGCTTCATATCCATATAAAGAGAGGTAGTCTACAGCGCTTAACTTCATGTAGGTTCTTATGTTCATTGGCTCTGTTTTAACAAGACCTATATCATTTTTCATTACTGCATTATGATTGTATCCGTCAAACAAATATGTGTAAAACGGATGTGTAATTACTGATAAAATATCACTAAAGGAATCATTCTGCCAAGGCGAATTATTACCATACCCATACCTTATAATTAGTTTCACAACCTCATACGGGGCACCCGCATAATTATAGGTTAAATCTTCCAAGCAATGTGCTGCTGTTAATGCCCAAGTTGATGATAGAGCAGACGCCGTACACAAATGATCGTGCTTTGCAACCATTGTGTTATTAGTAAAATTTACACTGTGCTGTACTTCGATCCTTACGACGTACGGGTACTCGCCAGGGCTTACGTCATTGCCTCCATAAACTCTTAATGGTAACTTTATACCAGAACATTCAGTTGAGAGTATAATGAAAAAAAGCAGCATCTTTACATACACACATTTCCATTTATAATGAACAACCTATCTGTGAAAAGGTTTTCATTTTTATAGTCTCAGTTTATTGAATGAAATAAATTTTTATTACCGTATATATTTAGATTTTACATAAAATGCATATATCTTCAAATGCGGTTATTTTGTATGATCAGTTTTTCTATACAAATTCTATGTAATTATCTATTATATTCACTAGTGGCTGCGTATACGAAGGATGTAAAAATTGTGTTCGTATCCATATCTTATTACTCGTTTTATAACAGTATTGGAATAAAATAAAAAAAAAATCTTAAATCTTCTAAACAGTGCGAGGCTGTTAACGCCCATATTGATAACAGAGCAGATGCCGTGCTAAAATGAGTATGTTTAGAAAGTTTAGTTTTATTCGGAAAATTAGCAATATGTTGCAGTTCTAACCGAACAATATACCGAAACTCATTCGGTTTTACGTCACTTCCTCCGTAAATTCTTGGTTTTTTTTATTCGAAAATACAATTAAAAATGTTACAAACAGTAGTATCCTATTTATGTCCATTTATATATTTCGTTAAGCAAAGTATGAAATACTATTTCATTTTATAACCTTAGTTTATTGAACGAAATATTTTTTAGTGCTATACAGATTGCGAAACGTAAAAGGCATATTTAAAGAAATATATATACAGTTTTAAATTCTATTGATAAACAAAATTCCCTAAAAATTTTATGCCGATTACCGTTTTATTAAGCTTGTTGAAAACTTGCAACAAATATAACTTGAATCTTAAGTTAATATTCTCTCCCAAGATCCTATAGATATTTCTTTTAATGTTTCAGTACCATAGTGTAAAAACTTAAAAAATCTAAAAAGATAGACTTTATCGAAATATCCAGCGAAGAGCAATTCATCTTTTTATTTAATATCAGCTCTAAAGCTAAATCTTTTATGTTTTTAATTAATGTCAGCTCTAGAATTTCCCTTGCCAATTACAAATAGAAAAGAACCATATCCCTGTTTGCGAAATTGTTCCTATTTTATCGACGGTTAAAATTGTAATTTTACTACGTCATATTGATGATTTAAAAATAAAAATTATGCATCTTAAAAATTACAGTATATTGGATGCAAAAATATTTTCTATTCGAGGATAACCTTTTGGTACATTAATAACCGATGCTACATCAGAGGTAGTCAGGGTGAGATATTTATGGAGAATTTATTGAGTTAATAAAATGGACTTTAAAATATGTAAGCTAGACTGGGAAGGCAGCATGCTTTCACACAATGCCAGAAAAAGTACTGCTGCACATTTAAATTCAATATCATTAATAGTCAAATGCATATTGCTGTCCCAAGCAAAATCAGCTTCAAGTACATATAGTTGTAGCTATTCGCGGATCCATGGTCTCTCTGGGCCATGCTGAGTTTGACTAAACGATATCTTCTATTATAGACAATATCTAGGAGTTATTCTTAGTTCTGTGACAGATGAGTCTAGCTCTTGTCACTTTAGAATACAAACTATAGAAGAAAAATTATGTTCATAACATTTGGAGGATTTCTTCTTCCCTTTCATTCTTAGAGTCATCATTTTCCTAAAATTTAATATAATAAAGAAATATGCTTAGTCATAAATTTTAACGTCATCCACATAAATTATTATCAAATGCAAACTCGCAGGTAAATGTAATAACTTTGCACATAGAACAAACAAAAGAAAACATTTGCCTTTAAATTTTGGATTGATAAGAAAATTTTATAGCACACAATATATAGTAGTTTTTATTTATTTTTCTCATAGTCGTACAATATTTCTGATCAATACTCTAAAATCAAATATGTGGTTGAATATTTTCTTGTTATCTCAAATAACAAATTTTCCTTTAACGACAGCTTTAAACACAATATCTCAGCCTCGCACACGAGTTACACCGTTTAAACCAAAAAGTAAGGCTTTTAAACATAAAATATACGATAAGTTGTTTGTCTCAAATAATTTAAAAGATGCATCAGCTTTATTACGTCATTTCGATTTAAACCTTTAGCTGTCAGATTATAAGGCCGCGTGGAATTCAATTTATGACGAAATTATTGTACCCCTGGCTACTTCGTCGCGACTACTGGATTCGATTTCCAGCCCCTGGGCTATTTACGTTACGTTAGTTACGTTGTTTGTTTATCAATTTTTTCTCTCTGCGCAGTTGATATCATCCAGTAAAACTCCAAAAGATGTCACCGTGGCAGAAATTGACCAAGAGGTCATAATCATCTTCATAACTGATTCTTAATATCCGACAGCCGACGATATTGAAGGATCAATATCGTCGGGTGTATTGATCTATTGCTGGATATGCCACTTCCAGCTTAGTTCATAACATTTATTGTTTACTATTGTATTTATTGTTAATGCTTATGAACATTCAGATAGTTTGAAATCCATAAACTATATGCCCTGACTCCAAAGAAGATAAGTTTTTTGTTTTGTTTATACGATTTTATTTTCTACTGTATAAAAATATTAAGCTATTTATATTTTTGGTTTAATAACCACGAGATAAATCTTAGCTCATTAAACTAAACCACCAAATAAATAGAACCAGTTAGACTGACTTTCACCGAATAGAAACGTGTTTTAAGCAACTGAACCATGAGCCTTAGTTGATGTGTGTTTGCTGGTGGGGTATAGGGATTACTCACCATCAGCTGGTCTATTTCTATTAATAATATTGTTTTGTTACAGTTACTGAAAAAATATGTCTTCTTAAACCAGACCCTGGTCCATGTCGAGCAGATATAGCCATGTTTCATTTTAAGCCTGACACGATGGAGTGCACACGTTTTAGCTGGGGTGGCTGTCAGGGTAATGGCAATAGATTCGATAGTAAGAGAGAATGCTTAGACACTTGTATAACTCGACAAAAGATTCGTGAGTTTATTAGACATGACATTATTTATCTAGATTTTATATTTGATTTCGGTTACCTGAAAAACCTAGCTTCGGTAAATGAAAAATATTTTTTTAGTTTTAAAGCTGTCACAGTGGATGCAGTTATGTAACATTTTATGCATCCACTGTGACCTATGAACAAAGTTGAACCCAAACTGTTAGAAGCCTAAGAGAGATCTATTTATAGAAAAATAAATGATGATGAAAAAGATAATTCAATAAATAGTGCAAGTAATACGATTATACATGAAATCGTGTTAAACATGAAACTTTTGGCGCTTCTCACGGAATTTTCTACCCCGCACGGCTGCCTTGTAGAACGGTCTGTCCTCGGCAGGTTTTCCAAACCAGTACGACTTAGGGTCCTTCAAAAAGGGAGCCTATTCCTTTCTTAAAGGCCGGAAACACATCTGCAGTTCCTCTGGTGTTGCGGTTGTCTATAGACGTCGATGAGCACCTCGGTGTTCCTGCCGTTCGTTGGTCCTTTTTTCCTATAAAAAAAAATTATTAAAGACCAAAATTTATTTACTACAATATTTAAATGCAATTTACGAACTATGCTCATTTTTTTTTATAGTATTGGTGGAAAACAGGCAAGCAGCCCACCCGATGGTAAGTGATCACCGCCGCCCACATCCGCAACGCCAGAGGAGTCGCAAATGCTTTATCGGCCTTTAAGAAAGGAATAGGCTCTTTTCTTGGAGGTCCCTAAGTCGTATCTGATTATTTCATTTATTTATTTTATCAGATTACCGACCGAAGTGGTGTTTTCTCACATTTGATTACGGTTTCTGCTTTGGTGCTATAAAACGGTGGTACTACGATGTTAAATGGAAAGTTTGTAAGGAGACCATATACTCAGGTTGTGGTGGCAATAAAAACAACTTTTACAACTTAGCACAGGTACATATTTTTTTTATGCCTACCAACATATTCTCTTGAACTCCCAGGGTTGATTGGTAGAGAGTGACACTGGGCATTAAGGCCGCCCTTGTAAACCTGTTGTTTAAGGAACATAAAGAATAAATAAATAAATATATAAATAAATAGATAAATAATTAGATAAATAAATAGGTAAATAAAAAGATAAAAAAATATATAAATAAATAAATAAACGAATAAACGAATAAATGAAAAAAGGAATAAACGTAAAATGAATAAATGAATAAGCGAATAAATGAATAAATTAATAAATGAGTAAATGAATAAATTAATAAATGAATGTTTGAATGAATGAATAAATGAATAAATAAATGAAAAAAAAATATAATTATTCTAATCTTAATTTGAATGTATATCTCAATAAAAAAAAATATTTACATATCTTCAAGTTTCCGCGTAAGACGATGTAGAACATCCTTGTATTTTTTTGTTTTCTATAGACACACATTTCCAAGTATTGATTTGGATCGATACAAGGTAAGACCGGAGTGACGAACCAATGAAAAAGCACTGAAAGTCTAAATAATTATGGATAATAATTTTAACTTTATCAGAGATCGGTTTATAGGACTTAGATTGACGAAAATTAAGCTAACGACAGGTTTCACCTCATTTTATATTGAGAAAATGTCATTTCCGATTCATCATTTATTATTATCTTCAGCCTATCAGTAGCTACATCGAAAACTCTGTCTACCTTCATCTATTGTTTTCCTGCACTTACGTCACTCTTATGGATGATTGTCCTACAATGCCTTTACCTTTTGTTATCATTTGGAAATGCTTCTTTATAATTATTAAAACGCACTATATTAATAAGCATAATTATTTAATAAATAATATTCAATAATAACTTTCAGTGCGATTCAATTTGTCGGTTTGGCAAAGGTCCGATTCAGGAACGAACTATAATATATGGCAACCCCAAAAAAGTGCTCATTATTAACCCCTTGAATGCCACTACCTCAGATCATCTAAAACCGTAAGTGAAGAAGTAACGTAATATGCTAATAAATTTTAAAATGTTCAAAAAATAACTTTTTTTTATTTCACTCACAGTTTTTAATTATATTTACGTATTATGAAAAACGTACAAATCGTCAATGTTATATTCCGATTCTTTATTATAGGACGGGTGGGATACCCGTCCTATAATAAAGAATCAGAAGGTGAACCACATGGACACCACAGTTCTTGTTACCACTACCATAAACTACAGGCATGGTTACAAGGACTATGTACTTTACGTCATATGTAGCTTTTTTTTATTACATTAAGAGTAACAAATGAGCACACAGTTCACCTGATGGTAAGTGCCTCCTACAGCCCATGATAAGCCCAAATAAAGGAATGGATTCTTAAAAAAGACTTATTATAAAATGACCGATAACGTAAACGATAAAGCAGCCTGATATCTTAAGAGTTCTCGCTACGTTCTTTCCTACTTGCATTTGTAAATAAACCTTCATGGGACTCGTTGATAATCATAGGCCATAGGAAGTCCTGTTTTCTTTTTCTTTTTTAATTTAACGCAATTTGAGTTGTGTCAGTGCTTGTCTGTGGGAGAGGACAATGTTCAGTAGTGGGCTAAAATGATGATGTGTACAAAATGTCCTGCGTCACTTAGTCTTCAATGGGTGCTGATGATCTCTGATGATTATGACCGTTAATTATTTGGTCATTTATTGATAAGGCTTCAATACAACGTACAAATGTTCGTAAAAAATATACACATTCAATAATTAATAATCATGCAATAATATAGCCACTCAAATAAAAAACTCATTAAATGCATAAAATATAAAACATATCTTACTTTAAATTACAAAATGAGTCTTACACATGTAGTAGTTTATTTTCTGTTACTGCCGCTTGGCGGCCTTATTAGAAACATTTTAAAAAAGCATCCATAGCTCGTTCTTTTTTTGAAATTGAGGAATAACATTTCTTTCTTGGCTTTTTCTATTATTTTGGCGGCAATTCAAAATTTAATCTGAATTCTATTTTGTTCAAAATGGGCAAAAATAAAAGTTGTGAAGCGTCAGGCAAATAATTGTTAATTTAAATATAGATTATAAGTGGGCTTACAGAAGAATAGTTGAACATTTAAATTGTTCTGTTAAAAAAGTTTTTATTGCAATTGAGCATTATAAAACTCAGGCAATTGTTGAAAAGGTTTTTAGAAAGGTTCGACCAAGAAAAACCACTCCCAGAGATGATACATTAAAGTTTGAGGGTGTTTTTTCGGATGTGGAGTTGGACCCGTTCGGAAGATTGAAGGTACAATGGATCAAAGGCAATACAGAAATATCTTAAAGCACACAATAATTCCTTACTCGGAAGATCATTTGCCTGTAACCTGGATCTTTCAGCATGACAATGACCCTAAACACACGGCCAATAGCATCAAATTATTTCTTAGCGAAAGGCGTATTTCCGTTTTAGACTGGCCAGCAAATAGTCCGGATTTAAACCCGATAGAAAATCTCTGGTATATTGTTAAAAAGAAAGTCTCAAACAAACGGAACACCAGTAGAACGAACTATATAAACCATTTGTTGAAGCATGGAATTCAATCCCCCAAGAAAAATGTATGAAATTGATTGAATCAATGCCACGTCTTTGCTGTGCTGTTATTGAAAATAAGGGATACACTCCTAAATATTAATTATAACTTTTGGTAGGCTGTGGAAAGTAGCTATTTCGTAAATAACAAAACTAATTACTAATACTTAAAAAAATATTTTTTAACTTTTTTGTTGTTGTTTCTAATTAGTTGACCATTATTGTTCATACCTCAAAATTGATTTAAATGTTTGTCCGCAATGTAATATTTAAACTGCACTTGTGTAATGGGATTTATATTGTTTTTCTAATAAATGATAAATCGTTGAACATATTGTTGTTTAATTTCAAAATAAAAACGATTGCGGTGAAGTATCTTACATAATGTCCGAATTGATTTCATGTCATGACACAAAATACAAACAGAATGATATTCTTCAATAACATAATAAAATTCAAAAGTAATAACAATAAAATATTATATTTTATATTTTTAAAAACACAAAAATATCACATAAGCATGAACACCACCAATATTACCTTTTAACCCAAAACACCTTCAAAGCAATTTTGTTTTTTCTTTCATATGATTTTACGTAACTATTTGTTTAAATCGTGGTTATTTAAAATTTTTAATATATTCGAGTATACAAGCTCAGAACTGAAAAAAAAGAAATATTTTAATGTCACGCCTTCCTTTGTGGCAGCCTAGCCTCGTAAATAGTGATACTTTTGAAAAGAAGAATATCATCATCGTCAACTCATAGTTATACCACTGAGTTTACTTAGACCGTAGGCGCTCTAAACTAGTTTTATATAATAAGAAAAATTTCCAACCAAGGAGTTAACATAATGTTGCTGCGTTTAACTGATGAGTAAGGAAAACCTGAATAATAATCGGAAAGCATATATTTTAGTTTTATCTTGCCTTGGATGAAAATGAATTTTGATGAAAAGGGTCTCATTCAACTCTTACTTTGAAGCTGCGTTCTCATTTTTTTCTAATATTGTATGAATTTTCATGAAATAAAGGACTTTAAACTCTTACTTTTATATAATCTTTGTGACGTCCATCTGGTCGATTTAGACCACAGTGATATCATGTGTTTATTGGCAGATGCCGTTAACTGCGCCGAATACTTTTGTATATAACTCTTGGTTGAAATTTGAAACCAAGTCTCTGGACTCAAAAATCAAGGACTTTCGATTCATTGTTTTTTTTAATAATTAATAATTATAAAAATAATTTAACACTTACCAGCCATTACTGACGGAACTCATAAGCCTAATAACATAACTCGGACATACATCTAGATGCATGATACGAGCATGAAACAGTGTCCCTTGACAGAAACAGTACAACAATATCGGCAATGGAATCTTTTCTGTTAACACTTTTTTCTCATATAAGATCGTTGAAAAAAGCTAAAACGAAAAAGATAGTCCGTGTGCATTATTGGGAAAAAGAATCACGTAAATTTTTATATTATGTAATATATCCTTTCAATGAAAAAAATGAGTTTGCGCGACCAGGAGGAACCACTCTCTCATAAACTAAATATTGTTTATCTTAGTTCTAACTAATTCTAATTTACTAGCAGCATAATACTCCATGTTAATTTGGTGAGTGTAGGCATACAGGACCCAATTACAGATAACTAGGCATTCCCTCTCAGTTCTCAGGCGAGACAACAAATGTGCATCCTGTATCTTTGATGTATGATGGACGTTACAAGCCGCAGTTGTAACTTATCGCCAAGTGAACTGTGAGTTCGTTTGTCAATTCTAATATTATAAAAAAACTAAATTCGTCAATAGTTATATTAGTCCGGCCATAAGTTCTGTTACAAATGAAAATGCATTTTTTTTAATGAAGTTATTAAAATTTATACCTCCATATTTATTAGTCAGTCAGCAAAAAATTAAAAAATAAAAGTTTTTATGTAACAGTATTTATGTCCACACTAATTACAATTAAGCAATTTAATTTTATTTAAATTATATAGCGGATGCATGCGTATGAAATTAACAAACTATTAATTATAATTATATATTAAATCGAAATTGATTTAACGTATTAGATTCGCGACACACTGAAGAATTTATAAAATTAGAATTACTAAATACCATTTCATCTGAAGTAAACGATCCTTGCTAACAAATCAATGAAAAGTGAAATGAATAGGAATGTCGGTTTCAATTACTATTCACCGTCATATAACGATGCCCCAGTTGATTTCAACCACTAAGATACCTTCTAGTTATAAACGATTATCATCAACTGTCCAGGAATATATACTCGTAGTGCCGCTGCAAGCATTTCCGCACAGACAAAGTCGATCACTTGTCGCCCCCATCACGTCCCCTTCACAAGTCTGATTTAATACAAGGACAATTGTTGTGGTGGAAGGTTGAAATGCAGTGTCAAAGATACCATACACAAAACACACTCACACCCATAAATTTTTGTCATCCTGATTTCATTATAAAGTAAAAGAATATACCTTAAATGCTCCAGTAATAGACGCTACCGCAAAACTTAGATTAGGTTTAAAGAGAAATGATAGTCCAGCAATGTATCCCGCTGGTAACGCATACAGAACCGAATCAAATCCTCGCTTTCGGCACAAGTAGCATATCACAGCCTGAAACGAGAATAATAAATAATCTACACCCAATATACACAAACAAACTGTCTAGGTAGGAAGATTTAATTATCGGTTCTACAAGCTATATGGTCAGCTCATTGTTACATATTTAAAAAAAATTTGCAATGCTATTAACTTTACTTATATTCCCGTTAACCACTCCAACTAAGCTGAAAATGCTTTGCTAGGAGATGGTTCACGACAATAGTTGAATGGTGGACTCAAACCTACAACCTTAAGTTTCGTATACCGTACCCTAAACCATTAGGCTATTGATGCTCCAATTAAGACCATATGTCACTTTAGCTTGCTGATCTATTGAGCTATGTCGGCCACCTTCGTTCTACTGCGGATGTCTACGTTACGTATTCTACGTACGTACTTACTATTACAGTTTTTTTTATTTAGCAATAAATTAAGCAAAAATGTAGTCGTACTCTGTAAATACCAATGTAACTGCCAAAAAAGAGCGCTAACTTCACGTGTGCTCCACGTATGGAAGCCAATGCCTTAACAGGAGACTTAATTCTTGGTAAAATAATTTGAGCAAGGGCTATGGTAAGACCAACTCCAAAGTACGTAGATGATCCCTGAAACATACAAAGAAAAAATCAAATTTATGATTGAAATGGATACTCGTTGAATTTCACAATGGTTTTATTATGGTAGAGTTACGCTCATTGTTACATTAAACAGAAGCTATGAATATGTTGTCTTAGTTACTTTTGTAATAATTTCAGTTCTTTCACTTTCATCAAAATCAGTTTAATCGTTGAGATATGAATTTGTAACTGTTCACCCCCTATTGATACTATCAATTATGTCACTGATAACAGTTTATTGTGTCTGTGTTACTAACTAACATTTAATCAATTAAAGAACTGACTTCAAGTGTCTGGTTTGATACAGAGGTACTGTAAGATTTTTAATGTCTATTGTCTATTAAATACGAATACCTTCAAAATATATTTCCAACATTCTCCATCATGTGGACAAACATTTTTGGAGCTTTGCGAGTTCTGTCTCACTTTCTCAGGTGTAAACAGCCTGAAATTAGAAACGATTTAAACATTACTATTTTAATACAACATTGTAAAATTAATAATTTAGGGCCACGGGGAGGATTTATGTTCTAATAGCTTTTCCTCAGAGGGAGTGTTAAGTGTAGAGACTGATATTTTATTTAGAGTTACGAAACCATACATTTACTAAACATGCTAATTTCGTAAGCATTGTACGAAATTATCAATGCAAATAGTATTTAACCAGACCACGACACACTTAGTATTCAGTTCAAACACAATTATTGAATGAAAACCACACTTAAATATTACATGAGGAGTTCGATTTACAATTCTAATCTTATGCTCACATACCAAAGTAATTGTGTTTTCGACTTTTTATCTCCTTCTAAACGCATTAGATAAAGTAGTATAGCGCTGCCCACCATGAATGTGAAAGTTTTTTTTGCGGTTGTAATCGAAAAATATCCAGATCTCTCCCAGGTACGCAACCAATACTCAATTACCTGAAATAGTGTTGGAAATACACAACGACATTATTTGATATATCAACTTGTCCACACAATGACATAAAATGATTTTATATTTCGACGTAAGAAATATGAATTTGATGATCTTTGATTAAAATTGGAGGATTTCGATGGAATTTGTTGGCTCAGGATCGTGTTTTGTATAATTCCGTGTGGTAGGTCTATATCCAGCACTGGACTAATGTTTGTTGTAAGAAATAAAATAGAAATAAAACCATTAAGAATTGAGAAGAATAACCTTTTTTATAGTATCGAGAGTAAGTGATCCTGCGACCCATTACAACCCACAATCACCCTCGACAAGGATACATAATACGATGCGATGTTACCCCTTAGGAGCTAAGATGAAATGCCCTATCAACAAATAGTCTAGATCCCCACAGATGAAACACACCTACTAACTCGTCCTCACATATGAAATTGGTGTTTTGTTCTGGTCCCATTGACCTCAAATAATCTGGCGTTTGGTTAGGATTTACAAATTCAAATGTATTTTAAATTAAACCTTGTGTATATGCGTTTCGAATTTAGTGTTTCATTTGTTTTCGCTCCATTTGTTTTTACTTTGACATATTTCTGTTAGCAAAATGTTGTGTTATTTATTAATATGAGTTCCACCGTGGCACCAGCGCTGCAGAAACAGCTCGAAGAATTAATGATGTATATGGGGAAGCCACTGTAAAGGAAAGCACGATACAGTTTTGCTTCCAATGTTTTCGTTTTGGAAATTTTGACTTCCAGAAAAATCCCTGCGGATGGCCGGAGACTCAAGTTGACAATAAAAAAGGAAAGGAAAGTGGAAGCGGATCCATCGCAAATCACGTCAGAGTTAGCGGCAGGCTTCGTTATGAGAGACAAAACAATTTTAATTCACTTGACAATAATAAATCAAGCGAAATTGCTCGAGAAATGGGTATCTCATAAATTGAGTGATGCACACCAACAAACACGACTTGAGTGCTGCATTATATTACGTATCGTTACTTGTGACAATCGGCAATGCACATCACTGTGGCTGAACCCAGAAGAATTGTTTGGTGGATCAGTGCTGGTGTCATACACTACAGCTTCCTAAGATCTGGCCAGACGATTACGGCAGATCTGTATTGTCGACAATAGCAAACCATGATTGAATAGCTAACCGTTAAACAACTGGTCAATTGCTCTAGCCCACTGCTGCTTTATCAATGTAACCTATAAAGTGGTGAAAGTGCATAGATAATAATGGCCTTCGATTGATTAAATATATAATTTCATAAAAATATAGTTTACTTTTTCCATATAATACGCTAATTTCATACGTAGGGACCTAATATATTCCAGATATACCGAGCTGGGTGGTAGCAAGTAACGATTTTACATGTGACATTGTTTATTGTAGATAATAGATATAAACTGTAATATTTACCAAACTGCTAAATAAGTTTATGACTAGCCCTCTCCGACTCGGTGGCTCCAATAAAATAAAGATTCCATTTAACATACTTGGTAAGCAAATGTAAGTGTAGTAATTAAATTTCCTTCCCAATAGCCACCTGTAAATCAATACCTTCTATTAAATTTTCGAAGTCATCACCATCATCACTGTTTGTGTCACAATCAATAGTCCACTGCTGGACATGGGCCTTCCACATAAATCTCCACCAACTCCACCCATGTTATGTATGCATATATGTTGCATAGGTGGTCGCTCCATCTAGTGACGGGTCGTCACTAGATGGATACAGATTAAAATAAATTTAATTTCAATAAATTTACTTTATTATATGTTGTATATGTTCTTTTGTTTTGCTTATGTGATAAATAAAGCACTTGGTGATGAATATTGTACAGCTTAAAAATATGGTATGTTACAGCGTTAGAAATATTTACAGTATTTGGCTCGTCTAAATATAATGTAAGTTGGCCGTAACATTTTATTCTTACATTTAATTATTATTAATAAATTAATTGAAGGGGAAATAACTTCTATTGCCAATCATCATCGTCAATTCGGACCATCTTTAGTCCACTACTGAACAAATATCTCGCCCTTAGTTTACAAAATAGCACGATCTTAAGCTTCTTCCTTCCATCGACGTTTTTTGTATAGAATAGGCAAACGAGCATGCATCCCACCTAAGTAAGTGATCGCCGCCACCCATGAACATCTGCAACACCAGAGGAGTCGCAAATGCGTTGCCGGCCTTTAAGAAAGGTGTAGGCTTTTTTTCTTGTAGGTCCCTAAGTCCATCGACCAGCCGCAACACCTACACTGCCAGCCCGTGAATTTCGACACAACATCCAGGAGTTTATGAACTGTTCGATTCTTTGTTTAGCTATTTTTAATAAATTTGGCTACAGGTACAGAGGCGAGACAAATATCTAGTAACTCGTAGGAGAAAAAATCTCGAACGGCTAAAAGCGTGGTTACAGAATTTTTACTTGGCTTCATAATTCTTATTCTACATTTTGGTAGTGGTTGATTTTAGCTTGAGTAGTGAATGAATTTGCTCGCCTGACCTCACAGAATACCCTCGTCTAATGGGAGCATGACGCTACTGTTTTCATGTAAAGTATATATAGCGATCAGAAGACCCAATTGCAGGTAAAAAGCCACTTCATCAGTCCTCAGGGCATAACAACCCTCATCACTTACCATCAGGTAAACCGAATGTTCGTTTGTCACTTCTTATATAATACAAAAAATATTACGAATACATAATTTACCATAACACGATTATGGCTAAAATGCCTGTAAATAATTCATAATCCTTCGACGCACATGTAGTGCGTGAGATAGAAACAACATCAGAGTTAATGATACCTGCTCGTGTAGCGAGCGGGTTGTGTTCGTATTTTAGTAGGGATTATGCAAACACGTACCTTACCTAAATAAACAACCGAACGTAACGCTAGTCCCCGATATGAGCCCCCCAAGAAGTGTCGATCTCAGATAATATTCACCAATTTGCAATAATTCCTTCCTCTTGAAAACTTTCTTGCCACGCATCAGGTTTTGTACCTATAATTTTGAATAAGATATTTTTTTAATTATAATTATTTATTTAATAAGTATTGTCCGCTTCAATTTCAAGTACGGCGATATCTTTTGATTGTTACCAGAATGTTTCAACTGTGCAGGATTTTTTTGTGATTAAAGGTGACAAATTAGCACACAGTTCAAAAGGTAATAATTGTAAGTTAGTAGGTTACCTACTCGTCATCCATCCTAAAAAAGATTCAAGATATTCTCTCCATTCACCATATTAAACACAGAATTATTTTTTTATTAATTTTAACTTTATTGTTCACTTCGTAGATACAATGGAAGAATTTAATGCCTTAAGCCATTTTCTGCCTGTCATCCTTAATATTATTAGAAAATCTAATGGTATGGTCATAATCTGTAAATAACTAATGACACTCAATTTTATAAATTACATAATATAATTACATTTATTTAATCATTATTATATTTCACTCTATCTAGTGGCGAGTACTGTATTTGCCTAAAGGAGGTTAACAGTTGAGAATATTTGTATCCGCCACTAGATGGAGTGATTGTGACTCATTCCAACTCGTTGGTCGTGAGGTGTAATGATCAATATGGTTATTTTCAATACAAAAAGTATAAGAAATAATCATTTTTTTATTTGCTGTAAGTAATGGTTACCTAGATTTTGTTATATTGAATGCTTAGGATAAATTATGATAGAAAAGCAAAATTATTGTCATATTAAAAATCTGAAACTAATAATTATAATGAATAAGTGCTGATATATAACAATGCTTATAGTTTACTTTTATATATTCTTATGTAATCGAATGTCTCGGCACAGAAATGAGTTTTCTCTAAGACTAAATTTGTTAGCTCAGGCGTATCATGACATGTAAATATAAACATCGTAATAATAATATTATTGTAATTTATTCACAAGAAATGTGGTCCAAATATAGCGTTTTTTATAATGGATTACAGTCTAGTACATTTTATATTTTTTTATATATTAATTGGTATATAAATAATGTCGCAGCAAAGTTATTAATTATTTAAATTATTAAACTGCAAATAATTATGCAGTAATATTTAAATTTCAGAATTTTAGTAATAAAATTATTTATACAATAAAGAATGTCAAATAGTAGACAGTACTCATTAGTCAATACACGTTTCTTCATTTAAATTTTTCATTAACAGCATAATATTGTTATTTAGCCACTTTTTATTTAGCCTATGCAATAGGTGACATAGATTTCACTTGAATTTTTTTATTTCTAAGGGAATGTATAAAGCCATTCGGTAACAGTTTATCTATTGACTTTTTGTATTATGTTTCATAATAACAATAAGGGTATTAAGTAAAAATGAGATAATTGTTGACAAAAATACCAAGTTCGAATATAAAGTAAAGTAAGAAGATTCATTTCTACCAAAATAGATTTGCACGAAAATAGCCACAGATGCTCGTAGCGTTTTTGAGCAGTAAAAGCACGATTTACGTTTTTCTATTACACAATATTATTATTATTTCATTGCCAAACATCTGTATTAACATTTTATTTAAAACTTTTCTTAAATCACTTACTTTTAATAACTTGATTGACTTCGTACAATTTGAGAAGACTTTTCCATCGACCTACAGTATATAGTAATATAACTAACATTATTACAAACGTATTGTTGAAGACAAACTAGCAGAGTTCACCTAATGGTAAATGATTGTGATGAGGTTGGCGAACTCATGGTGTCAATGATACTTGAGTCCCTGCTTCCAGCTATTGCTTATATTAACATATATATATTAAAATATTCCCTAGGCTCAGGTCAATGCCCTAAACTTCGGAAAATGGCTTTTGTGCAACCTCTGCCTAAGATTCTCAATCCTAAACTACCTAATCATCTTCGTCCTATCTCAATTCTCCCATTTCTATCAAAAGTCCTGTTAGAAGCCATATGCTTTACTCTCTACTTCATTACAAAGCATAGCCCACTAAATCCATTCTGGTCACAGTACTACCACTGCACTGATTAAAGTCACCGATGGCATACGAAAAGGCATGGACGAACAAAAACTAACGTTGGTAGCACTTCTTGACTTTTTCAAACTCTTTTAACACAGTTGATCATGATAATACATATGATCTCTTCTTTCTTACCTAAATTTCTCAACCCGTGCCTTGGAATGGTTTTCATCCTATCTTCACGGCCCCAGCAGTTAGTTCGTTTGGTATCACAGGCCTCTAATTGGGCTGATATTGACTTTGGTATACTGCATGGAGCGCCTTTTAAACAATTCCTTAAGATTAATTTTGAACTTACGTAAATATGATCACATTTTTACGCTCTCTATTTGACAAAGGCGAATTCTGCTTGTTCTCTATTTATTCCTGGATCCTTAAATAGAATGAGAATTAGTGTTTCATGCCATTACACGGGGTTCTTTCGTTATTATTTAACAGTACAGGCTAGGGTTGACTGGTAGAGAATGGCCCAGTGGCATTCGCCTTTGTAAACCTTATTTAAGGTGTATAAAGAATATGAATAAAATTTCATGATTTAAAAATAATTATTATCATAGTCTTAACGAATCCGCTCAGTTAAATATTGTTTATATCTTTCCGGACGTAAATTGAACTCGTATTAAGTATTCTGAAAATTAAATTAAGTTATAATTTTAAAACAATTGGAGAAATATTAATTAGAAGTAGTAGAGCTGCACTGCAGTCTTCAGATCGAATGGGTCAGCTCGACAGGGACAGGACCACGCCCTCACAGAATATCAGCGTAAAATAGCAGCATAATGTTGATGTATTTCGTCTGTTGAGTGCAGGGATCCGGAGACCCTTATCACTGTATGATATATATATACTGATGTAGATGTCATGGGCTGCAGGAATCACTTAACATCAGGTGAACTGTGTGCTCGTTTGTTACTCTTCTAAAATCATGTTTCAAAAATAAATTTATAGCGTAATTTTTGCCATATTCCTAACGAATCTTCTTGGTTGAATATTTATTATTTATAGCATTACCGTTGTAAATCGCTTTCGTATTAACTATACTCAAAATCTCAAGTTTTAAAATAACTGTGTAGCATAATTATTCTCACAGTCCTAACGACTCCATTTAAATAAATATTTTTTATAGCCGTTAAGGCGCATAAGGCGTAAATTTAACTCATATTAAATAATGTAAAAAAATCAAGTTTTAAAAGATATTTTGTATAGTATAATTATTGTCATAGTTCTAACGAATCCGCTTAGTTGAATATTTTTTGTAGCGTTACTGACATAAATTGAATTCGGTATTTACTATTATCAAAATCTCGAGTTTAAAAAATAATTGTGTAGCATCATTATTCTTAAAGTCCTAACGATTCCCCTTAGTTGCTAAATATTTATAGCATAGAACACGTAAATTAAACACAGTATTGATAAGTATTATTGTTAACACATTCTCTCATGCATGATAATTTACAAAGAACAAATATACAAAATCAAAGAATTAAAAACAAGAATTCGAGGCAGGTTTGAGTTCTTCTATTGTTAAATATATTCAAAGCAAAAAAAACATAACGTTCACACAATATAATGGGTATAACACAAGTAGGGGAAAAAGGTTTTTCGTATTTTATATACCAACTCAAGATATTTTTTACGTGCCATTCAGATTGATAACTTGTTGCCTTTTTGTAGAGTGACTTTTTTTATTTATTTTTTAATTAAATTGAGAGTTACAAGCGAGTACACAGCTCACCTGATGGCAAGTGATTCCTCCGGCCCATGACATCTAATCATGACAAGGAATCATACTGACACCAAGAAACGTGGCAACTTTTTTTTTAATTTGTATCGCATTTTTCCTTTTTTTGTAAAAAAAAAATAAAATTGTATCGAATTTCTTTGTTAGATTCACTCATATTGGCGGAAAGGAAATCAATAGAAAGTAGGCGGGAAACCGGTTTTTTTATGTCATCTATTTAATAGTATCAAAACAAAATTTCAAGGTAACGTTGAGACGAAAATTTACCTAAATTTTAAGTGGCACAATAAAAATCTGTTCCTAATATTTTGTAATTTTAGTTAATATATTTGTTTTTTAATTATTCAGGCTTCAGATTGATTGTGAAATGGAGTGATTTTAAGTAACGGACTAAACGTGTTTACACTAATAATAAATATTAAATATATTTATTTCTCTCCACAAACTTTTTTTAGTTACCATATGATGTCTTTATATGGTAAACTATCTTTGTAATACTTCAAACAGGGTTTTTGGGAGCTGATGCTTGAAATAGGTTTTGTACCTATATTACCAGCTAATGCCTTTTGATTATTAAAAGTATTTTCTTTAAAATTTATTGAGGCTAAGAAACAAGCCAACGGTTTACTTGATGGTAAGGTTTTTATTTGGTCACAACAACTACATTCATACTATACTATACAGATTCGTTGTCACCCCTAAGGACTGAGATGGAATGCCTCGTCACCAGTAATAAGGGTCTCCTGACGAAACACAGACACACACATACACATATAAACATTTAGCACAAGTGCTTGTATAAACACACACTTCCATCACCTTTTCATTTAGTTGGATTGTTTGTTTTATCTAGACGTAAATATAATTATTTAAAAATATAATTTTATTGTCTTCTTTTTTTTCGTACTATATATATATATATAAATATATATATATATATATATATATATATATATATATATATTAAATATAGTACAAAAAATGTTTCTTAAAATTTTCTTTTGTACAAATAGAAACTAGTCTATAAGGTGAGGACCTGGTGATCTCTCACACAGGGTATCCTATAGACACCGGTCTCTCATAAATACTGTTCATGACTGTGAAATCTGTACTGTACTAATCTTAATTTGTGAGAGAATACAATAAACATTATTTTTATTATTATATAGGTATATAAACTTTTCGCACTTGGATGTCACCGTTCATATGACATTGGTGACATTTTTTATTGTGGTGCATGACTGAAAAAAAAGCAATTCCAAGACTGCAAGTTTTTAAAATCATCCATGACGTCTATTGCGTCCATGTAAAATTTTCCTTTTGTTGGTAGGCCATATTAAAAATTGCTCCGAGTGTAAAGGGTTAGTAATTAATAGCAACATTTAACTGTTGTTTTCTCCGCTAAACTGTGTGCTCGTTTGTCACCCTCCGTACAATAAAAAAAGTGTATCGTTGAAATGTATGATGTTAAACACGTGTGTATTTTGCACGATTGATGTATAAAAAATTACCATAAACCAATATCTGTGTAATGTACTTACCATATGTATAACTAAATAAAATTTTGCACTACCTATGAAGGAATCTTTGTACGTGCACAGAGAAGACGTGAAGCAACTTGGATGCCATGGATGCGTTATAATGCCACAGCTGACGTCTCGGAATTTCTCGTCGAACAGGTGCTTACTAATTTCCACCATTATCGCGATGTGTTATTTTCTGAAAATAAGGATATTGTAAAATAAATATTTGTTTTTATAATATAAAGGGTGGCAAACGACAAACTTTCAGAGAACACATGCGTCGTCTCTCGTGAGAACTGGCGATGCAATACTTCTTGTAATTGGATGCCCACACTGATATTCTGCGAGAATCCTTCCCGTTCCTACTGCAGCTGGTAACTAGTTGTGGCGTGACTCAATCTTATAACACAGTTTTCAATGGGCCGTCGTTTTAACCAGAATAGAGGAGTCTTAAGAGAACTCCTTTAAAGCTCAAGTTCGTGCAATATCCGCAGGAAATCATCAATTGTCACCATAAAACTCCTTTTTCTGTTACGCCGTAGCATAGGAATCCTGGGTGTAAATATTTTGTTTATTAAATATTATTTCGTAGTCCACCATGAGGAAATGACATCAACTGTATATGAAATATTATAGTGCCCTAAGTATTTGCGTAAACAGGGGCACTCATCCCTTTCCTAGACGGATGATAAACATTTGCAATAAGATCGGAAAAAACTTCAAAATTGAAACACGAATAATATTCCTTGGCTGGTAATCGACTGGGAAACCGGCAAGGTACTCGTAAACACTTCTCTACGCCGACACAAAATATCTAATAACTGTCGTACAAAGAAATCGTTCTGTACCTCATCACAGATCCTTGATTGCCCAACAAGCGCCGTTTTAGCTAAACAACCAACGTTAATAGGTACAATCTGTTGGAGCTACGTCATCGGCAATTTCAATTAGGTTGAATGCTCGTGTTCGCGCACGTGTGCTCTATTTCTTGTGTCAATCGTTTATTCGATACAAACACAGATATCTCTCTTAAAATCGATTTGATACGTGGACGTATTTGACTACACGGTCTTTACTCTCAGAACAGTTATATATTTTTTTTAAGAATAAGAATATTAGCTATGCTTTTTTTACATTACTAATAACCACTCCAAATAAGATACAAATAAAAACTTGTGCTAGTAGGTGGTTGATAACAAAAGTCGAATATGATAAAAATAATGGATTCGAACCTACGATCTAAAGTTTAGCAGACCCGACCCTAAACCATTAGGCTGTTGACGCTTTAAAGTAGTGACAGTCTATACACATTTATATATGCCAGTGCTGCGAATAGGCCTATTTAGAGAGGACTAGAGTAAAGCGAGCCACGCAGCTCCACTGCAGGCTGGCGGGACTTCACATGTCTTCGGAATATATTTTATTTACATATTCCTCAGACATGCAGGTTTCCTTACGATGTTTTTTACTTTATTGCAGAGCGCATAAAATAATGTTAAATGAGGACATAAAATTTTCTTCAAGCTAAATCATTTAAACTCATCTGGAATGGTTAACAGGAACAGTTTTGTAATGTTAGACTAATATATTTATTTTAACAATGCGATCATTATTAAAAATTAAAAGCAATTAAGCGTCAGCGACATCAAAAATATTTAAAGCATGTAAACAGTCTCCAAATGTTGGTTTTGTTATATGCTACTACTATATTTGTTGTAATGGTGGTGTAGAGAAATGCTGTAAATTTTTCAGACTATAGAATGTATGTCTGTCTGTGAGTTTGATGAGAATACAGGAACGTCTATGCAAGCGTGAAATAGCAGCGGTGCTTTGCTTCGTCTGGTGAGTGTAGAGATCCGGAGACCCTTATGTCGAGGAATTACTTCTTAGTCCTTAGGGATAACAAGACATCTGCATTATAAGTCCTTATGATGAATGTGTCATCGGCCCCAGAATTCACTTTTCATTGGTGAACTGTGTGCTCGATTATCACGATTAATAGAAAAAAAATTGTTAGCGATTATATAGGATATAATTATCTTCTGGTTATATCCAATATCTTCTGGTTATTCCAGTTAATTGTCCGACTGCTAACCCAGTTGCTACGAATGCATCTGACCTCTGATAACGAAATGCATAATACGCATAATGAGGCAAATAACTCTTCAAGGCAATAAACATCTAACCGGCAAGGTCAAACCATGGAAATTACTGTGTATCTTTTTACGCCTACGTTAACATTCAAAATATAATACAAAAATTTTCATTCATTGTATTTAATCATTAAATATAAAGTAAATTAATTTTGACCTTAAACTTATATTTTTAATTACAATGCCATAATACTAGCAGTGTTGTTAACGTAATCAACATTCCAGTTAAATTTAAAATGTTTGTGCAAAGAGATGGCTCACGGCAATAGGCCAATGGATCCACCATTATGAATCTACAACCTTAAGTCTCACAGACCGTATCGTAAATTGTAAGGTCACACATTCGTTAAACAAAAAATTAGTGCGCTTTATGAGGAGTGTCATTGCCACGTCCATTGTTTTATTTTTCTCCGATCTATTGTATTGCTTATAAATATGAAGGCAATTCGTTATAAATTATATATAATATATATATTTTTAATATGTATATCACACCTTGATAGTTTTTAGTTCATCCGGTACAGTAGAAGTTGCCGCTGTGTATTAGTATTTTTGAAAAATCCATAAGTGTAGTCCTGGGGGCTGGTATCCTTGGATGAAGCTTGATCCGAAGGAAATCTTCTATTGAATTTGAGAATTAATTACGTTCTTTACTTACGGTCGACACGTTGTTTCTCAGAATCTTTCCAAAACTTTTGTCCTTTTCTGACAGACATTCTTTTCTGTTTTTGCCTAAGTTCTGACTTTGAAATTTTTGCACCAGTATTATTGGTAATATAGATTTATATATTTAATAGTTTATTCAAAATAAGTTATCTATTGAAAATGAGACCTAATAATAATTTACAAAATTATTGAAATTTAAAAAATGATGATATGAAACCTTTTTACAAAACATCTATATTAGTCAAATTTAAACGGTGTTGTTAGGCAAACGTATCACTTGGGACCAGCTAGATAAATTTCATTATTTTTTTTACATTCTTAATAGTCCCAATTATTTTGTTATGGAAATAATAATTGGAAAAGTTGTCCGAAAATTGGCAAAGTCGGGAAAAACTTAAAGTTCTTTTCCTTTGAGGTTTATATATGAACGCAAGACCACAACTAACTAGAACAACTAACCTAGCAAGATGTATAATTTTAACAAAATGACTAAACAACGTCTGTACGGTCAGCTGGTATGTATATAAAATAGTATTAGACATAAGAATTTGATATTTTAAGCATTTCTTTAAGAAATATAAACCAAAACTAATACAGATATGGAAAACACTACGAAGAAAATCGTAACACGTACGGGGAAATTAGGAGAGCTAATGAAAATCTATATAATGGCGTAAATAAATCCACTAGACAAAAGAGCATTTATAAGATATAAGAAAGTAAAAAGACCAGGTTACTAAATTCTATTAATTAACCCATTTTCACGTGTGCCGTGGTGAAGGAAGGGTGAGGAAAACTGCAAAAAATATTTCGAAGACATGTGAAGTCCGCCATTCGCGTGTGAATACATATAATATATAGACTGTCATTACTGTTTACTATTAACTATTAATCTTACCATTTTCCCCGATGACCCTGAAAAATATTTGAACTAGACATAAACTTATAAGGTTACTATTAGTGTGGCCCTCAATCGGTCATATTTCATGCATCACACGGTCGCACCAAAATTTACCACAGACAGGATATGTTTACATTCAATTATCATAACCATTTATGTCGATGTATTCACATTATACGACAGTAGATGGTCGCTTAGTGTAGTGGTTAGAGATCTGGGATCAATTCCCAGCCCAGACACATTGTTTGAGGATTACATATTTTTGTTTCCAGGTCTGGATGTTGTGTGTATGTTCCGTGTTCTTACTAACCACCTTTGTACTGTTATTAAGTAATTACTTCTGCTACTGAATTTCAATAGAAGAGTTCTTTCGGATGGATCAGGCTTGGCCAACGACACATATGAATTTAGCTGTATATTCTTGCACTTTATGAATAACAAAGAATATTATTGCAATTGGGTGAATTAAAAATTCTTAAGTTAATTTATTACAAAAAAAATGTTATATATAACTGATATTAAATTGTTTTTGTACAAGTACATTCTCAGTGTAACTTGGAGGCAAAACATATCATAGCATGAAAGGCAACTTAATTAAAAAATATATATATATAATATATAACTAATCAGATTTTTTTTTATATATCCGTTTATAAGAAACGAAGTACACAGCTAAATGAATACAAATCTTTAATGTAAATAATTATATATATTTGTTGGTATCTTAAAAAACTAAAAATATACAGAGTTTAACTATCAATCAAAATTGACAGAATACAAAATTCATGCTCAACTCAATTCAAAATTGTGCGATTTTTACGAAGTTTCCACACACAACTACTTTGTAGAA
Organism: Teinopalpus imperialis; assembly: GCA_029286865.1. Classification (NCBI taxonomy): domain Eukaryota; kingdom Metazoa; phylum Arthropoda; class Insecta; order Lepidoptera; family Papilionidae; genus Teinopalpus; species Teinopalpus imperialis. The sequence continues at coordinate 843,049 of JAGSMU010000059.1, forward strand.
ACAGCTGTCGAAGGCGGTATTTGCAAACCCATATGGCTCAGGGACCGTCAAGAGAAGAGCCTTTCTAAACGGTCAGAAACGCATCTGAAACTCGTCCGGTGATGCGGATGTTCATGGGCTGCGTTGGTCACTAACCATCAGTTGAATTCTTTGTTCCTTTGCTACCACTTTTAGAAACAAAAAAAAAACATTACGGCATTCCATCCACAAGGTAAGCATAAAATGTTTATGAAAAGGTTTTTTTTTATAGAATGTCACGCATAAAAGTTTCGTAGTTTTTGTAGTTTTACTTTACAAAGGTGAAGCTACACTGCAGATAGTTTCCAGCTACAGCATGAATGGATTGGCTCTGTCGAGGGAGGACAATTCAAGCCCTTACAGAATATCAGCACGAAATAGCATTCTACATAACATATTCTTATGGCATTTAAAGGGATACGGAGACTTAATAGAAGGAAAAGAGACATTTTATCTATCCTTAAGGGTGAATCTTAGTTGAGGATAGATGTATATGCCATCGGCGCAGTCATCACTTACGAGATCAACTATGATCTTGTTTATCACCCCTGATATTATAAAAAAGGTTCATAGCATCTGTTAATACACTAAACGAAATTATATGTAGATACATATATTACGAAAACGGATATTACGGTATATAATATATTGCCCTTTGAAAAACTTTGCCCTTTTTACAGAATAAGCGTTTTTTTATTTTTATTTTTTTATTTAATGATATAATATTACTAGATATTTGTGTAGCGAAACCAGTTCTTGAGCCTTTTCCATCCTCTTTTGGGCTATTCTTTTTTTTTAATTATTACATTGTCATGTAATATAATGGGTCCCATGGGTTTTATATATAATTTATTTAGATAGGAACATAGACACGCGACATTTGAGATGCTCTAATTTTTTTTCTTTAATCGAAAATGGCACGGTACGCACAGAAATAATGTAAGGCTCTACCTGCCCTCTTCAAAAGGACCAATGGAATCTCGAAGGCAAGAAGATCCTAAAAGGAAATGAGTCTACTCTAATTGGCAAACAGAGAACAATTATGATAATGGTGTTGTCTTCCTAGTCGATTTCGACCATTTTTTTGTATTGCTGTTGGTCCAGAGACCTCTACACCTTTATCAAATTAGACTCGCGAGTGGGAGGCCCGCTGAGACTTCTATTGCATCAATTGCGCTGAATGTTTTATAATGCCGTTACCATTTGCGTATAATACAGAGACACTGACTCGTTGTCCCTTTCCCAATTACGATGCATGTCAAATAATATCGTAGAAAAGTCTAGATGCAGTATCAGGGGCACAATTTTTGATGCACAAATGTTGTTCCTCGGCTAGGAATCGTGCCAAGGACTCGGGACGAAGTAGGTATTATAATCAATATACCACGCGCATAGATATAAGAATAAAATAGAAATATTCTCGATCGCTGGAAATTGTTATCGATATGATAACCATACTCACGAGGGGACGCAACCTGAACTATCATGAATAGTCAAGCATCAATAACCTAATAAAGTCGTAGCTTTTAATCCGCCATTCTTCCACCAACAAAGCATTTAATTTTAGTTCTAGTGTTATACGGGAATATTAGTAACTTTAATAGCATTGCTAGTTTCTCTAATAAAATATCAACACAGAATATGTGGTAACGTGTAAATCTAAACAATGATAAAGTCATAAGTAAGACCAAATAGGCTAAATCACATTGTTATGTTCAAGGATAGTGAAGTACCAGTTATCTCCGACAAACAGTTCTAATTCATGCTGGCTTTAGATAAGCAATCTTAATCTGTGAAGTTACCCACCACTTTAATTGTTAAGTAATTGCATGCACTATACTTTTCATCTCTGAATTATCATTATCATCATTCTGCAGTTACAGATAACCTGTTAGTTCCGTAGGTCATACAATTGTATTTCAAGGTTGTATATCTGTCGATTTTCTTATTTTTGTGCCTACCGATGTATTCTCAGACTGATAGTTGCCACTAATTATTAAGTTCGACCCTGTTAACCTTAATATAAGGTGACATAAATTGTAAATAAAAATAATATAATAAATCTATCTACTATGCTAGATGATTGAGCGAATCATAATTAGCCTTTTATACTTTTATAAGGAGGGACTCTTGCGTCGTAAAGATCTTATTATTCGTCTGGAATACTTTCACCTGCACTTAAAGACATGGGAAAATACTGTGTGAACAAAGATTGAAATAAATATACAGCATCTAAAATCGTTAAAATGAACATTAGTTTGATGTATAAATTATTATGATATTTAGTATGAAGTCTTGTCTAATTCGTCTTGTTCTTTTACAGACTTTTAATACCGGTAAATACTTTTGACCTTCCTTTCTGACTTTTTTCATCGGGTTTTTTTTAAACTAAGGGTCACCGCAAACGGTTAGAGATAAGATTAAAATTGAAATTGAAATAAATCAAATTGCTTTCAGCCCCTATGTGTAATCTCTCCATGGATGTCTCCCTGTCTGTTATGTCTGTTCGACACGAAAAAACGTAAGTTTAATGAAAACATTCTAGTTCGTCTCAAATGGTGCACTTCAGTAACAATTGAAAAATCAATAGCATTACGATTTAGGGTACGGTCTGCGAAACTTAAGGTCATATGTTCGAGCCCGGTATTCAGTCATAGTCGCGAACAATCTCCTAATCGCAATATATTAGTAATGTTAATAGCATTGATAATATTTTTTTAAAACAAAAAAAAACGATCTTTTTAAATCCCGAGAAACATGAATACCAAATAAATAGTAACTCACGAGAACTTGTTGCATATAATGATTTAATAAAAGACAAAGACATACTAACAGAGGAAGAAAACGGCTTAAAATATAGTTTTTAAAAAGTAATAGAATATATTATAAAAATACCATATAATAAAAAGGGCAATGTGAAATTAATATCCAATAAAAAAACTATACATTAAATCTAATATATAGTTTTTGTTACATAGGTATATATGATTTTGTTTGAATACACATTTTACATTTAACTTGGTGTCAAAGGTGAGTGCTGTCCCGTACGCCAGTTTATTTACAAGTGTTAGCAAGTGACAGTGAATACGTTAGAATTCGAAAAGAATTCTTGTCGCTAAAAATCTTCGAGAGTTATCTAGTTATTGACTGAATTTTTTGATTTCGTATAACGTAGTCTTAAATCTTTATGGTCAATGTACGCATGTTATTGGCATACATTGCAACTTAAACTTCTATGTACAAAATATTATAATTTTTATAATGCATGTACCTTTGTACTATTGGAGTAACTCCAAAATAAATATGATAAAATAAGATAAATATAGATTAAAACCAGTAGGTAAACATACATCCTTCTACTGGGAGGTCATTAGGCTAGCACAAATTTAGTTAGAAATTTAAATGTAAGATAAATATCATTTTAAATTAAAAATAGTGATATTTGTTATTATGGAAAATATTTAATCGGGCTAATATTTTTTAAAAACAACATCATATCTAATAAAAAAAAAAAAATTCTGATAAAATATATTATGCTAGTAGATTCAAAATAAAGTTTATTTATGGCTTTACCAATATTACGAAAACGAACTTTACCACAAGATTTATCAAAATAACTGAACGAAGAATTTTGTATGATATAAACAAAGTAAAACACTTTCTATCTTTGTCTTTATATTATAAGTTCTAAGAAAGAGACACATTTCGAAACAAAATATTTTTACATACAAAATAATTTAACGTATCAATAATTATGAAAATTTACTTACAATTCTTGAAACGTTGATCACAAATATTTATATATTTGACTTTTGAAAATTGCCATTTAAAAAAAAAGACTCGTCATTATTGAAGTCACAGTCTAAGAAAGTCAACTATTATTACAAATATATAATGCACACATTTATTAATAATACGAGAATAATAATGCAAACAGAGGAGATAAAGACGCGTGTGATTGTCGGCTGCACCGATTGCTTTGTTTGGTGACTAACGAAGTACACGTCAGTACTATTCGTATGTTAGTTAAGGCATCGGTCCATGCATCGAAAGTGACTGACCAATACTTTTGATCGCTATTAATATATGATAAGATAGCGGATCTTAAAAGTAATAATGGATTTCGGACCCTTTATTACTCATTTTTATAAGATATTCGCGTTTTTATTATGACGAATCGATATTTGTAAAATAATTAATGTGCATCCTATTATGAGGTTTTTTTTAATGTAATCACCACACACATGTATTCTCAATAAGTCGCAACATGAACGGCTTGATCCGGGAACCCGATTTCAGTCGACAAAAAGGCACAGCATGAGGATCTTGAATAATTGTTAAGGAATGGATATATTTAATGGAGCGCAGTCTTCATTTACTATCAGGTACCGTAACCAACGTACATCTGTACTACATACTTATTTTCCCACCCCTCATATTCACACCCCTAATATTACAACAGAAAAGGGCCCCACAAAGCGTAAAACGACAGCATGTTATTACTATATTTCACCCGAGTAAAATAATTTACAGACATTCAAAGTGAAAGATACCATCACATGGGATCTTTCACCTTGACTTGACATTGAGGGCAGCTTTAGATGGGTTACATAGATCATTTAAAAAAACGTAAATTTAATTTGCAAACACAGCTCGTTGCTGGGTAAAATGTATCAGCTTTTTAAAAAGCTTTATTAACTTGTCACGTGTGTATAAATATATTTAATGGCATATTTTTAATTCAGCTTTCACGCACTTACAGGCGTCTGAATAGTTTGAATTTTTGCAGACGTAAGAACCGGTAAGGAAGTTAGTGTGGAGTCTTTTAATAATATAATAATTTCTATATAATGTAAACATATTTTTTTTTCCTTAAGAGATTTACAAAAAACAACCCTGATTCTATAAACGAACATAAACAACGGACATAATCACCCTAGCTAACCATTCATGAAACTCATCAGTTTACTTTTTTAAGCTCGACTAATGCCTTAGATTTCATCGGATTTAAAGATATAAATCATTTTCTTTCAGAACAGTCGTTTTAGGTAAAGATATTTATAAATATCAAGAAATAACATTAATTAAAAAATTTATGTGAGAGGTAAGAATTTAATACCCTGAAATAGTACTAATGCCAAAAATAATTACTTTAATATCCACTTCTTTCTTCTACATTTCATCTTTGAGGTAATACGTCCTTTGAATTGACAATCCTGCAATGGTCAAGAGGCATTTAGGGCTTCAATATCCTCTCTATATATAGTGAGTAGTTTTCTTCTTCAGACGTGTTAAGAACAGTTTTGATGGAGTGAATATTCCTACCTCACTACTAATACACATGGCCGCACCATTTGAATTGAAATTTTAATGGATTTCATCTAGCTCACACTTTATTTTCAAAGCAGAATTTGATTTTGGCTACATTCTTCCTTTTTTCTGGATGGTCCAGCACGAAATCCTCAGATCACAGTGGATCTGACGGCTGTTTAATAATTTTCACGAATTATTTTAGAAGTCATTCAGTGCCATAAAGTACTAAGTAATTATATTCTTATACCGTACCAGTCGGAGAGCGTCACTCCCACCAGGTGCATATGCTCTAACGATGTGTTTTATAAGACTACAATAGGGTGACCATAATACAATAGCTGCAGTATATTTATAAGAATTTTTGTTTTAAATTAAATCTAAGATTGAAAATAAAATGTAAAATACTTAATGTCATTTAGTGCAAAAAGTCTACCTAAAGAAATACGAAGTATGCCTTTGACGTCGGCTTCCTTCCAGGTGTTCCGGAAGGTGAGTTTGGACATAGCCGTGTTATAGATTATCATCAGTAGGTGTAGAGTGGACGTGGGTAGGAGTTTGATCACCGTATTGGTGATACTGTCGGAGCCGGGTTCCTTGCGTGGTCGCAGGTTTTTAATTATAGACTCAACTTCGGTGCATGTAACTTGAGTAACGGAATTGCGAAGTCGAAATCTCTTTAAATTTTAACATTGGGGGAGTTAATTTAATCCAAGGCAAAGCCACATAAAACTGTGTCCTTGCGAAATGGGATGGTACATCACACCAAGATGACTACTTACTGTATTAAACACAGGTCCGGTTGGTGCTGTGTGTGTGAAATGTCACCAAGATACTTTGCATGTTGTGGGGAAGAATGTTAAGAGACTAATTACTGATCAATATTTGGTTATAACCTAGTATATTTGGTTTTAATCTAATCAATCACGAGCACAGGTGCAGGGTGGCCAACGGCTCAGCATTCTACAGGATACATTTTAGAATTAGGTCGTTGGAATCACTCAATTTAATTACACTCCCGTTCCACCATCGGACAAGTGAGACCATACGGCGAGAATCCATAATTTTGCTGTTGATTTTCCCTGCATGAGAACGAAGCGATTACCTTGTCCTAATGCGCAAACAAAGAGACAAGAGTTTACTTGCGTCTGTATTCCCATCTGAATACAACTTGGGTATATCAAGGGAAGAGGGAATAGGCTTTTACTGAGCTAGTGGGGTTAAGAGCTACATTACCACTTAACATTCACATCTAGCAGGAAAAAGTTGTTGGGAAAAAGAAAAATGCTCCTAAATCAACCAGTGTAAATTAAAATCTCATCATCTATATCTCTAAACATGTACTGTTACTTAACAGGATAAAAGAATATAGTTATGCATGTTTGTGTGTGTATTGCAATGTAAAAAATTCTATACGAACATCTCAAATTACGGTGCATACTTGGATTAGCACTGGAGATCCTAACAAATAATGGAACATGGAAACGACGATGCACTCACTTTCAAGTCACGACATATTACATCTTGAATGTAAGGAGTTTTCGGAACAGTATATATATTTGTTTAATGATTCTTTGTGCCTGGGTACCGTACCAGGCATTCAAAATATCGGTTGTTTTTAATGAGAGGTTAACGACCATATATATATATATATATAATACTTATGAATATTTTTTACCTTAATATCCAATAAAGAGACAATTTAAAATTATGATATGTTAAATTAATATATAAATTAAATTAAATACTCTTATTTGATTCGTTGTCAGTTAATAACAATATATATATTGTTCGTGAAGTTATAAAAATACATTATACGCCTAAACATTCATATATCAGAATGATATTGTTTAAAAAAAATCGAAACACTTCACTACTCTGTGGACGTTGGGTGAACATAACGCGCTCGTTGTACTGTATTCAGTATACTGCACATTATACGCCTATTATTTCCTTTTAGGAACACGCGGCCCATTTGTGTTGTCCCCATTTTTTACTTTGTTTATTTCGAAACATTGTTGTGGATTGTTAAAACGCTTTACGCATGCCAAATTTACAGCGACGCTTTCGCTTAAAGCGCGACGGGGGTTCAGCGAAGTGTAAGTTAAATATTTATTTCAAATACGATGAAAAAAGTCGGGATGATGTTTGAACGATACTGCAACACCAATATTAAAGCTGTATTTGTTTGAACAAATACTTTTTTTTATAGATTTCAAATTTTTCACTGTTCTAATATTTTCCCTCAGTAGAATAGAATTTTACATATTTTAAAATATTTGATGTTTTTTTTTTTTAGTAAGGCGACGGTGATAATCGTGGCAGCTCGACGGGAGTTAAATATGAGTGTAGGGATCAGGACATATTTATTACTGGTGACGTGGCGTTCGATCTTAGCGTTCAGGGTGACAACGCATCTGCATTATGATTCTTTATCCAGGATATCACGCGCCGTAGGAATCACTTACAATAAGGCGAACTGTGTGCTCGTTTATCACCATCAATACAATAAAAGTAAAAAAAATGTTGACGATTATATCTGATGGTTAATGCTGTGTTCCATTTGGTGAGAGTAGGGATTCGGAGACCCTTACTTATGATGATGCAATCCACCTTAGTGTACAGGGTGACAACGTACCTACATTTTAACGTACATACTTTATCCAGGATAAATGTGTGTATCACGGGCCGTAAGAATCACTTATCAAAATATGCTCCTTGTCACCCTAGATACAATAAAAAATCTCCTCTACGCTCGTAGGCGTGCTTTAATCTCCACAATACTTTACGTATTCGTTGCGTGTATTATCATACAATACTATATCTAAACTTAAAAGTCTATACCAAGTAGTTTAAAAAAAAAGTCCACATGAATATTACAAAAACGATCGTACTATAATTTCAATTGAAACACAATAAAAAAGACAAAATGTCTACGTCAATTACAAAACAAGTACTTAAATACCCAAACAAGACGTCTATGTAGTAATAATGTTAAACTTAAATTTTAATGAACATTACTAAAAGAAACACGTTCCATGAACAATATAGGTCAAACTGTCGATGACTTCTAGTAACTTTTAGAATATTAAAAACTATATATTATTATTATTTAAAATATATAAAGTATTGTGTCATAATTGTTTTATATAATTAATTATAATAAAAGAATTATGAAACAATACAAAACAAAAAAATATTAATCAATTAAACGGCTTGAATCGATGACGACCAGATATTATCACTCTACTCGAGTCAAAGGCCGTGCCGTGTACCGTGGTGAGTGTATTCTATGGTCGACAATCCACCACTGTGCGGTTTACACGCAATTTTCTGACATACGCGACTACTCTGTGGAATGACATGACATGACAATGACAACTACATAGGGAGCTTCACGAAAAGAGCCTACACCGTTCCTCAAGGCCGGCAACGCACCTACGAAACCTCTGGTGTTCTGCATGTGAGTGGGCGGTGGTGATCACATACCATCAGTGAACTGCTTGCTCGTTTGTCGCCTATTCTATAAAAAAACCTGTTTATCAACATTTTGTACAAAAACTTATATCAATTGACAATTACTTGAACCGTTGCGAAATCTCGAAAACTATGTCTTTCCCATGCGTAACATTTCATTTTTCTTAAAATCGTTTCCACCAAAGCGGGACACTTTCATCCTTCACAATTGATGCCATCTGGCAGTAAATAGAATATTTAGCGGTTTTCGATATCACATCAAACGTCTTCTATCCCTAAAAAGCATGTCCAACTTATCCTATTCAGAAATGTATATCACACTAGGAAATAAAACTCGGCGAGTATGAAAATTTGGTTTTAAAAGAACTTTAGCAGTGCTATTACCGTTACTGACAGTCCGGTAAACCACTCCAACAAAGCTAAAACGTATGAAATTTTCCGCCACACACAACTGCTCTGTGGAATCAGCTGTCGCCAGCGGTATTTTTGATTATTGACTAATGGGCTTAAAGCGCATCTGCGGTCTCTCTCGATCTCCTCTGGTGCTCCGGATGTCCATGGGCGACGGTAATCAATTACCATCAGTGAACTGCTTGCTCGGTTGCGTAAAAAAAAATGTGCTAGGGGATGGTTCACCCCTGTAGTCGAATCGCGCATTCTACTAAGTTTCGCAGACCTAAACATTAGGCTATAGACGCTTCTAAAATTAAAAAAAAATTAAGAACGTGAACAATTATATTTGTTACAAACATATGACTGTACAGACAATATTAAAAGAACTGTTTGCCAAACAGATCACATATGAGAGTTAATCATATTATCATCTATCTCTGATATGAAAACACAGCCGGTCGCCTCCAACATCTCGAACAAGTGCAGGCAACAAACGGTCGGTGTATGTATCTACTGTATTAGTATTACTATTTTAAAAAATTAAAAATGCTAGTAGTGCATTTAATATTACTAACATCCCAGTTAACCCACCACTCAAACTAAGCTTAAATGCTTGTTCTAGGAAATGGTTAGCGACATTAGTTGAATGGCGAATTCAAATGTACGAATTTAAGTATCGCAGACCGTACCCTTATTTTTTATTTATTATTATTTTATTTATTACATTGAGAGTAACAAACGAGCACACAGTTTACCTGATGGCATGTAATACCTGCGGCCCGTGACATCTACGTTAATTATTGATAAGGAATCATAATTCAGATGCGTTGTCAGCAGCGTTATGCTGCTATTTCACGGCGGTATACTGTGAGGTCGTGTTTCTACCCCGGTCTAGCACAGCCATTCATTCTGCTGGTAGAAACTGCAGTGCAGCTCTACCACTGTTTACTTCAGCTTCAGTTTTTATATTCAGTTTACAATGGCTATTTACATCAAAGATACCTTGTCGACATTACGTTTCGTTCAAATGATTTGTTATAGATATGTATGTATGTCATTGGTGGCGCCACTGGCGGTCGAACTTGGTTTGCTCGTGAAATTTAAAATCTAGCGCTTAGACTTTGAACTAACATGACTCTCGAACGAAATTGTAATTTTAAGCGCCGAGATGAAAGAAAATCTCAACATGACCTTGAATGCTTTAAAGTCGTCGAAACGTTCGAAACGGAATAAAAAAGTTTAAAATAAATTCGATCCGTAAAACAAGTTTTGTTCAGTATTCTCACGGACTACGTTCAATTTCGCAGACCGTTGCCTAAACTATTGACGATAATAAGCCTTCAGTACTACAAACGATACGTTACAATTATACAACCTAAAGCGTTTTGTGTACTCTTCCTTCGGTACAAGTATTCTGACATAAGCGATCCTATAAAAATTATATACGTTGCCATTTTGAGATGAAACTGTATCTGGCCTCATGCCAATACAATTATATCGCTGGTAAGTGGACTCGACTAAACAACAGAGCTTACGGTAGATTACCTTTGTAGAGGGATTAAGTGGGCAAGTTTTGGCTCCCGGTTTTGTTTTGTATTTTTGGACTGTGCACATGGATTGTTATTTTTTATGTTTATTATCTTCGTATGCAGGGGGAGAAAAGGTTCTGTTATATTACAGTAAAATACCAGCATTTGGTCATGTCTCTTCTCCTCTCGAGTATTTCAGACCATTATCCACAACGCGGATCCACTGCGGATTCACATCTTCAATTTTTTTTTTATTTTATACTTTCTTAGACATTCAGGCTTCCTCATGATGTTTCCCCACAAAGAAATGTGGCTACCACAGCTCTTTGTATTATAGAGTTTTGGGAAATGATACCGAAGTATTGGTGTTACTTCTTATGTTGAGGGCAACTGCAATAGTAGAGCCAAGTTACCGACTTGCTTCTAGCTACATCATGAATGGGTAGACGATGTAGGACTACATTATCAACAGAATACCAGCGTAAAACATAAGCTTGACTCGGCTGTGCTTCGTGTGGTGTGTTCATACCAAGTCAGTTTTAAAAGGTGATAACAGATTTGCTTAAATCTTTATTGGATCGTAGATGTTTATCGTCCGTGAAGGAAAACATGTGCCGCGTGTTGGAATTTAGTTTGTCCACCATGTCTAGAGAATTGTATATAGACTGTCACATTTATTTAGAATAATATTCGTTTGTCTAATATTTCTCAGTGCGAAATCAAAGTCAAGAACAGTCGAGTACTGTGACTACTACGTTACTCGGCTCTCATAATTCAACATTAATTAACTGTTAATTTTATGTCACCTTTTCTTTTTAAATTTTTAAAGCAAATCAAGTTTGAACCTCGCTATTATAGTTTTCTTCTAGCTACAACATGAAAGAGTCGGCACGACTAGGGAAGGACCAAGTTCTCAAAGAATATCAAAGAATGAAAAAGCAGAATGACAATGCTGTGTTCTATTTAATATGTATCATGTTTTTGGTGGGGGTGTATAGGTAAAATTCGCGAGTTCACTCTCTTCACCCACATCCAATTGCTGATAATTTTTTTTCAATTGGCGCGTTTGCACAGTCACTCGTTCACACCTTTATTTATAAATAGTACTTATGCAAGGTGACTGACAAAAAGAATCACCATTTCTGTTCACAACCAAAAATGACGTATTGTTTTTTAATACTCAATTAATTTTAAAATAAAATTTCAACATGATAGATGATTTTTTTTGTTGTAAAGAGAAATGGTGCTGTTTTGTTAAATGTTAACCCTATTACAATTAATCAGGCTCTATCTCAAATCACAGACTTCAGGGTTGAACCTTGATTCGTGAATTTTTGTTGAGAATGCATGTCATGAGCTTTAGCTTCAAGTAAAGCACAGTAATTCATATCATAACATCATAGGTTTATATTTCTTTATTACATTGAGAGTAACAAACGAGCACACATTTCACCTGATGGCCAGTGATTCCTGCGGCCCATGACATCTACATTCATCCTTGCCGAGGACTGAGATGGAATTCCTCGTCCCCAGTAATAAAGATCTCCGAAATCCTACACTCAGCAGACGAAACACAGCTGCATTATGCTATTATTTTACGCTGGTATCATATCATCGCGTGATTCTAGGTACTAAACTAGGCCGCAAATGGAATATTAATTTGGCTTGTAGATCATATATATTGCTAAATTCCGTCGCTCTGACCTTCTGTTTATCAGTTGTCGAGCCCACGTTTACCTTATACATTCATTCCGCCACATAGTTTGCACTTTGCGCTAGTTATCCCAAGCGATAAATACGGGGCCGCTATGAGATTATATTGGCTTCAGGCCAATTTTAATTTAAACTGGAGTGTTGCATACATCTCGACAAGATATGAGCGCATTTAAAAAAATATTGTAGTGTGCGCAACTACAATATTTCTTTTTTATTTCTTTAGACATCTTATAATAATCTTTTCGTTTTTAAATAATAATACTTTATTCCATCTTAGCACACATAATACGCAACAAAATTTAGGTACAATAGATAATAATCAAAAACAAAGAGAACAAAAATAACTATCCTAATCAAAAGAAAACAAAAAAATTAAAACGAGTGAGATTGCCGTGCGTGAAATAGGGAAAAGGATCTAAACTCAGGTACTGTTGTGACTTAGGGTCGTAACTCTGATCATTCGTGAAACCTACACAAGAGGAGTGGCGGTCCTCGTTTTATGAACTATAATAAAACAAGAAAAACAAACAACAAAAAGTAATAAATAACAACAATTCATAAAGAGATAAAAACAGTTATCTAGTTTCAAATAATCAATTGTTTTAGATCTTAAAAATAATTTGCTTTTAATAACGATTATTGTTTTTATTGAAGACAACTTTTGGCGTTTGGTTTGTTAGTACAATGTAATTTATTTTAAGTTATAATAGTATTATATAAATAATACTTAAATTACTTAACTCATGTCGTTTTCGACCACGGCGATATCTTCTGGCTATTTCCAGAAAACATCAGCTGCGCCGAATATTTTATAGTACCATAAGAATTCACGCGTCGTCTCCGTTCCTATTCCAATGTGATGCGTGTTCAATAAGATCAGAGAAAGGTTCAGATACAGTGTCCGGGTGACAGGATATATATACGACACACCCATACTTGAAAACCAACAATTCGTGTTACCCCGCAGTTTAGTTTGTAACTGCAGAATGAACGGGGTAGCAGCATAATGCTGCTATGTCTCATCTGGTGAGTGTAGGGATCCGGAGAACATTATCACTGGTGACGAGGCATTCCACCTCAGGCCTCAAAGGTGACAACGCATCTACATTATGATTTCTTGTAAAGGATGAATGTAGATGTCATGGGCCGCAGGAATGTTACCTGAGGAAACTTACCATGAGGTGAACTGTGTGTTATTTTGTTACTCTTAATGTAATAAAAAAAACCACAAATATTATTCCTCGGCTGGAAATCGAACCCTAGATTCGCGACGCAGTTGGTACTGTAACCACTACACCACACGATCGTCAATTTTTGGTAATACTTAATAACGATTAGTGTCCGTTAGAATCTCGTCTTTTTTTAATTCGTAGACTAAGGCCTAGTATTTTTTTCTAGATTCTAATTTTCTAATCACTCTTAGTCTAAAATTTTATTAAAGTACAATTTAAGTTAGGTAGTTAGTTGATAGTACTACTTATAAAATATATTTTAGTATAAAAACAATAATTAAGCAATGATTATATATAATTAACAAAATATACTACTAACACAAAACCGAATAAATTATTATAATTATCATAATGGAAAAAGTAAACCGACAACATATAATGTAATATTAGAACAAGAAATGAATAGAATTGCCATTAGAATAAGTTCGTCATTAATAAAGTAAATCTTGCCTTGCCACAAAACACAATTTTCTTCGACTTAAATTTTCAGTTTACATATAATGATGGAAAATTGGATTTGGAATCGTCAATACTTTAATCTTAGTTGGAGTGGTTAACCGGAATATTGGTAGCACTGATGACGTTCTTAAAAAAACTATAACTAACAAAAGAGTAACTCCCGCGCATTTACTTGCTTTGCATACGCAATGCTTACGCATATGGACAGACACTTAACGTCAAGACGCTACGAAGAAAGGTGGAGTCAGTGTATTAACCACTCAGAATCTGTAGCGCTTAGGCTAGTTTAGGCTCCATATTTCTTACAAATTACCTGTGTTAACCAACATATTCATAATGAATACCACTGTTTACTTAAATTTATGTAATTTGCGGAGAAGAAAAACAAAAAATAATTACGACAGTTGATTCTGACACTTCGATGAGAATCCATTATCTTGGACTTGTAGTGCCAGCGTGTAGATGTTACTAACTTCGGTATTTTATTATATGTTAAAAAAAATACATATCTAAGGAAGTATGGAATATATTGTAGCATTGAAAATTCGTAATCGTAACGCTTCCGTGCACATTTAATGTTTAATTTATTATAACAACCATAAATATAATAATTATTAAATCTAATTTAAATAATAAAACTATTTTTGTTATTTTTATATTATTTGATTTGTATATTTTCTGATATTATTTGATGATTGCTTATCTTAAAATTTGATACACAAAAAAATATCAAAAGTATTACCTATAGTTTATAACATTACATTTGGTTCCCTATCGGCCTATATAAGCAACTTAAAAAAAAAACATTACTCTTATCCATTAAAGAATGAGTATGATAAACTAAAAAAGTCAGACTATTCATCAAGGCTCAATAGCGAAAATTGAAAGGAGCAAAAAATAAACTCGGCCCATTTTGAAAAAGCTATCACGGCATTGAGCGGTGGGGAAGAGCAAGACATAAAAATTGTTATCATTAACATTGTCTTGTAAACGAATACCGTCTCCCGGCCGTCGTAAAAGTGAGCTTTCTTTAGAATTTGGAGAACGATGAAAGTATAACATGGACATGACTTATTGCGATTTGGGAAATGTATTATAGTAACATATTGTTATAGATTAATGAAAGTTGATTCTAAATTACTTTTCTTAGTTATTATTAGAATCGATGGGACCGACACTGATGATATCACCGTGGGTTTGATGTCTTCCCTAGGTCCAATTGAGGCACAATTCAATTTGAATTTGGTCGGCTCGAACGGAGAAGCAACACTCCATTTGACAGCGATCCATTTCATTTAAGTCCTCTGCTGTAATGATTGTTGCGTATCTTGATGCTATGTTGACGACCACTTCGCTTATGGCCCGGAGTCATCACTTATCATCGGGTAAACTGTGTGCTCTTTTCTCACCCTAAATATTATAAATGAAAATAGTGTAGGCAATTGTAGTAAGTAATCATGTAGACTAAACTAGTGGTATCACGGTTATTTCTATACAGTAACTGCAAATTTTGACTTCCAGTTGATTTATGTATTAGTGAAATTCATAATTAAATATTCCCGTTAGTGTATGTATTGTCATGTTCCGTAATAGTGACAGTTATTAATGAAAAGTGTTCTTAGAAAAAAAATGATTGATATATTGTCTACAAAATATTTAACCCAAAAAACTCATTTGGCATTATAAAATTGAAAACATGATTTTCTAGTGAAGCTTTGCGTAGAGATCAGTCTAGTAATTAACAAGAAGTGGAAGCTATAGCTTCTATTTCACTGACATTTCTATCAATAGACGTCATTATGAGACGCAACAGAGGCATTTTTGAACACGCGCTCCATTCACGTTTAATTACGTGTATCCACAGTGCCACGAAATGTTTATTTCTATAATTTATTTAGATAATAACAAAGTATTAGATAATAAATTACAATTGGAAAACGTAAACCGGTTATAATTTAACAAAATCCGTCTGGAAAATTTGTTACGTGACGAAACTAAATATAAACTAACTGAAAATTTGATTCTGATTGAGAAATCTGAGCGCCTGTGTCGAGTTTCACGTAGTTAAGGTTGGAAAAGAGTTACGGAATGAGAATTTAAATAATCAATTCCGAATGCCAATTACATTGCCAATAGCAGACGATATTGGATTTCGTTTTTTAATTGAATTTGATTGTTCTAGACACAAACTGTTGTGAATCGTGTGAATTAACTATGAAAACACTTATATTTTATTTATATTCATAGCAAAAATTATCATGGAACTGCAGAGGAGAGGGAATAGTACATCCATCTTACATACAAGTATTTCAAGTTTATTTTTGCTGCAGATGTCGTTTGCTTACTAAGTTAACCTTTCCCAGTGTTCTCTTTATGTGAAGCTATTAACCGCAAATGAAGCTATAACGTACGAATACATATTTATTTGGAGACTTTCAAACTGATGTATTCCTTAATAAAATCTTTATTATATATATTGTTATTTTTTATTAATGTATTCATAATATATAAATATTTTTTATACATTTAGTATTACATACAGTAATCGGGCGGAGTATCCACTCTAAGCCAATTATAAATAAAAGGCAAAGTCAGCAGATGAATGTTCCTTCATGATTCATTAAAAATGGACGGTTCCACTCCAAGCTATATTATTTTCTGTATTTGGGCATCAGGCTTTGTCCAAGACTAGGCCACCGTTTACATCTTGTAAGGCAAGGCTTCATTTCCTGTCCGACACAGCTTTTTGTATTAGAAGTTTGTATTACAGTTGTTTTAAATATTTTGATCTTAATAAAAAAATTATAATAATTAAATAATCAACTTCTTAAGAGACCCTTTCTAACATTGATATGAAGTTAATATATTTACAATATTTAAATAAATAATCATAGATAACGTCTCAAATAAAAATCGTAGATTGACTCTACTGTGTTCGTCTGGTGAATGAAAGAATCGACGACGAGGCATTCGATTTAATTCCTCTTGGGTGACAAACAATATGTGTTATGATTCCTTTTGGAAGCTAAACGTTGGAGACATGGACTGCAACAGGCACTTACCAACGGGTGACCTGTGTGCGAACGTCACACCGAAAATGCGCCTATCAAAATTAAATAGCAAATTTGAAATAAGCTATTTTGCTATTTGTTGTATTACGAACGCAGTTCCCCAGTGATAAGTGATAATTACGGCTCATGACACCTACTCGTATATCCATATTGAACAAATATCTACGATTAACGTGTATTGTCACCGCTGAGGTCGGGGATGGATGATTGTTACCCGTAATTAGGTTCCGGGATGTCTGCACTAACTTTCGCTTGTTATACTGCTATTGCATGCTATTATTGTACTATATTCTGAGAAGGTGTGCTCTATGTAGTGCTCTGGTTGAGCCGAATGACTTACTGCGGTTATTGCTTGAATTGAATCGAAATCTTCAAAAGATACCCCGTTATATACTGGATATTAGGAGACCGCTTCCGAAAACAAAGACAGACGATAGTACTAATGACACCTTTGATGATAGGACGGAAAAAAAATCGATCCTGATTAAAAAAAAAAATATTTTTAAAACGTTTTATTAGCATTATTCACGCTCCACCGTGTTAGTACAGCTAAATTAAACGATAGTTTCATAAAAAAATTCATTACTTTATTAAAAAAAAACCAGCAATGAAACACAAAATCAAAAACAGCTGATTCACGAACTCCCGGAAGCGGCGTCGGGAAATGATGAAAGTGCCGTCAACGGCGGCCGCTGCCCACGGCAAAAGCAGCGGTTTGTTTTGGCGGGATTGATTATTATGTTTAGTATTTTTAGTTTTTGAGACAGTTTGCCCGGTGCGTTCGTTGATCCGAGCATCAGCTGTATTTGATTTTGTGTTTCATTGCTGGTTTTTTTTGTGTCATTAGTATTATCGTCTGTCTTCGTTTTCGGAAGCAGTCTCCTAAAACCCTGTATGAATGTATAGGAGGCTATGTGGGATTCCTAATCACTAAAACCCCTTACGTAGCCACCCTCAGTGTATTTGAAGGTGTTCTAGATCAGACGCAACGATGCCTTTCTGTTCTGATCCAAAGCAGCCCACGGCAACCCCAGGGGTGGACGACCAGGTGACCTTCTTCCTACTTCTGAAAAAGAACATCACGATCCACGTCGTTAAAATAAAACCCTAAAATAATTTTAAGTATATATTAAACATTTAATAATCTTGACAAGCTAGTACAGTGGAATCTAGGAACATTCATATTGTATATCATAGTCTATGTGTATTTGAAATATTTATTATTAGTTATAGTAACAAAGGGTTCTTGAGTTTCAAATAAAATATTAGACATAATGTATTTCTGTCAGCAACTGTCCATATTTTCACGTTTGTTATGTCTTAGTTTGTAATTTTCGTAACAAGAGACTTTCACACTGCCGCCAATAACGGCCAGTATGGATAAAATGCTTAAGTTTTATGGGTTTTTACTATAACTTAACTAATAACTTAGTTCTACTCGTGGTTTAATAGGTAGAACTACACTGCCGTTCGTTTCTAGCTGTAGTATGAATGAGACAGCTCAACCTGGCTAGGACCACGCCCTCTAGAATACCAGAGTAAAAAATTAAAAAAGCGGCATAATGCTGCTGTGTTTCGTATGGTGAGTGTAAGGATCCGGAGACCTTCATTAGTGGTGATGAGGCATTTCATCTCAGTTCTCATGGGCGACAACGCATCTGCATTATGTTTCCTTGTCAAGGATGAACGATAAACTAACCATCAGGTGAACTGTATGCTCGTTTGTTACTCTCAATGTAATAAAAAATTATATATGTTTGATTAATATTCAATAATTCATCTATGTTTCGACTTTTACGGAGTATTTTTGATTTATATTTATATGCTATGAGGTTAATTATAGAAGGTACGTTTCGTGTGACAGTACACAATACCTGCAGTCCAGAGTCATAGATTGAGCCTCGACTAAGCAGCTGAAAACAGTAGCCGTTGATATTTAACGTTCATGGTAGATATCTGGAGATTCGTATTGATTGTGACGAGACATTCTATCGTAGTCCTCACGGACGACAACGCATTATAATTTCTACTCGATGATGATTGTGGATGCCATGGACTAGAGCCACTTACCATCAGATTAGTGATTGTGTGCATCTTTGTCACATTTAAAAAAGTCAGAATAAAAAAAATCTTCTCAAGAGTGTGATCATCCTGGTGAATTTTGTTTTTTATTTGGTCGAAGCGTCCAGGGTCTACGAAACTTAGGGTCGTAAATTCACATCCGCCATTCGAATATTGTCGTGAACTGTCTCCTAGCACAAGCATTTTCAGCTTAGTTGGAATAGTTAACCGGAATATTAGTAATCTTAATAGCATTGCTAATAATCTTTAAAAAAATCTATCTATCAGAAATCTTTAAGTTCGGCGTTTTATTACGCCAGTGTATAGCCTATAGGCTGTGTTCCCCAGCGCTTTTAGTACGAAGGTAAATATTGTGATGTACACCCCTAACCGCCGACCGCTTATAAAGTATTCGACTGAAATATGAGCGGTCGGAGCGCTTCAGGAATACGCCTGAAAATTATATGCGTTACAGAGTTTCGTGCTAATTATTGGTAAATCTGTTTGCTTTTTAATTTTCAAAGTTTGGAACTTCCAAACGTAGTGAAAGTATAACGGGCACTAACGAAAAAGTATTCATTAACACTAAGCCATGCCGTGAGTCTACTGAGCTGTCACTGGTTTCAATGGTGTGTTTTGTTTATTCCGGAACTCATTGCCAACGCGTTAAGCGTAGCCACCAACGGGATTTTATTGGCTAGAAATTCTACATAACCAAATATCGCCCAGGACACAGGGTATCTTATTAAGACCCAATACTAAAAAAGGCAATTCCCAAATAATTAAAAAAACATTTTATAAGCATATATATATTTGTAGGTATTTATGTCTGTTTGTTGTTATTACTGGTGACTGCACATTCCATCTCAGTCCTCAAGGGTGACAACGCATCTGCATTATGATTCCTTGTCAAGGGTGAATGTAGATGTCATGGGCCGCAGGAATTACTTAACATAAGGTGAACTGCACGCTCGTTGGTTACTCTCTATGTAATAAAAAAAAAACAGATTCTTCACAAATTTTCTTTCCAAAATGTGAGAAATTACCACATAAAATGGCAATCACCAACTTCGATTGTACCTACACCGAGGATCGAACTCAGTATGCTCGATTACCGTGAAATCAAAAGCAAGCACTGGAACACTATTCATTCATTTATTGCAGGTAATACACGTGATGTTATCTTTGTTATTAACACATACAAGTATTTCTTACATATGAGCAAGGTATAAAGGAAAGTTGCCGTAATAACAAACGTGAGGCTTACGAAAACACACAGACGTAAACATAAACAGAAATTCTAATTTCCGATCCACTTCCGACCGGGGTTTTCATAAATATCTTGAATAAAACTGTTTTAGTAGCTACATGTAATTTGGCTACCTTTATAACGTGTCGCATAACTGAAGCCAATATTTTTTGTAATAACATTTTTTTATATAAAATTTTAGTGGTCAATTAACAGTGGTAGAGCTATGCTACAGTTTGTTTGTAGATTCAGAATGGTCATGGCAAGCCATAGCCACTAAGCTACTCCACCGTGATAAAGCACCGGGACAAAGAGTCTGTGTACCCATCCTAATGGTTAATGAACGAAATTCTGGTGACCTAGCAGAAATTTCGTCCCATCCATAGTTACAATACTCACTGGACGCGGTTCCCAATTCCCTGATGGGGAACTGCATTGCTCACGTGTCAGCACCGATAATAGATAAATATATCTAAAAATGCATCAAATGCCCTTCGTTGTAATGATTAGACCGTAACAGTGGTAGAGCTACAGTGCAGTTTGCAGAATTAATGGGTCAGCTCGACCGGGGTAGGACCACACCCTCACGGTATACCAGCATAAAATTGCAGCATAATGCTGCTGTGTTTCGTCTGGTTAGTGCAGGGATCCGGAGACCATTATTACTTGTGACGAGGTATTCCATCTCAGTCCTCGAGGGTCAGTAACAACGCATCTTTATTATGATTCCTTGTCAAAAATCACTTACCATCAGGTGAACTGTGTGCTTGTTTGTTATTCTCAATGTAAAAAAAAAACACTTAAAAATTACCCACAATGGTAAGTGATGACCACCACCCATGATATTAAACTGAGATAACTTAATATGTGTGATTTAGTCTCCGATTCTCTACAAACACAAGAGTAAGAAAGAGAGAGTTACGTTGCTATTTCTCATTGGTGTTCATTCGCCGGTGGCTTTTTAATATTAGTGATAACCATAGTATGGATAGGTCCGTTCATTAGGAAACGTTCTTAGTTGTTTTTTTTATTTAAGTTCAAAGTTATTATATCTTTGTAATTGACTTCTTTACGTAATACGAGGTTTTATATTCGAAGCGTATGTTTACTGTAGTCTACATATTTTAGAACTCACCTAATTTTATAGCAATAAATAGTAATTCTAATTTCCGATCCGCTTCCGCCACGAATTTTCATAAATATCTAGAATAAAACTGTTTCATATTACTGTAGTATGGATAGGTACGATCAACGGGAAAGGCGTTTAACAGAATATCGGCGTTAAATAGTAGCTTAAGACTCCTGCATTTTGACTGGTTAGTAAAAGAAACCGGACACCTTATTACTTGTGACATGATATTCCATTTTAGTCCTCGAGTTTACCCCCCAACTGCGTTAGGATTCCTAATCGATGACGAATGTAGGTATCCTGGGCCCCAGAGATCACTTGCCATCAAGTAAAAGCGTTTTAACTTATCAATATAATATAATGATGAGTTATATATACGGTTCATCAAACTATTCATCCATTCTTGACAGGAAATGGATATGCTGATGCGGAAATTGCATACTTGGTTACTAGGTTAATTTGGTTTTTTCCAGTTTCCTTTAAACATTCATGAAAATGAAGATCTTAGCTGATATTTGCACGTTGCAATTATGAGAAGTCTCGACCCTGAATGGATGGACTGCTGAACCCAGCCATATCCGGCCGTGAGCGTGCGTACCATTGTGTGTAATATATAATACTTAAATGTGTCGTGCCTCAAAATATATTGCTTATCATAGTGTAACGTGTAATATTCCAATTCCATCATTCGAAGTATTAGATATAACTTGGACTTTTTCTGATTTACGGTCTGATAGCTATCGGGTATACTCGTAGCAGATGTTTGTTGTTTGACGATATAAAAGTATTATTTTATATTACGATTTTAATATAGTAAGTTTTTCGGCTTTATCACAATAGGACTCGACAGAGACAAAAAGCTCTATCCATTTCATTCGTTCGAAACCACAGCATGTATGCAATTTAGGACCATATTCACCTTCATATTTGACAATAATTGTTATCCTGCGTATTGATACCTTCTGGAAACAACCATACGACGCCACCATAGAAGACGCGCACCATTATATATGTGTTAAGCATTTTATAGAATCAAAACATATCATAATATAGCTTTTAATGTTTGATGTTTTAGAAAACGTGAAATTGTACAACCGATTAAAATATTTAAGGATCATTTCAATATAGATCAGTGACGCACAAGGGATAGCTTGTGCATCTCTGATCATTGTAAATTATGCAAAACATATTTTATTAATGAATACATATATTACTGTTATATATTTATATTCTAGACTACGAGAAAAATACTACAGGTCAGTGAGAAGAAAACTTATTGGAAATTTGTTTCGTTTGCAACAAACTTTTTCTGTTTAAATTCCCCTTCATGAGTTTTACAACTCAGAAAGAATCAGAATAAGTTCCAAGCCCATCATTACTCCACTGCTGATCATAGCCATCTCCTACCTGCTGCCTACTGCAACAAAACTGGATCTTGAGCTGCCTGAATCCATTTACTTCACGCAGATTTGCAAACTTTGTAACTTCATCTAGTAGGTGTTCCTCTTACCATTACTGTGGGCAATACGAGAACCTTTCTTTCCCATTAGCATTAGGCTTGGCACCGCTCACTGATCCTTTAAGCTATGAAGGTTACCTTATTTCTACTGCTTATTAATGTGCGATTTGATCACGCAAAGAAACCTCTCCATAGCTCGCTGAGTTACTTTGGGCTCCCATGTCTGTAAAGTACGAAATATTAAGTTTGTTTGTTTATTCGAATACCCGACTAATAATTCTGAACGATAAATTTTGCATGAAGCATAAAATCCAAGTTTGCGAAGGAAGTTTTTTGTTAACTTATAAATTTGCTACTTTATTTCTACCTGATAATAAAATATACCCAAGAAAATATTACTGAACTACAGCGGTCCAACCGGTTCGAATAGAAAGGCTCTCGGCCAAATTTTGCCAGGCATTGGAACAATATTGTTTGGCTTAGGTTGAGTTTGTTTGAGGTCTAGAAGTAGTTAGGAAATTGTTTGTTGGGGAACAGTTCATGAAAAAGAATTTATACTATTCAGTTGTTTATTCCACATAGTAAAATGTTTTGCTACGAAAAGTCCTTTTAGTCTTTTTAGTTATATCTGCTTTTTCTTAAATAATGCTAGCAATGCTATTAATATAACTAACAATCCGGTTAACAACTCCAACTAAGCTTAAAACGCTTCTGCTAGGAAACGCTTCAAGAAAATAGTCTGACACCAGATTCAAACCTACATCAGGCTGTGCTCATCTCGCGGAACTTTCTGCCCCGCTCAGCTGCCTTGTGGAACGGTCTGTCCTAGGCGGTTTTTCCAAACCAGTACGACTTAGGGTCCTTCAAGAAGCGAGCCTATTCCTTTCGTAAATGCCGGCAACGCATCTGCAGTTCCTCTGGTGTTGCGGTTGTCCATGAGCGTCGATGAGTACCTCGGTGTTCCCAACGCTCGGTTGCCCACTTTTCTCAATAAAAAAAAAAGGTTTCGTAGTACGGACTGCGAATTCTGATGTAAACCATTAGGCTATTCACGCTTCAGACCAATACTTATAGACCAATATACCAAAGCTTTTCATATTATAACATTAAACAAGACACCAGGACCTTAATATTTGCTACTCTGTTACATGCGTAATTTATATCTACAACAAAAGAGAGTAATATGAAATGTTTAATATATTTTATATAAGATTTTCTAGTTAAAATTCTAGATAAGCCCAGGCTAAGCGGATTTGAAAAGAAATGCCTTAGGCTCATTCTATGACCAAGCTGAATTAGAAATTAAGGCGTGCGGTCCAGATGTTTTTCTTT
Organism: Teinopalpus imperialis; assembly: GCA_029286865.1. Lineage (NCBI taxonomy): Eukaryota > Metazoa > Arthropoda > Insecta > Lepidoptera > Papilionidae > Teinopalpus > Teinopalpus imperialis. The sequence goes on from JAGSMU010000059.1 coordinate 867,484, forward strand.
TGAATTACAACTTGAACTTTATGTAGAACACGAAAGCAATTTAAAAATATAAAAGCTTATTCGATTTCACACTAAATTAAACTTTGGATGTAGAAAATCAGTTATAGCAAAAATTTTAGGTATATTTATTGTTTAAGTTAAAAATATTCGATAGTCGTCTATATATTTTTGTAGTCCTTTTTTTTTCTTTCTTAACTCACTTGTACTACTAATTAAAAATAAATAATTTTGTCCCTTTAAGGATACCGGTAAAAAATAAAATAGGAAATATCTGCATATATTATGATTTATTGTTATTTTTTGTCATAATATAATGGAGAATATAAATTATGTCTTTATGGGCTCACAACGGACAACGTATCGACCAATGCCCATAATATTGCAGATGTTTACGGGCGAAGCTGATTCGTAGAGTGTAGATCAATGAAAGAGCAATGAGAAAACAAAACTATCAAATATTGTATCAACATTAATATCAGTGAAATAATTTTAGCCAAGCACCATATGGGGATTATATACCGATAGAATCCCCGTACGGTGATAAAACAAGTTTAAAAGAAAACTCCTCATATGAGGTTGATAATAGTAAAAAGCGTATTACGACTTTAACCCAATGTTTTATAATATTAGGTGTAACCAACGAGACGATACAGTTCACCTGATGGTTAGTGATGATAAGAGGCCCAATATATCTAAATCGATCCTTTACAAATTTTCCGGATGCAAATACGTTCTCAAACCAGAGAATGGAGATAGGATACCTCGTTACTTGTAATCTGGTCTCCAGTCTGACACTCAAAACAAGTTACACGTAATACTGCTTCTTCACAATAGTATTATGTAAGGGAGAGATATTTCGCCGGTCAAGCCGACCCATTTATACTGCTCCTAGAAACTAGCTGCAGCGTGGCTCTACAACTGTTAAAAAAAAGGAAAGGATATTCGTTTTGTCCCAGACACGCACGGACAAAAATACCTGATCCAACATAAATATTGGCGCTTTGTAATACTTACTTAACTATTTACTTAAGACTTAACTTACAGATAATTTCACACAACATTCCTTTGTTGAAAATCGATTATTGGAAATACGTAAAATCAGGTTTATAACTTGATACGCTTATATACGCTTTTTGACTTTCATTCATTTTTATCATTCCACTGGTTGATTAATCACGATTTTTACAAAGCAAAAATTATTTTGTATAGATTATAACAAAATAACATTTATCGTTAAATTAATAAAGGAATGTAAATGTCAGGACATTAATACATTCATAATAGAACAGATTTTACCACATCTTGAACGGGTCGGTTTGACCGGGGAAAGAGAGGCCCTCACACAATACTGTTGTATTTTACTTTACTGTATTTGTATTCTATGCACTATATAATTGTTGCTATCACATAGAGTTGGTATCCGAGATTAGGACCAAACGACAATTTACGAAGCATTCCGTCTCAGTTTTAAGTTTACAACGCTTCTATTATATTTATATATTCTATTATATATTTACTAACGCCTAGACCTTGAATCTTTATTGTATATATGTATATGTCAAGGTATAATACATATACCATCAAGTAAAATGTATGCTCGTTCGTCCCCTAATACTATAAAAAAAGTCCCAAGCTATCGTATCTGCGGAACTCTTTAGTTGTGTATATATATAATAATTCATATAAAAAGTATATATATCTATATAAAGTAAGCGACTATCAACTATCATAGACCTTACCCATCAATAGCAACCCTTAATCTAATATTAGCCTGGAACATCCATTGTAACAAAATGTAACGTGAATTTGTAATTTAAATGATTCAGTTAAAGCCGTCTTAAATATATATTCATTGAGCCTCATATCAGGTTAGCGGCGGTAGTGCGCGCTTTACGAACATTTGCTCTGCGGTTGTTTGCTCATGAATATTCCCGGAGGATAATGTTTCCATGCTTAATAACGAAGATTGCTATGTTAGTATGCATATTCTATAGTATATATTGTTATCTATTGCCTATAACCACGCGCAAGGTAAGTTTTTATATGATAATGTCCTGGTCGATTTTGAACACAGGAATCTTACGGTTATTGTCAGATACTGCGCAGAATGTTTTATAGTGCCTTAAGCATTTGCGCAAACACAGAGGCGGTCACCGTTATCCCCTTCCCCATGTAATCCATGCACAATAAGATCGGTGGAAGGTTCGGACGCAGTGTCAGAGACACGGGATATACATACAACACATCCAGAAAAATAAAACCAACATCTTGACTATGGTTCGCGACGCAGCAGCCAGGTGCTGTACCCACTGCACCACGCGGCTGTCTTGATTATTATAAAACTAGATTATTTAATAATATTGTCATTTATATTCCAGCGCAATAAATTTAAACTTCTTTTGTCAAACGTGTTCATTGCAATGGATAATTGCGTTTTCACATTTTATTTATTACATAGAAGGAATGGCGAAACTCGGACTGCATGTCTTTTGTCCCTTATTTCTTTTGTATAAAATGTGTAATAGTTGCTCTATTGTTTCTTGTATGGGAAATAAAATAAGTAACTCATCGTAATCAACAGGTTGATTACTTTTCTATGGATGAAGAATCAACCAATGACACTTACTATCACCTGAATTTTGAGCACAATGCTAACACCAAATTTAAAAGAAAAGAACGCGTGTAATTCCGTATACATAATAGGAGTGAAGCTTCGACAATTTCAACCTCAATTCTTAATTATAGTGTAAACGGTAAAAATAAAGAGAGAGAAATCTAAAAAGAGGATAGAGAACAAAATAAGTCCTGCAACGCACATAGAATAGCTGTCTCTTTTTCTCTCTGTTCTAATTCTTTTTAAGAAAGGTTTCATTTTGACATGTTTCAAATTGGATATTTAATAAAAACGTTGCTTTCAATTTATAACTTGTAATTTTAAATTCGTCATGGCCAAAAGAGTTATAGTTAAAAATAGTTTTTTGATCATTTCTAAACTGTGTAAATAGGATAGTGGTACTGGTTTACTTATTCAGTTTTTAATGCTAACGAATATAGATTATACCCAATAAGTGACCAGAAGTGGCAGCCAGGCCATCACCGTGTAGGACAACCCCCCAGGCGACTTTGAATAGTAATTTATGGCAATCTACGGGGGAGGTCTATGATCAAATGTTACTTAGTTCTTCTTTGCCCCACAACCCCGCTATAATTATTGTAAAACAAAAACTAGCTAGCGTAAAATATCTGCAACGAACCAATGTTTATTATGTCAGATAAATATGTCATTGTAATTTTTTACCTACAAGCGGTAGATACCTAAAGAAATTGATTCATTTTAAAATAAGTTTGTTATTAATTTATCTATATAATTAAAAAGTAAATTCGTTAGTAAGTAAGTGCATCACTTGATAACTAAACCGATTTGGTTGTTTTTTTTTAAATGCTCGTCTTATCCGGAATAAGGTTTTTATGGAAAGTTTTTAAGAAAAATTGGAAAAGTTGCCCGGAAAATATGCAAATTCGGGGACAACTAGAAGTTCTTTTTTCTTTGCGATTAGTTTATGAAATCATGATCCAAACGATATATAGTTTTCGCAAATAATCAAAACATCATAAGCAAATATATTGAAATTTGGACAGGACAAACTCTGTAGGGTTCGGCTAGTTTTAAATAGAATAAACATTACAACACGCTGTTGTAGTATATACACTAAATTGTTGTTTGTTGTCTGTTACTCTACAATTCTGTGTGCCAATGCATATGAGATTTAGGGTAAGTCCGCACTACAAAATTACACCGCGCTATTTTTTTGTGACGTGGCGCGCCTGAAATTATATTTTGTTGAAGGAACTTATTTTGGATAGAGAAGTCTCGTAGTGGATATTCGATAAATTTTTGGATGTTTATAATAATTATTTATGATTTTAGTATTCTTTGTTATTTAAAAAAGATTGCAATGTGATTATTATTACTAAGATTCCGTTTACTACTCAACTAAGCTTAAATGCTTGTGTTAGGAGATGGTTCACGATGATAGTCAAATGGGCCCACCTACAACGTTAAGTTTTGCAGACCGTACCTATTCGCGAACCATTAAACTATTGACGAAATTAAACTCTGAATTGTAGTATTAACTTGACAACACAAGTTCAGTCGGGTCAGCTAGTTTAATATAGATACCTATTTATTTCTACATATATACATAATAAATGAGAAGATTATCTCAAAAGCTTGAAAAATATATTTTCATCTATCAAATGCATTAACTTATTGTTGTTTTTTTATCGATTTCATAAAAGGAACATTGTTAACCTTAGTAGGAATTTGCTCCAAGAAAGTGCTAACAATAGCTGAATGACTTTTACGACTAAATGAAGAGCAAGTGCCTTTGCTGTGCTGCAACTTTGCTTCCATAAATGATTTTCGAATCTTATAGCCACTAACATTCGGGTAGAGGAATTCGGGTAAATTTTAGGCTATCACCCTATTGAAGTCTCATTCGTTTAATACTGAGATTTATTTATTATATAGGTATATATAGGTTTATTAAGAGGAGGTGGGGACATTTAAAATCAAATATAGTATATTTTCCCAAAAAGAAATCGCCATTGTTACTTTTTTAAGTTTGGATTGAAATGTAGAATTCTGTTCAATTTATTTTGTAAAGTGTTTCCAAACGCGGCGATAATTTGCCTTAATATATTTTATAAAACCCAAGACATGTGGAACAGCATGTTATAACCACAGTGGACTTTGGCATAATTCCATTACACGCAAAATACATCGGCTGGAACTTTGCCAACTATTGGCATTGACCTAGCCTAGTAAGTCATTCCTTATGGCGTCGTTATGATGTGGTTTGATGTGTAATTCGTAGTCAATGACTCCGTAAGCGTTTTGTGTTCCGATGAACAAAAGAATAAAATGAGACGGTATATTCACTTATATTTTAAAAGAGTAATACGGTCCAAATTCTCCTCGAACTTTTAATTTACATATAATTCTAGGAAATTTGAATTGGAAGTATCAATAGCCTAAAGGTCTACGAAACTTAATGTCGTAGATTCGGATCCCCCGTTCTACTGTTGTGTTTTGCCGTAAAACATCTTTTAGCACAAGCAATTTAAAATTAGTAAGAGCGGTTAACTGAAATTTTAGAAATGTTAATAGCAATTTTCCAAAAAAATCCAAACTCACTCAATTAATTGACTCAATTTTCTGCCACCAAATAATTCTTGCAAAACTTATAATTCAACTATCGTTAACTATTTGTAATATTTCCTTCCACTCATTTGTTATTATATTATTATTAAATTTATTAAATTGTTTCTTTAGTCAAATAAAAATATACTGTTTTAGTTTAGTTGATATAATTAAATGAACAAAGGTGTTGTGTTACCTTAGAATTAGTAAAACAATTAATATTTAACAATTAATAAACAATGTTGCTTCTATTCGCATTCCTAAAAATAAAATGAAAAAATAACGCCTTTCTTTGATTTACAAATACGTCGACGACAAATCGATATTTATAAAAAAAGCTATGGTCCCGTCAAGGTAACAAAAAGGCCAAGCTCATTAGTAGTTTCGTAACTTCAGCTTAATTGTCTCTTTCAAATCATTGCAAACATTAACATTGAACAAATAACCACTTGTTCGGATAATACTGAATATATTATAGCCTGACGGAATATTGAAAACACATTAGTCAATCAGAGGGATATGGAAATGGATCAACGCTGAAGATCTTCCTGTAAGATGTAATGTTATGTCGACTGTAACCTCAGTAGCAGTTGTTTTCCGATTTATGTTTTAGATGCAAATACGTTAGTGCGATTGATCGTACTAATTTAAGAGTATAATAAGGAATCGGAATATGTTTTGAATCTACTATTGCCTTAATTTAAAGCTACATCAGACATTCATAGTGGTAGCCATGGGACAGTTTGTTACTTACTGCTTCATACACGGGTCGGCTAGACCGTTGTGTTTCGTTTGGTTAGTGTAGAAGTTTCTTAGGGGTTAGGGTGACAATGCATCTCCATTCCGATTCTTTATCAATAATGATAATAAACAGGAATCTCTAAGCATCAGGTGAGCCTAATTAAACGTCGGATAAAAGTCAATTATGCGTCGACCGCATATGTTTTAAAATTTCATTACGAATGTTTACGTTATACAAAACGACCCCTGAATGCAAAAAATCAAGTAAACCCATAATGATACACCACATAGTTTATCAAATATTTGGAAGAAAGAATGAGGAGAAATAAAATATTTAGTACGCGTGACACGAAGAAAATTGTATTTATTGCAATAAATTAATGCACATTATTACTGCACATAAACTAAATTCGGAAATATGTATTTTTTTCTTTTCGGATATTGAGAATAAACTCCCTCATTGATTTCAAGTTTAAATCTAGGAGACCATCTTTCTTCAAATCAAAAATATATCGGTTATTCACGTCCCCATGTTAATATCCAAAAATTAAAATATAGACCGAATATAGTTACTAAAATTAGAAGCATCTGATTTCTAGAATCGATTAATAAGAAGAAAGAAATATGGATTTTTGGTTATTCAACTATACTACAGCGGATGCGCATCGGTATCGACTCCTCTCGTTGTGCGGATGTCCATGGGCGTATATTAAAGTTTCTGTATATATATATATATATATATATATATATATATATATATATATTTATATTTTATATATATATATGTATTATAGTAATGAATTAGAAATAATGCTACTAATAAAAATATAAACGTCACATCACATTACGCGCAAACCTGGTGACTATGTATTCTATCTCAGTCATCAATCCTGACAGCTCACCAATTATCAGGTGAATCGTATGTCACCCTTAATTCAAAAAAAAAATTGTCCTTGTTAATGTTTTACGATCGTGTTTCGCTTTTATTTTCTATGTGCCGAAACAGAAATGCTTCCAGCGTCGCGGACTTTGTATTACACCTTCAATTACATCGTAACGACGCCATGAGGAATAACTTACTAGGCTAAGTCTATGTCGATAACTGGCAAAGATCCAGCCGATGTTTTTATCCGTGTAATAGAGTTATTCTTAAGTATACTGTGTCTATGTATGGTTTGATACTTCAAAAGAATCGGATAATAGAAAACCGTCATCACCGTCGTGTGTTTTTGTTTGTAGTATTTTTTTTATATAGAATAGGTGGCAAACGAGGAAGCAACTCACCTGATGATAAGTGATTACCGCCGCCCATGGACATCCGCACAACGAGAGGAATCGATACAGATGCGCATCCGCTGTAGTATAGTTGAATAACTAAAAATCCATATTTCTTTCTTCTTATTAATCGATTCTAGAAATCAGATGCTTCTAATTTTAGTAACTATTTTCGGTCTATATTTTAATTTTTCGGTATTAACATGGGGACGTGAAAAGCCGATATATTTTTGAATTTGAAATAAGATGATCTCCTAGATTTAAACTTGAAATCAATGAGGGAGTTTATTCTCAATATCCGAAAAGAAAAAAATATATATTTTCGAATTTAGTTTATGTGCAGTAATAATGTGCATTAATTTATTACAATAAATACAATTTTCTTCTTGTCTCGTGTACTAAATATTTTATTTCTCCTCATTTTTATTAGTAGCATTATTTCTAATTCATTACTATAATATATATATATATATATATATATATATATATATATATATATATATATATATATATATATATATATATATATATATATATATATATATATATATATATATATATATATATATATATATATATATATATATATATATATATATATATATATATATATATATATATATATATACAGAAACTTTAAGTTTTAAGATATATTTTTTTTCTCTTTTTTGCACAATGTCTCTCCACGCCACTGGTTGACTGGTAGAGAGTTCATTACGGCATTAAGGGCGGACCTTTGTATCCCGTTTCGTATGGTGTGACCAATGAATATTAAATAAACAAATGAATATAATGGTGCATATAGAAAGAAACTGGCATTCAGTACATATCAATATATATGTATAAATAAATCAGTGCATAAAATTGCAATTGACAATTTCATCGGTAGTGGCACCGAAAGTTTGTTTAATTTTAAAAATCAATAGCGAAAGTTGAAAACGAACACTTGGCCTCAATAAAATTTCTCTCAGTAAACAAAGAATACATAAAAACTCAATTTACTGAGTTCATATTTTAACGCAATCAAAAAATACGAATCGTACGTACGTATTCGATTTAATACTGCCTGGTACTGACCGCTAGACCTTATGAAATCCGTATTTAATATATTAGTCGGTGGTACGTTCATGATTTAAAGCTTAGAGTTTCATTGTTATCGTGAACACCAGCCGGTCCGTGTGGGAAACATGTTTTAGCATTTCGTTTATTTTGAAAATTCAAATTGAAATCATCAAGTATGTTTTATTCACAAATATTAAATTAATAGGATATATTTCCTAAATTAAAATGTAATTTTTTTCTACTTGGTACAGCCACACGGTAGCATAATTGGTAGCTTCAAAATGAATGGATCAGCTCGACCTTCAAATTAATAAAAAAAAACCATTACCATATAGCACTTAATAAATATATCAATATATATGTATAAATAAATCAGTGCATAAAATTGCAATTCAAGGTTGTATATCTGTCGATTTTCTTATTTTGTGCCTACCGATGTATTCTCAGACTGATAGTTGCCACTAATTATTAAGTTCGACCCTGTTAACCTTAATATAAGGTGACATAAATTGTAAATAAAAATAATATAATAAATCTATCTACTATGCTAGATGATTGAGCGAATCATAATTAGCCTTTTATACTTTTATAAGGAGGGACTCTTGCGTCGTAAAGATCTTATTATTCGTCTGGAATACTTTCACCTGCACTTAAAGACATGGGGAAAATACTGTGTGAACAAAGATTGAAATAAATATACAGCATCTAAAATCGTTAAAATGAACATTAGTTTGATGTATAAATTATTATGATATTTAGTATGAAGTCTTGTCTAATTCGTCTTGTTCTTTTACAGACTTTTAATACCGGTAAATACTTTTGACCTTCCTTTCTGACTTTTTTCATCGGGTTTTTTTTTAACTAAGGGTCACCGCAAACGGTTAGAGATAAGATTAAAATTGAAATTGAAATAAATCAAATTGCCTATGTGTAATCTCTCCATGGATGTCTCCCTGTCTGTTATGTCTGTTCGACACGAAAAAACGTAAGTTTAATGAAAACATTCTAGTTCGTCTCAAATGGTGCACTTCAGTAACAATTGAAAATCAATAGCATTATTTCTAATTCATTACTATAATATATATATATATATATATATATATATATATATATATATATATATATATATATATATATATATATATATATATATATATATATATATATATATATATATATATATATATATATATATATATATATATATATATATATATATATATATATATATATATATATATATATATATATATATATATATATATATATATATATATATATATATATATATATATATATATATATATATATATATATATATATATATATATATATATATATATATATATATATATATATATATATATATATATATATATATATATATATATATATATATATATATATATATATATATATATATATATATATATATATATATATATATATATATATATATATATATATATATATATATATATATATATATATATATATATGTATAAATAAATCAGTGCATAAAATTGCAATTGACAATTTCATCGGTAGCGGCACCGAAAGTTTGTTTAATTTTAAAAATCAATAGCGAAAGTTGAAAACGAACACTTGGCCTCAATAAAATTTCTCTCAGTAAACAAAGAATACATAAAAACTCAATTTACTGAGTTCATATTTTAACGCAATCAAAAATACGAATCGTACGTACGTATTCGATTTAATACTGCCTGGTACTGACCGCTAGACCTTATGAAATCCGTATTTAATATATTAGTCGGTGGTACGTTCATGATTTAAAGCTTAGAGTTTCATTGTTATCGTGAACACCAGCCAGTCCGTGTGGGAAACATGTTTTTAGCATTTCGTTTATTTTGAAAATTCAAATTGAAATCATCAAGTATGTTTTATTCACAAATATTAAATTAATAGGATATATTTCCTAAATTAAAATGTATGAAGTCGGGCATTGACTTAAGTATCGTTATATACTTCATATAATCGCTCACGACGCCATAAGGAATACCTCTACTTGTTTTATATCGATAAACTATATTTTTTCCTAAAATTACGTGAAATAGAACATTTTGAAAATCTTTAGAGCTGTGGTAGTTCAGTGTTTCGACACTCGATTTTATTATAACGCTATGCGAGTAAACCGAGTTGTTCACATCATTTCACATCACCGCACCTAGATGCTATTCTTAGTAACATATCTTCTATCTATCAACGACACGAACCTCGAAGTTCATGCCCTCACTAAGCACATCCAGACCATTCTCGAGGATTGTTTGAAGCAGGTTCCCTCGGTGGATGACCACCGACGGACCCTGCCAGACGACATGAAGGACCTAAGGAGGCGCAAAAATGCGGCGACTTGTGCCCACTACATATGTCCCACTGAAAGTAACCTTAGTAGGATGGTGCTACGTAATCTTCAGCGTCAAGTCCGATCACGCATAGCCCAGTACAGGATCGGTAGTATAATCACTTCTGGCGACTTCCCAAATCCCTAAAAGACGGCACCGCGCAAACAATGCCTCTCTTAGCGCGTCCCAATAAACCGCCCGCCTTTTTAGACGAAGTGAAAGCTGAATATCTGGCTGACAATCTCGAGCTCCAATGCTTACCGAGCACCCTACCAATCAACGCCACTAACTGCAACGGTTGACAACAAGGTCGACCGAAGGTCCAAGGAATCCGCGATTCCCGCGATTCCGTTACTTATGTTACATGACTGAACTTGAGTCCATTAATAAAAACCTACGATCACGCAAGGCTCCCGACACCGACAGCATCGCCGACAAGGTGATAAGACTCCCACCCGTGTACATTTTACACCTACTAGTGATAATCTACAACGCAGCCATATCCTAATGCATCTTCCAGAACACTTGGAAAGAAACCGACGTCATAGAGATTCTAAGGCCCTCGAAACACCCAACCGATCCATCGCCCTATCGGCCCATAAGCCTACTCAAAGTCTTGGGTAAGGTAAATGAAAGGCTCATCCTCGTCCACCTAAAGGACTTTACATACTTATCATCCGAGACTTTCTCCGAAATCGAATATTTCGTTACCGCGTCGAGGGAACGCGTTCCGAGGTTCATCCCATTCTTGCCGGAGTACCACAAGGCTCCGTCCTAGTTCCCATTTTCACACTCTACACCAACGAACTACCGCGCACTCGCGGTGTATCTTCTTCGCCGATGACACCGGCCTTTTCGTGTCTGGATTCAAACCAGACCCTATTTGTAAAATCTAATCTGTTGCCAACACCTTAGGGAAATGGTTTTGGAAATGGAGGATCGATGTTAACTCCACCAAAAGTGCAGCCATGTACTTCTCTCGGCCCAAAAAACGCCTCATCTTCCAACCATAGAGGTGATCGTCCAATCCCCTGGGAAAAGACAGTCAAATACATCGCATCACATTGGATGAAGGATTCACCTTCGGTCCGCATATCAACCGCGTACGGAATGGTTCACCCTAGGTCGTTTGAATCCGTTACTCAATAAAAATAGCAAAATGTCCCTGCATAATAAAATTACACTATGCAAAGCATACATCCGACCCATAGTGACATACGCAAGCCCCGTTTTTGCGCATGCTTCCTCGCGCAACATTCACCGACTTCAGGTAATAAAATTCGTTTCATGCGCAAGGCCACCATGGTTCTTGCGTTTCGAAAATCTACACATGGATCTTGAGCTGCCAACTGCTGCTCAGTACCTGAAACAGGCTTCCCGCCGATATTTCGACTCTGCCGTCACACACTCTAATCCCTTGATTGTGTGAAGTGCACAACTTACAATCACATCATGAATCACAGATTCACCCACGACCGTAAGGAGACCGAGGTACACCCTTGACGACCCCGGCGTGACCACCAGGGCCCAAGTCCTTCATAAAACACATTACACGTACATTGCACCCTCATGCCGCCCCCAATGACGGCGAGGGCGTCACAAACAAGGTTATTCGCGATACTGCCATGTCACAGGCTGGTTCTCTCCAGTCCATACAGATAGAAGCGTCGCTGTAGTTTCTCGTGCCACTTCTCCAGCGCCTACGTATTCCGAGTTTGTGGTACAGATAGCTAATAATAATAGCGATATTAATTTAGATAATCCTTAGTCAGAAGCAACTGACCGAGCCGAGATTCGGCCCTCTCGGGCACCCTCGAGTCAGACGCTCTCGTGAAACATATATCATAAATAGAGGTCTTGACCTGACTTTACTTACACCGTAACGTTTTCACAACTCCATTACACGTAAGGTACGTCAATTGGAAGTGTGCCTAGTAAGTAATACCTTATGGCGTCGTAACGATGTGCTTTGATGTGTAACAGACAACAAAAGAATTATTTAGAACGCCGTTCTAATTTATATTTTACATATGTGTAATAATGCCAGTGCCACGGCCGCAGCAAGTTCAACTGCAACACGAATGAGGCGGCTCGGCCTGAAGAATGAAATAACAGTTTACTTGTTAACGAAAGTTTGAAATATGGTCAAGTTAAGTTATTATAGGTTACTGAAATTCTGACCAAATAAATTCAATATAAAACTGAAATATGGCATTCCCTGCGTTCCACGATTGAGGATCCATGGTCATTTTTAGTATTGAAATGTGATAAACAGGCTCTATGAATCTATGAAATGAAAAAACTGCAAAATCCTAATGATATAGGTGCTACGGTCTTCGGCGTGTCACCAAAAAAAGATGTCTTTAAATCTGCCATTCGACTATGGCCGCGAAGCATATTCTTGCATGCTTTAAACTGTGTTGTTTGAGTTCAAATTTTAATATAATTTATAGTATTCCTTCTTTAAATATTCAATTTTATTGACCTCCCGATTTGCACTTAATACTGTTGCCTAATAGATTTGAAGTGAACGCTTGGAGCTATATCCGCTTGCGTTTGAAACAATATTATGATTAGCTTGAATTTATTTGAGATGTAGAACAAAGTTACAAAACTCGTTTGTTGAAGAACAACGCGGTTTTAGTTTTGAAAAAGAATTTATTCTATTCGTTTGTGACGGCCTTATAACATTAGGAAAATATTTCTGCTATCAAGATGTTTCTAATGGATGGAAGAGATAGAACTGGTTTAGGTTATATCTATATTGTTATAATTATGTAGGATAAAAGTAGATGTCATGAAACGCAGCTATAACTTAGAGTTAGAGGAAATGTGTGCATATTTGTCATTCTTATTATAAAAAAAAAATATTATTTACGTAACATATATAATTTGTTCATATTATTACCAATGCCTAAATGATCTATGGGGTGACGTAATGACACAAATCCTCAGTTTCGTGCTTTTATAGCAATCTGTGGGTAACTTCCACAAAGCACGATTTTAATCCACCTGCATCCATCGACTATCTATCTACTATCCGCAAACTTGATCTAAATTATTTATTAAAAAAATCACCTTCGAAAAAATTAATTTCACTGTACTTGTGACGGCGATGGTGGGATTACGGAGAACTATCTGATATTACACGATATTACAGTTACCGAATATCAAAGCCTGGCCGATTGTGGACATGGGGATATACCCCGGTCATAATCAGATGCCATCAAGTGGTCAGGAGGTCGGAAGTGCTAACATCAGAGGTCGAATCGGCATCCTCTTCCCCAATCCGTTGTAATGCAATGTAATAAGATTTGTGGAAGATTCAGAAGCAGTATCAGGGACTGTAATACTCCTAGACCAGAAAATCAGCAATTTGTTATGCAAACATAATGTCCCCGGGCTGGGAATCAAGTCTAAGACCCACGTACCCAAGTGGAAGCCATGTTCACTAACTACTACACATCGGGGCTGTCAATGAAGTATAAAGAAATAGAAGCATGAATATGTTCTAAGCACTCGTAAGTCTTTGAATCACATACTTTAATTGTCTGATATAGTACTAAACTAACATTTTGGGTCGTATGAAACTAAGTTAATTGTTAAACAAGAAAATGTTGTCGCTTCGTCCTATTCATACAATTAAACTTTTCATTTGGGTCACTAATACGTGCTAATTAGATACCTTTATTTTATTCTTTCTCTTTGCGGTTAATAACCGTTTTCAGTATCAGTAAACCTTCACAAGTATTTACGTAATACAAAAAATATTTTTTGATAGTGTTTTCAGTCCTAAAATAATTTTTGTGTTGTAATAAGTGTTTAAGTTAAACAAGTGTGCTCAACCATCTACGTCTATATCACCACTGGACAGTAGGTAGGCTTGTAGATATTACCATTAAAGCCATTTGAAAGAAATATTTTTAAAAAAATGGTGATAAACGGTGCTCTGTTTTCCTGACGGTACGCTATAGTTATCGTAAATACTTCAACAAAGATTCAAAATTTATGTGCAGTTTCGAGTGGTCTGATATTTCATCGTCTTAAATATTAACTATTTCAATAAATCAAAACCAATGGTCCAAACAAATCAAAGAAGTGTTTTATTTTCATGGTCCTTGACAGTTGTATGAAATTTAACTTAAGTGTATTATGTATTTAATATTTTTTGCATAAGCCACATAAAAAAGGCAGGAATTCAAATTTTACCTATAACTGGATCCCCCAATCTCTGTACTCAGTATATAGAACAGCTGCTATACCGCTATTTAACGATGGTATTACGGGATGACGTGGTCTTTCATTGGTGAAGCTGATCCATTCATGATACTAGAACCGCTCACTATAGAAAACTTTTGTCCACAAAAGTTTTTCTTTCGTTTAGTCTAGTCTAATAGTTTTATCGGCAAGATGGCTGGGTGGTATATTCAAACTTTATTGTTGAATTTTCTTAAATTCTTATAAAATATAATTAATAGAAGAAACTTATCACACTGAATAACACCAGTACATAGCGTACATTCATTTAAAACATGCAGAATGGGACTCAGACGTAATACAGCGTAGCGTTACAATATTTAGTGATAAATAAGAGGGCTGACGTTGAATGATAGTGGGAAGGTTTTCACGGGACCCGAACGACCCTACTCAGATTCGCATACGTTTACTACTGAAATAGTGTCTTTTGTGTCCAAATAAATTATTGCGTACAGGCTTATAAGAAAATAACATACAAATCAAATGACACGAAGTATTCTTCAGTTTGTTTTTTTTAAAAAGTCCGTCCGAAATTAGCCGTTTTTATATTTTTAAGGTTGTAGCGTATATAAGTTGCAATATATATTACTCGTCGTCGTAACTGGCTAAAGGGTCACCTTTATAATCGTCACCTTATGCGGTGGATGTAGAGGATACATTTTTCGTTTATTTCGGTATTATATATATTGAACAAAGTAACAACAGGTAAACAACCTCAACAGAAATTGCTATAGGACTGCAATAGAATGTCTCTCTTACCATACGAAACACACAAGTGGATGCTGCTTTTTCCAAGGGTTTCCTGTAAGTTCGTTGTCAAGTCAACCCATTCATGCGACAGTTTGAAACTAGCTACACTCACTCTCAGACGCTCTGCTTACACCGCAAAGGAACGCAGACGTGAGTTTGATAATAATTTGTCGTTATAGTTGGAATATAAATTTAATGTAAAAATTATCTATGATTGATGCTTGTTATAATTTTGAATCGTTCAGAATATTATAAATTACAGTATACTCAATACCATAGTCCACCGTTGAACTTAGGGTACCTCCCACATAGATTTTTCCAAAGCACGATTCTAAGTCACCTACATCCAGCGATTTCCCGCAAACTTGCATAGCCAGCCCTAGGTTTCCACTCAAAATTTTTCACCCATCGGTTATCAGTTCTACGAGTCAGCTAAGGTCAGCGTGTTATCGCTTTAACTCGCTTTTGAGCTATGTCGGTCACCTTCATTCTACTACGAATGTCTACGATATGTAGGTATGAATATTATCACGCAGAGATACACCGAGCGTAGCCCGTCCTACATCTCGCTGCATTACTCCGAGCTTACTCGTAGGGTAAGCAGCGACAGACCATGCCTCTGTAATATACATCACACGTTTGAATTTAGTTTTTTTTTATTATTACATTGAGAGTTACAAACGAGCACCCAGTTCAAAGTGCTGATGTTAAGTAATTCCTGCTGCTATTTCACGCCGTTATTCTGTGAGGGTCCTACCCTGGTCGCGCCGAATCATTCATTCTGCAGATAGAAACAAACTGAAGTGTAGCTCTACCATTGTTAATTATAAATTTAGATTTAATGTTTCTATCTAATTGAAATGCGGACATTTACTCGGTTATTCAATTATCTTAGTTCACGGGTCGTTGTTGAACAAAGTACCACATACTACGTTGCCACTGCCTAGCCAAATAATAATAATAACATTTATTATTTGTATAAAGAGCCGGTTTAAGTTAAACCGGCTCTTTTTACTTAACAATTCAATTCAAAAAATATGGGAGACACGTTACTCACTCAGAAATGTAGCTCTGTAGTTAATGCCCAACAGTTGGATTTATATTTACTTTATATAAAAATCATCCGGCTAGGCTAAATTGTTTTTTTTGGATCTATTTACTTTGCCAAATTTTAGTTTATTACAGCCAACAACAATGTTGACTTACTTACTTGAAACTTTTTAACAACACTCTTTATTTTAAATTTAGAAAATACTGACCTTTTCCTATATAATCCGTAACATATACAAGATTTTTTCGTGTTCTAACATTATTATTTATAAAGGCAAAAGGCCGGCAATCAATCAATATTATTACTATCGGAAGGTCTTTACGTGCTGCTGATGACAGAAACTGATAGAGATATTATAGCGTGTAACTGCGGTGAATAAACCAATGTTTTTTTTCTATTCATATATGAGAGAACCTGTTTCCGAGAAAATTTTAAGTTTTCGGACTAATTAGTAAAGAAAAAATTATGTATATATATGTTTATCTGGTGTGCTCTTCGTTCGCCTAGCCCCAGCTTCGATAACACAGTTTGCAGTAACAATTTTGAAGTTGTAAGTAAAGTAAACAACTCTAGGTACGTTTAATACTTAAAAGAATATAACATAGAGCAAGATATTATTTTATAATTGGCAGAGGCAACAGTACAATATCCCTTAGATTTTTCTTAGTGAGAGATCTAATGGGGTTGATCTATCGAATAATTTTGATTTATTGAGGAATAAGAAATTTCGATACCGAATATTGCCATTGTACTACAACGAACTTCCTAGCTAATGAAAGTAAAACCTATTAGTTTCCTTTTATTACATTGAGAGTAACAAACGAGCACACACTTCACCTGATGGTAAGTGATTGCAGCAGCGACATCTACATTTATCCTTGACAAGGAATCATAATGCAGACGCGTTGTTACCACTGAGGACTGAGATAGAATGCCTCGTCACCAGCAATAGAGGTCTCCGGATCCCTACACTCATCAGTCGAAACACAGCAGTATAATACTCTTATCGTCTTATCGTCGTACCCCGGTGGAACTAACCCATTAATTCTGCAAACTGCAGTGTAGCTCTACCACTGTTACGATCTAATCATTACAACGAAGGGCATTTGATGCATTTTAAGATATATTTATCCATCATCGGTGCTGACACCTGAGTGATGCGGTTTCCCGTCAGTGATGGAGAACCGCGTTCCGTGAGTATTACAAATATTGATAGTATGGACTTTCTGTGCAATTTAATGCAATTATTCTGGAAACCAAATTTCGTTCATTAACCATTAGGATGGGTACACAGACTCTTTGTCCCGGTGCTTTGTCGCGGTGCATTAGCTTAATGGTTATGGTATGATCATTGATCTCGTAGCGAATTGGGCACTACTTATGATATTAGGCCGACTCGGGGTGGTTTGCGACTTGATTTAAAGATTTTTGTTTCTAATAAAAAACACAAAGTTTCGCTTACAATTAGACTAACATATAAACTATATATGAGCTTACGAAATACATAATTAATATAGATATAAACAAACCCTAGCATAACTATAAGAATCTAAATTGACAGAAATTAAATTTAACATAATTGACTAACTTGGACACGCTCGTGTATACTGAGGAAGGTGGATTTTATATATTTACCCCATTAACAGTAGATCTTAAATTCAACGACCTGTTAGGCTAACATCACTAAGACTAAAAGAAGTATATTAGAAAAAATTGCGCAGAAAATTATATTTAAATATTTTCAAACGATATAAGTTCGTTATAATATAGTTATTTCATTTAAGTAACACAAGATCCATGTCACAGGTAGTGCATACTCTAAATGGAGTGGAATTTTTAACAGTGGCACAGGTCCTTTGAATATTCCTATACCATTACTCACTGTCAGATGCCATAGTTATCACTAAGTCAGCTATGTTCAATTCCTTTTAACTATTTCCTTTTGTTAAAAAAACTCATATACATTTCATATACAGGTTTGGAAATGGAGAAAGTTTCCAGTTCAAATCGCGCTGAATTTTGTTGATATCTGCAGCATGAATGTGTGAATTAGACCAGCGTAAAATAGCAGCGTAAGGTTGTTGTGTTTCGATTGGTCAGATTCAAAGATCCAGTTATAAATCTCAGTCAGCAGGGATATCAGCGCATGTGTGACACGAATCTTTGCTGAGAATGGTGTTTTTGGACTGCACCACTTACTATCAGGTGAAGTTTGTCCTAGGTTGTCAACACTATTTTTATGAAAAAAAAAGTTATTAATAACACGTACACTACCAAAACTAATAGAAATTAGATGTTTAATTGGGCTTAAGTAATGCCATGCCCTAGTCAATACGCAATGGGTTACAACAAGAAATTATAATTTATCGCTAGTCTAAATTACTAACTGCGTCTGGTAAGTGAAAAAAGCGAGATCGTATTACTGGTAGGTGTGTGGTGTGGAGGTGTTTCGTCTTAGTCCTCGTGGATACAATGCATCTGAATTATGATTCTTTATTGGAGATGAGATATGACTACACACTATCAGCTACTGAACTATGTGGTAGCTTATCATTCCCTAACCTCATAAAAATAATCAAAAACAATGATTTAATTTTCGTTTATCTTTTGTTTACAAAATCTTACATAATTTGGTGGCACGTCCTACCAAGATTATTTTTCATGGAGAAGTAGAATGCGCACGTAAAAATGTTCGATATCCCTGACCAATATTTTGGACGGACAAACAAGAACATAACTTAACAACGTTACGAACTAATTATTGAACCCTTTAAAAATCCTGGCTGTGAAAATCTCATCGTTCCCAGGAAGACATTATACGACGACTCATTCTATTTAATAGAGACTATCTTGATCTTTTCTCAGACAATTGTTGCTTTGCAATAATTTCTCAGAAAATCCTCGCTTTTGCAATAATAAATATTTCATATCTCGTGCATTATGTTTTAAAAATTTATTCCAAGAAGACTAAGAACAAAGTATATTTGTTTGCCAGTTTACTTTTCGTAGTATGTAGTTGTAAAACTAGTTTATAGTTTAATCATTTTAAACGTGTTGGAGCCACTTTATTTCAACCAGCTAGAAATTAGTGGGTCTTTTTTACTGGGCAAAGGCGCACAGATTACCAACGTAAAATGCTATTAACGCTGTAACGTTGCTATGTTTTGTTTGGTGAGCGTATCACAGGTAACGAGGAATTCCATATAATAGCAGTCAGGGATGGCAACGTAATTGCACCTTGAATATATATGTTGAAGATAAATGGAAAATTGACTCATGCCGTAAACTTGCGGTCAAAATATTCTCGTTAAAATCAATTGCACTGGGTGAATTAGTCTCCAGGTCTTCTATAGACTCGTTGTCGTCTACCATTGCCATGGAGACACATCTGAGGAGAGAATAGAGCTCGACTGTTCGACCGTCCAGTTCACGAAGCTCTTGTGAAACGCAGTAGGCGGCTTGATGAGTTGGGCTCAACTTAGGGTCAGTAGTCGGCCTTTTTCGAGTCAGGTTAGCCGTCTTTAGTCTTCTGCTGACTGCCCAGCCGTTAAATGCCACTTCTCGCTGACTCTGACCTTGTTGCGATAGGGCAACCGCTTGAGCCATTTTTTCAATAGATGTGTCCAATTTTTAGTATGTTTGTTTTTAATAATAAGGGATAAGTGTAGCTTTTTTCGGACCTAATTAACCCCTAATTAGCGCTATTGTAAAAAGTAAGTAAAAAGGTGCAAAAATGGAGATTAGCAATAAGAATTGCAGCATGTATTTGTGTCATATTTATAGAAGAGATAACATTTGTTTACATTGTTTAGAAGTAAAAACATACAACTTTAATAATCCAAATATTACACAATATATAATATTATATCCGTGGCAGAGCGACACTGCAGTTTGTTTTTAACTGAAGAATGAATGGGTCAGCTCGACCGGGGTAGGACCACGCCCACACAGAATACCATTGTAAAATAACACCATAATGTTGCTGTGTTTCGTCTGGTGAGGGTGCAGGGATCCGGAGATCTTTATTGCTGGTGACGATGATGTAGATGTCATGGGCCGCAGGAATCACCATCAGGTGAACTGTGTTTGTTACTCGTAATGCTATAAAAAAAATACAATACAGAGCTCAGTTTTTTTTTAAAGATATTCAACCGCGCACATAAAGCTTGAGTTGATTCTTTTGCTCACGAGTTTAGATGTCATGATCCCTAATAGACACTTACGGTTAGTTAAACTGTGTGTCGCCACTCCTTATATTGAAAATAAAAATCTTTATATAAAAAAAGAATAAAAATTTCTTAGTTCTGTCCGGAGAACATTCACTGTTCATAATGAAGAGCTATCACGTCCCAAACGTGACAAATACCTCGATAGATTGTTACCAAAAGCGCGAAATCTCATTGGCACAGATCAGCACCCGACGCGTTCCAAATTTCTTACCGTAAACTACTCGTATCATCGTTTTTACCATAACGAACGATATTACAAAAATAACTGCTTCTCCCTAGCAATAATTACGATAGGTATTTTTAGTTTCCTCGATTTATGTTATTATAATATGTTTAGATAGTTCCTAGTAAACATAATCGTTAACTTCATTACGAGTTATTTTTATGTAGCATCGCAAATACTTATAACACATAAGTGTCATTCCACGTGACGTTATGATTCTTTTAATGTTCCCTTTACTACTTTACGTTCAATGCCTTTCCGAGAAACGCCCGGAACGCTGGCACTTCCTGAAAGAGTAATTTTTCATTCTGTGCAGGCGGTTATCGCATTGTACCTTAGCGCCATCCACTGCTAACTGCGAGATTTAGGTTGACCATACTTGAATTTATTTAACCCCATAGATCGGTCGTTTATTTACCCCGAATGGGTTAAAAAAATTAACAGCAAAAATATTTTACTATAAAACTTAATTTAATTTGAATGTCAAAAACATTTTGGTTTTTTAGTTGTTTAATTGATATTAATATTTTAGAAGGATGTCGCTTAACAGGAAGTATTTTGACGTCTAACGTGCTATTAAGTTTGCGTGTTATTTTTTTCATAATACACGGTATGACAAAGGAGCACGAAGTTCACCTTGCTAAGTGAAGACCGTGGCCTGTTAACACTTACATTCACTCTGACTAATTATTCAAGATACACATGCCTAGTTAGCTATGGTCCCAGGATCCATACACTGATTCCAAAACACCTGTACTTTATCACTATAATATATCCCTGTTCGAAGACTTATTGATTGAGAAATAGAGTTAAATATTATGCCTGTCTATTAGGTTTTATGGATTAGTTTTTGAGTATTTAAAAGTACTTTGATACCAGATAAAATAGTGAACTTCTAGTTCCTGGAAAAATTATAAATATTCAGAGTTCATTCGTGTATCTCCTCTTTTCTTTAATTAAATATAAAAAGCTTCTGTGAAAACATAATCCAAATGGGGAGCACACGTTAATTCATTGCGTTTGTTTTGTAGTTAATTAATTGACTCCAAAAAGGTAAATATTACATCTCTTATTTGTTTCCTTTGTTCCATTCAAACGGAGTTTCAAATATTTTATTTGCAAACGAAATTTTCAATTATATTTTATTTATTTTATGTGGAATATCGTTTTATGCGTTTGCTCGTATTTTATACGTGGTTAAAACATTTTGCATTTAAAACAAAAAGCTTTCTCGGCAATAATCAGAAATTAGCTATGTTTATTATCAAAACGAGATAATCGTGTAACAAGCATCTTTAGTTAAGAATAAGAAAAAAGAAATCCACGGTGTTAGTGGTTCTACTTTAGCCTTACTTCCAGAGAGGAAAATGGAAAAATTTTCTTTCCCACGGAAGAGCTGCCAAGGGGAGAATACCGCTTATGGGGTACCGTGATTGTTTCAGACAGTGTTCGTGATTCTGCCGTTATAAGGTAAACGTGGAACACGGTGCGGTTATAGTCGGTGCGTATTCGCACCCCGAGGGTGAATACGTTTAAGGAATTCTTCAAAAAAATTTCAGCAGCAGAGATCATTTACTATCAAGTGAACTGATAGTTTCTTATTTGTTTCCATAAATAAATAAGTACAAATTTACTCCTTTATATAAAAAAGATGTTCTATGGCATGTCTATAATCATTTGTGCGTAGTGTACAAAGGAAAAACACGACTATTTCATATTGCTTATTTTGATCAATTTTATTCGGTCGTAAAATTATCCATTACTTGTTTGTGATTGTTCCTTTAATGAACAATAACTGTTAGCTTCTTCGACAAATAAAAACATCTCATTAAGCTGTTTACGACGTATGCAATAAATATTATTTAGGAGACATTTTCCTAATTAAAGCAATAAATAACAAGGCTGTTAATAAGTGTGAGAGGCAACGGGTTTTATTTTATTTTTGTTATTAAAAGTATAATCCTGATGTTTGATATTCTGCGAATAAGACTTTTTGAGCCACGTTAGCTCAGTGTCTAAGCGATCGTCTGTGCAGGCAATAATGAAATTGTTAATCACAGTTTTAAGTGCTGATTTACTACGTGTACGACGGCGAATGATGATTGTGCATGTCTAAAAGAAATTAAAAAAAAATATGTCGACATGTGAAGTCCGCCAATCTGCAGTGGGCGCATTGTTAACTATGCTCTTTCGCACTCTTTAATTTTTCTTAGATTTTAGACGAATTGCCTTACACTTTTAATAATAAACTAATTTAATTACCTACATAAATATACATTCCATTACAAGATACGGGTACAGATATTCTGTCTTTCAGCCTTTTAGTCCCAGGCTCGAAGGGTTACGTGACTGTCGTAGAAACCGACAAAAAGGGGATTTTGGGTTTAGCTAGTTAAACTTGAGACAAAGCAGCGGATATGGCACTGCAGGGAGTGGATGCAGTGACATTTAATAATGCCTTAAGCTCGAAGCAAGACATATCGATATATTGTAGGAGATCGAAATACCGCAACACTTGTTCCATGGATCTCAGTCTACATAGAGTTTTGCTATCCATTGGATCCTCTATGTAACCGAAGAGACGTATTCTCTTTTGGCGTACTATAATGGTTAAATCATGAGAAGTGTACAGAAGAATATATGTTACTTCGATTTTCACACACTCACTACACTGTCACGCAAATACGAAATTGGAACGTACAATTCTCCTAATTCTGAAATTGACGAACAATTATTTTAGTATCGTACACATATATATTATGTTAGTATTAGTGATAACGAAGTGCAAATAAACATTTGACTTAAATTTTTGGTATCTTACCTGCGTCCGCGCGTTTTTTGTCTCCTTATCATTAAAAATATCAAGAATTTTTAATAATAATAGGGATCAGAAACAGCACCAGTGTGTTCCAAAGGAGATCTCGAATCCTCTCCCAATACACTAAGGATGGCCACGGAGCGTGTTTTAGTTCCTACATATCCCACATACCTTTATCTATTTTTTGAAGATTTATCCCTGATATCAAAATAATATTTGCATCAACTTCAACAAAGATTCAAGATTCGTATGCGTTGCCACATCAGAAAGCATAAGTTAAGTGTAACTTGTTCCTGGACCTCTACGCTCACCATACGTAACACTGCAGTGTACTGTTATTTAACGCCGGTATTCTGTGATGGGTTTTCACCAGTTGATGCGACTTATTCATGTTGCATTGTCCTTAAAACTAACTATAGTGTGACTAATAAAATATTGTGTCCTAAAATATTGTATACTTTAATAATCAAGTTTTTTATAAATATTATTTCACTTTCTCTCTAAAGCTTATATATGCTAAATTTGAATTTCTTAGAGAATCTTTTCTGCAATATAATCTGACTAAAACTCAATTCAATTGAGTTTTACCTTTACAAGTTGTACTCGAGAGAAATAAGAGGTACGTGCTTTTTATAACCGGTACCGGAATATTAAAATGTTGCAAGGCTGTTTACAGAGATTTTTTTCCTAAAATTTGTAATGATTACAGTTTTTTTTTCAAAAATCAGTTTTAAATTAGGCATAGTGGACTAAGGCGGAATTACGAGATGAGCTTGTCAAGTTTCAAGCTTGTAGCAAGCACATTTGGCGCTATATCAGATTCAATGGAGGGTTGGATGAAGGTCTTTGCCCACGCCTCCAACTAATTCTTCCTAATATAACTCTACTGATCATCATTAATACGGTAGAACTTCATTACACGTATTCATTAATGAAACAAATTAAATTCATTTTCATTATTGAAATAACTGCAACAGTTGTATTGCAATTTTGTGGTTGTTTAGTATAGGGATGGTGTTATGCAACAATGCTTGTTTATATAAACAATCTTTAAGATTTGCACAAGAATAATTCGTATGGAAGGAAGGTGGAATAAACTGTTTGCGTGGGAAGACAAGTACAAGACTGATATACAACTAAGATGATGATCTTTGCATAAAGTTCAAAATATGCAGCCATGCGTGTAAATGTGTAACATGAAGTATTGTAAAAATTCGATCATGAAACTCATTGTTTAGTAAAGACAATCTTTCTATTATTACTAATAAGTGTTTTCTGAATACAATAAATTTCATAGAGTTTTTTGTACAACAAATTACCACAAAACACAAATTATCATGATGTTTCATTCATAATACCCACTGTATGTGTATTATATTTCCAAAAATGATGCGATATTATATTCCTCAAGACAGAAGAGAAATGAAATTAGTATTTAAATAGTTGATTGAGTGTTCATTAAATGAATAAGAGCTTATTTACTGATAAATGTAAAACTATCCAAAGATATAAATGATCATATGAAATAAGTTGAATTACATCAAAAAAGTTGTGATCTTTATTATATAAACCATTCAGATGACGCCATAAGTAGATGAAATTATATAACAGTGATAAGCAGAAATATAAGCATATACATACGTTGTATTAAATATATTGAGAATTAGTGTTCCATACCATTGCGCTAGGTTCTTTCGTGCTTCTTTCACATTACAGCCTTGACTCCTCCCGAACGCCTTTCCGGATGATGTCAAGAATGCACCTAATAAACTTTATTCTAAAACTCTTCTTGGACAATATTATTTGAAGGCACAAATTATCTGATATATACTGTTACAATGTACTTGTGTATATGAAGATATATTCTTACTTTTATGTGTATTTATGTATATATGTATATAATAATACTCTATATGTATGTATCTACATTTGTAAATTTATATTTTTTTAAATATTAATAAATAAATTTTTTGTTTTACGTTTATATTCACTCGGCTAGGGTTGACTGGCAGAATATGACATCTTACTTTAAGGCAAAAAAAGAAATAAAAATAGTATATATAATCATCTCATCGTTTCGTTACGAACGTTATAAAATAAATATTTGTTGACGAACATCTCATTTGAGATTTGTTTTAGTTTTTTTCATCCGAAATATTTGTATGATAGTAGTATTTCAATGGTTCGATACCTGTAGCTAACTAAGAGTGAGCTATAATTTTCCGATACGTTCTTACAAACAGCTTTAAGCTTTACCTATGTTTTTCCTATCCTTGGTGGTTAGTCTAATATATAATAAAGAAATCTTATGTAGATTTGTAACTATATTTAATTATGTTGAAAACACCAGGGATATAAGAACATTTAACAGCGAAGATATTTTTTTATCACATTAAGAATGGTAATCGTTGACAAAGATCACAAGGTGAAGTGATTACTGGCGTGAAGATGCACTTCATGCTATCACCATTGAAGACTGTGATGGAATTCCTCGTCACCAGTACCTAATAAGGTTCTCAGGATCCATACACAAAACCTCCCTACCTGACGAAATACATCGGGTGTATGTATCTAATTCACACAAGTGTTCTGTGTGAATCCTTCGCCGATCGAACCAATACATTCATGATACAGTGAGGCTAAACCAGAATATTTTATATGATTATATTGATTTCTATACAAATTAAGACCCCTAAAATGACCGCACTGCTCTTCATTTATATTCTAAACCAAAACCATAAATATTTTTCATAGAATTTAACACACCACAAATTTAACGCAATATTTATTATCGAGTAAAGTTTTTATATATAAATAAGCTGTTAAAATGTTTATACAGAACTAAGATAGTAAATATAAAACACATAAAAAGTTCCATTACGACACAATAAATAGAAAGTTTAATAAACATTAAACTATTAGTTGTTAAAGTACATAAAACGGCACTTTACGATTTTTATGAGAATGTTTACTGTCACGATGTTGTATCATCTTTCATCCTATAATATTTAATAAAAAAATATTAAAAGCAATTTCGTACGTATTTTTTAATTGTTTACTAGTTATCATCGCGGCCTTGTTTGCGTAATTTCCTAATTTTGTGGAAATAAGCTTTTCACCGGAGCGACGGAGCTCATTTTGGTCCATACATTACTTATATATTATATAACTTTATTATATACGAGTATATTATATAATTTTAAGATATGTTAATTTCAGGCTTCGTGTATTCAATGTGATTTCATACACTTTTGCGCAAATCGCAGGCGCATACATGAATACAGAACATGATCGTAAGATTTTCTAAATGATTTCTTAAAATATTTGTTCTTAGTTGTTTACGAATTGTACGCAGGCATCATTATTGACTTGATTTGATATCCCTTTTTTTTGTCACTACATTTCATTCAGCTTTAAGATATAAAAATTAACGATATATTCCTTCAAGCAATTATGAGCGAAATCGTATTAAAATTTAATATACGACTAGTTGATTCCTTATGAAGTCTTTAATGATTTTTATTACATTGATAGACACACGATCACACAGTTCACCTGATGGTAAGTGATTCCTGTGGCCCATGACATCTACATTCATCCTTGACAAGGAGACACAACGCAGATGCATTGTCACCCTCGAGGACTGAGAAGGAATGCCTCGACACCAGTAAAAAATGCTCTAAATATTTATGTACTTTTATTATTAAACTAGTCCAGTATGAGAAGAATGAATATAATTTTAGGAGATCGTGCCCCATGTTTTCAGAGTTTTCAATTTGTAAGTAAAGCGCAGTCTCTGTGAGGCGTGCAATACAATTTAATGAATGTTTATATTTCTGTGTTTTGTCTTTAAAATTACGTACTTCCCCACATTCCGCAATATAAATTTACGTAATTACGCCATTCTAACAAAGAACGGTCCTTTACTCGTATTTACTTTTACTTAACTCTCACATGTCTATTTATTTATTTATTTATACAGGCCTACCAACTTAGTAAATAAAATAATACATAATAAACACTTAACCTATAATACACTTTTGTAACAGTATATTTACATATTTAATTTACTAGTCATCTCAACTTTATAATATAAAATAATTAATTTTAAATTATAGTATCATAAATTAACAATGAGCACTGAGATTAAATTAAATAAAATTACGACCCTGTATAAATGGCCGCCGTCGTCGTCCAACATGTCGATTTTATATTAAACAATGAGTGCGCACGTCCTGCGCGGGCGTTGTTCAAGTCAAGTGAGTCTCGGCAAACGATCACGCGCACTACTGACAGATACATTGACATTGACAACTGTGCGGTGTTGACACTCTAATAAAATAAGTGACGTCACATTTCCGAGTAAATTGTTTATCTCTAACATACATACGTAAATAGTTAAATCGTTAAAAAGCGTAAAGTGCCGTGTCATAGGACATTTTACATTAAGTTAAAGAATTATTTGACAGTTCAACTGATCAGGCAGAATTATTAGACT
This sequence comes from Teinopalpus imperialis, assembly GCA_029286865.1. Lineage (NCBI taxonomy): Eukaryota > Metazoa > Arthropoda > Insecta > Lepidoptera > Papilionidae > Teinopalpus > Teinopalpus imperialis. Next base: position 895,954 of record JAGSMU010000059.1, read on the forward strand.
GACAGTGGTACAGTTTACCTGATGGTAAATCGCTTAACATCAGGTGAACTGTGTGCTCGTCTGTCACCCTAGGTAAGATAAAAAAAAAAGAAATAAGCCGTAGTAATTATTGATATTGCTACTCGAGGCTGGCGCCATACGCTCCATTTATCATTATCCATCTAATACGAAGAGTGGTCGCTTCTTTTAACGGCACAGTAATGATATATCGCATTATATCGACAAATGACACAACTGTCAAGATATATGGACTATGTTAAGCCTTCATGGAAAAGATATATATATATTTTATTCATACAACCGTTATGCTATGATGAAATGTTTTTAAATGGTGATACTTCATAAGAAAACGCAGAGTAAAATGACAACCCACTAAATAGTGATAACGTTTTGGTTATATATACTATATTAATCAAAATACTTTATACAGTTCAATTTATATGTTGTGGATTCGACACGCTAACTGTAGTCAAATACATTCTTACTTTGGGGGAAGGGGGCATAATGTAAGAAAACACGTGATATATATTACTTTTTTATAATTATATATTATTGTATGCGTATATTGAAGACTTATAAAAGTCTGTGGGAATTTGATATAGGAAACTTAGAGATTGTTTCATGGCAATGTCTGAGAGATGCTGATTTTTTTTAGCTTTTATGTATTCTATGGCTACTGATACGTCTGTATACTATGGCTTACGTTACAATAATGAATAAAAGTAAATAAGGTAAATGTGAAAATAATACAATAAATAATGAACATAGAAACATAACTTTTAGTATATGTAAAATAAACTTTATTAGGTTAAAGTTGCAAAACCTAATATTACTAAAACATTTAATATTGCATAATAAAAATACAGTGCAATGATTCAACAATCGTGTCAAAGTGGAATGGTTTGATTAATTTGTGAATTCCGGTGTTATTGTATTTTTAATATTTTTTTGAGCCAACATCTGATCATGACCGCCAGGTAACCAGGCAAGTACCTATGGATTTATCTTGATGAATGAAGCAAGGAAACAAGGTTTTGTTTCCTTGCCTTTTTTGTTTTCTGTTTTGTCATGGTAAACAAAGTTTATATGTTTAGTGTACTATGATACTGACATGCATATAAGTTTCATACATTTGGAATCTAATAGGGTAAATATATAACGTAATCAATCTCTAAAATATAATGATGTACTATATTATATTAAAGTTCATAAGAATTTGCTTAAATACAGGCGCAAACGCGTGATCTGACGGAGGGTTTAGATGCATACATTTTAAGTATAATAATTAAATAAGAAAAGAAGACAAAGACAAAATTGTCTCCGTACAGGAATGGAATCCAGGATATTAGGCCATACAGTCATTAAAAAAATAATAATATTCGTACGTACTTACAAATCGCTAGAGGCTCAACATGTAGTTATAAGGGGTCATGTAGCGGCACGCCCTGAGTGTCAAGGTGGCTTGCCTGGAGAAGAAATAGCAAAATAATAAGAAAGAGGAATCTTTTCCTCAAGACGATGCTGCTGATGGATTATTATTTGGAGTATTATTTCTCCTTCAATCAAATAATATTCTTACTTGAAGTTAGATAATTTTTAACATAGAAGAGCCACGTCGCAGCTTGTTTCTAGCTTTGCTATAAATTCGTCTACTCGACCGGAGTAAGAGCATACCATCACAGAATACTAATGTGAAATATCTGCATAACCTTGCTGTGTTTCGTATGGTGAGTGTAGTTATCTCGAGACTGTTACAGGTAACGAGGCATTCCATAAGAATCCTGATGGACAACGCTTTTGTATGACGAATCTGTGTAGAGGGTGGAGGTAGATGTCATAAGCAACATTGAACTTAACATTGAAAATATGAATATTACAAAAAAAAAAGATTTCCTAACATCTAAGAATTTTCATGCGATCTCATTTCTCCAGCAACATTGTTTAAAATAAGGTCGCGTTCAATTTCTTACAGAGCGGAAGGTAATGAAAAGTTCACAAAGCTCCCTTTGTATCGCCACACTGAAGATGATCCTGGTGTAATTTAACTTTCTCCCTTTATAACTTCTCAACCCATTGAAGATTTAAAGTAAATACAATGTTTGAATAAAGTACGTCATAAAGAAGGAAAACTATACATAACAATTTTTTACAAAACCAAATTGAAGGAATGAAGACATAGTTTACCTGATGGTTAGTTATGTTTGGACTACAAACATACCTGCACCCAACCACATAAAAACTCCCAGCATCTTCAGTAGGTCGTTGCAGTAACTGTTTCTACGGATTCACACACAAACCTGATGACCAATGAAACACAGCGTAACACTACTATTTGACGCTGGCATTCAGTCCGAATCTGGTCCTACCCCAATGATCCGTCTTATTTAATATTATTAATAAATAATAAAATATATCCCAATCGCTTAGATTATGATTGGTAGCCTACTTTGCTATATATTTAATATATTAATATATATAATATATTATTTAATTTGCTATATATTACCTTTACACTGGGCATTAATTTTAATGAATATCATTATATGCAAGAATTTAAAATGCTTGTAGCTAACTACGCGACATCCATCTCTCTCTCTTTCTCATCGTCTTCGGTATTCATAGTAAGTTACTGAGAATCAAAGGTGAAATTTAACTTAATAAATTAGATTTATGTAAAATTTTAATAATACTAATTATCACTACAGAGTACATAATAAACTTCCCCTTAGCTTATACCTTGTAATGCTCGCTTGATTTTCTTGATTTATTATCATGTATGGGATCGTCTACTTTCTAGGTGGAGTACCCTTCACAGAACCTTTCAATAGGGAATGAAATAGGGGGAGAGGTTAGTAAGGAAGTTTGTTAATAATAATATAATCTATTTTAATCACCACAGTAAGTCTACAAGGTAAGGTCTACACTCGTCATATTGGTTACAACTGTTATTGTGAATTTTTTGTCATATAGTATGCGTCTGTTACTTTGTGCTATTTTAAGAATAAGTAAAGTGAGTATAGTTACAGCTTAATTATGTAAGCCGCACTGTTGGATATAGGCTTGATCTCTAGAAAGTTTGTAAGGCACAATGTGGCTTCAATACAGAAAGGTGTAATTCACAGTTTTCTAGATATTAATTTTTTCAGACATACAGTTTTCCTCGCGATGTTTTCCATTAGCAGCAGTAATGCGGCATGTAACCTTCTAGATGTAATGTGAATGGCGGCTCGAAAGACTGAGGACCACGCCTTCACAAAATATAAGCGTTAATAGAATATCACTGCATAGATCCAACCACAGTCCTAAGGAGTGATCATGCATGTAAATCTCAAATCTTTGTTGACATGATGGAGACAATCGTCGGAGTCGTCGTATTATCTTGTGAACTGTGTGTGTTTGTTAGTCGAAATATCAAAAAAAAAGAACTTGTAGCGTAACGCTGCTTCATTTTTTTAAAGTAATATGATTTTATTACGCTATATGATCTAATAATCTTTACCAAATTCCAAACGATTGCTTAGGAACTTAGTTCTTAAAATATATACCGTAATATAGAATTCGTCGTTTTTTTCTCTATTACTACTGTTTTTTTTTCTAACTCAACACAAAGTGTATTCTATATACAGCCAGCAAAATAGGGTTTAATCTTTATTTTTTTATTGTTAATTTAACTTAGTAAGTGATTTACCATTAGGTAAACTGTGCCACTATCAGTGTGATAATTCCACCTGATCAGTTGAATTGCACGTGACATTCATATTCATCCTAATCATAATTCAAATGCGTTATCATACCTGGGGACTAAGATGGAATGCCTCATCACCAGTAATAAGATTTTCCGGAACCCTACTTTCACAAGACGAAACACAGCAACATCACGCTGCCACCTTACGCTGGCATTCTGTGAGGGCGTGGTCCTACTGCAATGCTACTAATGAAGCAGCGTTACGCTACAAACTTTATGAGTATAAGCTGAGCATAAATGGACGATTTATACGCATATCGATACATTCTCGATGTCGAAGCGGGAGCACGCCCCATGAAAGACTGATCACGACGTATAAATCCCCTGATGCCGTGCCAGTTACTTAACACATATGGAAGTTTTATCGGTTTTCTTTGATATCAATCGTCTTAGGTAAGGATAAAAATGTGTTATATTTTAAGACGTTGATAGTTATTCTTTAATGCATCATGCCGAATGTCAGTACGGTACATTTCTGTTATGAGAGGTCTACTACAAATAATTAACTTTCATTCTTCTTTAGTTCCTTCCTCTTTTCTTTTCTCTTCTATATCTTCTCTGGAGAAGGTATGAGATTAAATCAGAATATATATTATTTGTACGGTCTGATCTTCTGTTCTCTCACGTCATAAGCAAGGTTACTAGTTACTTTTCGCCAATATATGCAAAGTAATATATAAAAACTAGTATAACTCCACCTCTCCCTTACAGAATACAAATAGCCTCAATAGTCTAATGATTTAGAGTCTGCGAAACTCGAGGTCGTAGGTTCTAATCTGCCATTCGACTATAGTCGTGAACGATCTCCTAGTACAAGCATTTAAGCTTAGTTGGAGTAGTTAGCGGGAATGTTAGTAATGTTAATAAAACTGGTAGAATTTTTTTTTAAAAAAAAAGGATAAAGGAACTAGTTAGTAACGCATTTCCATGAGATGCGTTGAAATTTAGAGGTGTTGCGGGCCACATGGACCACTTCCATCAGGTCAACTGTACATCTCCCAATTTCAGAGCACACATTTCTCGTCTTGTTTGTCCATTAGCTACAGAGTCTTAATCTTAGGATTTCACTTGAGTCAATGCTAGTTTATAATACGAGTGTGTGTACAAATGCTGAACACCATGCTATGGTTTTTTAGGGTAATTTTCATTCAATTTTCATCGCGCCGCAATCTTACTTTAAAGTCGATGTGCTCTCTTGCTAAACTTATAAGTGCATATAATAGCAACTATCGTAATTATATTATTACACAATATCATTCACAAAATCTGTTTCCGCACAAATATTTATAGTGGGAACTTTTACTTCTATAAACTATATAGTTTTAGTCGGTGCGAGTCTTCCTTACCTCCGCGAGAGCAGGTTTGCTTAAGGCATTTCTCTACGTATAAAAAAGTAATGCGTAAGTGATTGTGTTTTATTAATACGAACTGAGATTTGTATTCAATAATTATTGAATTATTATTAATGGAATGATCGTTCTAGACTCGAATACTCGTATATCATATCATTTTAAAAAGAATATAAAAAAAATATCTTCCTGACTTTCCTTCGACGTTTATTTTTAGGTCTGTTTGTTTCTTTATTAAAACCAGAAGTAGTATTTTTACAACCAATAAGTAAGTTTAATGCTTCTATGTTAAACATAAAGTTTGATTTGATGTTATTTGAACTAATTGAAATGGATTTACCCAATTTTTTGACCATTAGAGTCTCATTTAGCCATCAGGGGTCGAGTTTGAAATTGAAGAAAGCATCTTTCATTCAAGCATCATCATTCGAAAAATGTAAGGGTGTCAGATATAGCAAAACAACATAAAAGACAAAATCATAAATCTTATAAGTGGCGACAACATCTAAATCAGATCTAAATACAATATTAAATTTAACGTTATTACCTTTCTAAAATATTCATAAGTAAATATGCCCAGAGAGAAATGTAAGCACAAGTTAACTACCAAACCGATCTGAAATTCAATGAATGTTAATGCGACCTAGGTAAAGTAAATAAGGTTGTGGAAAAAGCTTGTTTTAAAAAATGGTATGTTGCTTTTAAAAATTGTCTGAAATAATATATATTTCAGACATACTCAATACATTTTTAAAAAAAATCATCAATTTTCTTCTAATTAGAGGACGACCGAGTCGAGTTCGGCTAAAGCTATGGTTTTCTATAGGTTTTCTTTTAAAATCAACTGTAGGCTGCTCACAAAAATGACTGAATTGACCGAATATATATATATATATATTTTATTACAATGAGAGTAACAAACGAGCATACAGTTCACCTGATGGTAAATTATTCCTGAGGCCTATTACATCTTGAATGTAGATCCTTGACAAAGAATCATAATTGAGATGGAATGCTGTCACAACTGATAAGAAGTACGGAACCCGACACTCACCAGACGAAGCACAGCAGCATTATGCTACTATTAAGCGTCAATAAGCCTAATGGTTTAGTGTACGGTCTGCGAAACTTGAGGTCATAGGTTCGAATCCGCCATTCGATTCGACAACCATTTAAAGCTCAGTTGTAGTGGTAAACCGGAATATTAATAATGTTAATAACTAATATTAACATATGCTTAGTATAATATGCTTAGCATAATAAGTATTTAAAAGAATATAAGCATATGCATGCTGATATTATTTTATAACAAAAAAAATAGGCTGGTATTCTGTGAGGGCGAGGTCCTATCCCGGTTGAGCTGACCCATTCATTCTGCAGGTAGAAACAACTAAAGCGTAGCTCTACTACTTAATATATATAAACTACTCAAAACAAAATAGGGCCCACCATGTTTTATAAATGAATTTTACAGATTCTTTGTCTTTTTTCAGTTTTTATGATAAGGGATGAATAAATTAAGGTTTTTGAAAGTGTGTGAACATTAACAAGAGTTAGTTTTGCCAATTTTATGGAATTTAGTCAAAATTTACAGTTTTTAGGAAAGTTTATAGAAATTATTGATTTAAGTAAAGTTTGAATTTGATTTTTATTTTTGACTAAATCAATGAGTTTGATGGTGCTTAATAGCGAGTAGGTCCTCCTCTGTTCCGTATGCACTCTCTGAATCTATCTGGGACACTTTCATCCAAGTGGGTGATGTTTTCCTCGGGTATTCGCTCCCAACACAATTTTAGGGCGTTTATGAGCTCTTGTCGATTAGTCACATTACTGAAGTACGATTTGAGGCTTCTTTTCAATTGGTCCCATAAATGTTCAATGGAGTTAAGATCGGGACACATGGCCGGCCACGGTAAAAGCGTAATATTGGCTTCAGAGAGAGCTCTCTGGGTTGTTCGCGCTGTATGTGGGCGAGCATTGTCTTGCATAAAGACGAAGTTTCCACCCACTCTTTGTGAAAATGGGATTACATGGGGCCGAATTATTCGATCGACATACCGGGAGGCAGTTATGGAGCCTTCTTCCAGAATTACCAGCTCAGTCTTACCGAGCAAGCTTATTCCAGCCCACACCATAACATTTGGACCTCCAAAACGATCCGTTTCATGTATGCAAGGTTCTGAAATACGTTCTCCTTCTCTTCTCCACACGCGCGCTCGAAGATCATCGCTGAAAAACTTCACTTTACTTTCGTCCGTAAAGAGTACATTTCTCCAGTTGTCCATTGTCCACTCCATATGCTCGCGCGCAAACCTCAAACGTGCTGCACGATGCACTCTTGTCAATTTTAGACGAATAACACGAGATCTGGAACGTTGTCCGTTCATGGAGCTGATTTTGAATGGTTTAATCACTAATTCGTGTGCCAGTCGATTTTGTAAGACGCGGACGGGAATCGTACGCTTTCGACGTGCAGTCAATCTGATATACCGGTCTTCCTGGATGGTTGTAGCTCGCGCTCTTCCTGATCCAGATCTCCTCGCGACACTACCTGTCTCTAGAAAGCGTTCCCACGCGTTTCGAATAGCTCGTCGCGACACACCAAGACGTCTTGCCACTGATCTCTGAGATTCTCCCTTCTGAAGCATAAACACTGTTCTTGTTGCTCTTTCCACATCCATATGACGCCGAGAACCAGGCATAATGATTGCGAGTAACACCGAAATCAAGTCAAAATGAAAAAAGTAGACGTGCGACTGTAACATTCAGAATGTGACTGAGGGTACAAGTGACTGAGAATTTGAGTAATAAACGTTTTTTGGATAACAAAGTTGGATAAAAAAGTTTTAAAAATCGACGAAAAAGGTTTATATCTTTTAATTACTTGCTTTGACTTTTGAATATTGGCTTTTAATCGTCGTAATACCTAAAAAAAAATCATTATTATGTGATAATCCACTATAAACGTATAAACCATACATATAATCTAAATAAATAATCATATATGTACATATATAATATGAAGTTAAAATAAAAGTAAATGAATGATGTCCTATACGCAATTCCTAAATAATAAGTTCGAAAATATGTAGGTAGTCTGACCTATTTAGATCATATTTCCATGATATTACAGTTCAACAATTTTATAAGATTAATCTTAAAATCTTGTATAGTTCTGATCTGACATAATTAATGAATCCAGAAGTGGATGGTTAATGTACATATAAAAATAGGAAGATTTTGGATTTAACCAAATTACTAGATATTACTAGCAGCTTAGCTTGCATTATTACAGGGACAACAAAGCTTTTGCCCGCAGACCGAACACCTATAATTAACACAGAAAAGAGCACTAACTTAGGACCCTAATACATATAATACAGCTTTATTTGTTAATGGTAAAAAACACAGTTAGAGAAGGAAGAATAAATGGGTGGTCGATTGTGATAGTGTATGTAATATTTATTGGAGGGATGATAACATGTTCGTCATCTCTTGCTTTTGTAAATATAGATGCGTTACAGTTGTGTTCAAGTGATTAAACTTTGATTCATGACGTAATTGCGGTCTTCTTCTTTTTCTGCCTAGCTATTATTCATCCCGGCATATTCCCAACTCTAATTCCATTATTCCAATCTTCTCAACTTTGCCCAATCTTTTGCATTCTATTTTGTTGAGATCGTTCTTCACCATGTAGCTTTCACGGCGTCCATCTTTTCTTGGGCCTTGTACAATGAGGTTAATGCATCTATTTCCGACTTAGTCAGGAGGCCTTCGCTTCATGTGGCCGTAGTCGGAGACGACTTTCCTGCAGCTTGTCTGCTATGTCTTGGTTTCCAAGGCTGCCACGGATGTGTTCGGTTTCTTATACGATCTAATCGTGTAATGCCACACATCCATCGCAGCATCTTCATCTCCGCAACGTGTAGCTGCTGGACATCTCTTCTGGGGACTGAGAAAAGTAAAATAAAGAAAACTTAAAGCAGTGAATTTCAAAGGGCTAAATAACTATTGAACAATCCTCTTAATTTTCAAAGGAGAAACTTAACCACAAAATATATTAAAGTAAACCAAAAGCAACGGCTGTCAACGAACATATGGAGTATGAAATATTTTCGCCAGTCAAAAGTAGCATGTTACGTTGCAGTAACGAACTCTGTGGAATAAATACGAAGATCTGTAGGTCCGTTGCATTGTAAATCTATCTATTGCTGGCTAAATTTATGGTGCTGATCTGTTTTTACGTTTTGACGTTAAAGACGGGACAAACAAACTCATAAACGACCTTTCATATAAAATAAATTTATTAACACTATATATTTATAATTAGAAATATATACGGGGCAGTTTTAATAATTATGATTTCCTTCTGGTTGCATTTCTCTTTGACGATTGCGCAAATATTATCGTTCTTTGTACATGACATTTTCAAGTCGTATAAAAACTTGGTCATCAAGAAAATATAAATACGTTATTAAAACAGAGGCCAGTAACTACTAGTATGTATACCTAATTAAAATTTCAAGAATACAAAGACGTTTGAGGTTGATAAGAAAAATATGTTACATGTCCGTTAATAAAAACACATTGAATATTTGAGGGCCTTATACCTAAACTATAACCGACAATGGATATATCAATTTCTGTCGTCGGTAACCCATAAACACCTTCGGGTAGTAATAATAATGATTGATCACCGCTCGTTTGACCTCATAAATTATACTGCATCAATAACGGTATAGTTTCTGAAATTATGTATGCCTTAACTATTGGATCGATACGATATATGTTCATATTTATAATCCAACTGATGTTGAAATGTTATGTGAATGAAGTTACGTAAATTTAAAGAAAGCTACGGTTATTAACAGAAATATATTCTATTTTTAATTGAAAGGTTTAAAGAATATAAAAATGTCTGTTCTAAGGATAATTTCTGTAAAATAAGATTTATTACATATTATATATCTTCCATATGATGATAATGAAAATAATGTTTATATATGTTAACATATCAATGTAATATTATTTGATACTTTAACATAAATTGCTTCTATAATTGATAAAACGTATTTTCAAGTTTCTTTAATAAATTTTATATCAGTAGGATATTAAATTGTAATATTTGCTTGCTTTACAAAATATTTTGCGTACTAATTTTATATATGTTTTAAAAGAAGAATTTCTCTATTCAATACTATTTTAATTTGTTTTATAATATGAGGAGTATTAACCGTGCATATTTAATCTGATTATGTGTCAGAGAGAGCCATGTTTTTGTTGCTCAGTAACGTTCGCTTTTCACGTTTCACGGTACATATATACGTAATAAATACATTTTTGGGAATCAAAATTGAAGTTCGGATTCGCCCCTTGACCGGGTATCACCACCGCCGTGGTGGTACCCAGTCTAAGGAACAAATGAAAAAAAAAATTGTATATATGTCAAGTCCAGTATTTAGCAGTGGAGGCGCGTGTTGTAGTTTACAAAAAGTTGAGTGTACCATAATTTTTTCTTTAACATTACCTATATTAGAAGATAAATAAAAAGAAGGTAGATTGGAAGATTTAAAGATTTTTAGAAGACATTTTTTTTGCACAATGTATTGCTATATTACATAGTATAGCTATTTCTTTTAAGGGCTTCCTATCTCTCAATGAAAATAACGTTGTATAATAACACACTTTATTGTTCTGAATGGGTGTTCATTATAAAATTAATATTGAATATTGAGCTATGGTTTTAAAAAATGATATAAGATACTTTCGGATGACAAATAGAAATAAAGCATGAATCCGACGTTTTGGCGAAACTCTATTAGTTCATAATCCTTTCCATAATTCCGCATTTTTATATCAAATCTTGTGAAGTTATCATAGAACAAAGTTATATTTGCGTTTCCTTTCATAAAGTTTATTAAGCAAGCGCCCGAATAAAAGATGTTTGTAACTTAAACACAACGCTTAGGGATTCTGATTTTCTTTATTTTTTATTTATAATCTCTTTTCAAAAGAGTATTAGCAATGCCATTATCATTTCTAATATTCCGGTTAAACACTCCAACTAAGTAGAAAATGCTTGTAGTTGGAGATGGTGCAGGACAATAGTCATATGGCGGGTTCGAACATACGACGTTAAGTTTCGCAGACCGTACACTAAACCATTAAGCTAATGATGCTTTTCATCTGTTAAGTACACCATCGGAATTCTGATAAAATGTAATTATAAGGTATTTTAAAAATTATACCGTCTCGGGGCGCGCCTATTATATATTTGTAAGTAAATAAAAAATAATCGAGAAGTTGCCAAATTTAGTTTTCCCATGACGTTAACAATAATAAGTCTAGATGGAAGTCTTAAAAATTTTGTATAAAGGTCATACGGGTGAAAACATAATTACCAATTTCTGTTTAACAATAATACTTTTAAAATTTCTTTAGACAAAATGTAATCACACTGAAGGTACATCAAAATGCCTTATCGTTATTCTCGTTCATACGATCCCTCTGATACCGTCGCGTCATTAGGTAAACCGATGATACTGTGCCAAATCTTGGTATAAAACATTTCGCTTCCGCCGAATAATCGACACAAAAAGACATTAAGAGCCCGCTCAAATATTTAGTACTTTTTTTATGTCAACAGCAATATTATAATTTAAATAAATCTGTTTTGTCTCCAACTTTTATACTTCATATATTTAGAGTGCTTTACAGTACATACAGTCATCGGGGAATCCTTCAGTTTGGCGTTCTGACGTTACAGTGAACCCAGGACACCATCAGCTTTTAATTATTAAAATCTATCCAATGAACGCAGATGGACAAGTTGGGTTAACATTAGGACTTTAAACATCTCAGTGCCCCGTGACCATGACGTATAATTAGTTTTGTTTACCGATTATATAGTTGATATAGGCAAAAGTAACAATGAGCACGCTTAATAGTTCATAGAAATTAGACTCGAACTTTTTTTTATAAGACACAACAGAAAGAGACATAAATGTAAATTTGGCATCATACAGCTGCACAACATGTAGACGTTGTTGCTATTGGATTGGACTATATAGCCACCAGAGAATATGTCTTTAACATACCCTAGATATTGCTAAAATCGCCTGCAATAAACGCTAAGGATTTATTATAAATATAGCTATTTATCATATCGATTTATTATAAATATAATAACAAATCCTTAGCTTAGAATATTTCTTTCAAATATAACCCTGAAAAAGGCAACACCAAAAATTAATAAACTTATAAGAATCAAAAACCCAAAAAGAAACTAAGTACTTTAATCTTATCCCATCGCAAGATCTAACAACACTGTAACTTTTAATAAATTAAAATTTTGGACATTCCCAATTCATTTCTTTCATAAAGTAAACACATAAAATGGATAGAAATTGTTGGTAATGAATGCATATCAGTAACAAAATATATAACAGGTTCAATATCTCACTACATAATTTTACGCACCTTTTTATGCAATTTATATTTATTTCTTTGAAACAAAAGGCTAATAAAAATTGTACAGTTGTTGATAGTAAATGTATATATCACTTGCAAGTACGTTTATATGTACGTTACGTACGTTAATATGTTTAAACAAACGTGCTACTACCCATTGTGGATAGTTTTGGCAATTCAGTGCTTCATGGCAAAGTCATCTTTAAGAATTTATGGAGGAACGGACGCCGATTTAGATGAGTATCCATACGTTGTTAGAATCGAATTAATGAGAAATGTGACAAAAATAAAAAATATGAAATCTAAACATTTTCATACGTGTACAGCATCAGCTCTTACATCTACATGGGTACTAACTGCAGCTCATTGTTTAGAAGCTAGAAGAAATATAAACCTAAAACCAGTAATAAGGTATGGACATGTCCTAAATTTACCATGGAGTAATGATTCATTCAGTGATGTTTTGTTAAAAATAATACACCCTTTATATACATATAGCTTCAAAGGAGGTTACAGGACATCAGTAATGAAGAATGACATAGGTCTTATGAAAACAACACCTATGAACATTCGCAGTTACGGCAAACTCAGTGCCGTAGATTATTTATCCATTTATGGTCACGAAGCCGTAATCGCAGGATTTGGAATAACTACGAAAACCCTATCAGATGGTAAAATTATAAGTGGAGATACTCTTACGCTGCAGAAGTCACTACAAGTCACTAAGGTGTTAGTAACTAAGTGCAAAAGAAAAGTGAATTTGCTTCCTGCCTTTTGCTTAGGACAAAAATGCGGTCATACACACACGGCATGTCGAGGAGATTCAGGGGGGCCCCTTATCCATCCATCTGGTCTAATAGGAGTATTATCATTGGGAGAACTAACTCGAAATTGCTTGAATCCTGTAAGAAAAACACGTGTATCTTCAGCTGGATTCGTTTTACCAATCAGTCCATACATTGAATGGATAATTAGTTACATTAAAAATTAAAATATATAGCCGTAGTGGCAAAATGTTTGGGCACTCGATTATAACTTTGACGTACTTGAACGGGACATTGCATTTGGTGTCAAACAAGTTGTAGGTTTTAAGTTTTGATTAACTAATTATATAATTCCCTATTATAATTAAATATAATTGCGTAATATATATACCTTAATCATTTTAATGACATCTTTATAACGTTCACGAAAAAATATATACATACATGATATTTACAGTCATGCTTTATGTTATGTGAATTTGATATTAATAATATAGATCAATGACGAGATAGATATATCAATAAAGCAAATATTAATTTTGATATTGAAAGTGAAGAAAAGCATTGGAAAGTAGTTACAAACAGAATAGTATATGTTACATCATTTTAAAGTTTTTATTTTCATTTCAACACACGAATTCCGTTGGATTAATTGTAAGGAAAGCATCTGTAGAAATATAAAAAATATCACTGCGATAATTGTGAACGGACGCGAATTTTAAATGATTTATATGTGGTAGTAGACATATAATTTATACATTACTAAGTTATTTATATTTCATGAATTGTTTTTCTTTAATACGCTTTACACCGTTACAGAGACATACAAACATTTTTTACACCTGGGTATGGAAGTGGATATGATACCTTTTTGCACGTAAGGCGTAAGACTGTAACATACTGATGACTTTAAGCAGAATGTAAGTTATAAAAATCGTCTAAGTCGTAGCATTTCCGGAGCAGATGTCGTTGGATAGTTATCTTATTATGAAACACTTTAACTAGGCGTGGAAATATTTGGTTATCAAAACGACCACTAGATTGGTTGCCTTTGTTATGACGCAGTGTAATTTACCCTTTTCCAATCATCGATTTTTTATATGGCTGCGTTTTACCGATACTTGCTGAAACAATGTAATCCAACTTCCTCGAAGGGTTGGCAGGTTGATACGTGATTTAGGCAAGAATAGCATCAGTTGCAGCGGCTCTGTTTCTGTTTCTTGTACCTAAATCGTCAAGAATCCAATATCGGACATTAATATTCTCAGAATAAAAACAATTACAGTTCATTTACATTGAGAATAACGTGATGAATATTTTAAGGCATGAATTATACCCATAACTGTGAACTAAAAGTATATTGAATAGGTAAAAACTAAACTAAACTTAATATTTATTTTTCTAAGTGTTCTTCAATTCGTTTCTTAAAAAGATTTAAGTTTTTTGTATTTAGTACGTCTTCTGGTATGTTGTTTTAAAGTTGCACTTCTTCAAATAGCAAGTTTCTCTTGCCATTATACTTCAATAATGTAATTTATATTTTTTTTATTATTTCTGGGTTTTGGTAGCCATGAGTTGTTACAATAAGCTGTTGAATTGAACATTTAACAAAATTTTGCCCCATACTTAAAGGATTTTCACAATCAAGCCTACTAAGATTATATCTTGGTTAATGTTGCAAGGTATTGCGTAGCATAACAACTGTCATATTTTGCCGAGAACCACGTCCCCTTAAGCTAATTACTATTTAAATAAGGAAAACTTGAATGGGCTACATGTAACATGTTATTCTTGCATTTAATAAAATTTCAATAAACTTTGCCCCTCTTCCTTTCTAGCTGCCCCGCGAATTCGCTCGCACAGAATATATTTCTTGGTTTCTCTTATAGCTTCAAACCGATGCATCTACCTTACAATATTATTAATTTGGAATTAATTTAATTTAATACTATATAGGTGTATTTTTATACGGAAACCTTGTGATAGGTAGTACTATTTGACCTGATCCATTCGTGTTCTTAAGGTAATTTATAATAAAATTGATCTTTAATACAATCTTATAATACCTAAATTTTTTAGACTCCTGTTTACGTATAAACGCAATATAAAATCGTATAGCAGTCCACTGGAATCATATACAAAGTAACTATGTATTATAATTACTATATAATACTTAATAAACTTAGTAAATTAAACTGTTTATATCGTTAGATCTAACAAGACCAAAAGAAAACTATTTCAAAGCAGCAATAACCTTTTTGCGCAATTCAAATTTATTTCCTTTATACAATAGGCTCATAAAATACGTACCAGTTAATAATAAATGTTTGTGACAAAATATCATATGTGCTATGTTTAAAAGAATATATTACACACTGTGTATATTTATGGGAACTGAATGTTTCAAGGCAAAATCATATTTAAGAAATTTTGGAGGGGACAACGCTTATCTAGATGAGTATCCATATGTTCTTAGAATATCAACTAATTCGTAATTTGACAAATAAACAAATTATTATAGCTAAACATTTTCACACATGTACAGCATCAGCTCTTTCATCAACATGGGTACTAACTGCAGCTCATTGTTTAGAAGCTAAGGGATATATAAACCTAAAACCAGTAATAAGGTATGGGCATGTATTTAATTCACCATGGAGTAATGATTCATTTTGTGATGTTTTGTTAAAAATAACACATCCCTTATATTCGTATAGCTTCAATGGATTATACAATAAATCAGTAATGAAGAATGACATGTCTTATGAAAACAACCCCTATGAATATTCGAAGTTATGGAAAACTCAGTACCGTAGATTATTTGTCCATATATGGTCACGAAGCTATAATCGCAGGATTTGGAGTAACTACGAAAACTCTATAAGATGGTAAAATTATAAGTGGAGATACTCTTACACTGCAGAAGTCACTTCAAGTCACGAAGGTTTTAGTAACTAAGTGCAGAAGAAAAGTGAATTTGCTTCCTGCCTTTTGCTTAGGACAAAAATGCGGTCATACACACATGGCGTGTCAAGGAGACTCAGGAGGACTAATAGGAGTATTATCATTGGGAGAACCAACTCGAGATTGTTTAAATCCTATAAGAGAAAGACGTGAGTATTCAGGTGGATACGTTTTACATATTATCCCATACATCGAATGGATAATAAGTTTTATGAAGAATTGAAAATACTAATGTAGTCGTAGTAGAACCATTGTGTATTCCCAATGTTTTACGTGGCATTTTGCTTCCTACAGGATAGCTTTTAAACCTCTCTCCGCACAGATTTCTGGCTTATGAACCTAATAGTTGTGGTTTTTGTCACCAACGTTGAAGTTAAGAGAAACCAAACACACGGCTATCCTAACGTGTTGGGCCAACCTGACCATTCCTGGTTCCTGGCTCTGCCTTATGCAGAAAATACATTCATATATTCTCAATAAAGATTAATGATGCAATGCAAATGAGTTATTAAATCTTAATAAAAAGAATCCACGCAAATTTTTAACATTCAAGTGAATGTATTATAAGTTGAAAAATTTTTGCACAAATATATAATATAACCTAGTCATCCAAACGTTTTTGTCATTTAACTAGATCGGGAATACGTAACCAAAACAAACCTCAGTGACAATGTTCACAAATGTTCATCCACGCGTGACTTTCTGTCGTTCCAAGCGGAAGGAACGCGGCATTGCGACATTCTCAGATGTAAATAAATCTCCAGATAAGCTTGAATATATAGCAGCAATTTCATCCGCTCAAGGGTCAAACGAAAATGGAGGATTTTCCTCTCTAATCGTTCTTTTGTAGCTTAATGTTTTTCTTAAAGTTAACCTTTCACTCGTTATGAGAAAGGTATTTCTATATATCTTTTATATATTCTATATTTCTTTTATATATAATAATATGTATGAGTTTTTATCAAATTAACTTGTAATTAAAAAATAGAAACATAAACATCTAGTGTATTTTCTTCATCCCTTCAATATTTTTCTTTAATAGACAATGAAGAAACTCATGGTCAGGATTATATCTTGACGTCTAATGCTTGGCAGTCCATCTATATATTTATTAGATTATATAACCGAAGTTTTTGTATACAACTGATTAACAAAAATACGTTAGACAGTCACGAAGCATCTGGAATATAGAGTGCAGATTTGTTACATCAATAAAAACGGTTACGTTTTCGATTTTTTTATTGCACATAAAAACAGTGACATAATTTACACATTTTAGAAACGAGCAATGGACAGTCTTATCTCGCGATTTCTTCCGTTTGGATAGACAAGGTATCAACAAAATCTCGTGTCTTCTAGTAACGATTAATTATAATTTGTTTATATTAATTATAAAGTAAAATATAAATTAATACACTACGTGAGCAAATCGAGTTCGATCCCCAGTGTGCAGCGCAGATAAAAATTGAAGAAAAAACATCGTGTGGAAACCTACATGTCTAGATATATTAAAAAAATATTCCCAAGACATGTGAAGAGTACGTCCACCAATTCGCAGTGTGAGCAGTGAGGAGGCCCCGCCCAGTGGGATTTATACAGCAACGGGATTATAAACTAATAAATAAGCATATTCCAGTTTACATACGTAAAATACATATGCTTGTGCTAATATAAAATTCATTACAATGGTCGTATATCTGATTCAAATTACATTTCACAAACCGTATTATAAAACGTTTGCTAATATATCTCAAAAGTAGATCAATTACTGCGACGTAACAACGAAAGGTGATACAGAACATCAATAATTAAGAAACAATAAGCCAAAAAGACAACGGAACGCTTAATGATATAACATAAAAGTTTAGTTAGACGAGAATCTTTAAAGTAAATGTACACTGAGCACTTTATCGTCTTTTGATTACCTCGCGATATATGTTTAATGGAGCGTAACTTTGCTTTGCCGAATTTGTTGGAAAAATAAGATCTTTAGCAAATTGATATTTACACATTTATTTATAATATCGAGGTACTTTTTGTTAATAATTAGCTTATGCCCGCTCGGCACGAGTTGTAATTTTTTTTTTATTAATCGTTTTTTTTATAATATTAACGATACAAAGCCAGAAATATTCAAGCAAGTGCAAACAACAACTACATTAAGTTTCTACCTAATTGTTGAATGCATAGAACATGAAGACAAAAGTATGAGGTCCACGTCAGGCTTTTTTTTTAATAATTTTCGTACAAATGTAATATTTATGAATACTTGCTCTTTCGAGGGCAAAGATGGTTTATGTCGTAATCAAAAAGACTAAAGCCCCACAATGTCCACCAGCACTGACCCTGCATTGCGGGTCCCTACCTGATAGAGGGAATCCTTACCTTCTCCACCTCTACAGGCAAAACAGATCGGTACACTTGGCGTGCCTTCTTATAAAGTCTCCCATCTCCAAGTATGAAAAAAAATCGTACAGAGTACGTCAATAGGACGAAACACCAGCGGGAGATCTGGTCGAATGCTCTGCTGATGGCCATTCTTCGGTCGTGGAGGATAGAAAGTGTGGTGCATCATAATGCCAGCTTCTCTTAGTCCTGCGAACCAACCAACCCCAGTTGCCGAGGGTAGGAAGAGTGCCATGACTGAATATCAACTGTTCTCTCCTTTCGACTCTGCAGCAAGAAATCTGGATCGTCATAAAATTTAGCTGAATCTACATTAAAAACCATAGGTCATCATTAATGCGACCGAGAGGATAATCGAAAACGACGGATTACTTTCATATGAGTTTATTATTTACGTGGATATAAAATGTAGATGGTAGAACCACGCTGTAATTAATAACTAGCTGTAGCACAAATTACGCAATTAAGCAAGAGAGATAACTTGGCGTAAGTAAAATTATGTAATTGTTTATCACTCTAAAGTAAAAAATGAATAGCAATATAACAAAACAGCAGTGTATCTGATGAGTGGAGGTGTAGGTATGTGGATACCCTTATTACTGGTGTCGTTTAATTTTTTTTTATTCCTTTGACAGTAACAATCGAGCACCCAGTTCCCCTGATGCTAAGAGATTCCTGCGGCCCATGACATCTACATTCATCCTTGACAAGGAATCATTATGCACATGCGTTGTCATCCCTGAGGACTGAGATGGTAACTTGTAAGTAATGGTCTCGGGATCCCTTTACTAACCAGACGAAACACAGCACCATTATGTACCTTTTTTACGCTGGTATTCTGTGAGGGTGTGACCCTACCCCAGTCGAGTCGACCCATTAATTCTGCAGCTAAAAACAAACCACATCGTAGCTCTACCACTGATTTAAACAAAGCAAATTGGACCTTGACATATACATTTACATGGTCGTTCATCCCTTATGCATTGGGCACATTATTATATTTTTTTTGCAATGTGATTCCAATACAACCAAAAGCCAAGAATCACACTAAATATAACAGAACAATTAATTATATTATTACATATATTGAAATCGAAATGTTATCGGGTATCAATAGAGCCACGACCCTGACAAGATGAGATAAGATGAGATTATATTACGAATGTAGCGTATAATTTATGAGTAATTTCAGTAAAGCCGTTAAAATTACTTAGTATGCAAAATCCGATTCTTATCTTTGACACTTTGGGCGTCGATGAGCACCTTAGTGTTCTCGCCGCTCGTTTACTCCCTTGTTTATATTAAAAAAAAACCTGTTATGGTTTTACAGTTTAGTTAAGGTTTGTTTACTTTTTTTTATTGTAACATTAGAGGTGACAAAAGAGTACAGTTCACCTGATGGTGAATGGTGACTGTTGCTCACGAAATCTACATTCATTATTAACAAAGATTCAAGTCGCGACTTTTAACCAATAGCTGCCCCTGTCCTCAAGAGGAACAACGCATGTGTGTCTTCAAGCTTTATTTCAGTGGTATTGCCAGAAGGTGATCCCTCTGCTCGGCACAGACTCCACACTCCCAAAAGGGTATTGGAGTAAAATCCACCAAACATCTCCACTGCGAATTGACTCTCTTCACATGTCTTAAAATATAGTATGTATATATAGTAGTAGCAATTCAACACTTCAAATAACAATCAATTTAATTGGTGTTGTTTAATTTAATTAAAGGTTTGATCTTCTTACACTTGCTATAGGTTTATTTTTCAAATAATTTATATTAACCGATATCATAATTCTTAAAATATTTGCAATTGTACTCGTTTTATGTAACTAAAAATTTTCTAGGAAAACGCTTAATATTTTAGCACTTCAGATTTCTGTAAAGTGTACGTGTTAGCTAAACGTTGTTATAAAACAATTTTTGTTTCCATAACAACTGAGTTATAATGTTTAGGTTCATGATTCGATAATTCACAGGCATGTGGGTAACGCTTAGTTTTGTATTGCTTCCAGTTATTGTAACATATTCGTTTGACTTGGCTATATCACCAGGTACAGTAGATTTTCGAAATATAAAATCAATAAAATTATATATTCTGTTTGATTTATTCTGATTGACGACAATTTTAATAATTCACATACTGGTCGGCGAGAAAAAATATCCAGAGAAAATCTGGTGATACTTAAGCTAAATATAGATTTCTTACATTGTTTTTTCGTGTATGTGTTCTGTAATGTTTGTATTTATATTAAATTTTTGTAATTTTAATTTCAGATATGCCTGTGTACATACGGAAGGCGATACTTCAAAAAAATCAGTATAAAATATTACCAAAGCAAAGGGTAAAAACTCTGAGTAATTTAACGTTGTCCGACGTTTTAGAAAGAATCAAAGTTATTACGCAATCATTAAATCAGCACGCCAAGAAAAATGGTTACAAGGTTGATTACAAATTTCGAATATTAGGAAACACGAAAATAAAGCAATAGAAATTATTCGTAATTGAAACAATAGGAAAAATCAATAATGTACCCTAAAACTAATGTACCCTTTATCAGAAAAAAATCTATAATATTTTATTAATTCACAAATTATATTTCTTACAGTTTCACTACTGTTGTTCAATATTGTTGTATTGTACGAAATTCTCTACAGGAAAAAAAAGACTCGTTTTATTAAATTTTTTCGATAGTATTTCAATATACAGATTATTTGACGATCAATTAAAAAAAAACAATTATTTTTTTATAATAATCTAAATGAAAGGACTCTAAACTATATCAGGACTGAGCTGTTGTTATAGAATCTCTTTTTATTAGTAGTGATTTTTTAATTATATAAGAATTGTATAAAATTTGTGGAAAGATTAAATGTAGATAAATGGCATGTTTTTTATTGACCGATTATAGCTCAACCAACGAAGTGTCAGGGTAATTGGTAATGTAATAATAAGTGTTATGCTGCTGTTTTGTCTGGTGAGTATAGGAATCCGGCGACCCTTGTCCTTCACGAATCATTCCATCTTAGTTCTACATGCATGCATTGTGGATGCATGTGCATTATGATTCCTTATCCTTATGACGTGGAAGTCATGGGCCACTGGGAAAGCTCACCATTAGGTGAGCTGTGAGTGTGAGTTTGTCACCATCAATACATAAGAAAAGGCTTTAAAATATGATATCGCTAGTAGGTTCATTTATATCTATCCTACATAGTATATATTCATTAAGATATATTTTCATTAATTACGTAGCCTTTTGTGTATTATTGTCCCTGTATGTTGATTTAAATTTGTGCAAATGTTAGTTCAAGATACTAATTGGCAATTTGTAACGAGCATATAACCGTTCATCCAGTCTAACATATGAATTATGAAGTCTATCTGTGGTCTGTAATTAACTAATTTAGGTTTATTTCTAGTGTTGATTGTATGTTCGTTTCTAATGTTCTAGTACTGAATCATGATTATTGTTTTTACGTATTGCGATGCAACTGTCAGAATTTCTTTACCCTTAAAACGTTATTTTAGGAAAGTTCGTGAACCTTGATTATGAAGGTATATAGCTCCAAGATTATAAATAATAATAATATTTGTGTAGAACGAACGGCTTCAAATACATAATTTGGCTGACCATGAGACTTTCCTATTTCATTTTAATTAAAACTAAAGAGACAATTTGTTATGTATTAGATAAAACAGGAACAGAAAGATTATAAGTGTGAGTTTTCATTCAAACTAAAATAATACGTAAAACGTTTGTATGATCAGAAATGAAAACTATTTTTTTACGTACGTGAATAAAAGATTTTCACTTCATTGTTTCTATTCAAGATATTCAAATAATACTACCAGACTGTTTTTCAAAATTTAAGTAATTAACGAGAGTCTATACTCTCACCTGACGTTCCACTTCATAAAAATTAAATTAAATGCTTCTTATAAGTTATTGTAAGTTTCTAATCTGATACAGACTAATCTGTGAATGTCCCTCGCTCCTTCCCAGGTTTCATTTATTTGGTTTAGACGAAGTAGTAATTCATGAACGATGTAATGTCACGTCATTCATTATGTCATAATAGGTTTTTCGTCGACTAAGCGACAATGTAAACTATAATGTGACGATATCATTTGTTCAAGTGTAGACAAGTGAAACAGATTTCGAGTTATTTGAATAACGACTGAATAAAATATAATTCAAAAGCAGACAATGACTCTGTGATAAACGATCTATCTTTTTATTTTGATTTTTAATATTAAGCTATTATTAAAATATTTTACTTCAACTTAAATTCAAAATTACTTACCGAGTGGATTACATTCCATAGTACAGTAATCCCCAGGTCCTAGTACGATTCTCAGCCGAGACAAATGAACAACGAAAATTGTGGAATTCTGTTTCGGTTTTACTAGCTCTCACATGCACCCTCGAAGAAACACAAAAAAAAAACTGTAATAAAAGAGATTTAAATCCTATCAAGATTTTATTTATTTTCTAACTAGCCTTGAGTGAAAAGAAAATTTACCGGTAATTTACCTCAAGTTTTCAAATAACTTTTGTAATAATTACAATTAATTTCTAATTTATAATTCCAGTTTCAGACATTAAAGGAAACAAAGCATTGAAAGTATGTATTATTAAAAGTTTGTGTTTATCGAATTTCGTAAATTTATTAGTGTGAAGAAAATTTTTGTCTTTTTTTTGAAATTGTATTTTAACCCACACTGAATTTGATGCGTATAATTTTGTGTGTCTGTTACCATACTGTGAACAGATTTCTCCGGAGTTGATGGACTGATATGCGTGATTCTTTTGTATTCCATATAAGAAAATTCCATATCATAAAGAAACAAGACATCAGGTATATTGAAATATATTTTTTATTTATAGATTTTTTACCATTTTTACTTCATTGCAGAGCATGTGGTTAATCAGGAGTTAAAATTGGAATTAAGAACTTCATTGATGCTGGAAGTAAAACCTTAGTGGCTATTAAAAAAAATCAACATCCATCATAATTGAGATCTTGGGAAAAGAAACGACGGAATGAAATAAAATACGCAGATATCTTCCTTTCTATCATATTTTAAACGTTCATTACAATGGATATTTATAAGCTGTTCTAAAAAGAAATTCAATTGTAAAGGATCATTAATGTGGGAAACGCGTAGTAAATTGAAAATATCAAATCGACTACCCATAAAACAATACAAAAGAGCGTCAAATCCGCAGTGACAATTGGATACGCCGATAAGACAGTGATGTATCGCAGCAATTGCTTTTTGTAAATTGCTCGACTCTCACACAATACAACATCGTAAATTTATGAGTGTATTTTATTGGAAAATGAGATATGGTACAATTGTTTTTAAAATTATGCTGCCGCATCAAAGAAAGTAACGAGCCAAACATTTTTATACAACAACTAACGTATAAATATTGAATAATACTAATTTTACATCATGTAACACGTTTAATTTTAAACTTTTTACTATAATGAAAGATTATCATGTCTATGAGTGGGTAAATGTCTGCGATACAAAAGGAGTTACAGGTGCGTTACCGACCTTAATTAAAAACACAAAATTATTAGTTTCGTCTAGTGTGTAATATTCGAGTTAATATAAGAAATAAATACTGTATAAATAGTTTAAAAAAGTTGTATCGATTGGAGAATCCTAGGAGTTATCATCTCGTAAGATCTTTCTACAAAGAGTATAAAAATGCAATGAGTGTTTACTAGTATTTAGATTTCTGGTTCCCCTTCTAACCGTTTGAAGAATTACATCCTGTAAAGCATATAGTGTTTCGAGTTGTGTGGTGGTACAATATACTCAAAAGGCCTTTTTAAATGTGCCAAACAATTGATGTGAAAGTCTGTTTTTAGCTTTAGGATAGGTTTGTGATGAACGTAAAAGTATCAAAATAGTTTTTCACAAAATTTGTTTGTACGAAGTTGCCACTCGAGTTATCTAGTTCACCTTTTGCTTCTTTAGATTGCTGTGTCTTCTGTTATATCGGTTTGTTATGTCAGATCTAGTTTCATTACAGATTTATTCATTGCGGCTTCTGTTATGCATAGAACAGTGAATTTGGCTCTCTGTAGCTGGCTTTCCTTTCCATGTGGCTGGCAAACGAGTAACACGTCTCCTTATGTCATATTTGGAAAACTTCATTGGTTAAAGATGTTTATGTATAAAAATTGAGGAATATTGGGATAGTAAAATGTATCGCAGTTTCAAGAAAGCTACAGAAGTCTTCAGTCAGTGTCTTTTAAGTATCTCTTAATTAATAGGAATCAAATAATCATTGACATACGAGCTTTTTCCAGATAATTCTGCACACTGCTCCAAATTAGAACCGAGCAAAACAACTTTATAGCAAAAGTGGCATTGCCACAAAAGTAAGTTACAAAGTTGCGGTAAAGCTATCTATCAAGCCTACTAGCCCATTCACGTACGTGATAAATGTGCTTGCGACGTGATAACAGTGTTACACTCGAGATGTAAACATTTCTCGATGTTTTTGACTCAATATTTTTATGTCTAGTTTGTTTCTAGAAGTATTTTTCTTTTCCGAGTAGAATGAGTGTTAAGGTTGTTTCAGATAATATTTTTTTTGATATGTGACTAGTCAAGTATAACAGGTTCTAAGTTATTCGCTTAAGCTCAATGCCAAGAAGTATTCAATATTTGAGTTAGCTGTAACGTTTTCTTAACCCATTATGTTGAAAATCAACTGATTGCTAGGGCCATAACATGTCATATACATTTAATAACTGTGGCGTATTAATTAAACTAGGTTCAACGTAGGATTAAATTGAAGTTCTGCGTCCATAAGTCACGAGTACTACCTCCGTAGTCGAGGGAATATAGTATGGGGCTATGGTATCACCTTTTTGTCTTATAAGGTGTCTAAAACGGGATTCCGGTACTCATCGTTCACTATAGTGATTCAGGCGAGGACGGCAATATGGAGTGCTCCCACTGATAAATGTTATCGTAGTACACTGTCCTAGAGTGCTTGGGAAGGCATAGTCTACTCAGAGACGTGTATAGTCTTAGTGCATAGGAGTACAGTAGAAGATCCCAATTAGTGGATAGAAATCCCACAAAACACGTAATGCCTTCTACAGGCCACGGTATTTTTTGAAAATCACCCCAGCCCCACCCTTTTGATACCAAAACTGCAGACTTGAAAACAAATTTAATAATAATTCTTTGATATAACTTACGTTTTACAACGTCCTAATATCGACTTCTGAATAGTGATGTTTCTTACTCGCTCTCCATTTGTCAATGTCAAAGCTCATATTTTATCAACTGGCGAACAATGTTAACTACGTTTCGATGGAGACTGGCTTTAAGACGTTTGATGGATAGATTCTACCCCAATAGATTCGACAACTTAATATTTAACGTATAAACATGCGTAACAATAATTATATTATTTTTATTGAAACTAAGGGTGACAAATGAGCACACACTTCATCTGATGATAAGTAATTTCAGCAGCCCATAAATATCTACATCTATCCTCAGCAAACATTCAAGATACGTATTATGTATTATGACATATGCATACTACATTAGGTTACCGCTACCCAGATATTTCCCTGTTGCTCGTGGGATTAAATTAAACCAAGAAAAGACTTGAAAAGAGGTGGTGGTAGTGAGGGGGGGATAGGCCACGGAGGTGGAGCTGATCGACAGAACGTAATCCAAAGATGAGAGGATTCATAGCGCGGGTGATATCTGCACCTAAAATAAGAAATGGAAGAGTCCGACTCGTCAGTTATTTCCGTCACTTCCTGTAATATCAGTGACTTCTATTTGGAAAGAAGAGAGTAGCAAATGTACATATTGTTCTCTTGATGGTCACCACTCACTCAATGTCATCACCGCATTCATGTGTACCAGGAACGGCTTCTTTTTCTTTAAAACCCTAATGTCACATCTGTTTGGGATTATTAATAGTTATTTTTATTACTTTGAGAGTAACAAACGAGCATACAGTTCACCCGATGATAAGTGATTCCTGCGGCCCATGACATCTATATTCATCCTTGACAAGGAATCATAATGCAGATGCGTTGTCACCTTCGTGGACTGAGATGTAATGCCTCGTCACCAGTAATGGTCTACGGATCCCTACTCACACCAGACGAAACAAAGCAACATTATGCTACTATTTTACGCTAGTATTCTGTGAGGGCGTCGTCCTATCCTGGTCGAGCTGATCCATTCATGCTGCAGCTAGAAACAAAAGTTTTGTTGTCCTTTGCGAAAAATATTAAAAGGACTAATCAAAACTCTTTATCCGAATGCGAGTAATATGGCACATGTTTTGTTTAAACTAGTATGATAGCTTCATATTTTTTTTCTCTTTTAAAAAATTAAGCTTTTCTAAAAGAACTTAAATTAATAAAAATTTAAAATAATTATATTATATCAAATATCATTTAGGATATGATACGTTTGGCATCTATAATAGTACTGCTGACAATATATAAATCCCACTGCTGGGCCTTCACTCGAGAGAGGGTGTAAGAGCATAATCGACCACGGGGGTCTACTGTGGATTGGCGGACTTCACAATTTTAAAATAATTTTTTATTGTTATTATTTCTCAGACATGCAAGTCTCATCACGATATTTTCCTTCACTTCAAATTGCGATTACCAAAATTGGTGCCGTTCACTGGGCATCGAACTCACTGTACTGTGAATTAAAAGCTAGCTTTTAGACACTGAGCTACCACGGCTTTAATAATTTGTAAAATATTAATTCATTCCACGTCCAAAAGGTCTCAGCTCAATAAACACTAATACCTTATATCCATACTGGAATAATTGACAGTTAAAATATTTAGTTTCGATCTAAATTCTAGGCTAATTAAGATGTGAAAATAACCTAAACTCATTTCTAAGTTATGTTCTCAATATATGGATGGTATAATTCGTAGTTAATTTATTCTATGTACGCATGACTTGTAGTTAATTAAGTAGTCGTTAGGTTATATCACGTTGATCCATCTCTAGGGCTCAAAAGAATCAAAGAGAGTTGAAAATGAGATGAAATAGAAGAGTGTTTCTGTTGCCATTCGGACTACTGAAGTGAATTCTTGTAGTCACTACCAAAGGGTTTCAGATGAACGCCAAGAGGTTCCAATGATTAGGAGCTCAGACCATTTAAGTCAATGTTCATTCGTCTATAATTTTTTTGCCAAATAAGTAAAATTAGTAGCATTTTTGAATTCACTAAAATATCTAGTCCTAATATAAGACATTAATCATGTTTTGTAACGAGAAACAAAACAAAGTAGTTGCAATAGCTCGGCTTAAACGAAAAAAATATTTAGAGAGAACCGTAAATCCACCAATTCGAACTGGATGCGAGTGGTGGATTATACTCTAATACCCTATTCAGAGATGAGGCCATCGCCTTACAGTGGGATTAACAAATATATGCTCTAATATTTTTAAGCTATGCCACAAATTTATATTCATTTAAAATTATTGTAATCCAGACGTTTTATGGATTTACTAGATATTTTGATTCTTCAATTTTTTTTTTTTGGATAGGCACAGTTAATCTCATGGTTATAATAATGGTACGTACTTCGATTGATAAAATATTTTCGTAAAAAAATTAGTTTTAACTTTTTACATATAATACGCTTATTTCATATGTAAGGACCTAATATTTCTCCCATGCTTGTGGGATTAAATATGGGAACTAAACTAACCCAATAAAAGACTTGAAAGGAGGTGGCACTAGTGAGAAGCGGATCAGCCACGGAGGTGGAGATGGGTGGACAGAACGTAATCCAAAGATGAGAGGATTCATAGCGCGGGTGATATCTGCACCTAAAATAGTAAAAGGGAAGAGAGTCGGATTCGTCAGTTATGTCCGTCACTTCGTGTAATATCAATGACTTCTATTTTGAAAGAAGAGAGTAGCAAATGTACATATCGTTCTCTTGATGGTCACTACACACTCGAGATGTGAACACCGCATTCATGTGTACCAGGAACGGCTTCCTTTCTTTAAAACTCTAATATCATATCTGTTTGGGATTATTAATAGTTTTTTTTATTACTTTGAGAGTAACAAACGAGCACACAGTTCACCCGATGGTAAGTGATTCCTGCGGCCCATGACATCTATATTCATCCTTGACAAGGAATCATAATGCAGATGCGATCCCTTGAGGATTGAGATGTAATGCCTTGTCACCAGTAATGAAGGTCTCCGGATCCCTACTCACACCAGACGAAACACAGCAACGTTATGCTGCTATTTTACGCTGGTAACCAGCCTCGGTCTAGTAAACCCATTCCTGCAGCAGCTAGAAACAAACTGCATTGTGCATCTACCTGCATATACATCTATCGTGTAAACACAATCTAAGTGAATCCTAGTATGTTTATTACATATTAATTTTATTTTGAATAGAATGCTAGTAGTGCTATAATTACTAGCTTTAATGCTTTTCACGACATTATTCGAATGGCGGATTCAAACCTACGACCCGAAGTTTGCAGACCCTGCCCTAAACCATTAGGCTATAGACGGTTTTATTGTATTGACGTTTTTAGGAAAATTGTGTCATATGAATGAATAAATATAGTCAATATCAATTACATGTAATGATTGGAATTAGTTTTTTGTACTATATTATCTATCTAATTATTCCAATAAATATAATTTGTGTAACGTTGTTCTTATGTCGACTAGTCATGACGTCAAACGTCTACTTGGTAGAGTCACGTTGCAGATAACTAACTGCGGTATGAATACATATGTGTGTCGGCTCGATAGGAGACGGAGCACGCCCTTATAGAATATCAGTATGATCTGGGGACCCGATAACAGGTAATAAGGAGCGACACAGCAAAAAAAAAAAGTTACTCAACATCAGTGAGCTCGTCGCTCCAAAATATAATAAAAACAAGTAATAAACTCCTTGATAAAATTACTATCCGCACGAGTACACCCGCATATTTGATTATAAGCACATAGATAGGAATCCTAATAATAATGCCCAAATAAACGTCAAAATTATCCTAGACTCATTCAGACATCTGATAGCAGAAGCTGAACTAAGTTAATCAAATATAGCTAACTAATCTGTATATTATGAACGAATTGTTTGCTAACAAGATGTTATTAGGTCGAAGTCTAATAATAAAATATGATAAAATATTGCGATTTGACTTCTTATATTTAATTTTTTTTATTACATTAAGAGTAACGAGCACTCAGTTCACTGGATGGCAAGTGACTCCTGCGGCCCATGAAATCTACATTCAACCTTGACAAGCAATCATAATACAGTTGCGTTGTTACCCTTGAAGATTGAGATGAAATGCCTCGTCCCTCACCAGACGAAACACAACAGCACTATACTGCTATTTTACGCTGGTATTCTGTGAGACGTGGTCCTACCCCAGTCGAGCTGACCCATTCATTCTGCAGCTAGAAACAATCTGCAGTGTACGTCTACCGCTGTTAAAATTGTGCTCATCATCGTTATCATCTCAGTCCATCACTAGTTCACTGGTGAACCTCCCCCACAGACTGGTACAGAGTATGATCCTGAGTTACCTGTATCCATCGATTTCTCGCAGACTCATCAGTCCATCTTGTGGAGTGCGATGGCCAATACGAGGTTCCCACTTCTCTGCTTTTCTCATTTATTATCGGTTCTAAGAGTTATATGGCTGGCTAATTGCCGCTCCAGTTCACCGCTTTGAGCTTCGTCAGTTATCTTAGTTCTTCTGCGGATGTCCATTTTTAGTATTCGATCAAACATAGAAACACAGAGTATGCCATACACCCATAGTTCTTCGACTGAATGAGAGCTTCCTCATACCACCAGAAAAGTAAAATATAATCAAAATAAAAAAACTGAACAGAGTGAAACCGTACATTTATAACTTTTTTCATTATCCGAGTCTATATCCGTTATTAGGTGTTTATTGCAAGATAATAGCAAGTTATTTATATAAATGCATAGTGTTGCCCGCCTATGAAGTAAAATTAATTCCGCTAATAGAACATCGGCATAGAAAGGCTGTGGTTAGATGCAAAATGCACGTTTACCAGTAATACTAGTAAAATTAAATTCTTTTTATAGTATTAGCAGTGGTTTAAACACAACTAACATTCCGAATAACCACTCCAAGTTAAAATGCTAGGAGATGGTTCAAGAACATAGTCGAATAGTGGAATCGATGCGACACCATGTTTCGCAGACCGTAATTCGTAAATTATGTTATTAGTAAATTTTTATTAATATGACCCGTTATAGTTCTTTTATAGGCTTTTAATTTCACAATACGCGTGCAAACCGAGTTCTATCCCCGATGGCGAAAGCTTTGAAATTGTTAATTGCAATTTCAAGTGTTGATTTATCTAACAATCGTAAGTGTTGGAAAACATTGTGAGAAAACCTGCATGTCTATTAAATTGTTTTTTTTTTACGAAGACCTGTGAAGTCTGCCAATCTGTGACTCCACTGCGTGGTGGAACGTTTTTCCACCTCATCTAACGAAGAGGCCATGCCCTCATGGGAGCAATATACATATATATTATGTTAATTTCCTTTTTTTTGAATACCGGATGAATGTTTTTGGTTATACAGACATCATAGGCCCTTTTATATATATTTTTAAGAAACTAACAGTGTCAAGCGAGCAAATAACTGTGGTGCTTGTTTCCGAAAGTGGCATGAACGGGTCGGCTCGACCAGGGAAGTACCACCAGAATACCGACGTAAAATAGCAACATAAAGCTGCTGTATTTTGTCTGGTGAATGTAGGGATCCAGAGAGGCTTATTACTGGCGACGAGGAGTTCCATCTTAGTCCGTGAGGTGACAACGCATTGGTATTATGATTAATTATCGAGGATGAATGATAGGCGGCAGTCATCACTTAACACCTGTCTGTTTGCTCGTTTGTCATCTTCAACAAATATAAAATAAGTATAACAAAATAAGTTGATGTTTAAATAACTTTTTTTCCTCCTACCAACATTTTCTTTCCTTCACCAGACAGAGTTCACCAGAGGGATGACAAAGAATGCGACTGGGAATTAAATCCTCCCTTGTAAAACTTATTTAAGGGACAAAAGGAATAAATAAATATATATAAAATCTAACATCCTGTTACAAATACTTTTTATTTAGGGTTGCATTTGGATTATGTACAATACTGTTCTTATCTTACCGAATGGTTCGCTTGATTACGTGACAAGCGAACTCAGCATATTGGATGCGCGCTATGTTGTGGTAGGCCACGATTAGATAAATAGCATTTGGTTAACCGTGATGCGTACTCCAATGTGTGACTACATGCAATATCAGTTTATTCGCCGATTTTTTAGCATTTTTTATTTTAGAGTTTATCCATCTAACTAAATACATTTAAGAAACAATTATTTATGTTCCATTCGGTTACTAAAAAAAGTGCTCAAGTCTTCTTACCTCCATTTTTTTTTGTTTATATTTTTTTAACTATGATGGTGTGTATTTCAGTATATTCGCAGTTTCTTTAGCATTTTTTATTTAAGAGTTTATCGATCTAACTTTACAATGTTTATACATTTTATGAACAATTATTTATGTACTAATCGATGAAGTGATTAGTACAAATAGTGCCTTTCTATTTATTTTCTTTGTTTACATATATTTTTTTTATTCTTTACAATCTACATATATATATATATGTAAATATATACATTTGTAACGATAGAATATTTTTTATATAATTCTTATTTTGTATAATAGGCTTACCGTCCCGTATGGAACGTACCTACATACTACGTTCATAGTAAAAATGTAAACATTCATTACTATCACTACCCAAGGTTGTGAAGAAAAGATAAGAAGTGTGTAAGCGCACATTATCATATCCACTATGGATTGGACATTGTTTACGATCTCATGTTCAATCTATACTTAGCCACTGTGAAAGCAATGAGCAGCATGGTCCGCAAGCTGTTTGTATAGAAGGTACCGGTAAAATAAACAGAATTTAATGTGGCTGGTTAATCGTAGCATGAGTTCTAATGAGATATCAAAAAAGATATAATGTGTAAAGATTTTGACTTTTAAAAAAAAAATTGCTTGATGCACTTGATGTGTGCAAGTGATTCCTACGGCCCATGACATCTACATTCATCCTCGACCAGGAATCATAATGCAGATGCGTTGTCATCCTTGAGGACTGAGATGGAATTCCTCATCACCAGTAATAAAAGTCTCCGGATCCCTACAATCACAGACAGAAACACAGCAGCATTATGCTAGTTTAGCTAGTTAATTCAGTCGATCTGACCCATTCCTTCTGAGCTTCTTCATCTAGAAACAAACTGTAGCGTAGATCTACCACGTAATAATTTTAAATTGCTGCAAAATGGCTGTTCCACATGGAATGTATGATGGATGAAACTAATCAGTCTGTAAGTCACCTGGTCATGGGTTCTCCATTTTTAACTCGTTGAGGTTTTTAATGTTTTAATTATTATTTTTATATTAACGGTTATTTTTATATTAATATGTAATCAAACAGACATAGAAAAACATAACGAATATTATATGACTATTAAAGTGAACGCTCGTTTTATAAAAGGTAACCAAAGTACAAGATTTATTGTCGTAAGAAGAATATCCTTAATGAATTTCAGTTAGGTGTTGGTAACACTTTTTATTGATCCCTATAGAGGCATTATACCCTAGCCGCTAACAGTATTTTACGATTAAACATCAAAGCTTGCGAAAAAACTGCGAATATTTTACTCTCTTTTATAAAAGTTAAGCAAAAAAGGTAGCTGTGAGGATGAATCATTGCTACATAATTTTTTGTTGGATCCTTGTATTATAGAATTGATATGAAAATCTTTTATTCAATTTATTTTTATACATGTATTTATTTATGTAACGTTCACGTCTGTTAGACTGCGTCAATCTTTTCTTAGTAGCTGTCAGTTTACTTCTCTGTGAATATGAATAAAATCCAAAATAAAGCTACACTGCAGTTGGATTCTAGCTTTGGCATAATTGGCGTGGATCCACCGGAAAAGGATAATACTCTCACAGAGTACCAACGTGAAAAAATCGTTTTCGTGTTGGTACTCGTAATCGCGAAACTATCGTACATATTCAATAAAATTGAGATTTGTGTACAACTGACAACCCCAGTGTATCTATAAAAGATAAAATTACGACATAAGCAATTCAATGTGTATAATTTTTAGGAGGTAGAAGTCACGACACAGTTATATACTATGTGAAGCACAAATGGGGTTGGCTCGACAGGGGTAGGAGCACGCTTTCCTGAATACCGGTTTTATTTTTTTCTTTTTTTAAAAGAATAATAGTAATGCTATTTAACATTACTAATATTCCTGTTAACCAGACCGTACACAAACCATTAGGCTATTGACGTCTCGAGTTAGTAGGTAGTTTAACAATTCTATGTTTGGCGTAGAATTTAATCACTAATTGAACTTGGTCTGTTAAAAGAATGAAACCTCACAGTTGGTGACGCGATACTCGATCTTAGTTCTTATGTTACACACACTTGCACTATGATTCCTTATTGAGGATAAAGGACATTCTAAAATTAAGTAAATTACCGTGATCTATTGTGTCTATGTACCTTTTAATTACTATTTTAAGCGCTGATGCACTGCGTGCTCAGCAGCGAAGGAAAACGTCATAAGGTAACCAGCACGTCTAAGAAATAAATAAAAAAAAATATTTTTCGATGTCATACCACCAATTGCAGAGGTTGCGTAAGCTAATAATATTAAAATACCTTCTCTGGAAAGGAGGCTTAAGCCAAATATTAAGCATTTATATAAATACGCTTATCTTCCTTTAACTTTTTTCTAAGTTCACTGACAAAAATATAATGAATTACATTTAATATACAAAAGTTATATATAAAGTTATTTAAGCAAAATACTGTTGCATCTCTATCAATGACAACCTAGAAGTACACGCTCGCTCCGTGAAAAATATTCCCAAAACAAAAAATGTTATCCAACGAGAAATAGAAAAATAAACTCTTTTGTGACATGTGACAAAAAAAGCAACGCGAACAAACACAACTCGGCAATGTTTACAAGATCGAGAGTGTGGACTGTGTTATCACGTCGCAAGGGTATTTATCACCGACATGAAAAGGCTAGCGGACTTGATAGATGGCCTAACCCGGGCTTTGTTAAATAACTTTTATCGCCCGTGCCGCTTTTTGACCGTTGTTGAACAAAATAAAATCAGTCATTGTAGTTAACTTTTTGATTTATTATGTGCCATCATTTACAGGTAACTAGAACTAAACAGTCCAAATAAGCCGAAAATGCTAATGCTAGGAAATGGTTAATGACAATAGTCTAATGGTGGATTCGAACCTACGACCTCAAATTTCGCAGACCGTACAATAAACCATTAGGCTATTGATGTTTCTTATACATTTATGATTATGCTTAAGTTAGTTTCTGGCACATGAATGGGTCAGCTCGCGGTTAAGGATTACTTCCTCACAAATCAACAGCGTAAACTAGTGATATAAGTAAGTATAGGTAAGTATAGAGAA
This sequence comes from Teinopalpus imperialis, assembly GCA_029286865.1. NCBI lineage: Eukaryota > Metazoa > Arthropoda > Insecta > Lepidoptera > Papilionidae > Teinopalpus > Teinopalpus imperialis. Next base: position 931,262 of record JAGSMU010000059.1, read on the forward strand.
CCGAACAAGCAACATTGATAACAAAGCATTCCTTCACACCCTCAGGAGTGACAATGCACTTGACTCTTTGTTGAGGACGGATGTAGATTTAATGGACCGCTATCATCTCTTCCCATCAGTATCTCCCTTAATATAGTCTATATTTTTTCCAATAGGAAGTTTCTTTTATATCGAAGAGGTGGCAAACGAGCAAGCAGCATACCTGATAGTAAGTGATTACGGCCACCCACAAACATCCGAAATACCGGAGGAGTCGCAAATGTCATTATCAAAAATAAAAGTTTGTTTGAAATAAAAGCGCAGATCATAATAAACGCCAACTGACAAATGAGCGCACAGTTCTCCTCACGGTAAATAATGACTGAAGCCCATAAAAGCTTCTACACATCCATAAATCCACACTCACCAAAGATTAATGACATGCGTTGTCAACCATGAGGACAGCAATGGGATACCTCGTTGCCAGTTTGGTCACCAATTTGCAGTAGCACCTCTGCTATTGGTGGCGTATATGGACGGCGGTGATTATTTACCAATCAGTTAAGCTGCTTGCTCGTTATCCCCATATTCTATTAAAAAATAGCTTTGGTTGTTAATAGATTATATCACCGTATATATCGGCGCTTTATACATTTTAAATAGTTGTTGGTTGTTATCGCTTTTTCCTAAAACATGTTATGCAAAAGCAAAAGTTACTTACTACGCAATTTATGTGATCATAAACTGGCTACGTTGGCACACTTTATTCTTCGTGTATTTTATTACAAAATAAATTGAACAAATCGAACGTCACTTGTTAAAACATTTCACTTAATTATGAATAGCTATAACTTTAGTTTATACCATTCGAAGCGTGTAACAAAATTAAGTTCATATCACTAACAGACTAATTGCGTTGCTGATACAATTTTGTTTATCAATTGACTCTCGTGTATTGATTACATTATTAATCTAACTTTTTCAAATTTATTTTTTTGGATCTTCGAAATTGAAATGTAAATTAATAATGAATACTTAGCTCTGTCTATTATTGGTGTGCCAGTTGATTTCGACTACAGTCATCAGTGCAATTTACCACATAACATCAACTGTGCAGGATATATTATAGTGCGTTAGAACTCGCGCACACACAAAGGTACTAACTCGTCATTTACTTCTCGGGTCCATTATAATGCATTACATTGCATGTATTAAGGTCTGGACGCGCTTCTTAGGAACAAAGATATACTTTAAATAACCCTGGATACGAAAAATATTCGGCTACCCGCGACGAAATAGACTGTCTAACCAATAAGGTATGTCAAATATGCGCTATAACATAAGGAGTGTTTATAAATGTAAGTTCATTGCTCAACTGGTCCATTATTCCTCTCTAAAGATTGCCAAAACGCAAGCCCGAGCGTCCAGCACCCACATACTTTCGCATCTTGTACAGGTCCTCTCTTCCTGTAAAAGGCGGGGTCATACCAAAATGCGTTCCTCAATAAGAAGTAACTACTCAAGAAACGTCGGTGGTCCGTTTGGCTTACTCAACTTTTGATCTGTGGAGGTTTTGGTGTTAGTTACTAATTCGAACCAAATGTTTGTATTCTACATAAGAAATATTTTCACATCTAAGTAATAAGCATTTTGTTTTAAAAATACTTTCGTCAAGGAAGACCTTTTTAGAAATAATTTCTTCTTCTTCCTACTTCTTTTCCCAATTATTTGGGATCAGCCTTCCACGTCCTAACGATGACAGCTGGATTTCTGGCGGAGTCTTCGTCAAGATCTATCTCTCTAAGATCCTTTTGGACTGTTGTCACCTAAGTGGAAGGTGGCCTTCCGCGTCTCCGCGTCGTCGTTGGTATGTTTAAGGCGACTTTGACAAGATGATTTTCGGGTCTTCGCTGAACATGGACAACAATGACACAAGTAAAACTATAATTTTTTAATAGGTTGGAGCAACGTTGCAGCTATTTAATAGTTACAACTTGATTGGATCAGCTCCATCGCGAACAAACGAATAACCCAGTCGTGTTTCGTATGGTAAGTGTAGGAATCTAGGATTCCAATTTCAGGAATCGAGGCATTCCACCTCAGTTCTCGGCGGTGACAACGCATGTGAGTCTGGAATCTTTGTTGAGGATGAAGTAGTTGCCACCAATTACCATCAGATGAACTAAGCAGTTGTTTTGAACTCTACCTTTTATTTAAAAATACATCTTTATCCCCGTGGTTGGTGTAAAGTAACCTACTTGCATTCATTGAAACTGCAAACATCTGTAATATATAATATGCTATGGTGCATTGTCTAAGAAGACTCAACAACTGCTTTCAAATAGATGCTCTGGTCAATATGGAACTGTCAAAATGCCACTCAGTGCTACAAAGACATTTAAAATAATCCCAAATCAACATCGAATAACTTTTGACGAGGGTCCGAAATAATAAGTAAGTGTTAAAAATGTAATTTTTATAGAAGCCTCGAGCGTAGCATTACTGATCGACTATGTTATGGCACGTATTCAGTGATCAGTGAAAGCTTTAATTCAATAGCAATTTATTTATATTCACCTCTTTACATAATTTTTAAATACAATTTTTTTTATATTTAACAAAGAATCGAATTTATCGACGCTGACGCTCGGATACAGAAAATATTTTTCTCGTAGAATTCAAATATTTTGTCCTCTTTACTACAATTTTTTCTAATAATATCTGCAGTGGAAAACTAGCAAAGAAGTCACCCGATGATGGGAAATTATGACTGCCTCCCGTGATATCTATGAACATCCTCAACAAAGAGTCAGGATGCACATGCCTCTCATGAGTGAGATGCAATATCTCATTACCTGTAATGAGTCCATGGATCCTTACATTCACCGTACGACACACAACAGCATTATACTGTTGTTTCACAATGATGTTCTGTGTGGAATTATTAATTCACATTTAATATCAATGTTTTTGTGAGATAACAAGATCAAAATGTACTGAAACATAACGGTTTCGCAATAGCAAGTGTACCAAATTACCTAAAAAAACCCTTGCCTATCAAAATCAATCAAAATAAAGTTTTTAAGCATTAATTTATATGGTAATGCAATAAAATACCTAAAAATTCCTTAAAAATCATCATATATAGTTCAGAAATGCCGAAATTATAAGTTAGCAGATGCATTAAATGATGAATTAAAATACCTTGTCATCCTCAAAGTTTTTAATTTCGTATATGTGTGTTGCATATCAGGAATATATAAGAAATTAAAAGGAATCCATTAAATTCGTTCAAAAATGCCAGAGCTCGAATTTACTTACATGAAAAGAAATAATATTATTTAAAAAGTGATTTTATTATAAGAAATCGCTCCAATTGCGCACCTCTAATTCGTTTAAAAATCTTTAATGTGTATATATACTAGTAAGTAATTTTACTGTTTAAGTAATGTTCGATACTGTATTGTCTCAGAAAAGCGATTGTTATGCTACGTCAGAGGCCTGCGATTGGTCTATGAGTTCCGTTTTATTTTTATAGTGGTGAGAATCCGTGAACATTCGATCACCTGAGAAGTTGCAGGTTCAGTGCCGGTTTTTAAAGCAGCAGTAGGCTCCGTAAAGAAGAATTGAACTAGACTTTTCCTGTACCTATATTTATAAAAATAACGTTACCCTTGTAACGGTACCCACAGCGATAACTTTAGCCCCAAGAAGCGAAATGTAACGAAAACTTTCTTTCACTGTTATTTATTTACCACATCCGACCAAAGTTCAGCGGTACCGGTCGCAATATTTCTTCTTTTAATTGTATCCAATAAGTTGCTCGGTTGTCATCGGAGACGAAATGTCTTTCAAAACAAATAACAACGTAGTTTTCTGAAAAATAATCTTGTTAAACATCTACACAGGGGATCTTACTTACTTTTACACAAATTTCATTTTGTACTTATATAAAAGGAAGATATTGCTGGGTTATTATAAAAACCAACGCCAATATGTACAGTGGCAAAGCCACACCGAAGCTCGTTTCTGGGTCTGCTTGACCGGGGAAGGAGCACATTCTCACAGAATATCAGTATAATTATGCTGTATTGTATGATAATTTTAGAATCTTAGACCTTAACGTCAACAAATCAAATACACGTACACAAATCCTTGATTTTAGAACTGAATATCTCGTATATATATATATATATATATATATATATATATATATATATATATATATATTCCATATTACTGATATGAAAAAGAAATGTAAATCCAGTTATTCTTATTATATTATATTCTTAGGTGCAAATGATATATGATCATTATTTACCACCTACATAACGTACACTATACATGTTATATATATATATATATATATATATATATAATATAAAGAGCGATTATTTTATATTAAAAGCTTTCAGATAAATTGTTGATTATCAAGTATCAGCTTGTTTTAATAATTTACTTTACATCACCGAATAGTTATATGTTAGCTACAATACTTCGATACTGTAATCGTGAAAGGACAATATACATTATTCTTTAATGCTTCTTTATTGTCATTTTGTAGTTTATTTTTCATGAAGTATAAAACAAAATCTCTTAAAACAAACAAATATTTATCCAAAATCTTCTAAAATATAGCAGAATCATGGATTTCATTCCTTTGATTTGTAACTGTAACAAAAACGAACAGTAACTGTTCTGAACAGGGAGCGCGGACCATTGTCCTTTCGAAAGATAAAGTTTTCAGAATAAACAAACAAAAAATGTAGCGAAATGGTCGCTACATGCCGTGCCCCGCGTTTGCCTCTACTTGTATTTTGATCTTTAAACTTTTTCTGTTGTTTCAGTTCCAGAAATATTGCAGATTCCGAGGATTGACCTGGGCAGGGGTGCAACTTATTATAGAAATTATTGTTCCTGTAATATTTCAAAATATTTTAACAAAAACATAGGACACAGTGTTCACTTTCCATCAGATGACAATTCATTATTACCGGATAGTGCCCTAAGCATTTGCAACAACATGGAGGCATGGTGCCCTTCCTTAGTCCGATGTACTGTATGTCTAATAAGATCGTAATAAGAGTCAAATACAGTGTCAAAGACACGGTATATACGTACATCACAATTATGTTGGTTTTTGGAGTATCATGATTTTTACTTTATTACCATTATTACATTGACAGTAACAAACGAGCACACAGATCACCTTAAAGTAAATGATTCCTACGGCACATGGCATCTACATCATCCTTGACAAGAAATCATAATGCAGATGCGTTGTCACCCTTCAGGACTGAGGTGGAATGCCTCGTCACCAGTTATAAAGGTATCTGGATCCCTGTACCAGACAAAACACAACAGCATTATGCTATTATTTTAAGCTGGTATTCTGTAAGAGCGTGGTCCGAGGTAAGATATAGTCGAAAACAAACTGTAGAGTAGCTCTACAACAATAAAAAATCTATTAATATTATATTTCTATTTATTTCTTAACTTGGCTATTGATACAAACATTTAAATTGAGTTATTAATTAAAGTGAAATGGATTATGAAGACCGATGTCTTGTAGTATATCGAGTATTCTTTCCACCACATTATGTGCTTGATGTGGTGGAAAGAATACTCAATATAAGCCCGGTCGATTGGTCGGTCGATTCCTCGGTGACTAAGAATATGTCTGCAATAGAAATTACTAATTTTCAGAACTCGAACATCAACCAATTCTGAATGACCCTTTTGATTGAATGCATCTCTCGACACCCTGAAACTGCGTCTGAACCTGTTTTCCATCGATTTTACTTATGGTTTATATCGGACAAGGGACGAAATATAGCGCCCAGTTGTAGTCATTTGATGGGAGCCAAAAGATCACTGTTGTCGAAATTTATTAGAAAAACATCATCACTATAATGACTGACTCTAAGCTCTAAAATTTATAAAATAAAGGAGAGTTACCATAATTTCATGACCCAATAATATAGTTAAAATCAAAACGACCTAAAATACGAGTACTTTAACGTTAAACTCAAAAGCAAATGCAAAATATGATATATCTATTGTGTTTATTGAAATCATTAAAGGACTTGAAGTGCGCTACATCTCAAGATAATGTCTAGAAATTCGCGCCGCACTATCCCAAGTTTGTCTATTTCGAAGATATCCATAAAACAGTTTTATAGCTACTCGGTTGTGCGGAAGCTGGCCTGCAAGGTACACTCCTCCAAATATATTGCGAACAGAGACGCCCGGTTGGTCCAATATAAAACTGTCACTGATAATATAATACCTGGAAATGGCTTTAAATATTATAATATTTTTTGACAAAAAAAATTGTATTTAAAGAGGAAACAAACATTTATTCACTTTAATGTTGGTATTGCCATATGATAATTTTGAAGCGCATTTTTTAATAAAATAGATTTTTAGTTTATAAAACAATCTAGCACACACGGTCATGAAATTATTGTATATTCACTGTCTGCAAATTTAGATATTCATACGACCAAAGGGTGGGCGAATACTGAATTATAAAATTTCATTATATATAATACATACAAATTTATAATTTAGAAACGACAATAGCCTAAATGGTTTGGGTTGGGTTAAATGGTACGGTCTGTGATATTGACATGGTAGTTTTGAAACATTTCAACATTCGTTTATCGTCATGAACTATCTCTTAATTCAAGCATTTTAGCTTAGTAAGAGTAATTAAAGGGATTATTAATAATTGAAATACCATTGCCAGCTACTTTTAAAAAAATATAAGTATACATACATAGTACTGTTTAATAAAAAAGTTTATAAAAAAACTGTTTGGCTGACTCTTGCCATTTAATTAAGAAAGCCTTCCTCAGTGGGATCTGTTTAGCTGTAACTTCAACTTTCAGACACCCATGTCATGACGTCTTTTATAATATTTTATTTAATTTTATTACGTCGAAATACTCACTAAACTCAATCGTAAACGTTGAAGTGTTCCCAATAAATATTTTGTTAATTAATGATATTTTTAATGTTATACTATACCGCGGTACTAATTCACCTGCATTCACTGCCTCCCCGTTAATTTTCATGCACTATCGCCAGCTTGTGGGGGACATCTCACACTGCAACTGCTAGTCCGAAGTTGTCACTTCAGGATCTCATCCACCATTGGTTATCGGTTCTACGAGGGATGTGACTGGACCGTTGCCACTTCAGCTTGTTTCTTCTGGTCGGCCGGTTCGGTCTGTATCGGCCACTCTAGTCGTACGGTGGCCGTCTATGTTGCGAATTCTTGCCCTTGATAATAAAATATGAATAAATAAAAAAAACTTGTTAACATCTTCGAGCGTAGTACTTTTTTATAGATATATATTAATGCCATAAGCGTTGGATATTTAAATCCCTTTACTAGTAAAATTTCTCGTCGCATGAAAAAATATTCACCCTAACAACGCAATTTGTTAAAATGTATTATATAATGCGTAAAAAAATGTTTGATGTCCTATTATACCTACGTTGAATTTATCAGGTCGGGTATTTCTAATGACTTTGTTCAAAGGGAAAAAAACGTCAATCAAATCTTTTGAGTCACACTGTTAGGTTAGTTGGGTGCGTACAAAGCACCTGTCAATATTGATATGGGCAACAAAATCGTGCCGTTTCCACGATCACATAGTTAGTAAACAGATTTTTCATATTTTTCTTTTAACGCACTTTGTCATCACGTTTATATCTTTCATTTTAGGTGCCTATGTATCTATTTTTGATGTCTGGCCTGGTTAGAGTCCAGTCGAAAGTTTGGAATACCGATATCTGTATTATAGAAATACTAATTTGTATTCATTATATTGTGTCTGAACCTTCCTTAAATCTAAGAGCATATGCCTTCCGTCTAGTGAGGTACATAGAGGACGAATACTTTCGTGTATACATAAACTCTAGGAGCACCCTAACATAATACTATATATTTGTTGCAAGTAAGCGCGTCACTCTTACAAGTAGCACTCTTCTCCCCTGATGGTAAATCTTTACTGGAGCTTATGGATTACTTTAACTTAATCTGCATTGAAAATATAATGGAATTCGCTGAGGTTTGAACCATTTTTTGAAGTTTAGTTTGTTCTGTTTCCAAAGATAAACATCATCAATAGATGATAGAGCCGATCTATTCACATTACTGTAGGCCGGTTGTCTCGTATTTTTTTGAAATTTTGAAATTAGACAAAACACGCTGGCTATAAAAGTTTGTCAAAAGAAATTAATGAGTAGCGTCTAAATCGGAGGTGACCATGCTTGGAATTAACGAATGTAGAAAAGTAAGGATTAAGAAACAGCAACATGTTAATGAGTTATTTGTACGCTAACTTTTTTCTTACTGGTATAGAATTCTAATTATGCAGTTAAAAGCAGCATGGATGTTTTTACAGAGCCAGAGGTTTCACGTTGGAGCTAGTTTATATATAACATGAATAAGTCATCTTGACCATGGAGGGACCAAGTCCTCACAGAATACCAGCGTGAAATGGTAGCACCACGCTAATGTGTATATTTAGGGAGTGTAATACCCAGGAGATGGAATCATAATAGTTCCCATGATCCCATTAAAAAATAACATCAATGAAACTGTGTACCTGTGTCTTTTTTTAATATTTTGTATAGTAGGTGAATAGTGATCCATTTATGACCCCTAATATTAAAGTAAAATTACAGTGAGTTATCTAAGGTGAATGTATTCCAGATTGCGTGTAGATACTGTTTAACTTATACATACAAACAATCTGGCCTAAACTTTGTACGGTAATAGGCCTAGTACGTCTGTAATCTTCTATGTTATATGTGAGTTGTGAATAAAATCACCTCTTTCTACCACTATTTGAATAAAAGATAAAAGACAAGAGAAAAGATATATAATGCAATACTTATTTAGAATATCGATAAACTATTCGATATACGAGCGTATTTGATATGGTAGACGTTTGATATATTTCGTTTATTTGACAATTTTAAAGACTACATTTAACGATAAATATAGAAATATTACAGATATGTAACACAAAAATAAACAACCAATCTTATACCCTGAATTATGATATTGCTTTACTCGTTTATAAAACAAAGAATAAAACGGTGTCGCTTCTATGTTGTTTTGTCTGTATATCTCTGTTTACAGAATGCTATGGCTGCACCGTGTTACGTGGCTCCGGCGATCTCTGCCAACACTTCGCTGTATCGCTTACCGAGTGTTTGTGTTTACCGACTCAATGTACTTTATTATTTTTCAACATTGACCAAAAGTGGTCCCATTTCCTCGTCGCGCTTGACTTGCTGCGTTTTTCGGATTTCAAATCGCGTTAACATTGTTAACATTATCCCGTTTGCCAGTTGTTTTGTGTAGAGTTATTTATTCCGGTTCTGTTAAATGAATTGCTATATTTGTGTTTTAATTATTTGCTATCTATAATAATTGACAATAATACAATCTCTTATTCTTGTCAAAGTTGGTTAATATTGTATATGTTATAGGAATTTTTCCTTTATCGTTTTTAAGTGACAAGCGTGACTGACAGGGCACACATTGTGAAAACAAAAGATAATTGTATACATGACAATATCGTAAAGTTCAGACAACTAACTAAAGTAAAACATAATATCAGAACAATTGGTTAGTACCGCTTAAATAATACATTGACTTAATTGAAACATTCTGATTTCTTTTTGCAACATTAGGAGTGATAGATGAGCACACAGTTCTGCTGATGTGCGTTAAAAGCCTGATGATAACTAAAATGGATTGTCTCGTAGAAAAAAATACCTATACTGACCACATGCTTTTTTTTCTTCCCATTTTAAGTGAACAATGTAAAACGGAACATAAAATAAATGATCACAAGCAAACATTTCCAATTTGTTTATTGTGACTACACGACAACATTTATTGTAACATTATTGCGAGTTGCGGTTCCAGATAGACTCGGTCAATATTTACGGCCAGTATCTATTTACTGATGCACTTAATACATTTATCTATGTTTCAACCGGAATGACTGCAATTTAGTTCACTGTATCGTTAGCTACTTTGTCTAGACTGGGTTTACAATACTAGTACTTATTTCTCTTTAATAGCCTGGAAGTACGCGTAATATATAAGTAGGGGTATTTGTGTGTGAGAAAATTGTAAAGCATTAGACTCATTGCGATTTGGCACACAACAATGCTACATTCTTACTTATATTGTTAGAAAAATGATACTTTTTTTGGAGTCCTCGTCTCCACAACCCCTTCTGTTAGTTAACAGGGTATAATAGGGTAGGTATATTCTATGAAGATCTGTTGAATGTAAATTATTTTCTACTATTTAATATACTGATAACATATTTAGTCTATTGTTGTGTATTTGTAGGAACTATTAACGAGTAAATTTTTTTTATTTTCGAAACAAAACTGATGTGAAATAATATTTATCGTCCTTACGTAATAAAGTCACTAACAAAAGGCCAAAGAGTCAGAGCCCACTACATTTGAATGTCCATTAGTTCAGATTTATTGTCAGCGAAAGTATTCGAGAGCCACTATTTGTGAGACAGTCGATGACAGAACTTGAAATATGTTCCATGTGCTACTGTGCTGAATTTTATATATATCCTTAAAAATTTCAAAGAGAAAATCTCTTTTTTTTAATTCATTCATCTTTTTAAACAGTAATTGAGTCTCACAGACGGTATTTTTGATTCTGAATTTATCATATTTATCAAGAATGGTAATTTTGTAATTGATACTTAAAAATAAGTAATATTTATATTCATAATTTAGTCTGAATATATATATATATAATAAATATATATATATATATATATATATATATATATATATATATATATATATATATATTTGTATATACGATTATTCGTATATAAGTTTTGTGATGAATACAAAATTTTTATTAATTTCTTTCTTGTTTTGCAGAGAACACCGTAATCAAAATCTGATGATGTATTTTTAAAGATTAGTATTAAAAAAGAAAATTAGGGTCACAAACGAGCACACAGTTCATCTGGTGGTAAATGATGACTGTGGTCTGTAAACAGGTATATTCATTCTCAACAAAGACTCAAGATGTTAAATCTATACATCATCTATATAAATACAGCCAAGTCCTATATATTATTATTTTGCTTCAGAAATTTTAATTTTTTTCCATCTTTTCTTGCTTTTTACATTTTTATTCTATTTCCCCTTTTATTCAATTTGAAGTTGCAATTGACTCTTTTCTCTTTACTACTATTATCGTCAAGTTTCCGTTTCACGAGCAGTAAATTAAGGGCAAATTACTTAGTTTTTGTATGGAGAATTTTATGCAAATCGAAATCCACGGTACGTAGCATCATTTCAAATTCACTACACATGTACTACACATGTGTAGTGAATTTGAAATGTAATATAATGTAATTTCCAAATAAATATGATATAATGTAATTTCTTGATTAAAATATAAGAACACATGATCGTTTAAGTTCCGATCAAAAACTCTAGACTTACATTTAACGTCTTCTTTTTTTTGTATATTACTTTATATTTGGTATTTGTTAAACATCTAACTCCTCATAATTTTGGGACCATCTCAAAACCTGCACTGTGGTTCCGTGTCACAGGCTAAAGCAGAGGGAACCCTTTCGGAGATTAACTTTATTTACTAACTTTTTTTTCTTTTGTGCGAATATTTACATTTGAAATAATATGGTGAATGGCTTAGTAAAAAATACTTTCTTCCTTTCCTTCTATTGGAGAACATTTTGTGCTTCGGATTCAATAAAGTCAATTCTTTGTACATTTAAAATAATTTTTGTATCAAAAAGTAGCAAACTTTTTTACTAGATTGACCACAACTTAATAAGGCTCCAGTTTAACAACTTCCCCTAGACGTTATCATGATTTATACGCTAGTCTAGGGATCATATTATGAATTAAGTGTGATAACCCACATCCTTTTTCGCCGTTCAGGACGTGAAAATATAGACGTCTTTTGAAATAAACTCGTGAAGCGTAATATAAGAATCTTTTGTTTCAGTAAATTTTATACCGTGGCATTTAATTTTGAATCTTTGTTTGTGGGAATGTAATTGTTATTATAAAAAGTAAGATATAAAATGTGTGGGTACGTAAAATATAATGGCGAGATATGTTAGAGTTGTTAGTTGAGCGTATCATTAAATGAAACGAGAAAATCTTATCCTACATAAAGTAATAAGAATTGTGGAGCAACTGACTTATAAGCGAACAGTTAAGATTCAAGGCTTTAAAAGTGGTTTAACTAGGAATCTCACAAAGTTGTACGTGATTTATTTAGTTTTATGACATTTATTTTGATATAAATTTTCCAACAAATTATATAATAATAACGTACAATATAATTATCATGAATTGGGAAGCGGGGCAGATAGGATGGAAATTTGAAATTTCTTTCAATGTTATATGAATAATATACATTTTTTATCAAATTTACTATGGGGAGTGTTCTGAGGAGTTGTTCGGATTTTTTCCAGTCGCCGAGTCAAAACATCTTACTACACGACAGAATTCAAAATTTTATCCACGTCATCTCAATAGCTGGCAATCAGATTAATGCATGTTTTTTGTGCTACAACCATTCTGTGGAATCGTGAAGTCGTCGCCAGCGATATTTTTGAACCGATGCGACTAAGGGACCTCCAAGAAAAGAGTGACCTTTCTTAAAGACCAGCAGTGCATCTGCAACTCCTCGGGTGTTCCGGTTGTCCATGGACGGCGGTAATCACTTACCATCAGGCAGGCTGTTTGCTTGTTTGCCATCTATTCTAGAAAAAACATCAATTTACGCGGTCATCGCCAAGTTTCATAAAAAGAAAGTGGTTATGGTGATATTGTAATGGATCACCAGATACTGATAAAGATCCATTACAATATACACAGGACACAGTACCCAGGCTAACAGTACTACTAAGCTACGCGTTCGTAATAACAAGGCCGTTAGAATAATATTTTGTTGCATAATACAAAGGCTGTGAGAGACAAACAACGCTAAGTTGCTGAATAACAAATCGCGCAACGCTACAGGCATTGAATTCGGAAGGCAAAACATAAGTTGTCTCCAAAAGCTTTGGTGAAAACTGACTTTACATAGCGACTTATGTAATATAGCTGCACAATAAAGTGAAAGCTCCTCCTTTGTGCTGAAGTCATTTAGTATTTTCTGCGTTGCGTTGGGATTGTTTGTCGGATTGAAGGTTGTTACCAGTGTTTAACTACGAGGATTTTTCTTTGTATGACCTTTAATGTGACTTTAAATTTCGAAAACTGTCAGGATTTCGTTTAATTTTTTCTTTTATTTTTCTTACATATATATTTATATTGCCATAAATAATGACATAAAGAAATTAAGGTGTAATTTATCTGTTTGTGTAACATAAATTGCCACTTTTCTTTCAATAATTTGTTACTTTTAGAATGTGTCGTAATAATTTTATTCAAAAGAGTTACTATAAAATTTCGTATTCAAATGAAATAAGTTTTCTTATAATAAATAATATACATATGGTATATATATTTATTAAAATTTAGAAAATTTATTAAATAATTAAAAAAAATATAGACAAAGATAAGGCAAAGTTAGCCTACAAATATTTAACAACGGCTTAATAAACTAACTAAGACAAGAATTTATGAACTCTGCTACAAAGATGTGTTTTTAATAATTAGTGCTTTAAATATCTGAAAAAATCGATACATTTCTTATTGTTTCTTCAGGAAAATATGCCAATAAAAAGTAAAGTGTAAATCGTTCTAACTTTTACTTTATCGGTGTCATTCGCTATCTTTTATATACCGAACTAAGATTCACAGTAACGCAATAAAATACAAAATATGTATACACGTATCGGAGAGCACAAATAATAAACTCGGATACCAAATCGAGTGCCTTGAGTTATGTGAAAACTTGGCCAATGCTATGCGAGCGAGCATTTGGGGCACACGGCTATAGAATGTACGGAACAGTCACTACGATAAATCAGAGGTAAGAATACATAACCATTAGTGAGTTCAATTTTGAGCAATTAACCAAATTACAAATACATTAATTCTGTCATATATACAAACTGAGAGCTGTGGATTCTGTGTCTAAGCGCTCCCTTTTGATTCATGATTTGGGAGCAAACTGAGCTCAATCCGCAGTGCCGAAATTGTTAATGTATTTTTAGTGCTGATGTGCTTGTTAATTGTTATTTTAAGTGCTGATTTGCCACGGTGAATTTGTTCGCCACATTGTAAGGAAACTTGCATGAACTTGAAATGAAACTTGAATGAAGAAATATTTTTGTTTTTCGAAAGCATGTGACATGAAAGCGGTGTTACCGAACCATAACGACTTAGGACTTTCAAGAAAAGAGCCTACACCTTCTTTAAAGGCCGGCAACGCATTTGCGACTCCTCTGGTGTTCCGGATGGTCATGGGTGGCGGCAATCACTTACCATCAGGTTTGCTGCCTATACTATAAAAAAATCAACAATCTGCAGTTAGAAAGGTCTTTTGCTTTACCTATCTTATAAATTTTGGGAATAACAGTAAGGAAATAAGAAGAGAAATTTAATTAACATTAACTTCTTCAGGCTTTTTATCGACTTCAAAACACAAAAAAAAGACAAACAGCTCAGATTGAAGTATGAAACGAAAGTGCAGAATATCATTCGAAACTTTTCCGTTCGTTCACCACGTTGTTTTATTATTACGATTATATATTACGATTGCAATGATTTTAACATTACTATCGTTACTTCAACTAAGTTTCAAATGCTTGTTTGGAAATTAATTACTACAATAGTCTAGCACAATCAACCTAGAGTTTCGCAGACCGTACCCTAAACCATATTAGGTTATTTTCGCTAATTAAGCTATTACCTTCGCACTAGTTAAATTACTCTACACATTGAAATTGAGATTTGGCACTTTCGGATCGATTTTCGGTCATTATTCGCTTCCGGACCATTATCTAACAGAGCTATTATTTAGCTAATAAAGAACATGCGGTACACCATAGTAGCTAACCAGATACAGGACTCTCAAACGGATTTAACATCCATCCGGGGAGACGAAACAATAAGAAAGATGAAGATGATGAAAGCAGGTGTTTGCAGTCCTTAAGAAACTGTTAAATCTGAGAAGAAGAAGAAATACAGTCCGATAACGATTTTTAGCCGTGTCTGAGATGACTTTCCAACAAGATTTATTAAGATTCCTCTCTCAACAAAACAAGATTTATTAAGAGTTTATTCTTACAAAGGTAGGCTTGTTGGCTTATTCGGCAGTCCAGAAGTCATCAAATGTGAGAAACCTAATAAACCTAAGTAAGAATAAACTCTTTGGCAAATTATAGACGAGACCGCAGTCTTAAGTAGGTAGGCTCTTCGATCTTCGGTTGTGTGGACTTCTATTTTGTTAAAAATTAGATTGTACTTCTGTTTCTTCAATAATGCCAAATTCACTATCGATATATCGAAGTGCTGAGTTTTTGACCTTTCTTTATGCTACTTTATTGGTCAATCCGGTTTAATCTAATTCAATCAAACTGCATACAAGGTAATTTTCCGCGAAACTCTTCATCGTAATATTAAGGGATGTTTGTAAACTGCTCGACTATAAAGGATAATATGGTAGTAAATACCAGTGACAAATACATCACTCACCTTTGACTTGCCTCGCATTGTCTTATAATAATCTTGGCAGAATCGTTATGGATTTTTAGCATTATACTCTTATCTTGGTGTGTCCCAAAGGTAAGATAAACATGGTCAATCTGATTCGTCAGTGACGATGAGTTGCTTATGTATTCTAGCAAATAACATGTACGCAGACGAAACTGTGAGTACTAATTCAGGTTTCAGGATGCATAAAAGGAGAAAGAGGGGTTTTTTTGATTCCGTGATTCGCGGTCATAAAGCTGTGTACCCTAAAAGGCGATCGTTACGGTCGCGTTCGGTACCATTATCGATAAGGCTCAAAATGCCTTATCACCTCCACGCGAAGAAGTACTGAAAAGCTGCCTATTCACACGAAGGGACCCGTAGGGACTAACACAGTAATAAGGGCAAAAGATAAATAATAACAGAAAATTAATAAAAGTAATTTTAAACTAAAAAATTGTGCGAATTCCATACACACAGTACTTATGCAATCTCTTTTCAACATTTATTAATACGATAATACAAATCACATCTAGGATTGTCTATCATTGAAACCTACACAAGTCGTACATTCACCGCCATAAATAATAAGCAAGCGACCGGAGGCGCCTCGAATCCGTACAAAAAGTAACAAACAGATCTCTTAAATAAAGAAAACACCGGCGTATGTTAACATCTGCCGGTCGGAGGCGCGTGGCGGTACAATCGCGCAAACACGCATTACTGGATAAATAATCAAATATTAATAAAATCTAAATAAACAAAATGATCCTAAATTTAACTTCAATCTTAAGATATCAAAAATTACTTTCCTTTACTTTTAACACTTATATATTTTGACTTATTTAAAATTATGATAAAAAGGAGCCGTGGAAGCTCAGTGCCTCGTTCGCGTTCGCTTTTAATTCATGGTCAAACGAAATTGTTAATGCAGTTTTATGTGCTGATTTACTAAGTGATCGACGGTGATAAAATACGTAATGATGAAACCATCATGTCGAATAAATAAATAAGAAAAACAATTGTTAAATCCTCCAGGGAATCCAGCTTCACTGCGGCGCACTATGTAGTTATGGGATTTATTTATATATAATTAACCCTTTTAAAAGTTAACTGTATCAATTACACTGTTGCTTGTTTTATTTTTTTGTTGATTCATGAACATGCACGGTCCTTTCCCTGTTGAGGTAACCCCATACCTCAAGGACCACGCCGTCACATAATTCCAGTGAGAAATAGCAGCATTACATTACCATGTTTCGAGAGTGTAGAGATGGTAAGGAACGTAGTCATTACTTACCATCAGGTAAACTGTTTGCTCGTATCCCATATATTATGATTGCGAACAGCCACGTGCAGCTAGAAAAGGTACCTGGTTCTAGATTCGAGTTCCAGACGGAACTTATAATTCTGTGTTTAATGCACAGACTGTTGGTTCTTGAGCCTATACCTATATGAGGGTATACCTAACTGCATATAATTTATAATATAAAATCCGAAGCATCCATTTTTTTCCGTTTTTTCACTATCTGAAAAGGATATCTATATCTGAAGAGTTAATGGTCAGTAATTATTAACTTAATGTAAATAAAAAATAGCGAAACACTACATTTTTCGTTATAACTGTAAACTCAAGTGCTTTGAATAGCATAGCTAATTATAAGTTTCTACAAGTCTGCAGTTTTTCTTTGCTCATTTGCAATCTTTTCACTGCACTCTGTGGTATTGTAATAGAGTGCAAAATGTTACAACAACTTTATATGTTAAATTTTTATATGGTAAACAAATCAAAGAGCAATAAAATTGGGTTTTATATCTCCTATTTCGATTTGTTTCCATCAATAAATGCCGTGGCGCCCGTTAAGAGACGCATGTATACATTTGCATAGAACTCTGAAACCCTTTCGAAAGTAGTTTTATATTTTTAGGTTAATGTTGCGAGTGGTCGTGGTGAAATGGTTTTAAATTTTATATCTCCTGTCAGTCGTAGATTTCAAAGAAATATTGAATGCCTTAAAAGGTAATGGTTAAAGGAGAATTTTATTTTTGTGTTAAAACAAAGAACTGATTCAAATTTTTAAATTAAAGATTAAATATTTTACTTATACGAAATTGAAAACATCTTAAAGTATAATATAATTCTTACGCCTCATTTAGTAGATTTCTACCTCCAAGCAATCTTTTTATTTGTCAAATAAAAAGGACAGGTGTTATACATAATTTTAAGCGTACAATTTTATTTGCACTTTATTTGTATACAAAAAAGGTCACCTTAAACGATACAATGCAAAGAGGATTCAAACCCATGGCCCCTAGGTAGCGAACACATAGCCATAGGCAATGGATTATTATAGTTATCTTAGTATATTTTTAATACTTATATAAAATGGAAGAGACAATTATAAAATAATTAAGGTAATCATTAAATGGTTTAAAATAGATTTCATACAGTTGTACTCTGTCCCTACTTTACTTATATTAAGTTAAATTAGTCTTGGAATAATTGGACGTGTGACAAATTAGACCTTTCAAGCAAAACAGTATCTCTTAAAAAAAACTATAAAGCCGGTCTGCAGTGGAGCGCCGGGTCGAGTGAAATTATGGGGGTTCCAAGAGGATTACACGAAACTTTATAAGGGGTAAGGCAGTAAACTATGGGAAGGTATATAAACTCCAAGGCAAAGCAATAAACCTATACGGTGAAAAATAAGAAGATTTTTTTTCAGCAAATAAAGTTTGAGTCAGCGACACTCCCCATAATAAAAAAAGAATTGTTTTACTTATTCCAATCAAACAATTACAAGGAATTGATTACGAAAGATTACACTCATCGCACGAAACACACATTATATGCAACCTGGCAATTATTCTTTCTAGCTTTTTAGCTGATAAATTACTATAAGAAAATATAAATGATAAATGTAATTTTGCAAAAAAATATATCTACATCAAAAATTAACAATTGTTAACGAACAAAAACTAGTTATAGATGTAAATTCTAACATCAATGATGTAATTAAAGGTAAAAGATCTAGAGTTTTTGAGAGACGTACTAGCAGACATATATTTATTTATTTTCTCTGTATTGCATTAACAAAGTTAAACTTTCACAAAGAACGGAATTAATGCCAAAAGCATTCTCTACCAGTCAACCCAAAGTAAAAAAATAACTAATACACTAATAAAGTGTATATATATATATAGTATACAATACAATAGCGGTATCTGACTATCATAAGTAGTCATGAACTAAACTTTTAAAACTGATTTTATTACTGACCTTCTGATGTCATGGGGTAATGAATTCAAGAGTAGTGTAGCTCGGTCAGCAAATGAAATTGCAAACAAACAGAGGCTAAAATACAGATCTTGTTATTAAACGATTTCGTAGAAGTCTGTCATGAGTTAAAGGGAGATATAGGAATTTATCTTTAAGATAAGAATGTTATTACGGATCATTTAAAATGGAGAAGAGAACAAGCAAAATTATGAAATTACGCCATTGTTGATGGAATGCCAAGTAAGCTGAGATTTCTATTGAGAAATATGGTCATATTTAGGCAACCTAAAAAAGGAATCGAATGCAGTTGTTCAACAGGCACACCAGCTTGTTAAGACGATCACGGAAGAGGTCCGGGTAACACACATCTGCATAAATCACATATCAATGTTAGACAATATGAAAGTTGAAAATTATGAAGTTTGAACAAGCATGACATTTGCTTTCATGAGAAGGGATAAAGTGACTGTAAGGGGGCAGTGACTTTGCGGCTAATGTCTGTGACTAGTATTCGCCAATTTAAAGTGTTTTCAATACGTAAACCAAGATTTTTCACAGAACTATTAAATGGTATTAAAATATTATTATGATAGATAGGCGGTAAATTTAAAATGTTAGTCTTGGCTAGCACCGGGTTACCTACGAGCATTGCTTGACATTTCAAAGGATTGACGGTGACTCCAAAATGAGATGACCAATCCTGAATAGCATTTAGTTACAATTTACTTTATCCCGGTATCGAGATCCTCGATGTGAGATTTTACATATAGCTGCAGATCATTGGCGTACAGATTTACGTTAGATAAAGCAGCAATACTTGTAGGTCATGGATGCAGGCGCATATACTCCTATAGATCAACTATAACCTCCACATCCACCGCCTATAAAGATTTAAGATACACAAGCGTTGTCATTTTTAACGATGGACTTCCTGATAACCTGTTATATGGCCTTGGATACCTATACTCACCATACACAACACAGAAGCCCTATACTGCTATTTCTCCGTAGCCGACCCCTTTATGATGAAGCTAAAAACTGGCTACAGTGTACACTTAACATAATGTACATATGTAAGAATTAATAAGTTCTGACCAGTATTTAATGTTCATACAAACCTTCTTATATAAGCTAGAACCTAAATTGGCACTGACGAAGAGCAGTTAAGGAATATGAGATGAGGTGTATGATATGCCGTCTGCCAAGTGTAACCTAAAGATATGGATACATACATTTAGGTAATATATATAAATTAGCAACAAGCTGTCAACGGAGGTATATATTTGTATTTAGTGAACTCTTTAATCCAGGGTAAACCTTTTTTTTTTATTACATTGAGAGTAATAAATAAGCACAGATCACTTGATGGTAAATGTTTCCTGCGGCCCACGACATCTACATTCATCCTTGACAAGGAATCATAATGTAGATGCATTGTTATCCTTGAGGATGGGATGCCTTGTCACCAGTAATAAAGGTATATAGGTACCTGTAGAATTCGGAATAGAATCTGACGAACTAACTTGGAAAGAAGCACATATGCTATTTTATTTAACTAAAGGTAACGCATTAAGAACAGGTTGAATATCGACGACGAGAAACTATCCACGTATGGCAATGGGCCCAGTTAAAACTAGTACAGTAAAAATTATGAATTACAACCTAACTTCATCGAGGATTTTATAGTGGTGATTATGACACGTAGGATCGTATGTATTCCTTAGAATAGAGTTCATTATTTTTAAATAATAATAAGTTTATGCATTTTTGAATGGTCCTTGATTATGGACTGAAGCAAATGCCGGAAACTGTGCCTCAGAACAAAATTATGATGCTTAATGAGTATTTTGTAAGTTAAATGTGTCCAATAAAATTCATTCTACACTATTCTGGTCGTAATAAATCTCGATGTATTATAAATAGATCAGTCTTAGGTTCACTACGAAGACAAATTTCAACTTAAGCCGGACTTCAAACAAGGGAACTAAAATAAACATTTAGAATCCGACACGATGTCGCATCGAAATGAAGACGTTTTTAAAAGTTCCCCTCGCGTCCTGCCAGTCGAATTTAGTTAGGCTGGATGTTTCGCATTTATCAAGATTTATGGATCGTTTACTTCTTTTAAATAGATTGCAAACATTAATATATTTTTTTTGTTCATCAAAGACTAGAAATTTTTTATGTCAAATAAAAACGCAAGGCAGGCAGGCGTTAACGTTCGTTCCCTTCAATCTTTCGTTGTCCATAAAACTATTAAAATCACATTCTCTTTTGAACCATTTTTGCTAAATGTCTGCATTGTGATGTTTCAGTCCTGTTGTAATTTGGCTGAAACCAAACAGACGAAGATTTGAGCTTCTAAAGTTTGTTTGAACTTTTTATATTTCATCATCATTATCGCGTTCTATTAAAAGTCCACTACTGAACATTGACCTTCTACATATCATTGTTTTCAATGCGAACAGCGAAAGGATTGAAATAATTTGCCAACGTGTCTATCCTGTCTGTGTAATGCCGAGGGTGTCTTGAGTATAATGGAGTATAATGGTAAATAAGACAGTGAATATGTATTTGCTGAGCTAGTAAGCGCTACTATCAATGCACCACATACCAGGTGGTATAGTATTGTATACAAGCAGTGTCTTTTATAAAAATACAGTGAATAAACATTGAATATTATATCTTCTTTTGTTTCCGAGCATATAGTAAAAGATTGATTACAAATTGACGACAGATTGAGCCTTGAATTTCGACCATTAGCTACGACTTCCTCCAACCCTATGTAAGTCATTACTCCGTCTAGTACGGGGTATCTAGGTCTAGTAGTGCATGTCTGGATTTATAATTAGAAAAATATTTTTTAATTATAAATAGCCCGTATCCCATATAATATATTAATTATATTCTTTTATCTCAGCGCAAAGAAAATATCTCGGTTCATAAATTAAAACCTATCCCTAAACCTTTAACCTCACCCGCCAAACGTGAACCTTCTAAAAGGAACAAACAGTGAGAAATCATAGAAAGTTGTTTTAGGTTTAATCGATCTTATAATAATAGCTTATAAATTGTATATTGTAATAAGGTGCTACGATCATATTGTTTCTAGGCATTTATAGGTCGCCCCAACTGGGAAAGGGCCTCGCTGATTACTAGCATAAAATGCATCTTAATTCTACTGTGTTTGGTGAGTGTAGAGGTCTGAAGACCAACTGACGTATGCATTGCATCTCAGTCCTCATAAGGGTTCTAATGACGAATGAAGATATCATGAGCCACTGTGATACAAAGTTGGTACTTACCACTATGTGAACTCTGTGCTATATTGTCACACTGTATACTATAAAAAAGAAAACTTATTTAAAAAAATAAATACAAAGAAACGGATCATTTCCTATTTGATAACACCTTAGAATATTAGACTTTGATCATAAAAAATAATTTAATTTTGTCAATTATACAGTAACAGTTAAACCATCAAATCAAATTCATAAAACCAACAAATTCTCATTAAAACTCCATCCCGTAAAGCTAATAACCGCTGCGACTATTAAGAAATTTTATCTTTCAAAAGGCATCCGAAAGCGACAGTTAATTTCTCGTGACATAAATAAAAACAGAACGAGAGAGGAGGGCCTTCCCTTGCAGGAAAAAAAAAAACAAACATATCTCTCAAAGTAAGAAAACAAACAACGTATGTTAACATCTGTCGTGGAAGCACGAGCGTGTACAGTCCATTGCTAAAGTTGCACAACATTTATTTGAGACATTTTTATTGATGAAGAATACTTTACGCAGTCTTTTCAATTTATATGTCTATGTTTTTTTACATGGTAATTCTTGTGTAACGTTATTTCCAGTATAAAATAAAACTAGACTAGTTTAGAAGTCGGGATTCTCTTGTTATAACACACAGTGTTTGCGAAGCGTTCAAACATCTTTTTATTTTAGCAATTTCTTTTGTTATTTTTATCTGAAAAATCTAACCCGTTTTGCAATTAATTGTATATATTTTGATATTCGATCCGATGGCTTAACTGTTATTGTTATTAAATGGACAAAAATTAAAGGTTTAAATTATTTCATATTTCATTATTTTCATCTCATTACTTAAGAAAACTTTAATTTATTTAAAAATATTACTTGTAAATACTCGTACTTGTTAACTATTTTAAAACAAATTCTCTTTTATTGCTTATTTAATATGAAATCTATTTTAATCTATTTTTTTTTATATTGTGCCTTATGGATATAATTTTATATTTTTTAGTTATTTAAAGAATACGAATTTTGTCGTGTTTGTCTTTTAATTACATGCAGCACTCATGGGCACGGAGGTTAAACGGTTAGACGACGTGACGTCATAGTAAACACAGGTGACCGCCAGTTTGTAAACACATTAATTTTATGATCTATGCAGAATGAGCTCTCAGTGTCTTGACGTTTCAGGTTTGTTTTGCCTTGTTTACTTTGGGATTTAATCCACTTAGATTATAACCACAGGATTCCAAATTGATGGTAGCACCCAGCCATTTAGGGATTTAGGGATGCTGATCATTTGTGGTTTAACAAATAAGATGTAATGTTAACGACGGACGGCTGGGGTATGATCGTAGACTACTTCTTAGAACATCGATATTTCAAATCAGCTATGTCTTGAAATATCGATCTTCTTTTACGTAGGTTTTTATAATTTTCTTCTGTAAGAGAGACCACATTCACAATTAAGCTTGTCCACTCTTGTATTTTTTAGTACAACTCTTTCTCGTTAGATTATAAAACTATATATTTGTATATCGTTAACTTATCTGTTATAAAATCCAATTAAGAATAAACGAAGAAAGCTCAAGCGGTACTTGGTAACACTGCAATTTTTTTTTCTGTTTTTCAGTTTATTACTATATAGAGAGATAGATAGATAGAAGTGCTCCGAAACATTGTTAGGTCGCTTTAAAATTATATTGAAGGTTAAACAAATTTAAAATTAAAACAGCAAAATTTATCACAAAAACAATGAAATAGACCTTTAAAATATAATACGTTAAATTAAGTTAGGGTAGTTTCGATGCATCTTCACGCTTTTGTATCACGGCTTCCCCCATGTTCCTTAATTATCAATGATATCTTATAGAGGTAGCCGGTTGGCTTAGTGGGGATTCATTTATTAATTATGGATTTAATCTAATAATGGTATGTTTATCTTTATATATCACAATATATACTCTCCGTAATTATTTGTAATTTTTTTTTTAAATATTTCTTTATGTATATCTTCCAGTTAAATATTTTTAATTATTTCAAGCAAAATAAAGCATCAAATGCAATAGAATAAAAATAATATTTATTTAAAAACTGATTTCCTAATCAACATAACTTACCGGTATCGGTGATGAATTCGTTTTGTAAATCTCTTTATTTTATTTTATAATTAACACAAATAACCGTACTATATCCACTTAGGTGTTTACGTAGAGTGGCTTAGTGCTGACAGGCATGCGTCAGAATTTCGTATTTTAAAAATAAATAAGATTTACTAATGTAGAAATTTAGATACTGAACATTGCCTGTTAGTGCTAGCGGAGTACTGGGGCAAGAGGTTTCGTAGCTAATTAAAGCAAAACCTTGTTTCAAGCTTGAGTTAGCCGACAGAGTACAAACTACCTCACGATATTAATATCGTAAAACACATTTGTATACAACTGTCCAGCGAGTTCGAAATTCTATACGTCAGTGTTGATTGCAGTTAATTATAAATTCGTATCCCTCTTATTGTCTACGCTATTTTTAGTTTCAACTTACAGATGAAACCGTACGCTAGATTGATCCTTTTGTCATGGCGTTAGCGCTCTCATTTCTATGATGGATAAATAATATTCGAGTTGTTTATCTGTAGCAATCGTCAAATCAAAACGGAATCAATGTTAACTTATAGGCTATCCTCTCTGGGTATCACTTTCCTCAAAACTCTCCAAAAAGAATTGATTGAATGGTGGATATAAACGAGCACAATGCACGTCACGATCAAGTAAGTGATTACACCTACATGTACTTTAACAAATATTAAAGATACACATGCATTATCATCCCTGAGAATTGAGATAGAATTTTCCTCGTTTCCACTAGGTCTCATGCTGGTATTCCGTGAAGGCATGACACCTTCCTCAGTCTAGCTGATCCATGCTACACTGTTAATGACTTACCATTAGGTGAATTGTACTCGTTTAACACCTTTATCAAAAAAAAAAGAGTACAGTCTAGCAGTTACCTCGTACCGACAGCCTCGGTTTACAACTAATATTCCATTTTATAGGTTGTATGCAAGAAGTAGGTATGTATATACATCAAAGGCGAAGTTTCAGGCCATGTGCCTCTCAAACTCTTACTCAAATAATAAATATTTCAACTAATTCCTTGCTGAGCTTTTGCTTAGACCGGAAAGCAAATATCTGCCCAGAAACTCAGCAGATACTCTTTTCAATAATGACTTCTGCATAAAGATCCTACGTAAGGAATTTGAACATGTTGAAATGTTTTGATTCCAAGCATTTAAATTACTTATACGGTCTTGTACAGGTTGTATATATTGTATGCAAACGTAATAATAAACATAAGTAATAATACATTTTTAAGCGCTTTAAAATCTCGAGGCAAATCTCAGACCGAAAAGAATCTTTTGGTTCAGCACGCGGCCGCCCGATCTTTTCTGGTCTTCGATAGAGGAAGGTTTGTTGTATCTGTTGATAGTAAGATATACGAAGATACGGCTGATACCAAGCTTGAAGCGTCTATGTGTGAATATGAACGACGGCTCCAATACCCACTTTGTGCAAGGCGATCACTGCAATCCTATTTTCTTAAACACCCCATTCCATATAGTAATTTGATAATGAACACGAAAAATTATGTGAAATGGCGCAAAATCGAAAGATAAAATATTATACGTGTTCCAAATTCAAAATAATTAAAAAGTTGAAAAAAAGAAAAGTTTTTATGGCCAGACTAGTTATACATATACATATATATATATATACATATTTTAGTGTATTATGTGACTATCCGAATATCGAACTGAGTCTTCCTGTTGATGACAATAGGTGATTACATTTGAATCTAAATTTACTCCGTACTTTTTTAGGTTTAGTATTTACAATTCCGTTTTTAAAATCAAACAACTTTTGTTATTTAGTATTCTTGTTTTATGCAAATTTTATGTAGTCTCTACATTGAAAATTCTCAGAAAATGTTTACTTTGTCATAACTTTTTTCCTTTTTATCAAGTTTAAAAGTTCGTTAATTGTCAAGAAAATATCGTAATAGTTAATCATTAATGTAGAAATAGAAAAGTAGAAACTCTCATTTCTAGAGAAGACCCAGAACACTTTACACCCGTTGGAATATTAAGTAGGATCATAATTACTCAGATTCACTTCACAATAGTAAGTATGAATGGAATGTAACAAGGGGCCTTAAAAACGGGCATTCTGGGTTATAAATAGTGATAGCTGTAAATGATTTGCTGAAAACAGATGCATTGAAATTAAAAACATGTCCTCTTCTCTTGTCTATGATGTTCTTCTGGTCGAATTGGATTAGCGGACGAACCGCGTAGGATATATACGCACTACTGCGTAAATATTTGAGGAAACACTGTTTACTCACTTGTCATCCCTTCCAAAATCCGATATATATATATATATAGATAATACGTATGTCATAAGACCGGGTTAAGATTCGGATTTAATGACATAGGATACGTTTAACACTCAGATCCAAAACACAATAATCTCATAATAACATCTCCTCCATAATAATCCGGCTTGGAATATTAACACACACTTCAAGGTCTTTTACTCTTTTAAAATCTTGGTTAAAGGTTTCTAGGTCTGGCCAAAGGAGATCAAAAGGATATCCAATGGGATAATTTTTGTTCTATTTCATAAAAAAGGAAGAATTTAAATGAAAGGCAATGTAATTAAAACATTTTAGGAATGGAATAAACGAGTTATTAAACCAAAGTAAAATGAGAAGTGCCAGTATATTAAAAAAAGAATCTATGTATTCCACTTAACGTTACGGTAATGTTTTTGTAAATTTGGTTTTTAAAATGAAAAGATACATTGCGTGAATCTTTATAAATAACCCTTTGTAATGTTATAACAAGACCTAAACCAATATTATTAAAAATGACCCTTTGTATAAATATATACGTTAAATTTTAATAGGATCAAAGGTTAGTAATTTAATTAATTTTATGCAAAGTCTAAATTGTCATACAAGTTTCCGTAAAATACGCTAAAGGTATTTTATGCTTGAATGACCTGCATAAATATGAGCTTTTTAGTTTAAGTTATCTACTAAAAATAAAATATTATGTATAGTATTTTTTTTATATAAAAGTAGTACAAACAACCTACCGGTTCCATTTACAATATTAAGGGTGGCAAACGGGCAAGCACAATGGTGAAGCTACGCTGCAGTTTGTTTCCAGCTGCAGAATTTATAGGTCAGCTCTACCGGGGTAGGACCACGCACTCACAGAATACCAACGTAAAATAGCAGCATAAGGCCGCTGAGGCATTGAATCTCAGTCCTCAAAGGTTACGCAATTACATTATTATTCCTTATCAACGATGAATCATCCATCAGGTGAATTGTGTTCCATTGTTACTCTCAATGTAATAAAAAAAAGTATTTTACCTGATGGTAAGTGATGACCGCAGCCCGAGACATCTACACCCCTCCCAAACAAAGTTTCAAGATATAGACACGATGTCACCTCCAAGGACTGAGTTTAAATGTCTTGTTACTTGTGATTGGGCGTCCGGATCCTATACGACACTTACCGGATACTATACGAAACGCAAAAGCGTTATTTTGTTTTTTTTATTACTTTTTATTATTTATTTTATGCTTTGTTGCTAATTAACACTAGCGTTCTACGCATATGTAATCATAGCAGCCTATCGTTAGTCTACTTCTGAACGTAGGTCTCCCCTAAAGATTATCATAAACCACGATATTGACACAAATTTGCATTTACTAGATCATACATACAACTAGATCTTAGTTCCGTCTAGGGGGCCCTGCTAAAAAGCGACTGCAAGTCCGAACCTTAAAAGCTTACTTTACAATAATAAATAAACATGAATAGTATTCAGATACAAAAGAATAAAAGAAGAAGATGTAAGAATAAAAGTTACATCGAATCACTTCCTCCCAAACTCGATACCGTAAGATTCTTTACAATTTAATACTGCTATGAGTTAAGATTGCGTAAATATTAGACCTTACAGCTGTTACTAGCGAGCTTAGATTTTGCTAGCCCAGTAAACAATATTATAAATGGCAATTGTTTTTAAGCACTACAATAAAGTAGAGTATTAGCAACAAGAGTATTATTCCACAGTTTGGCATAAACCTCTTTAAGAGGGTGTTGGACCGTAGCCCGCCACAAGAAACCACTGCGGATTAGCGGAATTCTTGTCTCCTAGAAATATTTTTTATCATACAGAATTAAGTTTCCTCAAGATGTTTTCCTACGTAGTAAGTCGACACTTAAAATTTCTATTAAAAATTTTATTGGTTCCTTCAATTAAAAGCGAGCGATTAGACACTGAACTACCACGGCTCTTTATGTAACCTGACTCAAATGTTGAAACCGTTTATACTTTATGTTTAAACAATATATATATTTGTACGTCAAAGACTCACGACGCAGTTATAAACTGGCTGCAGCACTAATAAGTTGACTCGACGAGGGAATGTATACGCATTTTAGAATACCAGCATAAAATAATAGTTTTACAACTACTGTATTAGTCTGGTGAACAAATGAAAGACCATTTTAGCTGTTATGACGGCAATGCATTTGCATTACTAGCGACAAAAATATTTTATTGTATTTAAGGTAACAGTTAAATGTTACAATTAGTTGTGGTTTCTAATGGCTACTGCAGCTTATTTATTGTAGCAATATGAATGGTTCGATGACGATTAAAGAAGGACCACGCCCTCATTGAATATCAGCTAGAAATGAGAGTAAGGATCCAACTATACGATTAAATGTAATGAAATATTCCGTCTCAGTCAAAGCATGTCAATCTTAGTGGGGAATGGATTTGGAATGGGCCGCAGTCATTATTTAACATCAAGTGTACTGTGTGCTCGTTTGTCAGCCCTTATATAATAAAAATACCTGAAAATCAATCAAGATGAGTTGGAGAAACCAATACCGTTTGACTTAAGCATAGATAAAAAAAAATTGTAACACATCATATGTTTCTCTTATACATATTTATTATCAAAATATTTCGTTTTGGTTCGGATAAAAAAGAAAACATTATCCTGTTTTATTTTTTATCCGAATTGTGATAGAAAGTCGGTATTACTATTATTCATATATTTTTTTAAAAATAATATATATTTTATTTATTTATTTATTCAAAAAAGAATGCTAGCAGTGCTATAACTATTATCATTAAGCTTAGTTGGAGTGGTTAACGAGAACCACTCCAACAAAGCTTAAATGTTTGTGCTAGCAGATGGTTGACGACAAGTCTAATGTCGGATTCGAACCTACGACCCTAAGTTTGGCAGACCGTACCCTAAACCATTATAGCCTATTGCTTCAATATTTACAATATATTCATGGATCATTGAAAAGAGATCGACTTGATCATTTCGTTTCCATAGTGTATTATCATTTATCATTTTAACAATCACTAAAAACTCTCTTACACAAACACATGCTTTTACTATTTCACGCAATTTAAAACTGAAATTTTGACCGTATTTTGGTATTTTGTTGTAAAAACGTATACATTATCTCATAAAGATTATACTTCATGAGATAATATATGCGTTTCAATAATACAATCTGGTTAAAAACTTACAATAATGGTGATTATGACATGAACTCATTCACTTGAATATTTATTATTTTACCCCTTTGGTTTTTATATAGTTTAATGTTAACTTTGTATGGGTATATCTTTCTGATTCATATTTATATTTTTAATTGCTTCTTCACACAAGATTTCAGTGGAGGATTTTGGACCGCTATTGGATGCGAAAATCTTTTCCATCTCGCTCTTATCGCTTACGGCAACCCCTGCGATTTCTATACTGTTTCTCTCTCTAACAGACACTTAGTTGGCACGGGACAGATCCCTTATGTAAGGCAGTGCTTTTCGTCGTAGCGTCCTAGTCAGACGCGTGCGGTGGTACAGAAAATAACAACGAAAGATGCCGAACTGTGTATTTCACCGAACCGTGTTAATATTTACCGCTTCATGTGTAAATTATTTTATCGTATTTTAAAAAAATATAGTGAAGTAAAATAAAGTGCATTTAATGTGAAGGAACGGAAATGGAAAGCTATTACAAAGTTTCTTTCAAAGTTACCCATTAGGATTTAAAGAGATTTATCGAAGCAAACTAAAGTTTTTAATTCATTTTAGAACAGATACTTTGTATTGTGTTTAATACTATAATCCTTACAAGCGCTCGTACTAAAAACGAGTCTTCTTCGTTCAAGTCGTTTTATGTATAATGATTCCTTAACAGCATAAAAATAGACAAGCGACATCCAACAGGATCTTTTAATATATGTAGTGGCATTAATTTTAAAAGCCGAAAGTGTCATTTGGTTATTTGTCAACGAGTTAATTACGGACAAAAATAAATGTTGACAGATTTAGTGGAGAAAGGTAGGCTTGTTAAAACAGATAAGTTGTGACATGATGCATTTGGATCATTTAGCAGTTGAATGTCGACGTAAAGTTTCCATGTAAAAGAGAATCCGTTAGGTAAAAATTAAAACTTCTTAAATTCGAGTGACAATGTAAACAGGCGTAGTGAAAATTAATTAAAGCTTATTCTAGTGTTAATCGCTAAGGAATTGAATATACGAACAGATATCGAAGCAAAATGGCAGATTATTCAAAAAGGATAATGCGGCATTCGTACGTATTGAATGCCATACTCCTGTTCATCTCAATGATATATGGTAAGTAATTTATAAAAATATCATTCAATATTATTCTTAATTAATCTTTTATAATTTCTATACGTATAGTGTTGAGCACACGTTCATGTAACGTTTAATATATTTAACTGTTCTTAATTATAATTATAAAGAGAAGTATAGTAAGAAATATTGACGTTTTACTGTTTGTTTCAAATTGTGTCGATACGAAGAAAAAATAATATTTATTTATCATTGATGCTAATTATAAGATATTGTATAACTAAAATCAGGTTGTAAATGTATAATCAGAATATCTTTAACAAAAGAAATGAAATGTTAGAAAACGTTTCTAGGTGTGGAGTCTTTAAGAATGTGGAACATTTTTGCTAATGAATCATGTATATATTTTAAATACCTAAAATTAATGTAATCAGTAAACTTTAGTTTTCATCAAAGTTTTCTGATTATTTAAATTCATAGATATAGAATATTGTATTAAAATTGATTCCAACTTATCCAATTACAAGCCGCATTTTTTTAATATTATTTCCTACAAGCGCAAAATCACTTTTATAAATCTGTCTAATTTATTTCCAAAATTCTTAATCTTGGCGATTGTAAATTTTCCAAGAGTTAAACAATCCTTTTAGATTTAAAGGAAGATCGGAAAAGGAATTTGATAAAATTCGAAATTGGCTTACAAAACGTAATTACAACTCTAAGATTGTTTCTACGTCATCGGAGATAGAAATTATTTAAATAATAATAGGAAACGTAATTAGAGCTAGATAGAAAAAATTAAGTATTTTTATGCAAGTAAGAATAAGGATTCTTTACACCTGACAGTAAATGGTCGTTAACGTTCATGAGATGATTTATATCCGTTCTAGTCTAGCATATGAGATCTACATGGATCGTGATGAAATTGGATGCTTTGTTATTCAACCCGACTATTAAAAAGGGTTTAGTGACAGTTGTTGTGGTGTGAATGGCTGCTCATAAGACATGATATGTTTAAATGGTTATCTAATATTTATTTAGTTTATTATATTTAATTGTAAATCAATTTTAAACCAATTCCATTGAATCGTAGAGATCCAGTCCCTTAGGATGGAGTTTACCGTTAAATTATGACACATATCTATTCGATTGTTATGATACTCTGGAAAATGTGATGTATTAGTAGATTAATAGCAATAATGCTATAAATCGTAAAACTGAATCGATGAATTCTTTTGAAAGATATATATAATAATTTCATACAATTTTTTTATAAACGTTGCTAGAAATTATTTGTCATTCTACGTAACCGTGTCCTTATTAACTTTAATTTACGATTACTTTATAAGAATATACTTTAGTACGATTTACTTTAATAAAAACAAATCAATTAATAAAATAATATAATTGTAATAATATTGAATTGTTGACTAAATATTAAAAATGGGGTTAAGTGATATTAAATGCAATTAGAATTTTGGTAACGATTAAACCGTAGAACAATATTTCTTGGAGTGGACATGTTTTATAAATTTATCACTACAATATTCCACGCTCACTTTACTACAGTAAATAATGAAAATTCTTGCAACTAACTAAAACTGTCGAAAAGTTTTGTTTTCCCGAAAATACACGATACTATTTTTTTATTACCCGCCACTGTATCTCCCGTGGACAGGACTTGACATAAGGGAAAGTCTGTTAAATATCATCAATTCGATAACAGTATTGTCAAGAATGTGAAGAAACGGTACTTTTATGTATTATCAGATAAACTAGCACAAGTTACAAACATTTGTTGTTACGTGAATCGTTCAATCTCTTTATAACATCTGAGGAAATATTTTGAATTGGATATTGAATTGGACTGAATTTATTATATAAGTATTATATATAAAAAGTTTGTACTATTTAAGTAAGAAAACGATTTTCTAGAAAAATTCGTTTTCTTTAGCATCACGTTCCTTACGAACAGTGATGTTATTAGAAAATCTTACAACTGTAATTGTGTTGGGTGAGGTATTAGACGCTACAATCGGATTAATAAAATATATTATCTTTTTACCGAACAGTCCATTAAATAATATATACGATTTAACAACTCTAATGTGGGAGTAGTACCTCGAAGAAATGATCAAACCGAATTGATGAGTTTCTGATGGAATTTTTTTAATTTTTTTTTGGTAACGTAGGCCAAAGTATAGAATAGAGATAGATTGAACATTTTACAGTGATAAAGACAGACTGCAGTTTATTTCTAAGCTGCTGCTGTCATGGGCCGCAGGAATCACTTACCATCAGGTGAACTGTATTTAACCCTAATTTCCACCTTCCTTCATGTAAAAATATAAGTAATAACTATAAATGAATATATTTATATTTAATATATAAATAACTATTGGCCCTATTATGCACACCTCAAAAGAGAGGAGGAGAGTACTCTTATCCCCGGAAAATAAATCGAGAATCACTTAGCGTATATTATTACACTTCTATAGTAAAAAATACGTTGATGGTAAGAGGAAATTCCAGCCAACAATTTTGACGTAGTTTTAAATTAGTTTATTTAGATTATTATAAAACAAGTATATTATAGTATTTGATTTTTGTTGGTTTGTTTGTGTTTGAGCACAATTTCTCTTGAAAAACTTATAGCTAACTGTCTTTGACTTTTTTATTAGCTTTGGTTTTTATTTTTCTGGAAGGTTTGATTTCGCAACTATAAAACGTCGTGTTAATTGATAATTTAATAGAATCCCAGCATTAATGGTTTCCTCTTCATTTTTTAATTCAATAAGAGCGTTCGATTTTTCTCACCACATCGTGTTCTAAGTTTTAAAAAAGTACATACACGTATTTATTCCTCCGATTAGCAGTCAAATCGTGTAGATTCCTCAGCTCTCCTATTGTCACAGATATATTTCTCCGATAGGAGGAATGTGCCCAGCAATGGGACTAAGTAATATAACTGTACTTTTTTATTCTAATATCACAGGACGCCATAAATTACCATAAAATACTTATATATTATATTTATATATATTTACATCGATAATTTCATTATACTTATTTTTATTACGAAATAACTTTCTTTTATTAATCCATTTCATTTGGACAGAATTCAAATTAAATAAATGAATAAGGTTCTAAGAACGTTATTCTAATGCAGCTTTTAATTTGCCCTAATAATTTTATATATTAAAACCCTTATTTTAAACCTTGCTATGATTATAAGGGTTCAAGTTGAAATTTTCTTTCAGCCTGTTACAAAGTTCTGTGGAAAATTATTTTGCTTCCTTGTCAATTAGGAAAGTTTTAAATGGAAACAGAATTTTCAGGATCTCATAATCAAGTGCCGTGAGCTCTTGCGAAGAGCAAATTGTGTAAATGCACTTAGCGGAATGCCCTGACGGTTCAATGAATGGTTACTTTGTGAGTACAAAGCTTTTCTTCTAGTAAAAAAGTGTCGAAAAGCGGATATTTAGACTTGGCCTTAAATGCGTGACCTCCGTTGGTTAAGCTAGGTATGTATTTACAAACCTTGCCATAAGTGAAGTGAATATGATTGAAATTAGTGGATAAGGAATTTTTGTTACATTTTGTTATAAAAGAGATATAGTAATCAGTAATGTGTAACGAGTTTCAAACGCGCATTAGGTGATTGAAGTTCATTCTAAACTCGACTTTAGAAGTCATTATAGTCACCATCACTGTTGAACATAGTCTTCTCCAGCATAGTGCCAAGAAGCACAATTCTGAGCCACCTGCATGATGTCACACAGACAAACATACCACTGTAAATAGAGGGCTCGACTGAGCGCCATAGGCGCTCGGTCACTACTCAACGCGGTGAAACTGTAAAAGCACTCGGGCTAAGAGCAAGCATCAGCCCGAAAAAAAAAACTAACATAGGTCATCAGTAAATGAAGAATACAAACATAGTTCCTGTGGTACAGTCGCTTCAGCCTGTTTCTTGTACCAGAATAAAATGGTTAGATAGACTGAGGAAGGAGCACACCCTCATAAAATACCAGCATAACGCGGCTTGTGGTTACTTCAACTGTAAGGATCGGGAACTCAATTTAAGTTAACGAAACATTCAATCTCAGCCTTCAGGGTGACAACATACGTTGTTTAATATGCGCTTCGAATCTTTAATGTAGATTAATGTAGACGTAATGGGCCACTCCACATAACTTGCTCAGGTGAAATGTGTGCTCGCTTGTCACCCCTAATGTTATTCAAAAAGTTTTGGTGGATGCGTAGAATTGATATATGATTATTATTTGACAAGTCAGAGAAGCACGAGCCTGAGCCACTTGCATCGACTTCCTGCAACCTAGCAAAGCTCTTCACTCCATCTAATGGCGTTGAATTAGTTCGATTTCTCGAACTAGTTCGAATTTTTTTCTTCGATTAATATAAAGAAAAAACTATTTCGTGCATAGCAATCTACATGTTTTCCGCAAACTTAATTAGAAAACATTTCAAAGGTTTCTAAAAGGTTATTAAAAAAAGGGGTCGCGACCTTCCCAATAAATAAGACTTGCATACAAAATATTCGTTTATTAAGTTAATGAAAACACGAAAAATTAAACTTATATCATGCTTTGTGTAAATAAACTATTAATTAAAATTCTATTATCATTTTCGTTTTGTTCACCATCTTGGCATTTTCGCGAGTCACCATATATATTTTTAGTTTGATATGACAAACGACCACTCAGTTCATTGATACTAAGGGTGTGTGGTCCATGACATCTACATTCATCTTAAAAAAAGATGAAACATGCGTTACCCCTGAGTCCGAGTTGGACGTATAATTGGGTTCCAGGCTCCATTCAATCACCATTTATAAAATACAGCGGCATACTATAATGCCATTTCACTCTATAATTCTATTGGGCGTGATAGCGGGGTTCGGTATAGCTAAACTTGCTCATGTTGCACGAAAAACTAACCGTAACGTGGCTTTACGACTGTAACACTCGTAGTATCATTCACTTTACTATGTTTATTAATTTAACTTTTAAGTTGAAGCAGAGGAAAATGCAAAAGTCCTTGGAATCTTATTTTAGATGCAAAAAGGGTTTGCCTATCTTTTTGACGATGGTAGAGCAGCATAGTTTGCAGTATGAATGAGTCGACTCAGTCGGGAAAAAAATTCCCCTCAAAAAAATATCAACAGAAACACCGTTACGTATGGTGTGTCGGGATGCGGGGAGCTAATTACTGAGGTGGGGTGACAATGGTTATTGAATTTTTATTGTGGGTGCATGTAAAAGTCGTGTACTGTAGTCATCATTTATCATTAGATGTGCTCATTTATTTCCCCTTATACCTTATATTATTTTAAAAAAACCAACGAGCAAACAGGGATGATAGCAATCTGAAACTTAATTCTTAAAGGGACGTAGATGTCGTGGGCTGCAAGTATCCTTTCTGGTGAACCTTGTACTTGTGACTTGTGCGTGTCCAACTTCCCAAACAATAAAAACACAGAAAAATAAAAATGCACCCAAAGAGACCAAGATTCTAGGATTAAATTGATCCATTCAGAGGACATTAATTTAAAATTGAGGTCAACGCATTTGCCGTTATGTTTTGTTTTGTCTCCACAATCAACTCTACCTTGCGTTAGATCTTATATACAGACTGTGATTTTCTTTTGAATAAAACCAGGTCGTTCGTTAGTACGCAGTAGCGGGTTTACCTATTGAGAGAAAACATTGAGCTTCGTGATATTCCTTTCTGAATTTCTTATGGATCAGTATGAATGGAAGCAAAAGAAAAGAAAGTCATAAAACACCACAAAATATACACAAAATTTTGGTTGAGGCAAAGCCACAGTAAACCTAAAAACTTATTTTAAATAAATTGCGGATATGAACAAGTATTCAACGAATGATTAAAAGCGTGATGATAATTATAATAATTGTTGCTAAAATCATACATATTATTAATGTAAGTGGGCTTTTAAATAATGTATTTATTAATTTTAACGATAACGTATTTAATTAAGTAAATGTTAATACATCTGAACTACCATATAATTTGCATGCCTAGTAGTTAAATATTGCATAATCCTTTTTTTTCTTTGACATCACGTTCGGTATTCCTAAACTTATTTTTAGGTTATTATAAAGCAGAAACTGCTTCGAGGATTTAACTTAGGAACTTGAACTGGCGAACATATTTAGAAAGACTTCATCCCATGGAGAAGTTGAATCGTCAATCAAAAAGAAGGCGTGTGAGAAGTGAGGATTTGAAGAATTTGAAATATCACAGTATCTACCAATACATCAAATAATAGCTTCCGATAGAACTGTATAAACTCTCAATTAAATTGCCAAGGGTAAAAAAATAAACTTTAAGTTATCTATGGTTTTAAGTGATTTTAAAAAGTTTTATATTGAATTATCGCTAAATGTTATAGACTATTTTTATATGTTATGTTTTAGAGTGACAGATGAACAGTTTCCCTGATGGTTAATAATCACTCTTTATTAAAGATTCAAGTATATCCTGACGACTGATATGGAACAATAGGATGCCGAATCATACGAAACAAAGCAGTAGTATTCTGTGAGGGTATGTTCTTCACGTGCCGACCCGTTCCTGGTGTAGCTAGACTAGATGCAGCGTGGCTTCTTTTTTAAAGTTACACACTTGTAACTACTCTGGTGTTACAGTTCGTGGGCGACGGTTATCACTTACAATCAGGTAAGACGTCAGTTCGTTTGCTAAGGAATTTTTCCTTTCCATTCAATTCCTAAAAAATAATTTGTGTTGAACTATCATAAGCTAAGATTAATAAGATAATTCGACATTAAAAGTGATTTACAAATTAAAAAGCCAAAATCTATAACTTTATTATTTTTATATAATTATTGTCATGATTCATTTAGCACAAGTACTAATCTTAACTAAAGTGGCATTCTTTAAAAAAAAAGAAGCTTCGTAACTAACGAGATGTACGTAAAGTATATTATACGAAGCAAATAATGTTAAGTGTAAAAAGATAAAGCAATTTGTAATAATTCACAAAGTGTGTACTTCGTGTAGTTTCAACTTTATGTCTTACAAAGTTGTACGCCAGCTTAATATGTAAAGTGTCGCAGGGGGAGCAGATTAGCAACGTTATTTGGTACAATGAAATTCTCGCTTAGTCAAGGCTCGAGCGCAGAAAGTTCGTAGACGAATGAGATCCCGGTCCGTTAGCGGATACGGTATTGTTCAGCTTCTCTTAATTATTATCACAATTGCCTTTGTGATGGACGCTCTGTTAGCTGCTTACATAAGCGGAGTTTGAATCCATTCATTAATGTGAATTAGGTGATACAATAAGAAGCAAGTTTGTATGCTTAAGCGAAGCTTCTAAGCATTGTCTTAATGTAACGCGCTTACTAGCCCAATTCCTCAATTAATATGAAAATTGAATATTGTAAGAGTGGAAGAATTACTTTGAAGCTGGTTCCTAACTACAAATTGATTGAATAGGAAGGATCATGCTCTTAAAGAATACCGGCGTGAAATATCAGCATTACGCTGCTGTGTTTCGTATAGTAAGATTAGGGATCCGAGCACCAGCTATTATAGGTAACGAAGCATTCCATCTCAGTTCTCAGGGGTGGCAATGCATGTGCATCTTCTTGAGGATGCATCGAGCCACTTACCACCTACCATCAGGTGAACACTGTTCTCGCTTGGCAGCCCTATATATTATAAAAAAAAAAGAATAGAATATATAGAATACAAAATAGATTTATTTTGTAATTTCGGTAACCTGATGACAAAGAAAAAATAGTCTGTGCCATAATTTACCAGAAAGCATGCAAACTAAACGGTAGTTCAGATTTAATAACTTTTATAAGATTAACAATTATTATAAATATCACCGCATTTTTTTTCATTTGTTTTGTTTAAGTATTAGTTAATTTCCGCTTGCTTGGAAAAAGCTCTTGTCATCCCTTTTCCAAAAACGTCTGATCCCTTGTCATGTTCACAATTTCGACTTATCTCTATTTTACCTATCCTCTAAGCCTTTGAAAATATCATCCAAAGAGATGACAATTGTTTCTACTATAATTATGGTTTCCCGAGATATCGATTCGTCATGTTATTGATTTAAATTGTGTTTACTTAACCTTTGAAACTTTACCGGTGCTTTTACCTTAGTACGCTTCAATATTCTCATTGCGATTCTATCTTTCCTTAAGGTATCTCCATCGGTAACATATTGTAACAGCATATATTTGATAGGTGGTTCGCAGTATTTTCGCTACGAAAAGATTATCTCTGAATCATGTGATATCACTGCGGGTGTTTCTTAAGGTGCTATCCTCGCTCCACTAATTTTTATAGTTTATATTAATGCTATTGGTCAAATTATTACTTCTCACTATTAATATCACTCACTATTTAACAATTATACCGACAATTTAAATCTATGTGAAAACTTTAAAGTGTACTACTGCTATAACACAATAGATCAAATGAATGAGAATTTGGTTAGAATAAGGTGACGGGGCAAAATCTTTGGTAAAGTCTTGAAACGTTTGAGGTCTACGAAAATGTCTGCCTTTTGATTGTTTGCTCGATTCTTCTGATTAACTCTGCAATAAATAAGAGCATCTTCAGAGTTTGTGCATATAATTAAAATAGTTTCCTTTACGTTCCCGACGTGATGCGCATATTCTACTGCATAATATCTTAAAAGAGCCTTCTTAATTTCGTGAACGTTATGCATTCCTAATACCTAGATGTCTCGTGTATCTTTCAACAATGTAATTATATTAAATACAGTTTATATAACTTTTGAAGATCCCCAATCAAACGTGAAGCTATGAAAAATCTTTTACTGTATGTGCTGAAGTTGTGGAGTTCACTTTCTCATCATATACAACCAAGTCTACAGTTAATTCTATTTAAGGAATATTCAAATAAATATATATATATATATATATATATATATATAGTATAAGTAAGTCGATATATAGGCACACCCCTGCCGCATTTTTCAGTAAACAACTTGATTGTGAAATGCTTTTTCTATAAATACCGAGTTGGATTAAGGAAATGGGAGCTGTCTTAAGATTTATTATACAATAATGAAATAATATGTAAAAGCTTCATTAATAATCCATCTCTAACATTGCCCTATCATATATCATACCCTAATGTATACATTATATGCAATACATTTATTTTACTTTGATATTCAAGGTAACGCATCATAAATCTTAACCTCATAGCATAAATTTACATACGATATAGTGCTTGATAAATATTTCATGGTTTATTCAAACTCTTTTGGCTAGTCTTAAATAACTTCTCCGCTTATATGCGATTCGATTTTATAATATATTAATTTAAAAAATGTCTCTTTATACATAAGTGATCCTTCTTATTCATTATTATTATTTATTATCGATGATAGGTTAAAAGTCTATCTTTGTATTTATGATATAATTAACGCATCTGTTTAACATTTCCGGTTCAGAAGCCGGATCCATTACATGAGAACATTAAATTTTATAAGAATATTGTTTTTAAAATTACTGATGCAATGTCTGATATAGCCTGACACGAAAATAAGAAAAAAATTATGACTAAGTATTTTTTAGCTACAATGCCAGTGGTCAGTGATAATATTGAAATATAAAATATAATAGTTGATTTGAAGACGATGTTAAATTTCGCCGATCATATCCTAAATTTAAGCGATTGACGCATAGTTAATAATCAAACTGGAGCCCGCAATCGATCGGACGAAGGTTGAAATGCGATGTCAAAGGCATGGGACATACGTGCAACATACCCAAACTTGAAAACCAACAATTTGTTTTTTTTTATATATAGAATAGGTGTAAACAAGCAAGCAGTTCATCTGATGGTAAGATATTACTGCCGCGATGAACATTCGCAAAACCAGAGGAGTCTCAGATGTATTGACGGCCTGTAAAAAAGGTATATCTTGAAGGTCCCTAAGTCGTATCGGTTTGAAAACACCGCTGTCGATATCATCACAGTTCCACAAATATTATTATTCGACTGGGAATCGAACTTAAAACCTGCAACGCAGCTACAACTTACTGCAAACTCTACGCCACACGGCTGTCAAAGTGTTGAGATATAGATTTATTATCTCCCCTAGGCTTTTAAATAACTTCTTTTCTAGAAATAGTTCTTATTACTCACCACGAGGGTGATATAATTTTTTACGATACCTTCAAAATCAAGCAAATTATTCTGGTATAACAAAATAATACTCGTCTAACTAATATAGGAAAAAAAACAACTATTTGATTTAACAAGTTGAATACACCAATATTTGTATTCCTAATATTTGCTAGATCCGGAGGCGCAAAAGGATGCTCAGGGGAACAACTTACTAATTACTTCAATACTATTCGATTTATTGAGTTAACTTATTGAGTCGCTTTCAGTTTAGTTAAGTTGTATAGCTATGCTCTTTTTAGGATTGGTAACTAGGCCATTGTATTCCTAGCACATTGGTATTTCCTAGTATTTGGATATTCAAAATTAAAAAAAGGTAAAAAATATAATAAAATCTTCACTACACTTAAAATTGTTAAAAGTGATATAATCTATAATAGCTAATCCAGTACCTAGGACGCAACAGTCAGGTAACCTAA
Organism: Teinopalpus imperialis; assembly: GCA_029286865.1. Taxonomy (NCBI): domain Eukaryota; kingdom Metazoa; phylum Arthropoda; class Insecta; order Lepidoptera; family Papilionidae; genus Teinopalpus; species Teinopalpus imperialis. Next base: position 972,852 of record JAGSMU010000059.1, read on the forward strand.
CTAACGACTCCACTACGCATTCGTCTGAACTAGTACTACTACTGCCAGAAGAAATAAAATCATAATATAGGCATCCAATGATATAATTTCTAGAGGCAAATCGCCTGATCATATCTACAATAGAATAAGTTTCAATTCAATTGGCGTGTTCTGGCGGTAAGACCGCTTTAAAAAGTATAGAAAATCCCTTGCAAATACAACAACTAGATGCGTGAGGGAAAATAGCATAGAAAATCAGAAGCAGCCAAAATCTATCTTAGAAGGGATGCTGTGAATCGAATATCAGCTTATGAAGTTCTATTTTCATCGACGAGTTGATGACGATAATTAAGCCTAATGCCTCGTTAATTTAGTATTATATTTATTTTCACTGTATAATCGTTTTACAGGAGTTAATATCACACACATGTCTATTGATTTTTTGGTAGCGCTGTCTTATTTCCAAAGCTTCCCAACATCTTGAACTTGACTGTCTAATGAAGGAAGAACCATCTACATTAAGATCCCTTCCTGACTCTATTTCACATCAAGTTAATTGCTTGTCCTTAGTGAAACAACATTACAGCTAGTTTCCGCCCAAGTTCCGTTCTCATTGTCCCATTTACATCATCCATCTCTTTTACACGCGCTATGTTAGAAATTGCCTTCGCAGCCGACAATTCTATTTTAAACTCCATATTCATTGAATTTAATTTATTTCCTGGAATGCTTTACGGTATAGTAACTGTTTCTTTTAATTAATGGTTGAAGCTAGAATTGTATGAGAAATATTTTTAATTAAATCTTTAATTGTTTCGAGGTAATTTATGCTTGCAATTTTAGTTATCATTTATAACCATTTAATAAGTTAACAGGCATTTTCTCAAGGTGGGAACGTTTCTCGTTATTGGTACAATTGCTCTTTGCGTAATCTACAGGAAGACACGGCGAGACAAAAACTCTTCCGCTGCCACAACTTTTCTAAATTCTATTAAAAAAATGGATAGCTATTTTTTTTTACAAATATTTAAATGTATTAGCATCATAAGTAAGCATATAATGTTGTTGGATATTTCGAGAATGTTCATAGAAGGGATCCCTAATATTGGTGTCAAGTTGTATCATCACCAATACATAAAAAAAACTAACGGTAAAATTATTATTTTTAGAATTACAAAGTTTAGAGCAGTAATAATATATTTTCCACTAAAAGTCTTTAGCAAATTACTAAATCGACTGTGATGTGGTTGAGTAACTTTGGAAAAAGCATTAATAAGAAGCGACTGGTCCAAATTAGGGGAAGGAGCCTTAATTACGGTCGTGATTTTTGACTGAATTCGTTTAATCACCTTTTATAACTTGACTTGACACTTGTTACAAGCAAATTGAAACGTATTATCTTTCAACTTAACTTTTTCAAAGCTACCTGAAATAACTCAATAACTTAATACTTTAGTTCACATTTCAATGGCCTTGAAATTTTGAAACATCAATAGCTTAGTGATTTGGCGTATTGGTCTACTCAGACTGTTAATTGGTTTCCTATAATTGACTATGTTATATTGGCTTGAAAATTAGTTTTAGATCTAATGAAAATACGAGAACATAAATCCAATTTATTAATGCAATTCATTAATTCTCTAATTATTACGTTATTATATTTTTAAACATTTACAGGAATAGTACTAGAGCCACTCTGCAGCTTGATACTAGCTGTAAGATGAATGGTATGATGGTAGGTGGTCACAGAATAACAAAACAGTACACTCTCTCAAAGAAATACTGCTGTAAAAATAAATAAATAAATGCTGGGTACTAAGTATCTTCGGATTCGGTTTCGATAATAAGTATAATCTCATCAAAATATTGAGAATTTAAATTAAAAATCTCAAATGAGATACTGTGAGCCTGAACTGTTTTATGTAACAAAACGTTGAGATGATTATAGACCACATTAATCGAGCGTAAAGGTATACTTTTGTCTGCACTTTGACGTATACTACTTGTATCGCATCTAATAATTGTGATGCAATATAATCTTATTAGTCACGCTATATGAATGATGTATTCAATAGAGAACACAATTATATAAAAGACAACTTATTTTATATAAACATATGTTTATATAAAATAAGTTTATATAAACTTTATATAAACATATATTAAATTTTATATAAACAAATGTTTATATAAAATAAGTTGTCTTTTATATACACTTATGAAATTTTAAACATTTATGAAATTAATGATGAATTGATCATTATTATTGCAATTACATGTATACAAAAACATCATCAATGGTACATGCAAAAACTACCTATTTGTTTTAAAATAATGCTTTGCACACTGGTGATACTATTTTGCAGCGTGGTTGCATATTTTGAACAATAATGTATTTGTAAATAAATGTATAATGTGTCCAAGTTAGACATTTAAATAGTATTTAACTAGAAACATATTAGTTAAACACAAGTAAAGATCTTTAATTAAATTCAAACTGCTTTTAATTTACGTATTAATTCGACGATACGATTTGTTTTCCTTATAGTCAAGCATCTTTGCATAACACCATCCCTATACTAAATAGCCAATAAGTTCCAATTCAATTTCATCAATTATTTAAATATACTATCACATGGAGTAAAATCCTATCGCTTTATGATGATCAGTAGAATTATTTATGCACCATTTAATATAACAAGGTGGCATCGTTTAGTTCGTAGGATAATTTAAAAAAATATATTAAAACGCCTACTAAGACGTGTTGATACGTGACGAAGAACACGACGACTCTTTTAAGTCGCGCCCACTGCCGTGATTCTTGAGTTGTAGTGCTTAAAGTATTCCCATACTTCTATGCATATTATATTTCGATGCTGTAGGAATCCGAATATCGAGTTACTGGTATAAATGAGTCTTAAGGGTTGACAAAGTATATCCGTTTTTAAATCTTAGTTCGGGGTGGATGTACGAGTTTATGTTTTTCTGTCATTATTTACTATCTTGTTAACTGTGTGCTCGTTTGGCATCCAAATAAAAATAATGTTTATTGTGTATACTTGAAATGCTTTTGCAAATACTTATTAAATTTTAAGCAAGAGCTACCGGTTTGTTTCTTGGTGTTGTCTCAGACCATTTATGAAGGTCTAATTACAAATAGCATCAATAATCGTGGCTATTTTTCTATAATAAATATTCAGAAACATTCTGTGGCTATGTACTGTTAGGTAATGTATTCACAATTTATCACAGTCAAAACAAATAAAAAATAATAAGTAACAAAATATTTTTTTTAATATTAATGTCCTTGTAGTGACTTTCCGCAAATCCAGTTATACAGGGTTATCGTTCCAGTTGGGTGTCATGATCAATCGCGTTCAATTTGTTGAAGGTCACAGGGTTGCCATTTTAGAATCGTCCTTCATAAAGGTGTTAGTTCAATCAGCTAAGTAAGCGGTCTATTGGCATTTTAGTTTACTGACATTTTATATAATCAACACGCACTGATTTTAGTGACAAGAGTAATTGACAATTATGCGTGTTGCCACTTATAACTTAAGACAAGACATAGAATAATTCCTGATCGATCAGTCAACGACTGGCTCATATATAATAATTCATAAACACTGATTTTCAGTACGTGTCAGTTGAGACATTTATTAAGAAATGTCATGAATCGATTTTCACTCTGCAACCTATGTATAATCTCTATATAAGATAAAAAAGCTAAGGGATATTTTTATGCCGCGAAGGTACATCGATTATTTATAATACTAGGTGTGACAAAAGAGCCCACCGTTCAGCTGATAATATTATGACGATCTACGAAGACTACACTCAGTTTCGATAACAAATCATAGTGAAGCTGCGTTGTCAACCATAAGGACTAAGATAGAATGCCTTATAATTAGTAAGTAGGCCTCTGGTACGCAACACTTATGGCTATAGAATGATAGTAGGATGAGAAGGTCTGCACCATAGGAGAATCACCGGGGTCCTATACAAATATATCTTAAAATATTAGTGTCCAGGTTATATTTCGCATTGTGAATAAGAAAGCAGGATATCCAATTACTGGGAATAAGTCGTTACGTATTAATATATATAAAGTGACAACGGTTCTAATAATGAGGAGAGGTGAATGATTTAGAGGACCTGCATCTAGGTGATCACTAAAAATTTGTAGAGCCGTAGTAGATCAGTGTCTAAGTGGTTTTTTTTGTCTTACTTTTTTAATTGATGTCTTAGACATAAATAAAAAAAAGTATTTGAATATATATATATATATATATATATATATATATATAAATATATCTGTCGTCATAGATCACACAATGATAAGTACATTTTTGCTCAGTATGAATATTAATATAGGTATAATCGCCAAAAAATGCTCTTTCATTTGGTCATATCAGGATAACTACATGCAAAATATTACTGTTGTATTGAATACTAATTACGAATCAGATTATGATAAATTTTATTTTAACACGCTGCAGTTTATTTATCACTGCAGCATGAATGGATGTGCTCGATTAGGGAAGGACCACGCCCTAACAGAATACCGTTATAAAACATTAGCATAACACTCCTGTGTTTCGACTGGTTAGTGGGAATCTTATTGTTGGTGACGAGGTCTTCCATCTCAGTCCTCAGGGACGATGCATTACGATTCCTAATCAAGGATGAATGTGGGTGTCATGAGCCATAGGAGTTACTTTCCATAACGTGAACTGTATGCTCGACTATCACCTTCAATTCAATAAAAAAAAATTTAGACAGCTGATGGGGTAGCATAACTAAAATGATTTAAGTGCGCTAACCCATTCGTTGAGTGTTTTTGTATAAGTTTAATGTACTGTGAAAAGGATGAAAGCATTGGAAAATGGCAAACGTTAATATACAGTGAACTCTTATAAAGTGCTCATTTGTGTTCGAAATATTCCGACCTAGCAATCGTACGCCATATTGCGAATCCGCACGGTCTTGTTGGCAATCGAGTCGTGTGCCCTGAGTTTGATCCAGTACAGCATCTTTATCTTAATATTAACTAAGCTAAAATGATTTTAAGACTAAATGAAGAATTTTTCACAAAATGAGACTAACGCCGTCGTATTCTTTTCTCGATAAGACAATTTATTATTTTTTCGTGTGAATGTGGCGGCTCTTAAAATATAGAAAGATGGTTTATTTTATATTGTCTTTTTGAGTTCGGTCTTTTTATTTCAAACTTCCGTTTCACCGTGAGATTATTAGATTCAACATGTAACTGAGACGCCCCTAGTAAATGTACTGGAAATAAGAAAGATTTAGCTAATATTTTTGATAGAAGTTCTCAAGGTGAAGTCAAGATAAGAACTACATTGTCCCCTTAATAAATAACACGTATCCTTTATACTCAGTTTTATATTTCATATTTTCTCAATATCAGCAGTGAAAGTTCCAAACTGTTTTTTTTTTATTAAACTAAGTTCACGAAGAGTGGCAACTATAGCAAATATACACTCCATGAGCAGCGCTCGGCAATCTATGGGGATGGCTTATGTTCAGAATTGAACTATTGACAATGATATGCTGCATGTATCTCTTACCATAAGGTGAATGCTCCTCAGGCATACCATCTTACGTTTTCAACCGACAGCTAAAGATTTGATTACCCTACGTTATGATCATAAAACTAAGTAATGAGATACGATAATAAATTAAAATTAAATACCATACAAATTAATTATTAACAATAAATAATACATTTATTATAACTGTAGAGAATCATTTGTTTCTCAAAATATTCAGGAAAGGAGTTCAGATAAAAAAGAAAAGGGAACGAAAAAAGAATCCACTCTCAACCAGGCACTTTCCTGTATCTATTTTCTACGTGATAGAGCTACGTTCCAGATAGTTTCTAGGTACAGTATAAATGGATCACCTACAGCGGGGAAAGTATACATACTTTAACATGTCATACTTTGTTATTACTGTAATTTCTATCAGTTGGTTGTATACAAGCTCCTGATAGCATCCCAGGGCATCACTCAACAACTTATGATGAAAGGTGGTCTGAATAAACCTAGGTCTGGTGATGAAAGGACCTCCTAGGTGTCTCCTTCCATATATTAATGTTTTATTCTCTTTTTGAACGACTCGTACATAGATCGTACATGTACTCGTACAAGGAGTCACGAAAAAAAACATTGTTAGGCTGTCACGTTAAAGCCGCGTCTGATATTATTTGTAGCAGAGTCAGTATAAAATAATCAGTTCTGCAAAAATAACTGCATAACACTACTGTGTTTCGTATGGTGTCTTTCAGCGATTCAGGGACATAATTACAGAGAACGAGTCACTGCATATCAAGGGTGACGACGCATCTACTGCAGTCAGCACTCACCATCACGTGAACTGTGTTTTGTCACACCTGATACTATAAAAAAAAATCCACGGATACGCAATTGCACTGAACAACAAAACGCTGACTAGATAACATTCAATGACATCTTTTATCTATACGTAATTTAGTATGTGTACATGATCGTGCCCTTTAAACTTCGTCGCCTTTATCTAAAGCCAATATGGCGGATCTGCACTTATCACCATGTGCGAGTAGTTATATATGAAATCGTTACAAATTACCGGCACAAGTTCTTACAAGCTGCGTGCTGTTCGCACAGCGGTTTTTGATGACAACTTAGAACAAACTTGTAAGTTTAGACAACGTTACAGCACGGTGGCGGGTTTACGACTACTCAAACTCTAAAGTCATATTTGAATAGATTATTAAATTTGTTTTAAACAGAACAGGATTTATATTATCAGTATGTATTACTTAATTAGATTTTGAATTTGAATTGCCTTTTGAAATGTTAAAAATATTTCGAGGCAAAAAATTTGAAAACCAAAAAAAATAAAGAGAACCAGGCTTCATTAATGATAAAAAGAAAAGGTAATGTGATAACCTAATAATGTTTCTTCGTTTTAATTTCTAATTAATGTTTTTGGCAAAGATAAAGGCTTTTTCGCCTATTTGTTAAAAAGAGATGTTAAGACCATCCAGGAGGATAGAGAGCCAGAATGAGACATTTCAGAGCTCCTTCCATCCCCTCAGGGTTTCGGAGAAATATCCTCGGTATAAGGCGGTAAGGCAATAACCAGTATAAATCGCCGTAGTCGGCTTCAATCAGGATGACATATTGAATTATTGTTAAGTTACGGATACACTTAATAAAAAAATACGTTTAAATTCTCAAAACAAAACCCTTTTAATATTTATCTTATCAAAGTTTCTTTGTTTTTAAAACCATTGTAATGCTATTAACGTGTTAATGGGAAAGTCAGTAACATTCCCATTAACTACTCAAACTAATCTTAAATGCTTGGGAATGGTGGATTCGAAACTATGCCTCTAAGTTTCATGGACCTACACTTTCACACTTTCCACTTTCTACACTTTCGTACCTTAAAATACTACACTAAGAGGGTTCAAGGTTATTCCGTTAATAAGTTCAACGGTGACAACGCCAATCAGAATAAACTGTGATACTCGTACCATTAGTGAATGTAAGACACTACAGGAGGTCTTCGAAAATAGGTTATTAGAAAACAAGAAACATTATTTGTCTTTATTACTTAAATCTCATTTGTATTCATTTCCATCAAACACTGATCATTTATGTATTAGTGATTCATCGATATACATTATTCAAATAGGCAAATATCAATTTCCGTATAGATTGTTCCCCAAATTTACATTCATAGCCTATTTTTATTCATCTATATATTATCCAATGTTGACTGTTATTAGATGATGTTTACAAATGGTAATGTACACTCGAGTAATAAAGGAACTCTACATTCTTTCGTGGTTTATATAAGATTCAAACTCGAATACCAACAAGTTAGTGTACACGATTGTACAATTTCGCTTGCCCGTTTTACTACGTATTGCGTACTAAACTTCCGTATGAGTTTCAGTTTTGGTATATCTTCGTTATGAACGCACGTGTAAATACGACCTTCAACTAATTAGATGGTGAATATATGTTTTGGCAATGAATATCATATTTGTATTATTATATTAATTATACGAATTGATGAAAAAAATTATCAGTTAATTATATCTGCTTAATGTGATTTGAAGATGACTGTACCTTTGTTAGGAAACTGAGAGATTTTAAACAAGTACACATTTGTATTGAGTTCCTGTTTAGTACTGAACATTTTCTAAGACTGTAAAATAAACCATCTACGTGTTTTTCATGGCACTACTTCCGTTTTTCGTGGAATCTGTGGAGCTGGTAAGGTAAAAAAATATGATTTTAAATTTATTTTATCCGTTAAAGAAACTTCGTTTCTATCGTTAGAGAATATATCGTGCAGTGACAATTGTTTTTCTTAGTGACTAAGGAAAAGCATGCTTTTCTATAAAATAGTGATTTATATAGGTACATAACGATATTTTTCTTTTAAAAACTAGCCAACATTTCACCGTATTGTAAGTTATGGCTAGGGCCCATGATATCTACACTTCTGCTCAAGTCCTTCTATAAACGGTACGCTATATTTACCTCTGCTATTTCACACTGTTCTTCTATGATGGCGTAGTCCTTAAGTGGTAAACAAACCTTTTGTTGCTTCAGACTAGCTGCACTGTGGCACAACCATTTTACAATATTTTAAAATGCTTAGTGTGAAATATCGTATATTACTTTTTCTCTGTATACCCAGGATAAGAATTTGAAAGCGTAGAATTATATTTAATTAACAACCAGGATATCATTGTCTGGTTGAAATAGGCCAGGTGAACATACATTCATTATTATCACAGCCTCCATGGTACTCTGCTGAACACAGGTCTTCCCTATAGATTACCACAAAGCAGAATCCTGAGCCCCCTGCATCCATCGACTTCCAGTAAACTCGCACAGGTCGCCGTTCCATCTAATGGGAAGTCATCCTATACTACGACTGCCGGTCTGGGGTAGCCACTCAAGAACCTTTCTTCCCCATCGGTTATCGGCATGGCATATATATATTGGAACAAATATTAGAATAAGATATATATATATATATATATATATATATATATATATTTAGAATTATATAAAGAAACATATATTATCTAAAGTAGACTGTATTAACAACAAGTTCAAGCTCTAGTCTCTGACACAATAAACATTTAGAACGAATAGGGAGCTTATAAAGATTGACATCACAGACCGTCAAGGAGATTTATCAATTGTACTCTATATACGTTTCTGTCGGGCGGCCTTGTTTCATATATTCCTTGTCTGAGGTAGTGTGAGAAGAGGAAATTATATAATATATATGTCTTAGGAAGTATTAAGTGTTTATTGTAATAATAATATGACAAACTAGTACATAGTAAGCATGTTATTAAGTGATAACTGGGGCTAATGATATTTGCAACAAGGTTTCAGGTAATCATGCGTTGTCACTTTAGAGGAATGAAAAAAAATGCCTCGTTACATGCAATTGGATAACCAGATTTCTGAACTCACCATACGAAAAATATTAGCATTATTCTGCAATTCTACATTGGTATCCTGTAAGAGCGTGATCCTTCCAAGGTCGAGCCACAAATGTGGACATGTACTATGATTTATTTTTCCAATTAAAAGTATGTTGATTACAAACAGTACAGTTGGAACAACGGTATATTTATTGATTTATTATTTTTGTCACTTGGTTAAGGTAAAAAACCTAGTAAACTAGGGTGCACTTAATACCCAGTGGCTTTCTCTGCAAGACAACCCTGGATGAATGAGAAAGTATAAAATTTATTTATTAAAATTGAATTTATTTACCGCTAAAAATATATATACATACATACATAACACAATTATTTGTGTATATATACACATATACACAAAAACCAATGAGAAAATTATGTTATTTGCCTTCAAATAATGTTGTCGAAGAAGAGTTTTAAAATAAAGTTTACTAGGTGTATCTTGACATCTACCGGAAGGGCGTTCGAAAGGAATATAGCCTGTACTGTGAAAGAATAACGGAAAAATCCAGCAATGGCGTGGAACACTAATTCTCAATTTATTTTAGTATCGAGGTAAACGGTCATGAATTGAAGGAAGTCATCTTTTGGATAAGATGGATGATTTGGATCATGTAACATATATTATAATAGAGAACAAGCAAAATTGTTGAGCTACCTTTGTCGAATAGAGTGCCACTTGTGTTGTGTATAAACACATCTCTAGAAAATCGTTAAAAGGTACTCAATATTTCTCTCACTCATTCTTATATCTCGCAACCAATAAACAAGTTTTCCATTAATGTCGGAATTTCTGATTTTATTAAAAAACAGGGTAATATTTTTATTTCATAAATAATGAGCTCAACTAACTTTTTAAATACTTATGAGGATAACTTTCATCTTACCCTAAACTATAAGGGTATTGATTTTACAAACAGTAATGTACCAAAACATGGCGAAATGTTAAAAATCTTTTGGTTCCAAACCGGAAACAATAGGCACAATGGTAGGAATAGAAGGAAATAGAAATGGGATCATACCAGTTCCAGTTCCTAGTGATCCAGAGCTCCTAACGTGATGTGGCATTCTATCTTAATACTCAGGTATTACAACGCATCCGATCGAGAATGAATGGTGAGTGCCGTGGGCCACAGGAATCACTTACCATCAGGCAACCAAGTCAATGTGAATACAATAAAAATAGCAGATTCTCGGTCTAGAATTATCCTTAAAATCCTGTGCCGTTGACACTGCATTTGAATCTGCTGGGTCTAAATACCCATCTTAGAATAGACAAAATGGCAGGGACGGATTATTATACGGATACCACCCATTTAATGCTTACGCAGTATAGAATAACTCAAGTTAATTGCTTCCTTTCCTACTTTAGATTTGAGATCATATAAAACAGGCTTTCTCCCTTTGGTATATTATACATATTTGTGTTTTTATCATCTGTGTGTATTGTATATGAATTGATAAATTAATAAAATAAAATAAACAAAAGTCTTTGTTTTCGCTGTAACTAAACCAATATCGACTCATATACAAATATTGTCGATGTAAATAAAAATCTTAATCAAACACATGCTGCAATGAAATTAGTGCTTGGATTGTTGCCTACATGCCAGGTCAAAGTTAAATTAATTTCACGTAAAAGTGTTCCAGAAGAAACCCGGGAATAACTTAGGCTTCGTTAGGCAGTCGTAAAAGTCAGAAAGCGAAATTGCTTTAACTAACATTTTTTGCAAAGTGACTTGCGAGAAACGTGCTCCGATTTTACTTTACTTCATGGATGAAGAAAAAAACACAATGTTTCTTAAGAACGTCTAAATACGACCGCTGTGTTAAGCATTTAATAAGCTGTGATTTTGAATGGAATGTTTTTTTTAATATATATAATTTTAATGTAATTTTTAAATTTACTGTTAAAATTGCAAGTTGGCAATATTTTTAAAATCGGAACACAAGTTTTTGTTTGTTTAGTTTATTTATACGTGGTAAGTTGTAAGTTTGAAGTAAAAAAAAAACTAACGGCTGTAATACGAATGGTCCGGCTAGACTGGTTAAGGACAATGCGTTCAAAAAAGCCCTTATATTTGTTATGTGTGTGTACGAGTATGAGTGAGATCGTTGACCCAATTGCTGGTATCATCTATCTTAGTTTCCAGGGAGATAACGCAAACACATTGTAATCCATTGAGGGGGTAAAAGCACTGCATCTCCAAGTACTATCAGAAGATCCATAACTTCATTCTTCACTCATATCCCTACGCTCAACCTTATTAACATTCTCATTAATTTCGCCTCATTACACATACGCTCAGTCATGATAGCCTCGTGTTAAGGCGGTCTCTTTTAATTGACGGAATTGACTAACCGATCTCGATCACCGTTATCGGAAACAATAAAATTGGTCATTACAATTTAAAGTGCTTATACGCGGTGACGTAGACGATGAAGATAAAAATGTAAGGCAATCTGCAGGTCTAAAAAATAACAATTCAAAGTCGTGCAAAGTCCGCAAGTCTGCAGGGGAGCCGCTCCATCACCCTATGCAGGTGTCCTCTACCTAGCAATGGATGTTATAAGCATTTTGTTTACTGGTTACCAAACAATGCTCAGTAACTATTATCAATTGTATCATGATAATATCAATTGGACTATTTCCATGAACCCAGCACAATATTTAAGTTTAGTAAGTGATTAATGGGAATGTCAGTAACGTAGCTTTGCTATCTTTACATTTCTTTTACAAAACTAATTGTTGACTTACACTAGTGATAGTGTGAATGCAATAACAAGCAATAAAATGTGACTATTGTATGAAAAATTATTTAATGATATACCGAACAATGCGTTATATATGCAGTTTTAATTCAAATGTAGGTTGGTCAGACGATGTACGACGACGGACAAACGAGCATACAGTTCACCTGATGGCAAATGATCCCTGCGGTCCAAGACATCTGCATTCATCCTTGACAAGGAATCATAATGCGCAGATGCGTTGTTACGCTTGAGGACTGTGATGGAATGCCTCGTCACACACCAGATGAAACACAGCAGCATTATGCTGCATTTTACGCTGGTATTATGTGAGGGCGTGATCCTACCCCGGCTGGGCTGTCTTATTCATTCTGCAGCTAGAAACAAACTGCAGTGTAGCTCAATCGCATAAAACAAATATAATAATAGTGTTGCCATTTAAAAATTACGTGCAACACGTAATTTTTATTTTCATCATAAATAGATTTTATCTGCTCGACCTGGGAAGCATCAAACCTTTACAAATACCAGCTGGTAATAGCAGCATAATGTTCTAATGTTTAGTGTAGAGATCCGGATACGAGAACTCGATTACAGCTAACGAGATTTTCCATCTCATCCTTGGGGATGACGATGCGTGTGTTATCATTACTCACGAAGTGAACTGTGCTCTCATTTTTCACCCCTAATATTACAATATAAAAGTTAATTTTAATGACATTATGGTAAAATGTGTTGCAAATTTAATGCTTAATTCACGCTGGGGTTTATGAATATTCATATAAAATATATTAATTTATTAATGTTGGAAATACCACACGGATGGCGAATAATTTATCGATGCAACGTTTTCAAAGAATAATAATTGGATAAATATGATTCTTACTTGCGTTGTAAATACTTCTATATAGTTTCTAACAATTCTTTAACTGGTAAGAGTCCTTATGAGTGACAATTCAGACACCGTCGCGTTGAGACACCGTCTTGTTTTAAAGTATTCAAGCTAAGAAAAGCAAGTGATAAGCTCTCAAGACAGGCTATTTTTCCAAATTTTTATGATGATAGATTTTACCTGCACCGTTCCTCTGTTCGTGATGCATACTTGTATAAGTAATAACAAATAGCACCTTCTGATAGGATTACATGACAAGTTGCCGCTATAAAATCAATAATACGGTATAAATTTTATTCATAATTTTTTTATTCCATTGAGAGTAACAAACGAGAACACACTTCATCTGATGGCAAGTGATTCCAGCGGCCCATGATATCTAGATTCATCCTTTACAGGGAATCATAATGCAGATGTGTTATCACCCTTGAGGACTGAGATGGAATGCCTCGTCACCAGTAATAAATGTCTCCGGAACCCAACACTCACCAGACGAAACACAGCAGCATAATACTGCTATTTTACACTGGTATCCTGTAAGGGCGTGGTCCCACCATGGTCGAGCCGACCCATTCATTCTGTAGCTTGAAACTTACTGCTGTTTAGCTCTACTCTACCATGCAAAAGCGATAATTTTTAAAATCAAACGATAAGAAATATAATATTACGTAATAAAAATTCTTATAATAAACGATCTTCAGCTAAAAAATAACTTAATCCAACATCATCAATCAATCTCTTTATTAGATTTAATGTACTCTCTGTGTACGTTCCCAATTTCATTAAGAGTATGTAATAAAAAATCGCTATCACGGGCCATAGCGGTTCTACTAAATTCTTACATTTTATTAGTAAATGTAATGTAATTTGATTGCCCGTAAAGAAATATAGTTTGAAGCAATAGGTATTCCCGAAAGAATTCCCAAAACAAGATTCAATAATGCAGACAAAAAGAGCCTAAGGCAATACAGATAGATCCACCGAAATATTTGCCTTAGCGGTGACGAAGAACACAAAGGGGGACATTGAAATCTCCGGGCTTATTCCTGACGACACTCTAATCCTATCATGTGCGTTCATCTCGATCGGGTTGCCAAGTGATTTTGGATTAGTTTTAACCTTTAGGGATGAAAAGATTTATTCTTCGATATAAGATAGTAAAATAGCTTTATTACTTTATCAATCTAATTTTAATCCGAATTTTCATTACCCATGGATTTATTAATGACATGCAGAATGTCAATAAACATGATAAATTTATAATCTTTTTATATTCTCATAATTAGGTATTGAAATAACTCGTTACCCTAGTTTACAATTAGATCTTTTTAAACCTTTGAGCTTAATTTGTGATCTGACTGTTTTAAATTTTCAGTATGTGTTATGTTTAGGTTATATACCAGATCACATCAATTACGCAGGATATAATACCGTAAAGATTCGCACAAACACAAAAACATATTGAACCGGTACTTTCGAGATCACCGGAATTGAATATTTATGTAACATATTTTTTTTTGGTCTCGGTGTGATATATCGACGACATTTTATCTTAGTATATTCAACGTTGTTTATTTCTCGGCTTAAATATTGAATTTATGACATGATTAAAGTTAATTCATTAGCATAATTTTATACATTACAAATAGGCTCTTTTAAATACTAAAATACGTAATGTAGTTAAACGCCAAGTTTTCAAAAAAAAATGATTCTACATGCACAGAAAATTAATTTTATTCCACACATAACATATATATACATGTTTATTATATGTATTTATACACTATTATATTAGATATATGGATGAGATGGTAAACCTTACAATTATCAATGTTTCAGACTCTGCCTATCCTGAAAGGGATTATAAGTAGCAAACAGTTAATATAAATGTGTTCTTTACTCAAAGTATGTGTGCTTTTTTATGAAATAACCTATTTTAGAACAGAAAATTTTATTAGCTTAATTCAATAAAATGTACCGTACTTAGCGCAATGCTATCTCTAAAATTTTATTCAAATAGAATTTTACACGTAAAATGTCACAGTGTACACATAGAGGCAAAGTCCAGAAATTCTTGCGGGACTTATTAACGCATTCCTCACTCCGACTGTGATTCACGAGTGAATTTCAAACGCGTCCTTTTATGTTCTACAATGAAAAATGTAAGCGATAAGCGGACTGCGGAAGCATGATTTACTGCTGTTCAGGGTATATATTGTATTTCAAAAAACAATATATATCCCGAACAGAAAATGCAAATAGAAAGAAATATCCCTTTAAAAAAGTTATATGACTACGTTGATTATGAGTTCATCAAGCGAGAGCAAGCCTATTAAACACTAGTCTGTCGAATACAAAGGACGACCTGACTGATTTTTTTCGAAGTATACTCGTTCTACTCATAACGTATAGAATGCCTTTATTTTTCATTATTTCAATATTTATTCGTTTAATACAAAGAGATATAGTTTACAATATAGGCATAATATAAAATTACATTTAAGGCTCTCTGGGCAGATAATGATGCTGATGGTCCGAGCTGTTATGTGAAATTTCGTTGTGGTAGAAAGCTTGATTTGAACTACGGTACCGGTACCAATGAAATTCTTTATTACATCATTACCTCATCCTTAAATGTCAAAGAAGCCTTCATGGCAAAATCTGTATGTGTAAGAAATAATTAAAAATATATATATATATTAAATATAATAATAAAAATAGATCGTATTAAGTTCGTAACTTGTACCAAACATCAATGGTGGCTCATCTTTTTTGGTTGCGTTTTGAAATGCTCTCAGGGCTTAAAAAGATTTCATGTGATTTGTGGCGTTGAATATTTAGGGCGTACAAAGTTTCCTAGAGATATGTATATTTATCACTTTTAATAACGATCCCGCCGTTGTTTTTATTTGTGTTTTGTCACTTCTTTTGTATTTCCGAAAACCAATATTTCAAGGTTTTAAGTCCTATATTACTAGTCTTGGATATTTAATCTTGTACCTCCGTACGTTTTGGATCTTTTGATAATGTTATTTAATACCAACATCGAATGTTATCTGGAAATATCGTGCAAGATGGGAACGGACAATTTATATTTTGCACATTGATAGGTTCAAAACATGTTAGGTAGGATTCTGTTTCTTTGATATATTAGTTTTAAGAAATTACAGCATTAAAATCGGCTTTAATATTTAAAGTTTCATTGATATATAAATGGTGTTTTGAGGAGTTGTTCGAATTAATTAGATTCCCTGAGTTTGATCATCGCACGTCACGACAGAACTCAAAATTTCTTCGTTATCATCTCGATAGTTCCAATTCACCAATGTGAACTTTACACGACATTTTCTGCTACGTACGATTTCACTGTGGTATTAGCTGTCACCAGTGATAGTGCTACGGGTGTTCATGGGCGGTAGCGTTTTCAACTTGTGTATTTGAAGGAGCGTGTCTGTGCTGGCACGGACTTGTGACTAATATGACTCGCGAGTAATATTTTTCGAATCTGCCGTGACAACCCTAGACTAAGGTAGGTAATTAGTGATCTCACAGATGTACCAGTTATCTGAACTATGACACCCAAATTAGTAAGTTATATTTTTATTAAATTTGAAATCAGACATCGAAGCTATTGTGTATATAGAATTTTCATTTCATAATAGTTTTGGGACAAACGAGCACACAGTTCGCTTGATGGTGAGGGCTGGTGACTCATAACATTTACGTCTATTCTCGAGTCAAATACAAGATGCACATGCTTGTCATCCCTTAGGAAGGAGACGGACTTTTTGTAATTTACCGGATCTGACTTACAATATCTAATATAGCTCCGTTACTCTATTCTTTCACGCTGGTCTAGCTTATGACGTCACTACTTAATCGTGCTACATCTGAAACTACAACGTTACTGTACCACTGTGGGTAATATTATAGATAATAAATATTTGTCTATGTTGGTAATTTACATACCCTATATGTAATCAGTTTACTTTATAACACCTGAAAAAATTATAGATATGATGGTGACGATCTTCTGATTGTTGCCAGATGACATCAACTGCGCAGGATATTTTACAGTGCCGTAAGTATTTGAGCAAACATAGAGGCACTCATTCGTCGTACCCTTTGCTATTCCAATGCACATTACGCAATAATATCGGAGGAAGATTCAGAAGCCGAGTCAGGGACACAGGACTTACATTAAATGCGCTGAGACCCGATAATCAACAATTTGTGATACACAAATATTATTCCTCGGCAATTGAACCCAGGACCCGTGACGTAGGATCTTAAAAGATCTAAAAGCTAATCACTTACTGATATCCTAATGCCAAATGTTCTGATACATCAGCGTACTAAGGTGATTTCCATAAATCCTCTGAGAATGGGAATCAAAAATCTTAGTAAAGTATCTAAATATAAACATTAAAATGAGTTTTAAAATATCATATACTATATTATATTAAAATTACTTAAAATTCATAATAAAAAGTAGCATATGTCGTAAATTACATGTATTTAATATTAAAATTACTTAAAATTCATAATAAAAAGTAGCATATGTTGTATATTACATGTATTTAATATTAAAATTACTTAAAATTCATAATAAAAAGTAGCGCATGTTGTATATTACATGTATTTAATATTAAAATTACTTAAAATTCATAATAAAAAGTAGCATATGTCGTATATTACATGTATTTAATATTAAAATTACTTAAAATTCATAATAAAAAGTAGCATATGTCGTAAATTACATGTATTTAATATTAAAATTACTTAAAATTCATAATAAAAAGTAGCATATGTCGTAAATTACATGTATTTAATATTAAAATTACTTAAAATTCATAATAAAAAGTAGCGCATGTTGTATATTACTTGTATTTTATATTAAAATTACTTAAAATTCATAATAAAAAGTAGCATATGTTGTATATTACATGTATTTAATATTAAAATTACTTAAAATTCATAATAAAAAGTAGCGCATGTTGTATATTACTTGTATTTTATATTAAAATTTACTCAACAATGATGGTAAAAAGTAGCATATGTTGTATATTACATGTATTTAATATTAAAATTACTTAAAATTCATAATAAAAAGTAGCATATGTCGTAAATTACATGTATTTAATATTAAAATTACTTAAAATTCATAATAAAAAGTAGCGCATGTTGTATATTACATGTATTTAATATTAAAATTACTTAAAATTCATTATAAAAAGTAGCATATGTTGTATATTACTTGTATTTTATATTAAAATTACTTAAAATTCATAATAAAAAGTAGCATATGTTGTATATTACATGTATTTAATATTAAAATTACTTAAAATTCATTATAAAAAGTAGCATATGTCGTAAATTACATGTATTTAATAATATAATTTAATAAACAACTACGATAAAAACTAACTTTAGCAATTTATCCTTCAAGTTCCATCCACGGTTGATTATAATTTTACGCATAATTAACAATACACAAAATGCATAGTGCAACGATGATTCTTACCTTACTGAAAATCAGCCTTGCGTCTATCCGGTGACATAAGTTAGCGAATCAGCGACATTTTCTTTTTCGACTTGGTATTTCTTGTCATAGTTTCCCTATTAAAATACATTATTTCTCTATTGTTTTTATTCCTATAAAAGATAAAAAGAACTTTGTGTACCATCAGCGAAAATCTTGTTAACAAGTCAAATGATAATAAAAATTGAAAATCAGCATAACCCGTGACATGAGACTGAATAATAAATTAATTAATCTAAATTGTAGTTTCTACGGTATAAATTGCGCCCTGTAAATAAATTTATTTAAATTCTACTCTTCCTATTCCTATAAAAGTTTGATAAACACTCGTTTTCCATTCTCAGACATCATGTACTTAGATGATAGCTGAAAGAAAATTAAATGGTTTTAAAAATAAAAGCAAAAATGCAGCACGCGCTTGGTGTAATTGAATTGGTATGAGAAACAACGAAAGGTAAACCTTTACCAACACCGGGGAATTCCACGTTGCATTCTAGACGTAATAAAAATTGTTATCCCTATATAATACATACACGGTGTTCATTATGTAGTCCACGCGTTATATTGCATGTTAGCAAAGAATTTAACGAAGCGCTTAATACTCTTTTTAATTATTATGTTATTATAGAATGTATCTCTATGTTGTATACTAAGAACCGCTCGGTAATTATAGATTTTAGAATATAATATTCGTCGAAAACACTGCCATTAGAGTACAGTTTTATATAGATATTTTAAATAGATCGCGTCTGTACGAAGTATTGACTACTCTAAAACTTATCGTGACCGGTGATACATAGAATATTTGGTGATATCGACTAGAATGGTATGATGTCATTCTAGTCGACTTCGACTGCGGAGATATCTTCTGGTATTTACCAGATTAAATAATAACGATTATATTATAGTGTCTTAGGCGAACACAGAGGCGCACGCTAGCGGTCCTCTTATCTAGTCCGATGTAATGCAATAAGAGATGCGGAGAAAGGTTCAGATGAAGTTTCAAATACATATATATGCCGAAAACTGACCATTTGTGATACACAAAAATTGTTCATCGGCAATTGAACCCAGGACCCGTGACGTAGGATCTTAAAAGATCTAAAAAGCTAATCACTTACTGATATCCTAATGCCAAATGTTCTGATACATCAGCGTACTAAGGTGATTTCCATAAATCCTCTGAGAATGGGAATCAAAAATCTTAGTAAAGTATCTAAATATAAACATTAAAATGAGTTTTAAAATATCATATACTATATTATATTAAAATTTACTCAACAATGATGGTAAAAAGTAGCATATGTCGTATATTACATGTATTTAATATTAAAAATTACTTAAAATTCATAATAAAAAAGTAGCATATGTCGTAAATTACATGTATTTAATATTAAAAATTACTTAAAATTCATAATAAAAAAGTAGCGCATGTTGTATATTACTTGTATTTTATATTAAAAATTACTTAAAATTCATAATAAAAAAGTAGCATATGTTGTATATTACATGTATTTAATATTAAAAATTACTTAAAATTCATAATAAAAAAGTAGCATATGTCGTAAATTACATGTATTTAATATTAAAAATTACTTAAAATTCATAATAAAAAAGTAGCGCATGTTGTATATTACTTGTATTTTATATTAAAAATTACTTAAAATTCATAATAAAAAAGTAGCATATGTTGTATATTACATGTATTTAATATTAAAAATTACTTAAAATTCATTATAAAAAAGTAGCATATGTCGTATATTACATGTATTTAATAATATAATTTAATAAACAACTACGATAAAAACTAACAATCCTTGTCAGCCATGTCATTTGGCATTTTTCAAAGTAAATCCGGCACAAAGTGGTCGCTCGACAATCATTCTTATCCCGCCACAACCTGACAACTCGACCGCTTTAGGGCTTTTTTTGCATCGGCCTTTGCTCTCGGATCTAGCGAGCGATAAAACGTACTTATGACTTCATCACTTAAACTGTTAAATTAAGTAAATTGAATTAATCTTTTCGAACATTTATTGTGTAATAAAAGTGATACGACTGTAATAATTATGGTAGTAGTTAATATTATGATATATTAATTTAAATTGGATATAACTTACCTAAGCTTTTATACGGTTCCTTGTTGAGTAAGAATGATAGATGATTTGCAGGGATCGTTAAAAATCGAGTATTCATTATATCAATGCCAGATTAGAATTAAAATAATCTATCTCAATTATGATGATACAGAATCTTTTGTGACTATCGCTAACTAAATCATGAGCATCTAAATTACACACACACAAACACACAAAATTCATAAATTCACAATTCATAAAGGTCCCTTGGGAGGGTTTTTTAGTTTTACCCCTAATACCAGGGGTTGAGCCCGTCACTCCGCGCGCAAAGGAGGTTTTTCCCTCTAAAAAAAACACAAATACACACATCACAATATTTCTACACAACTAACCTATGCGGTAATAATCGATAATTGAAATACAGGGATACTCTAGATAAAGCTCTAGTCCGCGTACAAATATTAAAAAATGTCTCTATTGTAATTTGATACTTATTCTGCTACCTAGTCACATATTTGTGGTGGAGAAATAAATATATTATTAATTTTAATTCATTTTATTAGGTGATATGATTGCTTTATTTTGTTTATTTACAAAATAGTACAGTTGAAATCTTCAGGTAAGAACTATAAGATATTACCTTCATCGAGATCTTTGGAAATAATTTAAATGTTGTAGTTTTACATAAAAAAATATTTTATATCGCATAATGTTGAAAGTTTCTTGTTGACGGTTCATGGAGTATTTAAAATGGGAGCAAAGTTGTTTTGGTGTAAACTTCACACTGAAAAGTAGCATATGTTGTATATTACATGTATTTAATATTAAAATTACTTAAAATTCATAATAAAAAGTAGCATATGTCGTAAATTACATGTATTTAATATTAAAATTACTTAAAATTCATAATAAAAAGTAGCATATGTTGTATATTACTTGTATTTTATATTAAAATTACTTAAAATTCATAATAAAAAGTAGCATATGTTGTATATTACATGTATTTAATATTAAAATTACTTAAAATTCATAATAAAAAGTAGCATATGTCGTATATTACATGTATTTAATAATATAATTTACTAAACAACTACGATAAAAACTAACAATCCTTGTCAGCCATGTCATTTGGCATTTTTCAAAGTAAATCCGGCACAAAGTGGTCGCTCGACAATCATTCTTATCCCGCCACAACCTGACAACTCGACCGCTTTAGGGCTTTTTTTGCATCGGCCTTTGCTCTCGGATCTAGCGAGCGATAAAACGTACTTATGACTTCATCACTTAAACTGTTAAATTAAGTAAATTGAATTAATCTTTTCGAACATTTATTGTGTAATAAAAGTGATACGACTGTAATAATTATGGTAGTAGTTAATATTATGATATATTAATTTAAATTGGATATAACTTACCTAAGCTTTTATACGGTTCCTTGTTGAGTAAGAATGATAGATGATTTGCAGGGATCGTTAAAAATCGAGTATTCATTATATCAATGCCAGATTAGAATTAAAATAATCTATCTCAATTATGATGATACAGAATCTTTTGTGACTATCGCTAACTAAATCATGAGCATCTAAATTACACACACACAAACACACAAAATTCATAAATTCACAATTCATAAAGGTCCCTTGGGAGGGTTTTAGTTTTACCCCTAATACCAGGGTTGAGCCCGTCACTCCGCGCGCAAAGGAGGTTTTCCTCTAAAAAAACACAAATACACACATCACAATATTTCTACACAACTAACCTATGCGGTAATAATCGATAATTGAAATACAGGGATACTCTAGATAAAGCTCTAGTCCGCGTACAAATATTAAAAATGTCTCTATTGTAATTTGATACTTATTCTGCTACCTAGTCACATATTTGTGGTGGAGAAATAAATATATTATTAATTTTAATTCATTTTATTAGGTGATATGATTGCTTTATTTTGTTTATTTACAAAATAGTACAGTTGAAATCTTCAGGTAAGAACTATAAGATATTACCTTCATCGAGATCTTTGGAAATAATTTAAATGTTGTAGTTTTACATAAAAAAATATTTTATATCGCATAATGTTGAAAGTTTCTTGTTGACGGTTCATGGAGTATTTAAAATGGGAGCAAAGTTGTTTTGGTGTAAACTTCACACTGAAACTGCTTTGCTCTCATTTTTTTTATATTTAAAGATAGATGTGAAATGCATAGCCACGATATTATAATAGAAGAAAAGAAATCGCTTGGAGATTTTCAGGGCATTCCATTAGTCTTATTTTTAGCTTTCATGCATTCGCTCCGTTGGGGTACAATTTGACTTTTAGATTTTACTCATATTTGAATTCAGTTCATTTAAAAAACAAACGTGATTGATTGTTTTATTGACACAAAATAATTTAAATATCTAAATTCAATCTCGTATAGGCGTAAACAATGAGCTATATAGGCTCATTGTTCTATCGATCGGCTCGAACTAGGAAGGACCAAGCCCACACCGAATACCAAAGTCTAAATAGATTGTCCGGATCCGGACACTCAATTATAGATACCGAGGTATTCTGGTATTCAATATTAAGTATTAAGGGGAGGCAACGCATTTGCATTATATTGATGAAATCTGCATACATCAAGAACGTATATTGATACGTCGATGATGTAGGCAGATATCACTTTCCATCAGGTGAACTGTGTGCTCGGCTGTTATTCCCTATATTATATAAAAAAAAAATCGGAGTAACAACGTATATATACGAGTATATACGTATATATATATTCCGCTCATGGGCGGCAATGTCAAGAAAAAATAAATAAAAGTGGAAATCAAATCAAAATTAACCTTATAATTATAACTACATTACTATAAAAACATTTTATATCTTTTCAAATTATCAGAATTGTACATATTACTTTTAAATTGCATTTGTTCTTTGTTATAATTACAAATTGTACTAACGCGATCTTTGTGGGCTAATTTTTCTATTTCTTCCTTAGAGCCAGTTAAGCTAGACTTTTGACTAAACTAAAAAATATAATGATGCCCACATTCTTTACAGATTTTATTTTGAAGCACCTTAACGTAACCATCAAAACAAACAAGAACTTTTTAACAGAAATAAATCAGCTCTATTAATTAGACACATTTCCTGTCCTATAATCTAAATAAACAACGTCATCTTAACAACGTCATTTTTAATAATATGATATAATATTAAAATTAGGCGTTACTAAAATAAACTATTTGAATTAATCATTCAAGTTAAGTAAACTTTCAATTTATTATTTTTAAATCAAATTTATTCTATTAAATAAATCTAAAAAATAATAACGAAATTCTATAATTAGGTTATTTATTTTGATCGTGACAAACGATTGTACAGCTTATAATTTATTTTCAATTACAGCATTGAGAACATCAAACGAGCACACAGTTCACAAGTGATTCCTGCGGCCCATGACATCTACATTCATCCTTGACAAGGAATCATAATGCAGATGCTTTGTCACCCTTGAGGACTGAGATGGAACGACTCGTCACCAGTAATAAAGGTCTCCGGATCACTAAACTCACCAGTCGAAACACAGCCGCAATATAGTGCTATTTGACGCTAGTCTTCTGTGAAGGTGTGGTCCTACCCCGGTCGAGCTGACCCATTCATTCTACAGCTAGTAACAAACTGCAGTGTGGCTCTACCACATAATTTCTACCAGTAATTCCTGCAGCCATTACTTACCATAAAGTAATCTGTGACCTATATTTATTCTCGACAAGGAATCATAATGCATTGTTGCCATGAGAACTAAGTTGGAATATCTTGTCACCTTTATATGTCTCCGCATCTCCATATTTTCTCGTCACAACGGTAGGCTATGTTGTTTTTTTAATAATAATAATAACGGTTTGAACTCCCCTGTCAAGGGATTCCCGTCTGGTGGGCCCTTGTATATGTTTATGTTATTGTATTGTATTTATTCGTATTATTATTTGTTTGTAGTATTTTATTTATTTATTTTACTGACCAAACACGCGAAGACAGATAAAAATATCCCTCATCGTAATATTTATTTTATATTTTTTGCATCACGTACTACATGTTGACAGGGGAAAGTTGACTTCTTTTAAGTAAAAAAATATCTGTACGGATAACGACTCCCTCCACCATAGCTAAGAGATTTTTTACGCTGTTATTCTTCGAGGGTGTGTTGATAATTCACCAGTCCAGCTGACCTATTCAAGTTCTGAGCTCTGATATATTCAGTTAGTTACCAGTTAGTTTCATCCAGTTAAAATGTGAATAAAGTAAAATAAAACAATAACACTTTTCCCGATTTAATTTTGACAACGCTTGAACATAACTATCAAAACAAACAAAAATTTAAAACAGAAATAAATCAGCGCTATTATAAACAATATTTATACCATTATTATAATTTATACAGTCTTATACGTTCATAAGCACAATGTTCTAACTGCCACGACCCATTAAAATAGGTCGAACGGGGAAGTACCAAGAACTCGAAGAATACCATCGTATACCAACTTAACGTTGCTGTGATATAGTTCGCGTATGGTGGTCGTATCTCAGCCCGCGATGTGGCAACATCTTATACGCTTAGTTAGGATGTGGCGAGGCCGTATTTATCACTTACCATAGTTAGTAATTGCGACAAGCCTGCTATGGAGTGGCGTGAGTCTTTAATAGCAAACTCATTAGCTTATTTAATACCAGAAAGAAGGTAATTATTCCTTTCTTCTTTATGGTTCGCTTTAAAACGACGAATTCGATGATTGGATGTTTGTCATCACAGCCTAGACTCCCAACATAGGTTACCGAGAGGAGATAGAGTTGCATAAAGCTTGAATCTGAGTCACTACATCCATCGACTTCCCGCTGACTTGGGTAGGTCTTCGCTCCATCTCAGCCGTTTAGTCCCAGTCTTTAAGAATAAGGCTATGGTAACCACTGCCTGACGTATAAGGTGACTAAAGGGGTTTGCGTGTAATTTGGGTCTGGGTGACCGTCCAGGATAGCGAACCCGGGTTAGACGGCAACACAGAATGATCCCAGGTCATCGTAGAAAGGGATGAGTTCCTGGAGTGGCGCCTAGGGCCATGGTCCTAAGACGTGTTTAGAGTCTGTACGGAGTGGCATCATTTGCCTGTGTCTTAATTTCTACGTTACTGGTACGGTAAGCGGCAAGGGACTTACTCTCAGAATAACGGAGCCATTTGCGGACTTAAGAAGTCCTTATAAAATATAAAGTCAGTACTTAAAATTACACTTAATAATTTTATTAATACCGGTGTTCAAATTTAGGTCGTTCGCGTTTAATAATTTGTAACATAATGACATAAGATATATATATGTATATATGATATATATGGGTATAGGTAATAGATATCATTAGCAGTTTTCCAAGTTTACGAGCTATTTACTGCCAATCGAGCACCTAATCTTAGTCGTTAGGAGTGCCAATGGCTTTAACTTAATTCTTTATCAACGACGAGTGTTGGAAAATCACGATCAGCTTCACGTGAGGCGAGTGCTCTTATTTACACATAATGATAATGTTTCATTAATTCGAATGTAAATATATTAACATATAATCGCGTAAATAAGAAAATGTGATACGTAACTATGGATAATCCTTAGTTGATTAAGTATTATTACATTTCTCGTCTTATTTTCTTTGAACATTGTCCCTAATACGTCTTTGTAAGTTGTATTAATATAAACTTATGTTAACTTTCCTTTCTATTGAAAATATTAATTGAAATATCAACATTACTATCCGTATTATTCCGTGGTAGAGGCACGCTGCAGTTTTCCCTGCTACTGTTCCCACATCATAAATGGGTTCTCTGTACCGGGGAAGGACCACGCTCCCAAAACACCGTAAAATAGCCAAAGCCAAAAGTTGAAATATAAAAGTTATCATAATTTGATTAGTAATTAGTATTCAATACAACAGTAATATTTTGCATGTAGTTATCCTGATATGACCAAATGAAAGAGCATTTTTTGGCGATTATACCTATATAATATATATTAATATTAATACGTCATACTGAGCAAAAATGTACTTATCATTGTCTGATCTATGACCACAGATATATATATATATCATGGGTAGTTCAATTAACAGCACAACATCAAGTAGCATAATTTAACTTTACAGAATACCTTTCTCATACACGATTATAGACGGTTCGTGTTCTTTAATTAGTATTTCTCATAGCAAGTTAGTTGTTCTGGTTACGGGAAGTTTCCTTTAAGCTACATTTTCACTTTAAGTAAAGTACCGACTTTCAATAACAGCTGCCTTAATTTTCTAGATTCAAAGGGAAATACTGTATAAAATATTAACTTTGAAGCCATTACATTTTTATTGAATAATATTCTTGCATGGGACTTGATAGAAACTTATTTTTTTTGTAGAAATTTCAATGCTTAATGATACACTATATTTGATGTACGATATACTGGAATGTTTCAAGCACGGCGATGTCTTCTGGTCATTACCAGATGACTTCGACTTAGCAAGTTATTTTACAGTGCCATAAGTTTACGTGCAAACACAGGTTGTTCCTTTCCCTATTCCGACGTAATGCATGTAGAATAAGATCGGACACATATTGAGTACAAATTGATGCATGGCCTACTGACTCATTAGTTTCTTATAGAATACGTGCGAAACGGGCTAGCAGCTTACAGGTAAGTGATCACCGCTGCCCATGAACTTTCGCATTTCGACCATCTCGCAAGAGTCGCAGATACGGTGCTGGCGTAGAAAGGTGTAGGCTCAATTCTTGAAGGTCCTTATGTCGTATGGGTTTGGAAACACCGCTGACTCCACAGATTAGTTGTGCGTAGCAGAAAATTTCGCGAAAAGCACACAGATCGATTGCCAACCATCGACATAATGAGGATGTAATTTTGTTAGGGAAGGCAGTCACCACACGAAACGCAGAAGTGACGGCGGTGACTTGATAACTTGTAAGTATTGAAAGAGGGAGAAAATAAATAGCTTCATTTTATTAAATGTTATATTAATAGTATTAGAACAGCGGTAGAGACAAGCCGCAGTTTACTTCTAGCTACAGCACGAATATCAGCTCGATAGGGGAAGCACAACTCAGTACCTTGCATAATACCACAATATTAGTAATAGTAATTATTAGTATAGTAATAACAAGTAAGTACTAGTAAGAGGACAGCGTGTAATCGCTGTTTCGACTGGTGGGGGAAAGTTCATTGAGGCATTCGATCTTAATTTTGGGTAACAAATCTGATTCTGTACGGATAAATGTGAGTGTTATGAATTATAGGAAGTACTTACAATCATCAAACTGTATGCTCGCTAGACACCAATACAATTTTAAAAAAATATTAAGGATAAACTAATTAGTTACACAAACAATATTTTTCCCTTCCATGCGTAAATTTTCTACGCTAGACAGGAATGGAAAGTGGATGAAATAATAATAGTAAAAGTAAATTTCTTTTGCACATACTTTTAACTTTATAGATTCCAAGCTGATCCCAAACTGCAAGCCAATATACTTTATCTAGTGACTTCGAATATTGACAAGTGGCTTTATACGGCTTTGGTATTCGGTCTCCACCACGTGATTTTATGGGCGTGGAAATTTGCCCCGTGAAGCTATTCCTTTTCGTATCAGATAGTTGTTACACGAATATTTTATAAAGGGAAAAAAAATTAAATTGGAGATACTAGACTAATATTTTAAAAAATTAAATATTTTTTAAAATATTAGTCTAGTATCTCTGCTCTAGATTTGGACAATATGTCTGAGTCGATACACACACTAAGTTAAGGTAAGTACACTCGTTCATAACGAAGATTCTTGCTTACCCAGTCCAACATGGAGGAAACATTGTATGGCTTCTTTACAAATTCTTCCTATATTTAGAAAGTTAATGCAATAAATCTTATGCTCTTTTATCTCCAAATGTCTGTTCGAAATTCCTATGATTACTAGTGGTCTAAATTATGATGAACTGAAATCAGGACACCACACTAAAAATATTATTAGATTTCAATAGAGTAATCTTCTAATCAAAAAATCTCTAGGGTTTACCTAGAGATTCTTAAAGATCGGCAGCGCATTTGCGACTCCTCTCGTGTAACGGATGTCCACGGGTGACGGTAATTGCTTACCATCGAGTGAGCTGCTTGCTCGTTTGAAATCTATTTTATATAAAAAAAATGCTAATTCCTTTTTTGGAGTTCCTAACACCGATTATCCATTCTAATATAATCGTACATTTTCTTTAATTTTATAGCTATCAGAGTAACTTAATGAAGAACCTAATTTAAGACGAGCAAAACTATTAAGTTAATCTTAATTTATCTATAATAAATTTTAGAAAAAAAAGATTTAATAAACATGAACCCTGGAATCGTTGAAGTTAATAGCCCGATTAGATGTATTCATATACAAAAAATATTTTATAGGGTTAATATATTATAGAAAACGTACCTCAATGGAATAATTATGCGGTGTACTAAGCATAATAATCTATACGAGTTGTTTGATTTTAAAATAACTATCGGATATAACTAATATAATAATCAGATATTTTCTTGTAATACTGGTTACGGTGACGTCACGGACAACCTTTCTTAAGATGAGCTAATAAGTTTTTTTAATAACATTAACAACCGAGCACACAGTTCACCTGATTTCAAGTTATTCCAGCGGCCCATGGCATCTACCTACATTCATCCTTAATAATCCATAACAACGCATCTGCATCATAATGCAGATGCGTTGTTACGGATTGTTAAGGTATAATACCCTTAAGGACTGAGATGGAATGTCACAAGCATCAGTAATAAAGGTCTCCTGATCCCTATACTCACCAGACTAAACGCAGCAGCATTATGCTGCTATTTTGCGCTAATATTCTGGGAGGGCGTGGTCCTACTCCGGTCGAGCTGACCCATTAATTCTGCAGCTGGAAAAAAACTGTAGTGTAGCTCTACCATTGTTTAAGTTACTATCTTATACTTTTATTAATAAATGAAAGAATCTATGGACCCCGCAATTGCTGGCGTCTATATCTACTTTAATTAATCATATCATCATTTTCTTCACCTCAGTCCATCACTAGTCTACGGCTAAACATAGGTCTTCCCCAACAGAATTGATAGGAAAGTTTAATATATTTACATTAATAGAAAATACATCCCAATAGTATAACTAAATGGTGTATTTAGAAAATAGTACGTACGCGCCGTTTGAATTTAATATGAATATACATTTCCTTAAAGTCGCATTTGCCTTGGCTGACTGAAATCACTCGAGATTCTCGACAAATAGTTAGTGTCCTGTATCGTGTATCAGTGTACGCCCATGTGATCAAAAGCTATTGCTTTGACCACGGTATCGTAAGCGAACGAGGAATATTCGTCCCTCTACTGTAATGCTTTCCTACAGGACATTTTAATCAGAATATCTACTACCACTGAATATCAGGTAGCGTTTAATTAAAATATAACTAAATATACATCACATGTGAGGACATACAGGTTAAAGTTAGCGGTGCGACCAACCATCCCCATAGAAATGTTTATTTATTTATTAGGTTTAACAACAACCGCTTATAAATAGTATAAATGAATCGACCCATTGTTTAGGGTCGGATGGTATTGGCTTGGCGATTGACGCTTGTAAATTGAAAATTAAAGTATTGCCCACATCATTAAAGTGTATTGAATATAGCCCACGTTCTCTTGTAGATTGTGCAAATACCGTAATCGTCACGCCTGATAGGTGTTCCACTTCAGTATAAAAATTATCATAAAAAACCTTCTCATCTTATATTATATATGTGCCGATGGGTTTTCTTATCCCAACAATATATGGCAAGCGCGAATCATGAAACTATATCGTTAAGGTAGTATAAATTTTATTAAGGTGGTCTTACAAATTGTTCAAAAGTATATAAAATTATTAAATATGATCTTTTGTGTGATAATAGAGGTGACAGAGAAGCACATAATTCATCTGATAGTCTAGACTGGGCCCGTGACTTCCTCATGCATCTTTTACAAAGATTACATTTTAACATGTACACTTTTTCACCTTTGAGAACTGAGATGGAATTGCTATTCCACCTCAGTCTTCGGAGGTCTTTGTCTGGGTCCCCGATCACTTACTATAACAAACACAGCAGCAACAACCGTTTGATTAGTTGTTTTTAAATAAAATCAAATAGTGTATTTAATGTTCGTAACATGACGGTAATAATTATTAAGTGATATCTTCACTAAAGTCAACACATATTATATTACGTTACATTACGTCAACTATAAAATACATAGATAAAAGACAATCACATTTGTATTATTTACAGTTGAAATAAATTGCACAGATACAAAAAAATGTTTAAAGATAACGGTTACTTAAGTGCGCTCTGGTATGAACATTTAGAAATCGAATAAATTTCATGCATCGGCTCGAATTTGTTTAATATAAACAACTTTATATTTATGCATATTTAAATATCAACATAATATGCGCAGTGTATATGTGAATACTACTTATTCCTTTTTTTAATAATATTAGGGATGACAAACGGTATGTGATGAATATAGCCTATGCCATCTTCATCAGAGATTTATTATGCACGCATGTCAACCCTGGAAACTAAGATGGAATGCTTTATCACCTGTAATTGGGTCTCCAGATTCCTACACCCACCATATGAAGTTTCACCGCATGGCACCTTTGTGATGCTGTTCTATGCTAGTATAATGCGCGGACATGGTACTTCTCCTGTCAGTAACCTTGAAACTAAAATGACTGTAAAGTGCATTCCTCATGGTAAGGTATTTATTTATTTAACTTTTATGTACACAAAGCATTTATACAAGTAAAATAAGATAAGAAACCTACGTACAAAGGCGCAGCTTATTTTTAAAATAAAAATCTCTTCCAGCAAGCCCAGTGTTACATATATTATCGGAAAAAAGAAACAATGTACTCACAAAAAATAAATGGGGAATAAAATACTACTACTAACTAAACTATACAAACCTATAAATCCCTGAATTCTTTTTTGAGCTAGAATTGGATATAACGTCTTGTCACAGCGGCAATGACGTCGTGTCTATAGGGTGAGCTTAACCTCTTTTATAAATTTTGAATGCCGGAGGAACCCACGGAACAATCGTCTCAACCGCAATTGGCACAAGTATATAGTCTTTAGAGACTTATAATTGCAATTCACTCTTAGATACTCATATATGTGTTTTGTGTATGTGGATTTTGTCTGGTTTCAACTGCCTCCGATGCAATCCTGACCCAGATAGAGGTACCCACATAAAATAAGATAGACAATATGTCAACCCATGTAGTATTCCACTCAAGGCGATTTTTTTAATGGACCAACGGAATATCCTACTGTTTATCCTCGTCTCCTTCCCTAGTTATATGTAATGCATGTCTAATAATGTACGGCATATGCTATTTCAATAGTAGAACCCCGTTGCAATTTGTTTCTATCTCTAACATAAATAGTTATTACGAGTCTGGAGTGAGAACGCATATGCATCTTGAATCTATGTTTTTTATTATAATTTTTAAAAATATAATTAATAATCGAAAGATTGTTCAGATGCAATCTAGAACACAGATGTAATTCATTCGTATATTTTGTAGGTATGTATATAAATATACATACAAAACAAAACAGGCAGCACTTTAAAAGGTAAAAAACAATAAATTTATATTCTTAGATCTAAAATTAGATAAAAAAACGTAAGTGACTAAAATGTATCATTCGTGCAGCATGATGCGACGTTCCATTTGCATCTATACAAGTCATGACTCCTCATAATTTAAAGGAACGTTACAAATGAGTACACGTTTGCGTATACGGGGACTGATAAAAATAAAATAACAAGATCGCTGCTATATTTCCACAGACAACAAATAACAATCTGAGATTTATCCCTTTATATTTAGACTGGGCTTAGTGAGACGAAACGCGCGTTCTAACAGCGTTATAAATAACGATTAAATTGTTAAATTATATGCTATTATAATGTGTGTTTAATTCTAAATTCGGAAGCGACTTTCACAATCACTTGTAGTACATATTTAATGTATTAATGTTGTATATGGAAATTATGGCGTAACCATTTTTGCATTTATTGATAATTATTCGAACTATAAACTGATTTTTTCAACTTTTGATTAATATTCACACACTGTTGGATTTTATTTCAGATATTTAAAGTACTGTATCTGATTTTAAACGGACCTAAATCTAAATTACCTGACGTTTCTTTTATACATGATAAAGATGAAGAATAACTGAGAAAGAAAAGAGGCAAAAATTCAAGTAGCGTTAAGTTCATATCTGACCATAAGACTGCATCCTTTTCTTTTCATATGACAGTGCCAAGTGATGAGTGCGGCCCATGAAACATTACAATGCCGTAAATATATATATATAAAATATATAGTATAATGCCAGAGAAATTTACTCGTGGTGTACTTAATCGGAGTAAACTTCAGATGAAGTAATACGAACATGTTATATATATAGTAAAATTATATATATATATATATAAATCCCACTGCTGGGCATAGGCGTCCTCTCTAGAGCGGGTGTTAGAGAATAGTCCACCACGGATTGGAGCACAATGCGGTTTGGCGGGCGTGTTTTCATAATTTTTTTTTTTTAATATTTTGTCTCAAACATGTAGGTTTAGGTAAACATGTAGGTGCCGCGGATTGATCTCGGTTTGCTTGCGTACCGTGAATTAAAAGCGAGCGTGTAGACACTAAGCTGGCACGACTCTTATATATATATATATATATATATAAATATATATATATATATATATATATATATATATATATATATATATATTCTACATTCATCCTTAACAAGGAATCATAATGCAGATGCGTTATCACCCTTCAGGACTGAGATGGAATGCCTCGTCTCAATTAATAAAGGTCTCCCGATCCCTGATGAAACCAACAGTATTATGCTGCTAATTTACACTGGTATTCTGAGAGAGCGTGGTCCTTTTCCGTGGTCCGTTTGTCAACAGATTGACAGAATCATCTCAATATTTAATAATTATGTATTTGTATATATGCCATATATAAGCATGTTTACTTGTATTTGTTAAATATGTCTAGTTATATATGTATTCCTCATTTCATCACTGCATTACCCTAAGGTTGACTGGTAGAGGATGCCTAAGGCAAATAAATAAGGAATAATTAAGTCCGCCTTTTTACATAACTGTATATTAACCTTAAATAAATAAATAAACGTTATCATGTCAAAAAAGCACAACTCGCTCCTGGATATAGAACGCTGTCGAAAAAGAAAATAACAAAAATGCCGTAGACGGCGTGGAAATATTGCAACGCGGACGTAGCAGGTGCGTCGCGGCAGTGCCAATAAGAAAGGGAGCAAAGAGGGAGAGTTTAGATATAAACTTACGGTTATTGTCGTGTTATTGGTTGGCGAGTTAAGGATGTTTAGTAAGGGATTTATTTGGGTCTGTTTATTTTATTTTCTATAAAGGAAATAGAATTGCGCCGTCTGTTATTAAATTTACTATGGCTTTATCTAAGCAACGGCTCGGAGAGATGTTGGGCTTCTTACTTATGTTATTAATAAAATTGTATATTTTTTACATTCGTCAAAATCATAGAGGAACATTTGAAACGCAATAACGTATCTTTCATGCTGATATTCTGTAAAGGTGTGGTCCTTTCCCTGTCATGCTGATCCATTCATACTGAAGTAAGAAAGTAGCAGGAGCGTTCCTCTACACCTATAGAAGGGTATTCATATTTATAAGTTACGTCAACAGAATACTAAAAAAAATTCCGAAGCACATTCAGAAGAGTTACCGTTTCCTGTTTTGTTTACAACATATCACCATTTATTTTTAAACTCAATCACTCGCACTGCCAATATGTCTGCAAACAGTTATATTTTTTTTTCTTTTTTCTTTTTTCGGGCTGATGGCCGCTGTTAGCCCGAGGGCTTTTACAGTTTCGTCGGGTTGAAAGGTGATCGAGCGCTTATGCCGCTCAGTCGAGACCTCTATTAGTGGGTAACCAGTACAAGGGCTCCCGAGAGGGAGCCTCGGCTTGGACCGTTACCCTGTACCGCGAGAGCGTGCCCGAGAGGGCCGAACCTCAGCTCGATCAGTTAGTTCTGACTAAGAATTATCTACATTAATATATCTATTATTATTATTGGCTATATGTACCACCACTTCGGAATGCGTGGGCGCTGGAGAAGAAGTGGCGCAAGAAACTCCAGCGACGCTTCTAACTGTATTTACTGGAGAGAACCGGCCTGTGACATGGCGGGATCGCGAATAAACATGGCAGTATCGCGAACCGTGACATGGCGGGATCGCGAATATAAAAAGTTATACAATGTCATATAAGGTTGTGGCTTTTAACGAAATATTAGAGATATAGATTTCGTCATCAATATTTGAGTAATCAGACAATTACTTCACATTCGATTTTGAAAACATTATTTCATAAAATGGTAACAAAACTTTAATGTAAGCTTTAACGCGCGTCGACTCAAGACATCGACATTTGACGTTAATTGGTCAACATAAACTAATTAGTACTCTTTTGAGAAATATTTTTTTAATAAATCAATACCTTTCAAGCACGAAAATTTATATCGGCTTCCTTATTCAGTTTTGTGCTTAAAGTTAATTAAGTTTTATAGAATATTTTATAACCTTATAAAATATATAAGGAAGTTTTCTACCTCCTATAACAGATAGTGTATCCATAAAATCAGAAACAAATTTTAATTCATACACACATATATATATATATATATATATATATATTAACAATATATACATAATGGATCGGGGAAAAAGTTTTTCATATTTTCTATACAATTTTAAGATATTTTATATCATGGTTTATTTACATTTGATTATAATATATATGTATGTACCAATTTGTTTGAAAACTTGTTGCCATTTTTATTGTAGTGACAATCCCATTGCTGTAGAATTTTTGAAACTTCTGATCAAAAAACTGAGACAAGAAGTTTTGACAGCCCCTGCCGGTTAACACTACGGTTAACCTAATACAACCTAAAGAATCCTGAAGTGACCAAAGCATGTGAACATCAGAGAGTACAAGGTCAGGGCTATATGGTGTATGCATTAACACTTCCCAAGTAAGCTCTCTTAATATTGACTAAACATGTGTGTGGTCTGGAGCTAGCGTGAAGAAAAACCTCACCCTTTCTGTTGGTCAATTCCAGCTAGTCGTTTTCTTGCTAGTGTTTCAACAGCTGTTGGCACTACAGATCTATATCGATGGTTTTCCCCGCGGGAAAAGCTCATAATGAACGATTCCTGCCAATCTCACCATACACACATCACCTTATTGCGAGTTAATCCAGGTTATGCTATAGTCTGTGGAGCTTGACTGACCTTTGCCGATAATCTTTTCGCACGTTCTAGTCGTAGGTAATCAACTTTTTATCACCAAAGATCAGTATTTACAAAAACGGTTCGGTTTCATCACGTTTTAATAGATAATGACTACATGATTCATTAAGTTTCTTTCAGTGAGTTCGAATGGCACCCAACTGTATATCCAGACTTTTGCAAAAGAGTTAAAACTGTTTTATAGGCAATTCCTAGTTCTTCAACAATGTCGGTACTATACGTCTATACTAATAGGCCGATTTTACTCTTTTTTTTCAAAAATGGCATCGACTTTATCTGTAACAGGTCGACCAGAGCGAGTCTCGTCTTTACATCAAAATTCCCGGACTAAAAAGCTTGAACCAATTTCGTGCTACTCTCAGTGATTCTGCGCTAAGTTCATAAACGTCACAAATTTTTGTCGCAGCTAACATGGATTTTTCCCCTGTTTTGTAATAAAATTTCAAAATGTGTCGAATTTCTTCGTTAGATGCACTAATTTTGGAAAATTTGAAAAATCTTTTCTCGCGACCCAATATATATATATATATATATATATATATATATATTATTGTTGTGAATACCTCAAAAAAATTTAAATGCTTAATGCAAATAAATTCGAAATTATTTGTAATTGATTACAACAAATCATCAAGACTTCAGAAAAAAATAAAACAAGAAATTTAAATATATTTTATTTAACGTAATAAACTAATTGAAAAACAGTACACAGCTTCAAACTCTTTCAATTGGAACTAATACGTAGACGTAAATTTACATCCTACAGGAGCAGATCTCGCATATTGTGTTTTCGTTGCGTTACAAAATTTTAATCCATATTCAACGATTTTTAAGCTCCAACGCTCACACGGACGTGAGTCGGAACTAAAAATATAATTTCAATATCATTGTGATGCATGAAGTTCTGATAAGATTTATAGTAATGGAATGTTATTTTACATATTCATTTCAACACTGGTAATTTAAGGAAAAGGAAAGTGTATAAATTTATAGCTGAATATAATCCTACATAAATATCTTTCTCTGATATAAAATAAATAAGAAAGTATACTTACTACATTTTAGACATATTTGTGTACTTAGATTATGTCATGCTTTTACACCAGACTCATGTACCTAAGCAATTTCGTATATCTTTTGGCATCTCTTTTTCGATATCCCTCGTGGGCCTCTGTTCAATCACTTTGAAACATTAGATGATTATGCCTATACAAAATTATTTATCTTACCTTTTATAAAAATTTGTTAACAGAAGCTGGTGGGTTCCGTACTATGGAACTCCGCATCACACCACGGGTCGTCCAGCGTGGAAGGAACGTCACCATGGCCTGTATTCACCAAATACACGACAGTGAAATCTACTCTGTACAGTGGTACAAGGGTACGCAGGAGTTCTATAGATATACGCCGTTAGAATCTCCAACAACCAGAGTAACGCCTGTTAATGGGATTAAAGTTGATGTAAGTATATTAGACTTATTGATAAACTAATATCGAGGAATTGCTTTAATTACCTTCAAATCCCATCCTTATACCCCAGTGATATTGACAGGCGTTGTTCGGAATAAAAATGTCTACATTTGTTAATCTTATTTCTTTTTTAAAATTTAAAGTTTAAATGATATGTTGTACGGTTGCCCATATAAATTATAAAATAAAATCCTACATTATTACTATAGAACAGGATTTTATTTTATAATTTATATTTACTTTTTGTACTATTGTTTATAAACAATATATAAAGTGGTATATACTGTTTATAAATCATGTCTATAAATATATTTTAAAACAGTCAATGTTTCAATAGTAACAACAATATCCGAGAATCCAACAGTTATGCTGGCTCTTTAACCGAGCATACTTTTAGCAATTACCATGCCCTGTATCTCCACTGAAGTTTGAGCTGACTAATTACAAAAAATTATTTAAAGGTTTAACAAACTACTCTAACTATTATTATATTTATATTTTATAAAATTGAATAGTGGCAAAGGTTATGTAGGAATAAGATTTACAAAATGTTGAACTATTGATACCGATTGATTGTCATTGTTATCGGAGTACTGCAATGGATTTCGTAGGTAATTGAAGCAAAACCTCGTCAGAAAAATTGACGTTAAACAAAAATTACATTAAATTAAAATATGTAACTTTATATATGTAACTTTAATAACCAAACAGAGAACTGTTAGTGAAATTTAGTTAACGGACACAACTACTCTAATTATTCATAACATTAAATGTTTAAAAATGTAATGCTAGAGTTTATTACAAATTTAACAGAGGCTGAGCTCAAACGAAACTCATGTGGTTTTGCTACGTGTCTCGCCGAGCCTTAGCGGCAACTACAGTTGTGAAGTTATTCAAAACGCTCACACTTTTCCCCAGTACACGGCTGTAGCAAGACTTGACGTCGTTGGTAAGTTTGAAATAGAATTTAATATTTATCTGCACAAGTGTCGGCTCTTTAAGCTAAATCTAAAGCCATTAAAAAGGAATAAAGTAAGGTTGACCGGATAATTTATGACAAACCGTTGATAAATTTTAAGGATAAATAGTATTCGGATTTTTTATAGATGTTCTGTGATACTTACGTATACGATATAAAAATCAAAGAGATATTAGTAATTGATATTGATCTCACATAAGCATTAAAATCTTTTATAATACTAAGGGTGACAATAGAGCACACTGTTCACCTGGTGGTAAAAGATAACTGCGGCCTTTAAACACCATCTATCCTCTACAACGATTCAATATGCACATGACAATCATGAGCTTTTTGAATTATGAAACCCTTGAGGACTGAGATGGAAAGACGAAGTAGATTTCACGTTGGCATTCTGTGTGGATGTGTCTTTTCCGGTCAATCTATATTGTAGCTAGAAAATAGTTGCATCGTGGATCTATAACTGTTAAAGTTTGTTTTTGACGTGATCCTTCTCCGGCTGAGCTGTCCCTGTTTACTTCAATTGTAGATTCATCATCAAATACATAAAATACTTGCTATTTTTGAGTGTGGTGACTAATAAAAATTTATCCTATCTACCTAATTACATCAAACAGCCAATAATGATAGCAATTACGAGTTTTATTTATGATTCTTTTACATACCGATAATTATAATAAAAAATAACCCGTGGTAGCTTCGTTCATTCATTATTCGTACAGCAAAGGACTGGAATAGTTTGCCCGCGTCTGTCTTTCCCTCCAATTACACTGTGGGTGTTTGCAAGAGTAGAGTGAATAGGCATTTACTGAGTTAGTGCGCCTTACCATCCAGGACTGCATTACGACTTAACATCAGGTGGGATCGGTCAAGGTAGGAAAAGTCAAGCACTTGCTTAGAAAGTTTAAAAAAAAAATGTCCGTACACTTTCATATACACAGTACGCAAGGTGATACAAGGCACCGAAAAAATGGAGCTATTGTTTTCAGCAATTGCTGGCTTACCATATGCTCAGTGGTGGAGGCAGAGATTACGTATTGTTTGTATAATCATTGTATAATAACTAAATATATTGAATTCATTAAATTTCTCGCGAAGTTTTATAAAATGATGAGATGAAAATATATGGGTTCACTTTATGAAGCGATTGTACCCAATATAAAAATTACGTTTGTTTTACAATATCAAATTTATGTCGATGAAATAAAAAGTTTGGCTTGGATTGTATTTATGGCATTATTTTGCGTACGTATCCAATAACTTTGGGAATAACTGCTGAGTCTCAGCTAGATAAAGGTACTAACGGTTGGGACATTGCTATTCCGGGTTTTATCTGTCTAGTAATGCCATTTTTACGGGACTTTGATTCAGATAAGAGAAACATTTGCAATTATATGATGTTTTGTCGGCAAAAATCCAAGGAAAGCTAACTTTAGCCAGTTTACTTTCCAGTATGCGGGGTTTTCTTTACCTTCTTGGCTATTTACTTTATATTCAAGATCCGGATGCAAAAGTTTAATATTCAGCTTCATGGCAATGCAAAATTGTTTTAGTTTAGACACAATTCAAAATCCAATTCTCCGTAGAAAATAGGGTACTGAGATTAATCGACTTCAGAGTTAAATTGATGATTTAGAATTTGTGTATAAAACTTTAAACGAATATTATACATATTTTTTATTGCAAAACTTACTTCATAAAACCATTGATACAAATATAGATCATGTTAATTCATTCGATCGTCAAGAGCGAGTGGTAAATTGGTATGAATGACATACTTAAATTGGAAGAAACCATACTTTTATAGCATTAGGGGGTAAAATAGTAATTAGTAATAAAAATTGCCAAATCCTTTCTTTTAAGAAGTTTAAGAAGGTTTTTTAAGAAGTAGGAGTTGTTTGAGACCCAAAGGCAGGGCACCGGCAATTTGTCCGTCGTTGCCTTTATTAGCGATAGTGATCACTCACCATCAAGGGAGCTGTTTGCTAGTGCGCAATAAAAAAGAACATGGTGGTGTTCTATTTTGTTCGGAAAATTCCTATTACTTGTAACACGACATTGCATCTAAGTTTTCCGGGGGAGGAAAATTCATTTCCACTTATCATATGTAAATTTGTGTTATATTTGATTGTTTTGGATGATTGTTGCTAGCATTATCATCGTAATAAATAGTATACTGATAACTTTTTAAAAATAAAAAATATTTTGTCTGATTTTGGTAATTCAGATGTAGAAAAGGATTTAAAATTTATTACTACTAGTGATATTTTAGTAGATAAATTACAAACTGTTGACAATCTAACGGTTTTGTAGTTACATTGCAATGCATTGGATTCTTCCTTTGTTGAAAATATTACGGTCAACTCTCTCTACTCTACTCAAAAAAGGCTATATATATAGTAAAGTCTATATATAGTATATAAATAATTATTAATGGATATCATACTACCATTACTACATCAGGGTTCTAAAGCAAGTTTACATACTATTTACAATGAAATATATGAGAATAAGTGATTGCACTTATGTGCGAGAAAACGGTTTAATACTCTAATATAAACTGGTGAGCAAAAAAAAATCGACTCAAGCGTCATGCATGAGGTAGAATGTCTTTAAAAATGTAACTGTCTCCTGAATTATTAAACCTGTATATTTTGGGCTTCTAAATAATGTTAACAAATGTTATATTTTTCAACAATACGACCCATAAACGTGTTGTTAATTCTCATCATTTTTGCACCACTTACAATTTTTATTACAATAACGCTAATTAGGGGTTTACATGCCCTATAAAAGGTAATTTACCAGACCTACTCTTATCAATTAGTCATCAAAACGCAATCAATACACTTATTTCTTATTATTAAACTCAAACATTGCCTTAAATGGACACATCTAAAGAAGAAGTGGCTCAAGCGGTTGCCCTATCACAACAAGACCAGAGTCGAGAGCGAGAAGTGGATCGTGTGTCAAACATGAGCCAGTCTGTTGTATCCAGAGTGTGCCGGCGATACCAGCATGGTAGCTTTAACTGAAGAAGCAGATCTGGCAGAAGAAGACGTCAATACTTCGCTGAGAAATGGGGCCCACTCTGGCATTCAAGTTTAACATAAGCACTGAGAAACGTGAGAAGTAGCTGTTAGCGGGACAATCAGAAGAAGATTAAAGGCACCTAGCCTGATCCCAAAAATGGTAGCTACTGGGTCTAAATTGATCCCAGCTCATCGATCACTCAGATGTTACATAAGAGAACACGATACCTTGACAGACGAACGGTGGACTTCTGTTCACTTCTGAGACGACGAGAACTTCGAAAACAATGAATTTGATCCCATCAAATACATTGTTTTCGAAGTTGGTCTAAAAATAAATATTTAAGTTTTTTTTATTAACTACCTTTAGAGTACATCCATACAAATAGAAACGATTGGAAACTTATTCTCTGTTTGCAATTCCAAAACCGTCTGTTGCCCTTACAACGTTAACAAAATTAAAGGGAAACGAAACAAAGGGAAATTCTAACGGACTAACTTTCTACGTGCGAAAATCTACCTTCCAGTTTTGGTATGCTTTCAGTTGAGAAAGCTTTGTAAGAAGTTTACAATCTCCGGAGACAATTTGCGCCTTAAGTTGTCAATCTGAAAGGGAATTAAGTATCTAATAGGAAAAACTGTCCAACTATATTATGCTTTATTTAACGTTATCCTCTTAAAATATTTTCTAATTTAATGTTTAATTCACGGGACTGTATATTAAACGTCTGAATAATCTAACGCATTAAATTAGATATTTAAAATAAATAATCAGATAACAGAGATAATAATAATTTAATTTCTTCATTCCAAATATAATCATCATAGGTGCCAAAGCTAAGAAGAAAAACTTAATCTTAAAAAGTAATTATACAATTACATTATATTTGATATATCACAAATCCTCACAATAAAAACACCGATTGATAATTGGGGTGTCAATTATCAACCAAGATTAATTCGTAATATATTAATAAAGAAGGTGGTGAATGGTGAATCCTGTGATTAA
The DNA here is from genome assembly GCA_029286865.1 of Teinopalpus imperialis. Taxonomy (NCBI): domain Eukaryota; kingdom Metazoa; phylum Arthropoda; class Insecta; order Lepidoptera; family Papilionidae; genus Teinopalpus; species Teinopalpus imperialis. The sequence goes on from JAGSMU010000059.1 coordinate 1,015,610, forward strand.
TATAATTAAATCTAAATCTAACATAGTAAGACCTCTAAAAACTGAGAGCTCCATTTGCGTAGACCGGACCAAAAAATAATAAGTTTATGCTGACAGTAGACCGGTCTAACTATAATATATAGGACTTCAAACATATCAGTTCGGAAATTAAAAAAAAGAATCCGTAAACTTTTTAGGAAATGTGTAGAATTCGCATCAATATAAACAATCATCACGTAAGTAATTTTAAGTGCTAATTTACCAAGTGCTCGATAGTGGAGCAAAACATTATTAATACCGAATATAACTGAGATCAAAAGAAATAAATTATAAAATCTGAAACGTGTGGATTCCGCCAACACGCAGTGTAGTCGCCACTAGGCTCCAACAGAGGACTATTTTATATAACTAAATGCAACGGGATTTATATAACTATATGGACTGTTACTTTACGTTACTTTTATTTTATAGACGTATGTATATTCTCGAAGTTTTAGAAAGCGTTACTTAAATTTCCATAGTATTCTGAGTGCGGAGTATGTCAGGTATGACATTTTCATTTCCCTTTAACCATATATTACGGAATATCCGGAACTCTATCTCCTACTATAATCTATAATGTTAGTTTAATCTTCTCAGTTTATTCTTGTACTAATCTGTGTTAGTACGAGACATACTTTTAAACACATACTTCAAGAGTTCGAAATTTTAGATATAGTACTGATGATGGCCATGTTAGTCGTTAGTGGTAGATGAGACTGCAGAATGAATAGGTCAGCTCGACATGGGTAGGACCACGCCCTAACAGAATACCGGCGTGAAATAGGAGCATAACGCTACTGTGTTTCGTGTGGTGAGTGAAGGGATCCGGAGACCTTTGTTACTGGTGGCGAGGCATTCCATCTCAGTCCTCAAGAGTGGCAATGCATCTGCATTATGTTTCCTTGTCGAGGATGAATGTAGATGTCATGGGACGCAGGAATCACTTAACATCAGGTGAACTGTGTGCTCGTTTGCAACTCTCAATGTAATAAAAAAAAATACTGATGTTAATGTTATTAATTATTTGTACAATTGCAGAAACAATATTTAGACATCACAAATATTGTTGTTTTTCGCATCTGTGTGTGTTGTATGTTACTTGTGCTCTGACACTGCATACCGTCTCGGTACAAATACAAATTCAGACAAAATCAATGTTGCAATTGAAACTGAAGAATAAGCGATGAAAAATATTAGCTTCCGAAAACAAGTTCGTACAGTATTTTTTTATATATGGTAAGGCACCTGATGGTAAGTGATCACCGCCGCCCATGAACACCACAACACCAGAGGAGTCACAAACGCGTTGCCGGCCTTTCAGAAAGTTGGCTCTTTTCTTGAAGGTCCCTAAGTCGTATCAGTTAGGAAACATATATATATATATACATAACCAAGCCAATATCAGTTTTCTTCTTGGTTGTAAGTTTACTGCAGGGCTTTTCAATGTTGACATCTTCTACCCCTACAACGAATACCAGCGAATAGCATCATAATTATGTTGATTGGGTGGGTACGTGTATGCATGTAGTGATACATAGATACATAGGTACTGTTTGTTAGGCATTCTATCTCATACCTCAGATATGGCAGCGCTTGTACATTCTTAATCTTTTTTGAGGTAGGTAGCTAAAATTTAAGTGCTCTTGGACCGCAGTTATCATCTTACATCAGGTGCGTGATGGTTTGTAAATCTGAAAACAATTTTTTATATTCTTGAGCACAATGCTGGTAAAAACACGTTAGTAATATTGTTACCGCTACAATTCTAGAAAGGTTCGAGTTCTACTTCAAAGTACTTTTCGCTATCATTCAATCAACCGAGCCTCGTGTGAGCTACCAGTGCAAAGTGGATTCAACCATTTAAGAAAAGAAGTCGTAGATTTGATTAGGGAAGATTATAAGTACGTAATATTGATGTGCATCTCGTGTCATTTTAAGACTTTAGTGAAATTTTAAACCGTATGTACATGTAGAGTCTTTAAAAATATGCATACGTAACTATACATTAAAATATCTTATAACAGGTTTCGTTTTAAACCGTTATAAACTAGTTTTTATTTACACAGGAATAGGGGGTCTACGCGCAATAGAACTTAGAATCTCTCCTCCGGTGGTGCAGCGCGGCTCCGATGCGACACTTGCTTGTTTGTACGAGCTTACGAACGCTCCACTGTACTCCGTGAAGTGGTACAGGGGGCGACATGAGTTCTACCGTTACTCGCCTACTGAACAACCGGCTACAAAGATATTCCCTTTTGCGGGTATCAACGTTGACGTAAGTGTTTAATAAATTTTATTACAATTTTACAGCTATTGTATTAGGAACTACAAGCAATACACATATTATTAGTTGCATGGCGTTTTTAAAGAAAGCAATTCTACGTTGAAGGTGTTAAGCATAGAATTATCACATTGTCTAAGTAAGGAGGCATGAACACGCAATTTGAAGATATGATTTGTTCTTTTTAAAGCATATATATGTCAACGTCAGGCCTTTTTAAGAAATAAAACAATTTGTTTTCCAACTCCTTAGCTCGTTAGCTCAATCACCTTCTCAGAATACGAAAGTAAAATAGCAGGATATATATATAATTGCTGAGTCTTGGTTTGCTGAGTGTAAGTATGCGGAGACACAGTTATTACCAAGTATACGTGTCGCCAACCAACATAGTATAGTTATCAGAGATCCTCAAGGATGTCGTGGGCCGCAGGAATCACTTGCCATCGGGTTAACTGCGTGCTCGTTTGTAACTCTGAATGTAATAAAAAAAAACTCAGACTCATGCAGCAGCAGCATCACTGCAGCTCGTAGACGCCTAAAGCAAATTTTGAATTTCTTTTACTTTTACGGTACCTTGTTACAGACATTTGGGTTTTCGATTGGCTATCAATATTAGTAACGTTAATAGCATATGGTATTTGAATTATTTTAAACCAATATATATATATAGCATAACTTGTACTTCTGTTCCTCTTTTCTCCAACTTCATAACGGGTGCACCATACCAGACTACGTAAATTAAAATCAATATATAATTATAGTGTGTAAAATCGTTACCATTCCACTCGGATCCCTCGAGTGGAGCAGTCGTCCCGGAAGTGCTCTCCATGCGCCTCCAGCCAGACGAAGATACTCTAATACGTACAGTGTGTTATTTAGTATCTGTGTCATCATCAGGTGGTAGTAGTAGTACCAAAAGTGCCAGGAAAAAAACCGACAGTGCATGTGTGTGTGACCAAGTGCGGGCGGACTACCGCCCTGTGAAGTGAGTGCGTCACCGCGCACCTGCAAGGACACCTGCGCGCGCCTACCTGCGCGCCCACCGGATCCAGCGACCCCGTAAGTTGCCACACCCGCTCGCCTCAGAGGCGGCTATTGTATTTCTTTTGTTCTGTCGCATTAGGCGACCGACAGGTACTCACCCTAAGCGTACCCAAGACGCTAGGATTTTATTGTATAGTTTTTAGGTTTTACACCCCCGCCGCAAGGCGGGGACAATAAAATCGGTTTTTCTCGCGGACGGGCCTTAAGCCCCAAAGCGAAATAGCGATGGACGCCAGCACGATGCAGGCATTCTTTCAGGCGGCCAGCCCCGAACTATGGGCTTCCTTCATGCGCCATTTAGAAGCTCCGCGGGTCGCCTTCAGCGACAGCCCGCAATCACCGGACCCATCACCAATCGAAACCGCAACCGTAGCGCCTTCCGCGCGCCCTGCCACCTCCGCCTCTCCCCGATCACGGTCGACCTCCGACTCAGACTCGGAGTCCTCCGTATCGGATATGGAGGTAGGGCCTAGCCAGCCGGACGAGGGCTTCACCCTCGTCACCAATAAGCGGAAACGCCCCGCCCAGCCGGCCGTCGTCAACTCGGCCACGTTCGCAAGGCCGGGCTCAATCTCGCCGACTGCCACACCGGCAAAAAAGGCAGCCCCTCAGGCTCGCCAAGCGCCCCCTGCGGAGCGCAAAACAAAGCCCCCGCCCCCTGTAATCCTACAGGAAAAGTCCAAATGGACTGACGTCTCCAGGTGGTTCGCCACCCTAAAAATATCGTGCCCTAAGGCCCAAAACACGCCACAAGGCATACGATTGAACCTACAGACAGTAGGTGACTTCCGCGCGGCCACGAAACTGCTGCGCGAGAAAAACATAGGTTTCCACACCTATGCCCTCCCGGAAGAAAGGAAACTCCGGGTCGTTATTCGCGGTCTCCCATTAGAGACAGAACTGGAGGAAGTTATCCGATCCCTTAAGGATCAAGACCTCCCAATCGTCGATGCGCGCAGGATGACAGATCCGCGCACAAAAAAACCCATGCCACTAATTCTGGCCACCCTGGACCTGACTCCAGAAGGCAAGGCCATCTTCAATCTTAAGACCCTTTGCGGCCTCTCCGGAATATCTGTGGAGGCCCCCCTCAAACGCGGACTCATTGGACAGTGTCATCGCTGTCAATTTTACGGCCACTCGGCCAGAAACTGTTTTGCGAGGCCCAGATGCGTCAAATGCATCGGGGACCATGGCACCCCGGACTGTTCGCGCCCCTCCGGAGCGACAGAGCCCCCAGCGTGCTGCCTATGCGAGGCAGAGGGCCACCCAGCGAGTTATCGCGGGTGTCCCAAAGCGCCGCAGAGGCAACGCGGCGGGACTACTCAAAATGGCAAAAAAGCCAAACCTAAAAAAGCGACACCAACCCCAGCCATCCCCGTAAGGGCCGCGCCTGCTCCCAGGCCCGCCCCCACTCCAGCTGCAGCTCCAGCTCCAGCTCCAGCCCCCAAACCCGCTGCCCCCTTGCAAGCCCCTAAGGCCCCTGCAAAGCCAGCCTGGGCAATGCCTCCAGCTATGGCGCGCAAACAAGTCGCGCCTATCACTAGGCCAAACCCCTCCCCCGTGCAGCCTGCCACCTCAGCGCAGGCCACACCTCAACCTCTGGGTATGCAAAACCCACCTCACTTACCTCTCGCTTAACTTCATCAGCTCACTCGATTTCAACGCCCTGGAGGACCTCACCAACATGGGGATCCGCCTCCAGCAGGCCAAAACGCCCTTCGAAATGCTGCAGATCACTGCAGAACACATGGGCACCATACGCTCCTTCTGGGCTCTCCAGAATGGTCCCATGCCCAGTAGGGCAACCCCCTAGTTCTGTCTCCAATGGCTAACACACCATTAGGTCGAGTCAAACCCCGCTCTCTGACTGTCTCGTATTTCAACGCGGACGGACTCAGGTCTCAAAAGGACGAAGTAGCGATCCATTTAAAGAAACACAACGTCGACATTATGCTAGTGCAAGAAACCTTCTTAAAACCTAGCCACAGCGATCCCAAGATCGCAAATTACAGAGTCATCCGTGGTGACAGGTTGTCCGCCCGCAAAGGCGGCACCCTGATCTACTACAAAGGTGCTTGCACTGCGTACCGCTCGAGGTTCCGCGATTAACAAACATAGAAGCCACCGCGTGTAGGGTGGCTATGACCGGTCATAGCCCGATAGTTATCGCCTCGGTTTATCTATCACCGACGAAAACAGTTCTAGAATCGGACATCAGGACCTAATCAACCTAGGGCCGTCGGTCGTCTTAGCAGGCGACCTAAACAGCAAACATGCCTCCTGGCATTCGATAAGGGAGAACAAAAACGGCAAGGCGCTTCACGCCCTCATGGGCTCTTATAGCTTCGACGTTATAGCCCCCGTCTCCCCGACACGTTACGCTCTAAACTTTACACGTCAAACACCCGACGTTTTAGATATTGCGTTAATCAAAAATATCACCCTAGCGGTCGACTCCATCGAACCGCTACACGAATTATCATCGGATCATAGGCCGGTGCTCCTCAAGCTGGGCCAATCGACAGGCGAGGTCCCTCAGACCAAAACCGTAGTCAACTGGCGTGCTCTCGAAGGTAAACTCAGAGCCACGACCACCCAGCAGCTAGATATTGCAATCAACGAGATCGACTCACCTGACAAGGCGTTTCGGGCGATCGACTCTTTAACTTCACACCTTAGTTCGGCCGTCGAAGACTCGAAAGGACGGTCCCCGCGTCGACCGATCAATTCGGGTCCTTCCTCGAGTCTCCGTCGACTGATAAGATCAAAAAATCGCGCGGGAAAGCTTCACGATAGATACCCGACGGATGTTAATCGCGTTAGACTGCGCCACCTCCAAAGGGAGGTCAAAGAGCGCATAAAATCATATAACGATCAAAAATGGGGCGACCTGCTAGCAGACCTGGAGCCTTCGAATACCGCCTACTGGCGTGTGGCGCAGGGTCTCAAAGCAGACACCATCTCACCAATGCCTCCTCTAATTTTACCGGACAACGCTACTCTCGCTTTCGATGACACGGAGAAAGCCGAATATCTCGCGGACAGTCTAGAGAGCCAATGCTCCCCGTCGAACTCCCCCGCGGACCAAGACCACCTCCTAAAGGTGAACGCCGACGTGGCGCTTAGGGCGTCGTTACCACCAGCGGGCGAACCGTTAGAACCCGTGACCACCGACGAGGTCACAAATATTATAAAACCTCAAAAGAGGTCAGCTCCGGTCCCGACGGGATTAACAATAAAATAATTAAAGCGCTTCCCGCTAATATCATCTGCCTCCTTGTGGCAATATTCAACACGCTCCTCTCCAGCTGCTCCTTCCCGGATGCCTGGAAGGAAGCGGACGTCATCGGGATACCCAAACCGCACAAACCGCGGAACCTCCCCACCAGCTATCGCCCAATCAGTCTTTTAAACTCCGTGGGCAAGATATACGAAAGGATTATTCTTAGGCGACTTAAAGAACACGTCCTAGCTAATAGATTACTTCCCGACGAACAGTTCGGGTTTAGGAATACGCACTCCTGCGTTCAACAGGCCTTCCGCTTAACGGAACACATTCTCGCAGGGCTAACCCTGAAAAACCCCATCGGTACTGGTGCACTATTCTTCGATGTCGCAAAGGCATTCGACAAAGTCTGGCATAACGGTTTAATTTATAAACTGCACTCTATCAACATACCAGACAGGCTCGTGCACATCATACGAGCCTTCTTGTCGAATCGCACTTTTCGATATCGAGTCGACGGCACGCGCTCCTCAAGCCGGCCGCTCCTTGCAGGTGTCCCTCAGGGCTCCGTTCTTTCTCCCCTCTTATTCTCACTTTACACAAGTGATGTCCCGAAAGATCCGCAGGTCAGTCTTGCGCTTTTCGCAGACGATACCGCCCTATACTATTCAAACTTACACAAGGGCCGTATCACCATTCGACTCCAAGCCGCAGCCAACCGCCTCGCCGAGTGGTTTCGGTTATGGAGAATCGAAGTTAACCCGGATAAAAGTGCAGCAGTCTTTTTCTGGAGAGGCTCATCCGATCCATTCTGCACCGCATCAGCACCTAGTCGTAGAAAGCTAGGACCTATCACGATCTTCGACCGACCCATTCCTGGGTAGAAACGGTCAAATACCTAGGGTCACCTTTGACCGTAAACTAAGTTTCCGCCCGCATATTAAAATGCGAGAAACAAGGCCGCGTTCGTCATGAGCCGGCTTCACCCGCTCATCTGCGCTAAAAGCAAAATGTCCCTAAGACATAAACTCCTTCTGTACAAGACCTGTATAAGGCCTATTATGACCTACGCCAGCGTCGTCTTCGCCCACGTAGCCGAAATCAAAATCAAACAACTCCAGACGGTTCAAAACCGTTTCACTAGAATCGCAACCGGAGCAGAACCGTACCAACGCGACGTCGATCTGCACAGTGACTTACATCTCGTCACCATTCCGGAATACCTCAAATCCATCTCGCAGCGCTTCTTCGAGAAAGCGCTTTCGCATTCTAACCCGCTAGTGGTAAACGCCGCAACCTACGATCCGGATCCGAATCCGGTAACTACGAACCGTAGACCCCGTCACGTCCTCGACGACCCCACTTCATGGGAACCCTACGCCAGTCCGTCCTCAACGGACCCCGGACCCACACACAATACCTACACCTCGTCGCGTCGCCCTCGCCTCCGAGCGCGACGCAACCTTCGCGACACCGCGTACACTCGCTACACCCGCGTGTCAGGGCGGTTCTCACCGCCCACAGTCTCCGACTGATATGACAACAGGTGGCGTCCGTCAGAGGCTAGGTTCGCATACCGAAACCTCGGACGGTCATTAGTCATCACCATCCATTCTCCACTCGGGAGAATCGCAATATAGCTAGGGAACTGGCAACTTGGGTGGCATCATCAGATAGGTATGAGATCAAGAGTAGACCGACACGCTCAGTTATGAGCGCTTTGTGTAAGTAAGAGAACCACAGTAGGCAAAACACGGTTAAAATAAAGCCAGCTCACGGACCCCTCAGTTCCGTGAGCCCTGTATCCGATGAAGCTGTAAGAGCCGCATAGGCTAACAGCATAAACATCAACAGAATCTAGAAAAAAAGTGTGTAAAATAAATCAGATCTGTGTACATACATAATAAATAAGATGATTACTAATTCAGAAGTTTTTATCCTTTTTTAAACCTTCTTGTTTGAGTCGATGTCACCTTCCTACTCATGTTAAACACCACATTTTTTACATTGGAATACACTAGGAGGAATGGTATTGTCCGGTTACGTAGGCTAATTTCAACTTAAGTATACCAGTTTAAGATTCTACTGTAAATTCATCATCAATTGACGGAATAGTCTTAAAATCCAAACTAAGCAAAAGCCCGCAAGATACATACAAATCTGGAAGTGTTATTGGTATCATATTTGCGTCCTGATCTTCCACGTGAGAGAGAAAATTACGTCTAACTTTTTAAATATACAATATCTATAGCACATTAATCGAATCCTCTTTAAACCGGCACAAAGGCAGATAAACCTTGTTGGATTCACATGGACTATCAGAACAGAGAGGAAAGCTATGATCGGAATCGTAAGCGTGGTTCTAGTGATCGAGCCAACGACAATCCCATCAAGGACAATTGACATGTGTTCCCATGCACTAAAGTTAAGTCACACAGATTACATCTGTTCAAAACATATAAACTTTATTCTTAACTCCTACTTGTTCACATTTACAGGCGTAACATGACTATTATCGCAATAGTGAAAGGGACGTTTAGCGATAAATTAGAAAAGTGAACCATGGCATTATCAACGTCGGGGCACGTTACAAAATACGGCTCAGGTCTAAAAACTAAGAAATTGTGTTGGAGTCGAGAGGATTGCGAGATCGTTGATAGCTAGTAGTCTGTGTGCCCATCTATCTATTGTATAGTAGTGAATTACATAGAAAATCTTGTATTATTTTTGTAAGTTAAAGTAATTCCATCTTAAAAATTACTGTAAACACGCTCGAAGTAATTTTTAACTGATTGAAAGCAATGCAACTTATAACTTAACATAAATTCTGTGGTTTACTTTGTTGAAAATGTGATTGCTTTGTTGAATGAGGGCATGGCGTACGGTAAAGTTAGCTTTACGCCTACCGCATAATAAATATATAAAAACTTCGTGTAGGGAAAGTCCCGAACAACAAGTATGACATATTTTCCTTCACAACAAATATGACAATTTGATGCAAAAGTAAAAAGAAACATTGTAGCTTACTATACAACCGCCTTAAGTTTCAAGTGCTCAAGTTACTACAGTTTGACCCGGGAAGCGTGCTCTATAGAATATATTATAATAATTGTAATCATTTTATTTGAAATACTACATCCACAGCGGATATGAAAAACATCGTGGAGGAACCGGTCTTAAATAAAAAAATAAAATACAACAAAATATTTTGAAGACTTGTTTTTGACAATAGACAAGCCGAACAGTATAAATACCACTTAAATATATACAAATAATAGGTCTTTACCAATGAAATTGCCGTTTTGTATGAAATAAGTTTTTTTTTTCAAACTTTTTTATTTCTGTTATTCTATGTAATCACCCATTTAATCAATGCATCTTTGCCAACGCAGTGATAGTTTATTGATGCCCGCATTGTAAAAATCTGCTGGACTCCCACAAACTCTTCAAAAGCATTTTCTACTGCCTCTCGGGAATTGAATTTTTTTCCTGTTAAAAGTTGTTCAAATTTTGCAAAAAGTAATAGTCGGTGGGTGCAAGGTCTGGTGAGTAAGGTGGATGAGGGAGAGCTTCCAACACCAACTCTTGCAGCTTGGAGACTGTCTGTTGTACAGTATGGGGCCGCGCATTGTCATGTAGGAGCAGCGGGGACGCCCGATTGACCAAAGCTGGTTGCATATGTGCGAGCTTCTCCATCATTTTCTTTCGTTCTTCACAGCACACATCTGCAGTAATGCCAATGCCGTTTGGTAAAAAACTGTGATGAATCACACCGGCACTAGACCACCAAACAGAGACTATCAACTTTCTAGAGGTTATTTTTCGTTTAGGGCATTGGTTTAGGGCTGAACGAGGATCTCATCAACTTGCTGAGCGTTTTCGATTGTCGAACAGAATCCACTTTTCGTCGCACGTAACAATTCGGTTCAAAATTCTTTAATTTCTGTGTCGGTTGAGCAGTGCGAGGCAGGTCTCAACGCGTGTGTTGCGCTGGCGATCGTTAAGTTCGTGGGGACCCATCTATCAAATTTTTTACCTTGTCAATTTGTCACAAATGGACCAATAATGTTTTGATGTTAACATCAAAAGTTGCTGCTAGGTCGGCTGTAGATTGAGTATCATCAGCTTCCACGATCGCCTTTAATTCATTATTGTTGACCAAAGTGTCCCGACGACCACCAGGTTCATTTTTCAAATCAAAATTTCCAGAACGGTACCGGGCAAACCAATAACGAGTTGTGCGTTCGTTTGTAAAGTTCTGTCCGTAAACGTTGTTGATGTTACGTGCCGTTTGTGCCGCGTTGATGCCACGACGGAACTCATATTTCATAATTACACGAATTTTTAAATTATCCATTATGACGAAAAATGTTCAAGCGTAATGAAAATACAAAGATAATCAATAAACAGAAGACTGACTTTGTAAAAAGATGTTATGTTTATAAAACAAAATTAATTTGAATTTAGAATTCACAGCCAATCAAAACTTTTTTTTTTGTTTGAAATGGCCAATACTGAAGAACGGTAATTTCATAGGTAAAGACCTAATATATGCTGCGTTAACTTAAACAATAAATCAAACGATGAAATAGATTTCGCGTGCAATTTATCACTTTTGGCTTTATTATAAACAATATTTACCAACGTTTGGATTAATTGAATTCCTTGTACAACCCAGTTATAAGCGATACCGCAAAATACAGGATTAAGCGGTTTGCAAATATAATCAAGACGCAGTAAAAATAATATCATAAGTTCTCATATAAAATACATCAATCACAATAGAGAGGGATCAAAATTCACTTGGAGTTTATAAGGTCTCAAGTGTTAAACCCTGTAGTCCTGGGCTTAAAGATTTCTAAGAGTCATTATCATATCATCTTCTGTCCTATAAACGGGGCTAAGGATGAACTGGAGGAGGGCTCAATATGAAGTGGTCTTGTGTTACATAACGAGGATGGCGTTTCCATACGTGATTAGGCTCAGATCAATGGTGTGTTTTGTACGAGATACCGGAGCCACTCAGAATACGCTGAGGGTGTCCACAGAGGGGGTTTTAGTGGGCAGAAATCCCACGTTACCCTGATATCCTCACAAGAGGCAGGGTATCTTTTGAAAATTACCCCTCTATACCAAAAACAAAGCTCCCAAACGTTGCTGCTTAATTTCCCCCATCAAATTTGAACGCCCGAAATGTTAGTTAATTAATTCGCTTTATTTTATAATTTAACCAAGTTATTTCACAAAGCGCGTTCGCTTCAACGCTCTCAAACAATATTCTATAATACAATGTTATTGTAATCGCTTAGTCCCTTTGTTGCAGTGACGGTTAGATGAAGCAATTAATGATTATTTCGCTTTTTGGGAATAATTCTCTTAATCATTTCAAACATCATCAAAAGCAAAGGTAATATGATCGTGGATCGTTACATATCAAAGATATATTTTTAAGATTAAAAAGACTTTATGTCCCACAATTCATGTCCCCGCTGCAGCTGTGATAACGAATTACATCTTTGAACAGATAAACTATGCCTTATAGTTAAACAGTGTTGCATGTTAAGTGATGCTTAACAGTGGTAGAGCTACACTGCAGTTTGTTTCTAGATACAGAATGAATGGGTCAGCTCGACCGGGGTAGGAATGCCCTCACAGAATTCCATACCAGATAGCAGCACAATGTTGCTGTTTTTCGTCTGGTGAGTGTAGGGATCCGTAGACCTTGATTGCTGGTGATGAGGCATTCCATCTCAGTCCTCAAGGGTAACATCGCATCTGCATTATGATTCTTTGTCAAGGATGAATGTAGATGTCATGGGTCGTAGAAATCATTTGCCATCAGGTGAACTTTGTGCTCGTTTGTTACTCTCAACGCATTAATAAAAAAGCTTTTAACGCACCTACGGGATCTAATCACCTGGACTAACAAAATATGAAATGAACAGAAAGTGTCCAGATATCCTAAAACGCTTGTTTGTGCATTACTGCCCTTTTCTGGTTCTATCAAAAGTCAAGTTTAAAAGTTAAAATGGGATAAAGCAATTTCTGTTTTAACGTGATATATTACTATATTTATTAGAACATAATTTGTTATCATCAGTTTAAAAATAATTCTTTCTTCACCAAGATGAAATGATAATTTTTTGTTCCTAGGCGTTAGCTAGTCAATGATACTATCTTAAAAGAATTATCTATCTTACTTTGTCTCTACAAGATATAGAGTAAAGTTAAATTATGATTAATGGTTATGGGGCAATAAAGCACTTGACGGCCCCGTCTCCTTAAATATAATTTATGTTACGAACCCTCAGTAAGTTCTTTGTAACCGAAGAACAACTAACTGAAAATATCGATTGCTGTAACACGTTATAAGAAGCAAGAAGATACTTAAAAGTTTTTGATTTTTTTATATTTTATAATAAATCATAATTTACCTTATATATATAATTTATAATATCTTTATTTATATTAATTAATATTTGTCAAGACAAATTTAGGTAATTATAATAATTTTATGCTATTTGGACGCTTGGCACAGTTTTAGACAAACATTATCCGATCTGAAGCTTATCAGTATGCCAATGAGAACTTTGTGATATTGTTCTCAATATTTCTTCATCACTCTGGAACAGTTTCTACGTTATACGGTAGCAAGTTCAGCCGTTGGATGTTTGGTGTCATTAAAACTTACAACCTGTGCCCCACGAAACAGGAATATATTAGGAGTAAAGAGTTGGGTTGAGTTCTTTTTTCAGTTCACTCGTGTTTCGTTAACGTTTTAGTTTTACAATAGGTTTGGGTCTTGATTTTCGATAGGCAGTCTACGTTATCTATTATCTTCCTCACATCCGAAAAAAGCGAAATCGAAATCAGCATTTTATTCTATAGAATGTAGAGTAGCGCCATCAACCACAGTATCAGAATACGTAAAAGGAGTAGCGTCTTCGTCGTTTTACATCATCAAAAAATTGGCGACAAAGATGTACCGAACTTGTTTTGCCAGGTTTTTCTCGGTAATCGTGAAGGCTCCTGGTCCTCAAAAAAGCTGTAAATCCAAGCCTTATTAGGAAATCCTGCATTACCTTCCTCCTTAGCCCTCAACGCCCAATGCCATTTCGTTTTTATTCATGTTTAACGCATTCAGGGTAATTCACCATTATTATAAATATCAAATATATTATTTGATCAAATACGCTGTTAATTTACTTATCTTCTTTTTCTTTACCTTTTCTATCTTCCCTTCCACAAGTTAATTTCCATTCGTAGCATCAATTGTTTCTTCCCACTGCAGATCTTAATTAGTTCATATTTTTCTGAATGTTTGTATGCTCAATTTCGTATGTAATTAAAATTTAACCCAGCCACACGTTATTTTGGAATTACCGGTGCAATGGATGCCAGTTCATACATTTGTGATGCAAAAATCTACTTTAAAATCTTTTGTGATTTAGCATTTGTTATTACTCTTTAGAATAGCAAAGCTCGCAAACAGCTGTAATGAATGTGGATATTAGCTGAGTATGATTGTAAAAATAAAGCTTTAGCTTATACGTAAAAGTAATGACCACATCACGTACTGTCAGTGTTTAAGGATCGATTCTCAGCAAACGAACATTATATTTATTAAAAATTACTTTTGGCTTGCGTGTTATTGTATAAATGTTCGATCTCGTAGATACTGCGTCTGAATATGAGCTTATTTCAAATGCATTACAATGGACTAGGAAAGGTAACGAAAAGTAATGAAGAGTGAGTGCCTCTTGTTTCGATGCTTACAGTACTGTAATATATCCTGCGCGGTTAATATGATTTGGTATTAACCAAAAGATATCGCCGTGGTTAAAATCTATCAGACAGAGAAAGACATCTTTAAAAAAAGTATTTACAAACAAACGGAGAAATAAAATTGTTAGAAATTGCCAAGCGTCAGAACGCTAAAATGTATGCTTTATATAAGTGTTCGTAACTCAGCAACCCTTGACCCGAAATACCTTGCGGTCCATGCAGTAACACGTTCATTGAATAGCCATAGGTAGACTCGTAGATCATAAAGGCCAAACGAGTAGACCGTTATCCTTCTCTTAAGTTATAGTGAAAGTAAAGTATGCAGTTTTTTTTGTTACCTATTTATTTCATGACTATCTTTTATAGTAAGAATGTTAGAAATGTCTATTAACGTCACTAAAATTAAACGTTAAACACACTGACTAAGATTTAATGCTTGTTTTATGATGGTTTATGATAATATTCGAACATTGGATTTCAACTTAAATCACTAAGTTTCGCAGACCATACACTAAACCATTAGGCTATTGATGTTTTAAACTATCAAAACATAGTTCAAATGACACCAAAATTTCTTGCGGGTCTTCCGATAAAATTTCCGATAAATTTGTACGAATTTCATATGAAATTTGTCTTATATTTAAAAATAATATAATAGAAAATGTTTAACATAGCGTGCTCTCCATTCGCTACTGAGAACAGTTTTTTATACGGTAACAAAGCTATATTTCACCGCCGTCTACGCGGCAGATGTTCATAAATCCAACTCCTTTATCACAAACTCTTATTTCGCAGCCTCTTCGTGATAATAAGTTGATGGGTCATTTTGTTGCTCTCTCCTTTCTCACGTTATTTTTGTATTGTATTACGGCTCAGCTTGAAATGGACCTAAGCCGACATTAACAACAGCAGTTGCTCTGAAAACGGGCCGTAATCTATCGTGTTTTGCCTTTTTGCTTTCGAATGTGATAAGCCTCGAGGAAATTCTTGTGCTCATAATAAAAACTACCATCTCCTAGATTGGAATTAATTTAAGAGATTTTTTTTTTAAATGAACTAATGTTATTACTATTTATATATATATATATATATATATATATATAAATCTTTAGCGTCTATGCTAGTAAGAGAAAACATTTGATGTTAGAGTCCATCTATCATGAATCAACTTAGAATTACTAATAAAATTTAGAATTAATAATAAAAATCAATGGCAAATGTCAATGGTAAAATCTAAATAGCATTCATATACACCATACTAGCTAGGCTAGCGTTATCTGGTTATAACCAGAAAGATATTTTGTCGTCAAGAGGATCTTGATCGATTTCGCAGCGACCATAATTTATAGGATAGTTCTCTTTTCTCTGTCTATTTTACTTGCTTTGTTCCGTCAGCGTCAGATACGTTACATTGAATTTTTTCCACTCATCGAGCGCAAAGAATTTTCACTCTTAAAAAACCAAAAAATATATAATGGGTGAAATGTTAGAGAGAAAGAGAAGAAGGGGATAAAGGAGAACAAACTGAACCGAGGAAAATCCCTCATGCCTTCCCAACTGCCCTTCTCTGAACAAATTTCTATTTTAGCCCAAAGAAGTTTTACTTCAACGATGTATTTTTGTTACAGCTTGCCCGTTCGAATCAAAGTCAAGTTGTACTGAGGAAAGTAAGTTTCGGCCTGTCTGGAAACTTCAGCTGTGAGGTAACAGCCGATGCGCCTTCTTTTGCGACTTCGATTGTTTCCAGCAATATGGAGGTTGTTGGTAAGTTTGTACAAAAACGTTCTATTATATCATAATTTGCCTCATGCCTCAATGAGCCTCATTTGCTTGTTCATCGAACAAGCAATCGAGTGGTGTAGTCACTTTACAGCTAATTTCTAGCAGGTAGATGAATGGATCGTATACATGTGTTTACGTTTGTCACCCCTAATATTAAAATAAATAGTTAATTTTTTAACAGTTTACCGAAAGTCTAGTATCTGTCAATTTATTATTTTTGATTACTAAAAATTTTGTAATAAAGATTTTTCTACTTACCAAATAGCGGTTCTCGAAAAACAATAATATGCGTTTAAAGTTAACAAATTTCGGTTGTGGTATGAATTAAGGTTTTATTACTCAAACACCAGATGCAGTACAATTCACCGGTGGTGATATCCTCTATCTTATATTACTAAAATTATATAACTAAATTATATATATTATGTATACATTAATTCAAATTTCTACATTCTTTTCTTGACCGTGTCTTGAGAATTAGTGTTCCATTACAACGCACTGGGTTCTTTTGTTATTCTTCCACGGTACAGGCTACACTCCTTTGGAACGCCCATACGGATGATATAAATAATGCACCCAATTAAGTTTATTTTTAAACCTCTTATTCGACAATATATATATATATATATATATATGTATATATTGTCGTGTATGTATCTATGTATGTGTCTATTGTTATGTATGTATCTATGTATATTAGTTATTGATCTAAATAACCTTTTTATTTTTATGCTTTCCATCATATTCTGGTAGAGAATGCCACAAGGCATTAAGTCCGCCCTTGTAAACGTGATTTATGGAACTAATAGAATATATAAATAAATAAAATACACGATAGTGTAGGAAGCATTCACATCACAACTGAAGCACTCACCGATCATCACTATCTACTCACATCTCATTTCACTCATCTTCTAGAGTTCTATGTTATTATTGTGCAATAAATTAAGAGAGAAGAAGCAGTATCAGTGATACAAAACATATGTACGAAAACTACATACCCGAAATTTTTGTGAACAACAATAATGTTCGGGAATCGAAATAAGGGCCCGCCACGCCCAAGCAGGGTCACCGATATGTCACTTGGCAGTCTTTACTGATCACCTAAAGCGAATGCAATAAACAATAGTATACAACTCGTATTAACTATAGGGAGTGCCTTTCAATATGAGATAAAAACAGAAATGAATTAGCCAAATGATTATTTTCTCTTAAAAATACTAAAAATATTTAAGGTTTAGTACAGTTTAGATAAGAGAGGTTAAGGTTAAGTAAGGTTAGGTAAGGCACCTATAAAATATACAAAACCTCACCAATACGACAACATACCTTATCCATTAAAGTGACAAGGCTTTTGTATCGTAGTGAGCTATTTACATTTTTTTGGAAGAATGAAACAATTAACAAATATCGATTTTTTTAATGTGGTAGAGACACGCCGCAGTTTATGAGACCGGTGAAGGACAACGCCCTAACAGAATACTAGCGTTAAATAGCATCATAAAGCTGTGTTTTGTTTGGAGGGTCCGGCAACCCTTATCATTGGTGATGAAGCAATATATTTTAGTCCTGTGGTGACGTGACGTGTGTGTTGATAAGATTTTTATCCGGGATGGATGTGGGTATCATGGTCTTTCACGCGAACTATGTGCTCGCTTATAACCCTCAATATAATAATAACAAAAAAAAATAGCCTGAACTGACGATTATAATACCTGAAAATTTAAATACGTTTCCTGTCTGTTGGTTATAAGGATCTCCATATGCATACGCGCGAAAAAGAAAGCGGTACAAAAAGTCTGACTGCAAAGACTCGTCGTACATGAATGATTCATGTTATAAGCCATTATTCTTTCGCGTCATGAAGATTTTTTTTGTTTTACATCGCCCTTGGTAACGAGCACCGTACTATGAAATCTCTCTTGACAAAAAGGTCGTCCACCCGACTTACTGCACATCGTATTTGCCAGAGCGTATCAAACCGAATATTACATAAGATTATGTTACTTCTATGCGTTACTTAATTTTATTATACATGAATGCACTTACATTTTAAGATGATAAGCAACATTGCATAATAATAGTATTTAAAAATATGTATAGAATGTGAAAGGTGAATATGGCCTTTGTTGTGAAGTGGGTTGAGTACCTGACGTCGTGGGATTCCATTACTAGTCAAGGAACAATTGTTATTCTCATATGGTAGTAGTGCATCTGAAACTTCTTCCGATCTCATTACACATGCAATACTTTGGGCTAGGTAAACGTAGTGCCTCTGTTTTTATCCAAATACTCGAAAAGTCGATCAAGAGGTTATCGTTACATATCGTTAAAAAAATACAAAATAATGTAAATTTTTACGTAAAATAATTTAAATGTTCTCCGATTATAGTTTGGTTTTATTAAATTATCAAAAAAAAATTAAACTACCTTACATTAGAAATGAGAAGATAAAGTGTCATTATTCGGGCGAATTTACCACTGTGAAGACACAATGCAGCAAATTACTGGTTAAAGCATTACTGTATCGTAACCCAACCCTCTCAATGCTAGCGTTTAATAATGGACCAATGGCACTGTTTTACTTTTAGTGAGTGCAAATTAAATACAGATAGCTTGAGTGTTGGAAATCGGAGATCAAATACAGATAGCATAGGCATTCCATCTTAGTGCTCAGGGATTATACAGCAAATATATCTTGGACATTCGTTTAAAGACCTAAGTTTGAATGGTGTCAAAGGATCGTCAGGGCATCCTCTTTCGACTTTCGACTCCTCTGGTGCGGATGTCCATCGGCGTCGGTAATCACTTACCATCAAGTGAAAAAAATATATATATACAAAAGCTATATTTTTGTATTGTTTATCAATGAAGCTTCTACCTTCTCATATTCCTCATTGAAACATTTTAGTCGCTTGGCGCCTAATCTATAAAAAAAGTCATTTCGAGTAAACATTATGTTAACTTGACATCCCTAATTATTAAAAAAAAATGCTTAAAGCACTACAATACGTCATGCGCAATCGATATCATACTTTAGTAACCTAGACCTACGGTTGATATTATTATTAACTACTTTTTATATTAGAAATGTATCAACAGGACTCATTATTCCACGTCCTGTCACGTCACGTCCAAGTCGTAAAAGTTGAATGAGATTTAAGAAAACAGCACACATGTCCTAACTGACGTCTAGCTGCCTGTCACCTGTGTGAAGTAGTGCAATGAACTCTCATTAGTATAGCATTCACGTTACTAGTTAACTTTGACAGTGTTCTAAGTAAAAAATGAGTAACTAAATAGGGTACATTTTGTAATGTGCCCTTAAACAACACTTGTAATAAAATAGTTTTAATTTTTGCATGTTTTTCTATGTGTTTTTGAACGGTAATATATTTAGTTTATTAATTATAAATCAGTTTATTAATTGATTTAGTTTGTTTCATTTAAATCGGTAAACAAATATATATACAACAGTTTTTAAACATGTCTGCTGTGCTTTAATTGTTTGCGCGTATGAAATCTTCCGAAAAGCTTCGAAATACAGAATTTTTTATATTTTAGAATAGATGACGAATGTGGATTCCTCATGACAATACAACATTATCAATTGAGCATGGCAGTAAAAAAATTCTGTAGCATGAATGGTTCGATTTGGTAAAGACATCGCTTTTATCATCATAATATCGCATTATCATCAGATCCTATCAATTGCCCACTGATAAGCGTCCCCAATAGAATGCAATAAAGAACGATCCTGACCCAATTTCATTTATCGACTTCCCGCAATCATGCATATGTGCTCCGTCTAGTGAGAGATCGCCTACACTACGATTGTCAGTACTAGGTTATCTGTTCTACGAACTATATGCTACTAAAGCTTACTGATATTTTTATGTGTCGATTACCAGTGACCACGTAGAAGATCGGTAATGCTTTATTTCGCATACTTAGTGAAAGCTATTATATTCCCAATGCATCATTTCATATTGTCTCATTTGAATCATTACTCTTTATCATCATCAGTAAAATGCTCTTATATTGATTGAATAAACAAGATTTTTCCATCCAGATGAACTAACATCTTAGTGTAAAATAAAGTCTTCGATAAGTAATCTTTAAATTAAAACTTATCCTCACGAAGTTTTTATATTTAAATTTAGAAACTTCGTAAGGATAAGTCTATCGACCTATTTAGTGACAATTTAGAAACTTTTAAGGCTAAAATTATTAAAACTCTAAATACTCCTATCTAAGGATAATTAGTTAGTTTAGTTTATTTAAATTATAAATTTTTATTTAATATTGTATAAATAGTTCATTTTCTCGTGATCTTAAGTTATTGTGCAACTAGTTTTAATTAGCATGATTTAAGTACCTATACAGGTTATTAGGAGACCGCTTCCGAAAACGAAGACAGACGATAGTACTAATGACACCTTTGATGATGGGGCGAAACTGTCTCAAAAACTAAAAATACTAAACATAATAATCAATCCCGCCAAAACAAACCGCTCCTTTTGCGGTGGGCCGCGGCCGCCGTTGACGGCACTTTGATCATTTCCGCGGTATCAGCGCCGCGCCGTCGCCGCGCCCTGGCGTTCCGAGGAGCATCAGCTGTTTTTGATATTGTGTTTCATTGCTGGTTTATTTTTTAGTAAAGTAATGTATTTTTTATGAAACTATCGTTTTATTTAACTGTACTAACATGATGGAGCGTAAATAATGTTAATAAAACGTTTTAAAAATACGATTTTTTTTCCTTCCCATGATGGTGTCATGATGGTTCCAAAGGTGTCATTAGTACTATCGTCTGTCTTCGTTTTCGGAACCGGTCTCCTAATACCCAGTATGAGGAATTATGTGTATTTATTTAGCCACTTATGGCCATATTTTTCAAGTAGAAGTTGAAGTAACGTTGTAATTATGTCGGTGGTTCTATTAAAAACGGTTTTAATCATAACTTTTTTTTAAAATGAAATTTGCTACATATGATATTCATATTACCTAAAATCCCGTTAACCAATCAAACTAAGCTTGAATGCTTGTGTTAGGAGATAGTTCACGAGAATTGTCGAGGTGCGCATACGAACTTACGACGTTCAGCTTCCCAGAATGTACTAATGATTAGGTAAACTTTTCAAGTATCTATTGTATGCTTAACTCATCATGTTTGAGTACATGAAATGTCTTTGACGAATTATATGCATTACGCATTCTAACAAAGCGCTTGTAAGGATAAGGTTTTGTAACTCTTGTATTATTTACCTACCAAGAAAGAAATAAAATATTGGGAACATTTTTGTTCTATCTTCGCTTGGTTGGTCAGTAAAATAAATAAATAACATAGTATAATATAATAAAACAAATATATATATAATGGGAAACCCTCGACAGGGGAGTCCAATGGTCGAGGGTTAAGGCGAAAGAGAGAGAAACCTGTGAACTATGCGAGCGGTGTCGAACACAATATAAATATAAATTTATTATTATTAATAAAATAAAAAGTGGTTGGATGAAATCTCCAATGGTAATCGTCCTACTAGTAAATAGGCGTGTGAAATTTGGTAAAGTATTTTTAGTTCATTTTCACTGCAGCATGAATGAATCAGCTCGACTGGGTAAGGACCACGCCCTCAGAGAACACCAGCGTATAATAGGAGTATATTGCTTCCGTGTTTCACCTGATGAGCGTAGACACCCTAATTAGAGGTGATCAAATATTCGATCTAGTCCTCACGGCGACAACGCTAACTATTGATTTGATCGATCATGGTCTGCTAGAATCACTTACAATCACGTGGACAGTATGCTAATTTGTCACCCTAAATACAATTTTTTTTTACAATTTAATTATTAATTTATGACTTTTGTTAACAGTTTTGCCACCATCTTCTCCGGTTATTCACACAAGTCAACACTATTATATGCCAGGCGATATACTGAGGGCAAATTGTACTTCCGGACCGAGCCGACCGCCATCTGAACTAACTTTTTATGTCAACGATATGCCGGTAAGTTACTTGTCTGACAAATATTATATCAATATTTATACATTTTAGTCTAGTCATTGTAGTAGCAAAATTAATACCAAATCGTTAAATATATTCGAATAAGAAAAGCAAATAATCCATATCTAGAAAAATGAAAAAAGATTTAGGGTTAGTTTACCAGATGAAGGTTGCTCCTATATCATCCTAAGTTATATTAAAAAAAATGTTTATTTAATATACTAAAAAGATGTTCGTTATGTGAAAAAAAAAAGTTAAACGTCACCTAATAATAACAGAGTCGGTTAAAAAATACTTATCTATAGCTGTAGACCTATGAATTGACTCATTGATTTCCAGATTCCCACGAAAGAAAAGCATTTAATTAATAAAAATAAAGTATAACAAAAGTATTACAGTATCGAAAGTATGTAGATATAAAATAATACTAAAGCGATAATTATTACGTTATACTTTTTATAACGAAGATGTACAAAAATCAATAACTAACTCAGCTCAAGACAGAGCCTCAACTTTTCTTAAAGGCCGGCAACGCATTTGCGACTCCTCTCGTGTTGCGGATGTTCATGGGTAGCGAAAATCACTTAATGTTAAGTGTTGATTTGCACCAAATACCAATAAGCCAAGCAACACCTAATAATAAAAAAATCGTAATTTAAATCTGAGGTCAACAATTGCACGAAATCACTTTTAATTTAATTCGGGATTTACTGCGCTTTAATGCATCTGGTTACGCGAAAGTTACGGTCTTCAAGTGAACAACTGGATCTAAAATTTATTAAATTAGCTCCACGATTGGAGTTGCTATCGAAACAAAAACGTATAAGACATTCAGACGAAAAAAGGAGAATATGCTGCACAGTTATTGTAATTTGGCGGCAATCAGATAATATACCAATGGACTATAAGGACTTAAAAAAAAGGCAAAGATACATATTTTAGATAAGTATCTTTTCTTGCACAACTGCTCAACCCAACGCGTTTTGGCCTTAAATTCTATACGATGAAAACATATTAAGAAAACATTGTAAAAAATTTTAATTTTGTACAATGTTTTAACTTAATATGTGGGAATGAAGTGTAAAAAATATATAAAATTATCCCACTAACAAATCCAACGATCGTAAATTGTAGCCAAATAAATAAAACCAAAAAATCTGTCACAATATGGTTTTGCTAAAATATCAACCAGTATATTGTATTTGTGAGAACAGAAGTAGCATACTTTAAATAAAAAAAACAGTGAAAATAATGTCGACAATTTTAATTCCTCTTCGAGGTTTAAAATACCGCAAACATGCAAGTGTAAAATCCACATATGTAATTTCATATCTGGCGGGCGAAACCACAAACGTGCACGTAAAATCAAGGAAACATGAAATTGATCTTGAGTCAATTCATAAATCTACATTATTATTTTTTATAATATAAATATATGAATATAATAGACAAACTGTACAAATAGCTTCACACTTTTACAAGATTTGAAATTTAAAAAGTATTTTGAAGTAATTTAATCCGCTTTTAAAACAAGAACTTATCTAATTATAGTGCAGAAATTTAAGCTTCTTCCAAAAACTTATTCACTTACAACTTAATGTCAACATTTAATTAATATTTAATTAACAATCCTGAATTACAAAACTACTTCCGGTTCTGGTTGCTTAAGCCGAAACGCCGTATTTAAGTTTTCATAATTCTGTACTCGCTGTTTCTTGTTAGTTCGTCTTTTAGAATGTTCCAGTGGTCTAACTTTCCGGAGTATTACGATCTATATTACCTAGTGTTTAGTCTCTATTTATTTGTGTAGTACTTTGTGTAGTAATTTATTTAATTTGATAATCACTCAGTTTAATTATCAGAGAATCGGAACATTGAGTGTTGGGTCTTATGATCGTAATCCAGAAGTTTTTTTTTTTTTAAAAAAGAGAATATTAGCAATAGCTATTACATTTACATTATTAATATTCCGGTTAACCACTCCAACTAAGCTGAAAATGCTTGTGCTAGTTCACGACAATGGTCTAATGGTGGATTGGAACCTACGACGTTGCTCGCAAGTTTCGCAGACCTTACCCTTAACCATTAGGCTTTTACGCTTCGATTTTTCTTTCGAGAAGTCCATATTTGTTAAACCCACGAACATGAGGTTATTAGGTATCCGTGTTGCCATCCTTAATATTTTTTTATAATATTAGGTATGGGTAGGGTATAGGGTGACAAACGAGCACTAGTTCACCCCTGATTTATATATATTACCATGTTTTCCTTCATCGCCGAGCACGTGCTAGATCTGTACTTGAAATTGTAATTAACTATTTAATTGCCCGGCGTCGGGTTCAAACTCGATTTGTTCCCTTACCGTGAATTAAAAGCGAGCTCCAATCTACCATGGTTCTTGAGATATATCTCAAATATCATTAAATATGACTATGACAGTAATATGATAAACTGACACTATTGAAGGTGCAATTAAAATTTACTAATCCGTTGTAGCCCCTGTGAACTAAGATAAAATGTTACCACACTATTAACTGGGTTCTTGACTTCTTTTGTTCACTTTAACAAACACTTCATTCTCTTTTGTTATTTTATCCTGATAATTTGCGAAAGCATTATGTTCCGATTGAGCCGGCCCAATAGTACTGTATCAAGTTTTACCTAAAGTAATAAAGGTAATATCCCTACCATGTCTAAAATCGTCTTCAAGACTTTTAGAGTGGCAGAGCTACACTGCAGTTTGTTTCTAGCTGTAGAATGGGTCAGCTCAACCGGGGTAGGACCACGCCCTCACAGCATACCCGTGAAAAACAGTACCATAATGCTACTGTGTTTAGTCTGGTGAGTATAGGGATACGGAGACCTTTCTTACTAGTGATTCCTTGTCAGGTATGAATGTAGATGTCATGCGGCGCAGGAATCACTTAACATCAGGTGAACTGTCTGCTAGTTTGTTACTCTCAAAGTTATAAAAAAAAAATCTGTATCTTATTTCTGGATGGACGATGTGGTGGCAGTCTACGGGCTCAAGGACACTTACAATTATGAAGCGCGTGCTGGTTTATCATTCTTATTTCATTAAAAGAAGTAAACTTTGCATTTATTTTTAGCAAGATTTCTCATATAGAATGTTTAATTATTCTAATAAGGTCCACCCCTAAATCGCCCTAGGCAAGCAGACTATTATACGACAGGGTAGCCGCAAAACGGTGGCCATATATTTCGTGCGTAACAAACTGCTTGTATAAACGCAAAAGCCACTTGCTAAAATTCGTTGAAGCAAACAAAATTATTTACCCGACGTGTGTTGTGTTGATGTTCCAAATGCCCGAGCGTTGAGTTAAGAGTCCCCTTTGTTTTAATTGCGTCAGCGTTTTCTTTTGCCGTAGAGTGGTTGTGGAAGGTTGATATTTTGTGTACTACAAAATATATAAATTCTTTTAATCAATTTACATTTCTTACTATTTCAAATGTTGTTTGTTAAATTGGCATATTTGATAATTTTTGGATATACTGTTGAATGTTTTACAGAACGTGAAAAGTTACAGTATAAGGTATAACGTAGGTTTAATATTTTCATGGCATCCATTACGACGAGTTTTTGCTTCATAAGTATATTTAATTTGCTCAGAAGGTGATATAAAGTTTTGTCAGTTTCCGTTAGAACCTCGATGTAGCTAGTTTCTAACGTGATCGTGATGATGAAGATGTATGGGTTGGACCAGAGAAATACTATGCTCTTATAAAATATCTGATATAGCATCATAATGATGCTGTGCAACAACAGGTAACGAGATATTCATTCCTCAAAGATGATAACGCATGTATTTTGAATTTTTGGTTGAGAAACTGTATGGTCGTTAATCATCCCGAATGTTATAAAAAATTAGATGTGTAGTCTTTTTTGTACTCTGTAACCCACTTTCCCTATTACACTATTTTAATTAAATAAATACTATGTGATAATTTTTAAGAAAAAGGTCTTCGGTTTGGTGTCTGGAAAACTTTTTGAAAGTTTTTGTTTTTTACGAACAATTTGGTCTAATAAGAATTAAATCTAGATCTGCGATCCTGTATAAATATATAATTATTAGAGAGCCACAACGTTACTTTGTTATTGTTTCACTATTTTCTAATCACATGAAGATCAGATCTTCTGTATCAACTCAGTATCCAAATGCTCATTTTCAAAAATTACTCTTTAGTTCGACCCAGGTACTGGTACTAATGAAGTGATTAATTGCTATTTAAACTGCTGATTTACATCGTGCTCGACGGTGTAGGAGATTTTTGTGAGGAAACCGTGCATGTTTAAGAAGTAAAAAAAAAACGAAGATTTCTGAAGTCCGCCAATCCGGAGGAGTTGCGCAGTGGATTATACTCTAACATTCTCCAGAGAGGAGGCCTATTCTCAAGAATGGGATGTATATAAATAGGCTGTTTTTATTTAAATAATTTATAGGAATGTGTTTAAGTTTCTTTATTTTGCACTGCATAGACTTTCTTAGATTATATGGTTTATTTTTTTTAAGTCGGCCAATCCGCAAGGGGCCCCTGCGGACCGGCGTACAGGCTTGCTCTACAGACTCTCTACGGAAGTATATGCCCAACTGTGGTATATATAATCATATAATCATACATCACGCTGAGAATTTTTAGTGAGTGAGTTAGCTTACTTTGAAATACGACTACGGGTGAACGCTCTTTTAATTAAGCACGTAAAATAAAAAAACCCTCCTTCATTAAAATTAATTTTAACTTAATTTTATGAACAATTTATTTGACCTTTTTAATATAATAGGCTTACAGACATTAACATAAAACATATAGATACATTTTTTTATCATGTACGTAGACCGAAGAAACACTCGCCTAACAAAACTTAAGACATCAAATATCGATGTTAAAGGTAAAATAAGTTTTCTCATAATTGAAATTTTAAATCATAATAATTACATATATGACTGAAGACTAAATAACATAATTATATATATGACTGATTACTTACAATTTTATCAGCAAATTTAATTACAAGTGGATCGACCGTAGTCTCAGTTGCTGTGTTTCGCTTGGTGAGGTTATAGAGAGACCCTTACTACTGCAAACGAGTCTTTCCAATTGATTCGTTAGGTTGCTGACACATATGTACATATCTAGAAACTTTACTGATAATACACAACTATCACTTGCCATCAAGTGAACTGATTAGTTTTCTCCTTCAGTTTCATTAAAATCATGAAATTTCCCATTTAAGAAGTTCCACGTAAAATTTGGTTAACAAAGCCTTGATATATTTTTCTTATTTTTTACTTCTTGTTCTGAAATTGAGCACAAATGTACAATTTTCTATAACATAACAAAGACTTGACATTTATCCTTTGCACTCGGACCATTTAATATGAAAACATGACCTGTCTTACGAACATTTACTGTAATCTATCAAGGACAAAGCTCATAAGTTTTACGCGAATTCGGCTGGCAAAGATTGTTGACATGAAATTTTTCTTGAACACTACATGCAATATATCCAGCGAAACAATCTCATACATGATACAAGGAGAAATTTCAATCATAATAAAACTTTTGTGAACATAAAGTCAGCGAAGTGTGTTACGTTTACAAAATATGGGAGATCTACAAAGAGTGTCGGGGTATGTGAGTGCCTTATTTAAATATAATGTGCTTGCACTTTTTTTATTCAGGGTGACAAACAAACACACAGTTCACCCGATTGTTTTGATTCCTGCGACCTATGACATCCACATTAATCCTTGATAAGGAATCGAGGTTCGTTGTCACCCCAGAAAACTGAGATGGAAGTCGTCATAGCCTACACTAAGGGTTTCTCTACACTCTACACTCAACAGTCAAAACACATCACCGTTACACCGCTTTTTTATGGAATAGGTGGCAAACGAGCAAGTAGTTCACCATATGGTAAGTGGTTAGCGCTGACCAAGGACATCCGCAACACCAGGGGAGTTGCAGATGTCGCCTTTAAGAAAGACGTAGGCCCTTTTCTTGGCGGTCGCTAAGTCTTAAGGTTACCAGAAAATATATAAGATAAGAAGGCGACATAAACTCCTATAATGAAGTATGTTTATCGAATAAATTTTTCTTACATCGGGTCCATATTTTGTCAGTAATAAAACAATTCTTATTCTATTGTTATTAGAATTAATTAAATAAGACTCAATACAATCAAAGGAGTTTAATCATAATTACTAATGTTGAAATACAAACTATAAATTCAATCGAAATATATAACATAAATTATTACAACATGTTCAGGAATATTTTATACACACGTACAACATACTACGAAACTGTAACTTAATGTACTCGATTAAGTTACAGTTTCGTAATATGCAAGTGAATCCAGTGTATCAGTAGAGGTGAATCCTACCTATCGGCCAATGCGCTTAGAATACTGTTGGAAGACTTACTGTTAGGGATTCTCTTATGAATTATTATTTATACCTGGTTATAGGAACAAAAGAAATATATTATCAAAAACTTTTTCGAAAGTTAAATATGGAATTTATGAACGTTTTTCGTTAACTTAATTGGTTATATAGTTAGCTTACTTTTTATTTTAAAATATATAATTTTTTTCATTTATTTAGGTGCAATTTTATGATATATAATTTAACGTACACATGAGCGAATTTAAGATAATGCATTCAAATTGAATTTCGAGTTTCACCACATTTTCCATAGAAAGTTTGAGTAAAGTGAACACCACTTAAATAAAACGTATAAGTTAACATTGATGCTTACAAAATAAGAGTTTTTCTTACTTTTATCGAAAACTTAGCTTAGATATAACATGCGATTCGATAGAAAAGAACAAAAATATATGGTCATACATAGGATAGAAATATTTTTGTACTTTACGTGTCATATTAGTGACGAAAGAACAGGTAACATTAAAGGTATTTTCTTCAGTATCTACTTTTAAGCGAACGTGTATGTGAAACCTAGGAGTATTTGGCCGTTAGGTTTGTATTTGAAGGGGGATCGCATTACCTTTAAAAGTGGTAGAGAAACAAACTTTAGCGTAGCAGTTTGTTTCTAGTTGCAGAATGAACGGGTTAGCTCGACCAGGGCCAAATCGACCACGCCCTCACAGAATACCAGTGTATAATAGCAGCATAATTCTGCTGTGATTCTTCTGGCGAGTGTGGGGATCCGGAAACCTTTATTACTGGTGGCATTCCATCTCAGTCCTCGAGGGTGACAACGCATTTGGATTATGATTCCTTGTCAAGGATGAATGTAGATGTCATGAGCCGCAGGAATCATTTGTCATCAGATGAACTGTGTGTTCGTTTGTTACTCTTAATCTCATAAAATAACTTCAGATGCTGGTGGATACCCTAATCTTCAATCTGTCTATCATCTGGTTTCTTACTACTAAATTAATGGTCCGATTCGACCAGCTACGATACCGACTGATGTCATTATCATGGCAGTAGACTCTTTTCCCAATGTCGTATTGGTTTAGAAATGTCACTTCCGATAGTCTCTTCCACAGTGTTTGTGCGTGGCAGGAGACTTCGTTCACCCACTGTTAGATTATCAACCATCGATTTCTTGGATATTGAAATTTGTCTATAAATGCGAATGCCAATAAGCAATAAATGAATATGCAAAAACGTAAATGCAATAAAGTATAATTAAATAAATCTTCATGCAGATGTTAAGCAAAAATCACGGCTATAATCTATTATGCAACTACTTGTATTTCTGCTTAGGTTTTGACTCCGTGCCAGTTATCTGCCATAGCCATATGTCAAGATCACCTTTCTCAACCCATGATTAATTCTCTACTGATTTAACACATAGTTCTAAGCTGCATCCACTTCTTGGAAAGCTTAATTTCAAGCTATTTATTTTATTATTTTATCCCCAGGTATCCCCCGGCATATACAACGTGCAACCGGCCCCCGAGGGATTGTTCCGTTCAGAGCTATACGTGCAAATACAATTATGGCCAGCTCATTATGAACGCGGGGCCCCAATACTACGTTGCGAAGCCAAAGCTGGAGAGATTTATAGGGATAATTCAGCAGTCGCTTTATACTCAGCAAATAGCGATCCTAAAATTGAACGAGGTAAGTCAGCAAATGCTCTCGTTAATTATAACGTATTCTTACGATATTGTTTGAACTATAACCAATCCTCGTGTGTACAATAAAAGTTTATTTAGTTATATATATATATATATATATATATATATATATATATATATATATATATTCATGGGATCCGGTTTGCTAGCGTACCGTAAATTTACAAGCTTGACCGCTACTTGACAATGC
The DNA here is from genome assembly GCA_029286865.1 of Teinopalpus imperialis. Lineage (NCBI taxonomy): Eukaryota > Metazoa > Arthropoda > Insecta > Lepidoptera > Papilionidae > Teinopalpus > Teinopalpus imperialis. The sequence goes on from JAGSMU010000059.1 coordinate 1,046,087, forward strand.
GTGTGCATCTTAAATATTTGTTAAGGATTCATGTACCTACAAGTCTTAGGCGGTAGTCTTTACTTACCGTTAGCTGAAATCAAATAAATAAAAGTTATATTTTTGTATTGTTTATCAACGTAGCCTCTAACCTCTTATATTATAGTAATATAGATAACAGGTAAGAAAAATAAATCATCTGTACCAATCAAATTATAATCTTATCCTCCTAATACTAAAAGACAATAAGCGTAAAAGATCGCTTGCTTGCGAAATGGCCAATGTATATACGAGAGGATGTCGGGGTAATAAGATCACTATTTCCAAAGAGGTCATTGAGGCTTAGTAAATTATTGCTCCCCGGCTCATTTGCGAAGACAATTTCCTACGAACGCAACAGAGAAGCGTTGTTCAGTTATAATAAATTTAGATTCGACACGAGTCGGTACAGTTTTGCTTGGGCGTACGGTTTTATCTTACTGTAAGTTTGTGTGATGACGTGAGAGCTAAATTTAATTATTACATGTGTAACGTATCTTTATTTTATTTTTTAACTTTATTTAAGAGATTTTTTCACAAATACATTTTGCTTTCATTGATTATAAAAATTTTGATCTCTACAGTTATTTAGTAATAAATCTTCACTATATACTCACTGTTTGTGTGTTGTTGTTAATTTTTAATTTTTTTTCTCTTATATTTTATTTTTACTTTTAAATTTCAATATTCACAACTTTTTTCCCTTTTCACTAGTTTTTATGATTTCTTTATAGTACAAATATTTTAGTGTTAGTTTCGTGCTACAAAATGAAATGTTCAACTCGACTGGCTACGACGACCGACTGTTGATCAGGCTCTTTTCCTTAACTCGTATCGTTTCAGATATGTCGCTTTCGACAGCCGATTCCGATAGACTAAATATCACATGTGAGGTTGACAATCCACCACAGTACCTGTACCGTGGTGGTTACATCGATATGGTGAGGAGGAAATATTGAAATCTGTCTAGTGCGAATGCTAATAAACATGCAGTGGACTAAACCTTTTTTTTTAAAGGGTAACACAATATAACAAGTATAATAAAATAAATATCCAAGCAGATATTGAGGAGAAATCGCGTGCTACCACTGACTGTCGACATACTCCTAATATGTATACTGATTGAAATGTTCTGCTAATGAACGAATCTGTAACGTAGCGTCTAACTTTGATTGATACTGAGTTATCGTTTTTTGCATGGATAAGTAAATGGTACATCGAAAATTATTAGTGATCACAAAAAATATCTTTGGAATCTATTACACGCATTAATATTAAAAACTTAAACATACAAGGACAAGCTCACACAGTGGATGCTATAACAATTTCATGAATATCAATAATCATCTATCCTCGATCAAAAATCAGAAAAGTTTTTTCGCTTCTGGGGGTACGATGTAATAACCTCCTTATCAAGTAATTGGGTTTGCGACTACATCACGGTATTTTGTTAGGTTGATCAGTCTTCAGTGGCAAATTTAGCTGTAGAATGGTATTCTCTAAAAAAAAAAGAATTTACTAAATAATTATTCTATGTTAAAAAGCAATTCACTAAATAATTATTCTAACTAATTATACTACATATGAGTTCCATAGAATCCCAAATCGGTAACGGACGTGTCTGCTAACAAAGTTGCTGTTAGTATTACGTTCCCGGAAAGGAAGCAGCGAACGTGGTAACTGGATTACGCCAAATTCACTTAAATGTTACCATAAGTTGTAGATTTATTATTAACCCTAATGAATATTTATTTAAAACTAGCGGTTTATGATTTCAGAACCAATTTTCAAAATATTTACGGTAATACACCTAAGTATTTTGAATCAAGACTTGATGTCTGAGACTTTTGCTTAACAATTTTTAGTTCTTAAAGTAAATGGCTTATTATATAATTCTTTTTCTATGTATGTTATTATATATAAGGTTTATAACGATATTTTGTTACATAAAATAACGTTATGTGCAACAAATAATTGATCTTATTACATACAGGATATTGTTTATCCTATCTATATATCATAGCAATATTTATGAAAATATAGGAAAAGTACATATGCATCTAGTATATATATTGTAAAATAAGACTAAGTGAGACATACTTTTGAGAAAGATATAGAGAGAATAAGAAAAAGAGCAGAAAATAAACGAGTCAAGTAACGTATATAGAATAGATCTCTATTTACTCTGGGCTAGTACCTATTCTCCGTCCTTTTTGCTTCAGAATCGTTTCTTCTTGAAACGTTACATAAAATCACGTATAATACATATATACTGAGTGTACATAATATGACCTTGAAATTTTGCTCTTATCTTGCTCGAAATAGTTAACGCAAGGTCAGAGTTAAACCTTAGCTGAGTCAATGTAAGCAGAATCCTACATCCTCACAGACCAGACTAAGTTGCGGGAAATTGCTTACAACGAAAACCTTTGAGATTGTCCTGAAGCATTTGCCCTGAACATAGAATAGTTTAAACTCAATAAGTTTATTTCTTAGTATTAGAATATTATAAATACAAGATCAATTATCAATATTACATATCTTACTTGTATACCTTTGAGATAAGGAGAACATGAAGCTTTATATATACCTTTAAGCTTTATATATACCTATATATACCTTTTAGCTGAGAGCAACTCTTTTGAGTTGTCCTTAGCTTAAAGGTTTGCATGACTGAGTCAATGCTAGGGCATAATGTAAATTATTAAGGTGTGTGTACTTATGAAAGGTTTTCCAATTCGTTCCTAAAAGGGATGGCGCCGTCTTTCTACAATTCCTACAATGTAAATATTCTGTACTCATGTCAAAAACCAGAGCCTTTCTGTATTAATACATCAAAAGGACTTTTATAGTCGCGATTGGCATTAATACTCGAGCACTTAACTATAAATACATTTAATTAAATGTGTAAAATCCAGCTAGACACATTCCGGAACTATCAATTCCTGGTATACTATGTATTATAAAATATTTAAGCGCAGAAAATCTTCATTGACACGTCGCGGCGCTTCAGGAAACATATTCTGATTTTTTGATTACGATTTTTGATTAGAATATTTTATATAGAAACCGTTTATTTAGAAACCGAATGAAAACTTACTCTATTGCCAAATAGAGAACCAACTGGGTCACTCATAGAACCGATATAAGATCGTAACATGCACTTTTCACGAGCATTACTTTTCGGAACAATAAAAGATGACTCAAAATGAATAGAGATGACCCATTCACTCTATTGTTAAAAAACAATTTGCTATAATATATTTTAAAATATTCTCTCAATGGCTTTTTCTTTTCAGTGACGTCACCAGGTTCCGCCGCCAAACTGCAAACGTGCCAAGTCCTGCTCTTGCTCCATATTATTGTTTGGGCTCACAATACATAAGCATACGTTATAAGTGGTGTATAAAATACTAATAGATTAAAATATAGGTGTATTTAATTCTGGTCGGTGAAGAGGTAATGTGAATTTAAAATATAGTTAAATGTACCTTATCGAGCTGATTAATATACCAAAGAATGTAAAGACTAAGAATATTGTTGATTTAATACAAATTATACGTCGGAGAACTTTTGTTTTAATTTAACTAACCCTATGAGATTTATACCAAAATCAATTCATTTGGGATTTCAAATAATAACCGATATCAAAGTTAATTTACGAGAGAACTGAATAATGTATTAAGATGATTCAATACGGTAATGGTTACAGAAAATGGCAGCCGTATCGCTGGTTCTATGTTTGATTCTCAGCCGAGGAACAATATTTGTATATCACAAATTGATTTTTTTTCGATACAGAGTTGTTGTATATATTTTAATCCTTGGTACTGCATTTAAACTTTCCTCCAATCGAACAAGTAAAGGGAACGACGGGTGTGTGCCTCTACGACTGCGTAAATACTTACCGCACTATGATGATTTCGTGCGCACTTGATATGAAATATTTAGGCAGCATATTTTCTTCAGTATCTACTTTTAAGCGAACGTGTATGTGAAACCTAGGAGTATTTGGCCGTTAGGTTTGTATTTGAAGGGGGATCGCATTACCTTTAAAAGTGGTAGAGAAACAAACTTTAGCGTAGCAGTTTGTTTCTAGTTGCAGAATGAACGGGTTAGCTCGACCAGGGCCAAGTCGACCACGCCCTCACAGAATACCAGTGTATAATAGCAGCATAATTATGCTGTGATTCTTCTGGCGAGTGTGGGGATCCGGAAACCTTTATTTCTGGTGGCATTCCATCTCAGTCCTCAAGGGTGACAACGCATTTGCATTATGATTCCTTGTCAAGGATGAATGTAGATGTCATGAGCCACAGGAATCATTTGTCATCAGATGAAGTGTGTGTTCGTTTGCTACTCTTAATCTCATAAAATAACTTCAGATACTGGTGGATACCCTAATCTTCAATCTGTCTATCATCCGGTTTCTTACTACTAAATTAATGGTCCGATTCGACCAGCTACGATACCGACTGATGTCATTATCATGGCAGTAGACTCCTTTCCCAATGTCGTATTGGTTTAGAAATGTCACTTCCGATAGTCTCTTCCACAGTGTTTGTGCGTGGCAGGAGACTTCGTTCACCCACTGTTAGATTATCAACCATCGATTTCTTGGATATTGAAATTTGTCTATAAATGCGAATGCCAATAAGCAATAAATGAATATGCAAAAACGTAAATGCAATAAAGTATAATTAAATAAATCTTCATGCAGATGTTAAGCAAAAATCACGGCTATAATCTATTATGCAACTACTTGTATTTCTGCTTAGGTTTGACTCCGTGCCAGTTATCTGCCATAGCCATATGTCAAGATCACCTTTCTCAACCCATGATTAATTCTCTACTGATTTAACACATAGTTCTAAGCTGCATCCACTTCTTGGAAAGCTTAATTTCAAGCTATTTATTTTATTATTTTATCCCCAGGTATCCCCCGGCATATACAACGTGCAACCGGCCCCCGAGGGATTGTTCCGTTCAGAGCTATACGTGCAAATACAATTATGGCCAGCTCATTATGAACGCGGGGCCCCAATACTACGTTGCGAAGCCAAAGCTGGAGAGCTTTATAGGGATAATTCAGCAGTCGCTTTATACTCAGCAAATAGCGATCCTAAAATTGAACGAGGTAAGTCAGCAAATGCTACGTCTCGTTAATTATAACGTATTCTTACGATATTGTTTGAACTATAACCAATCCTCGTGTGTACAGTAAAAGTTTATTTAGTGGTATATATATCCCATGAACAACTATAGTATATATATATTCATGGGATCCGGTTTGCTAGCGTACCGTAAATTTACAAGCTTGACCGCTACTTGACAATGCGTGTGCATCTTAAATATTTGTTAAGGATTCATGTACCTACAAGTCTTAGGCGGTAGTCTTTACTTACCGTTAGCTGAAATCAAATAAATAAAAGTTATATTTTTGTATTGTTTATCAACGTAGCCTCTAACCTCTTATGTTATAGTAATATAGATAACAGGTAAGAAAAATAAATCATCTGTACCAATCAAATTATAATCTTATCCTCCTAATACTAAAGGACAATAAGCGTTAAAAGATCGCTTGCTTGCGAAATGGCCAATGTATATACGAGAGGAAGTCAGGGTAATAAGATTACTATTTCCAAAGAGGTCATTGAGGCTTAGTAAATTATTGCTCCCCGGCTCATTTGCGAAGACAATTTCCTACGAACGCAACAGAGAAGCGTTGTTCAGTTATAATAAATTTAGATTCGACACGAGTCGGTACAGTGTTGCTTGGGCGTACGGTTTTATCTTACTGTAAGTTTGTGTGATGACGTGAGAGCTAAATTTAATTATTACATGTGTAACGTATCTTTATTTTATTTTTTAACTTTATTTAAGAGTTTTTTCACAAATACATTTTGCTTTCATTGATTATAAAAATTTTGATCTCTACAGTTATTTAGTAATAAATCTTCACTATATACTCACTGTTTGTGTGTTGTTGTTAATTTTTATTTTTTTTTCTCTTATATTTTATTTTTACTTTTAATTTTCAATATTCACAACTTTTTTCACTTTTCACTAGATTTTATGATTTCTTTATAGTACAAATATTTTAGTGTTAGTTTCTTGCTACAAAATGAAATGTTCAACTCGACTGGCTACGACGACCGACTGTTGATCAGGCTCTTTTCCTTAACTCGTATCGTTTCAGATATGTCGCTTTCGACAGCCGATTCCGATAGACTAAGTATCACATGTGAGGTTGACAATCCACCACAGTACCTGTACCGTGGTGGTTTGTCAACCTCACCATGGATCGATACAACATCGATATGGTGAAGAGGAAATATTGAAATCTGTCTAGTGCGAATGCTAATAAAAATGCATTGGACTAAACCCTTTTTTTTAAAAGGTAACACAATATAACAAGTATAATAAAATAAATATCCAAGCAGATATTGAGGAGAAATCGCGTGCTACCACTGACTGTCGACATACTCCTAATATGTATACTGATTGAAATGTTCTGCTAATGAACGAATCTGTAACGTAGCGTCTAACTTTGATTGATACTGAGTTATCGTTTTTTGCATGGATAAGTAAATGGTACATCAGGAATTATTAGTGATCACAAAAAATATCTTTGGAATCTATTACACGCATTAATTTTAAAAACTTAAACATACAAGGACAAGCTCACACAGTGGATGCCATAACAATTTCATGAATATCAATAATCATCTATCCTCGATCAAAAATCAGAAAAGTTTTTTCGCTTCTGGGGGTACGATGTAATAACCTCCTTATCAAGTAATTGGGTTTGCGACTACATCAGGGTATTTTGTTAGGTTGATCAGTCTTCAGTGGCAAATTTAGCTGTAGAATGGTATTCTCTAAAAAAAAGGAATTTACTAAATAATTATTCTATGTTAAAAAGCAATTCACTAAATAATTATTCTAACTAATTATACTACATATGAGTTCCATAGAATCCCAAATCGGTAACGGACGTGTCTGCTAACAAAGTTGCTGTTAGTATTACGTTCCCGGAAAGGAAGCAGCGAACGTGGTAACTGGATTACGCCAAATTCACTTAAATGTTACCATAAGTTGTAGATTTATTATTAACCCTAATGAATATTTATTTAAAACTAGCGGTTTATGATTTCAGAACCAATTTTCAAAATACTTACAGGACTTGAAGTCTGAGACTTTTGCTTAACAATTTTTAGTTCTTAAAGTAAATGGCTTATTATATAATTCTTTTTCTATGTATGTTATTATATATAAGGTTGATAACGATATTTTGTTACATAAAATAACGTTATGTTATATACAGGATATTGTTTATCCTATCTATATATCATAGCAATATTTATGAAAATATAGGAAAAGTACATATGCATCTAGTATATATATTGTAAAATAAGACTAAGTGAGACATACTTTAGAGAAAGATATAGAGAGAATAAGAAAAAGGGTAGAAAATAAACGAGTCAAGTAACGTATATAGAATAGATCTCTATTTACTCTGGGCTAGTACTTATTCTCCGTCCTTTTTGCTTCAGAATCGTTTCATCTTGAAACGTTACATAAAATCACGTATAATACATATATACTGAGTGTACATAATATGACCTTGAAATTTTGCTCTTATCTTGCTCGAAATAGTTAACGCAAGGTCAGAGTTAAACCTTAGCTGAGTCAATGTAAGCAGAATCCTACATCCTCACAGACCAGACTAAGTTGCGGGAAATTGCTTACAACGAAAACCTTTGAGATTGTCTTGAAGCATTTGCCCTGAACATAGAATAGTTTAAACTAAATAAGTTTATTTCTTAGTATTATAATATTATAAATACAAGATCAATTATCAATATTACATATTTTACTTGTATACCTTTGAGATAAGGAGAACATGAAGCTTTATATATACCTTTAAGCTTTATATATACCTATATATACCTTTAAGCTGAGAGCAACTCTTTTGAGTTGTCCTTAGCTTAAAGGTTTGCATGACTGAGTCAATGCTAGGGCATAATGTAAATTATTAAAGTGTGTGTACTTATGAAAGGTTTTCCAATTCGTTCCTAAAAGGGATGGCGCCGTCTTTCTACAATTCCTACAATGTAAATATTCTGTACTCATGTCAAAAACCAGAGCCTTTCTGTATTAATACATCAAAAGGACTTTTATAGTCGCGATTGGCATTAATACTCGAGCATAACTATAAATACATTTAATTAAATGTGTAAAATCCAGCTAGACACATTCCGGAACTATCAATTCCTGGTATACTATGTATTATAAAATATTTAAGCGCAGAAAATCTTCATTGACACGTCGCGGCGCTTCAGGAAACATATTCTGATTTTTTGATTACGATTTTTGATTAGAATATTTTATATAGAAACCGTTTATTTAGAATCCGAATGAAAACTTACTCTATTGCCAAATAGAGAACCAACTGGGTCACTCATAGAACCGATATAAGATCGTAACATGCACTTTTCACGAGCATTACTTTTCGGAACAATAAAAGATAACTCAAAATGAATAGAGATGACCCATTCACTCTATTGTTAAAAAACAATTTGCTATAATATATTTTAAAATATTCTCTCAATGGCTTTTTCTTTTCAGTGACGTCACCAGGTTCCGCCGCCAAACTGCAAACGTGCCAAGTCCTGCTCTTGCTCCATATTATTGTTTGGGCTCACAATACATAAGCATACGTTATAAGTGGTGTATAAAATACTAATAGATTAAAATATAGGTGTATTTAATTCTGGTCGGTGAAGAGGTAATGTGAATTTAAAATATAGTTAAATGTACCTTATCGAGCTGATTAATATACCAAAGAATGTAAAGACTAAGAATATTGTTGATTTAATACAAATTATACGTCGGAGAACTTTTGTTTTAATTTAACTAACCCTATGAGCTTTATACCAAAATCAATTCATTTGGGATTTCAAATAATAACCGATATCAAAGTTAATTTACGAGACAACTGAATAATGTATTAAGATGATTCAATACGGTAATGGTTACAGAAAATGGCAGCCGTATCGCTGGTTCTATGTTTGATTCTCAGCCGAGGAACAATATTTGTATATTACAAATTGATTTTTTTTCGATACAGAGTTGTTGTATATATTTTAATCCTTGGTACTGCATTTAAAATTTCCTCCGATTTTATTGCATTGAATCGATCAAGTAAAGGGAACGACGGGTGTGTGCCTCTACGATTGCGTAAATACTTACCGCACTATAATGATTTCGTGCGCACTTGATATGAAATATTTAGGCAGCATAAAAATTGTTGGTTCTTGGATCTACATGTATGTAGAGTCCAACCTTGTTATATCGATTAGACGCCGCATCGGTTAACGATGATATAGGAGGTATTTAAGTAAAGGTGATAAATGAGCACAAGATATGTTTTGGCCCACAATGGGAGAGACGTCTACGTCTACCCTCGAATAAATGAATAAAATGCAAATGCATTGCATTGTGCATTCTAGGTGCACATTTATCGTCTAATGTACAATACCTCACTCCAATGTGATTCGTTTTCGAAATATTCCGAAAAGATTACGTATTTAATATCAAGCAAAACACATTTCTTTAGGACGTACATACACATTCCTTTTTCAAACAGTGCATCGTCATATTTATTTTGTATTTTGTTGACTAGCTAAAGGAAGTGACGTCGAATAAAATTTCGACTGGCGGCTTTGTTCATCAAAACAAAATGGATGCTATATAGGGCGGCATACGATGAAATGTAATTAAAAAGTTCATTCATGGACGCCGCACGGGTGGGCTTTATTGCGTTCGCGTCAAACATTCGAGTAGCGTATATATTTGTTTCCACTTTAAACGCGTATACGCCTTCAGTTATTGTGATGAAGATAAAATAATATTTAAAATGTAAAAATCTGCATATATTGTACTTTTTAATATGAAATTATTATAATTTCAGAGCATTTTGTACGTAATTAGAAAATTATTTACTTAAAACAATTCAATTTCCTAATATAATAATAATGGTTTAGTGGTTATTTTACGTGGTCTTTCTCTATGAGTGTTCAAAGTGTCAGACTATTTATTGATAGAGCGAAGTTGTAGAGAAAATGTGAGTGACATTTTCTCTACAACATGGCTCTATCCACGTATCACTGGGGAACATAATTTCCTAAATTTTGGATATTACACAAAAATGTTTAATTAACTGATATTTGAAAACAATACACTGCTAAAATTTAATTTAATTTATGTAATTATTGAAACAAATGTAGGTAGGGTTTTTCAATTTAATATTTTAGAGGTATCAAATGAGCACATAATTCATAATCACGTGATAGTTTTCTTTCTTTATAAGGAATCATAATGAAGATTTGCTGTCACCTCTGAGGACTGTACTTGATTGCCTTGTCAGTAGTATTAGGGGATCTCGGATTCATACACTCACGAGACGAAACAGTGCAGCGTGTTACTTTTGTAAAGTGACTCTAACACTATTCAGGATACTCCTATTTTACGTTGAGTGAATGTAGAGATCCATTTTAGTCCCCAGGGGTAACAAGGTGTCTGCATTTTGATTTCATATCGAGGTTAAAAGTTGTTGTTATGAAGCACTAACTACAAGGTGAAATGTGTTTTCTTTGGTAATTCAAAAAATCCAACCAAAAGCAAAAAAATAAAATGGACAAGTATATCTTTATATTTACATAATATATTTTTTTTCTTTAATTTTAGAGAATTAAGATTTTTCAATTATAAAATTTGACTTGCCATCAGGTCAACTATTTAAAAAAATATACTGTAATACCCTCGACGAAGTTATTGGCATTAAAATTACTTACGATTGTTCCAGTTACCCTTATAGCGGCAGTATCAAACATCAAAGTTTTTTAGCGTCGGAACAATATTTGTGCTAAGAATTTCTGTTTCTTTTTCTATTTTTAGTAAGCTGCCTAACTTAAAAACACACGGCTACTTAATAACAGGCTCACTGTATTACTCCATACGGAAGACGATACAAGTTACGAATCATATAGCAGATAATATGCACAACGCAGCTTTGTTTCTTATGCCGAGTGACTAAGCGATTCATGCGGATAATAACGGATAATGAAATGGATACATCCATCAAAGAAATTCACATCCGTTTTCTGCTCAGAATATAGTATAATACTTTTGTACCGGTAAATTTTTAATGGATATAATATCAGCGAAAAATGGTAGCCATGTTTGTGTTTCGCATGACGAATGAAAATATGCGGTTATCCAATTACCAGATAACCTCCCTTTTTTAAGTAATGAACGCATAGTTTATAATGGAAAATGACAATAGCAGTCCACAAAGTTCACAAATCATCTACTTCCATCTTCAACACACAATGATGGAAAGCTTCAGTAAGTAGGGTCTACGGATTCCGACACCCACCAAACGAAACACAGAAGAGTTGTGGTGTTTTTCCCCTATTATAGAATTCGTTAGAACGGCAGCAATAATAGGGGGAAAACTTCTAAACAAATTTCTAAACAAACTGTATCGTGACACTAGCAATTTTAAATAATAATCTTCAGGGATGATTGTATCATCTGTAAATTGTATCATGGATACTTATCAATGATGAAGTATATGCACCCTTAGATAGCGTTCAGAGGTAACAGGTATTACTTACCATGAGATAAGGTGATAGTTTACCTTATTCCAAGAATAAATCAAATTATTTGTTCTTAAAAATACCATTTTCATATCAAACATTTTTAATACAAGAAGTAAATTACATTCATTGGTATTCAACCCAAGTAAAGCACTGTTTACACAAACCGAGATCGTGAATCTAGCTTTAAAGCTGAATTAAAAAGTTGCAGCTGTTTTTGCCGGACATGGCTATTTAAAACTTCGAGAGTTGGAGCAGTTTCCTTATTGGAAACACGTCAAACATTCTACGGCGATGCGTTTTACTTTTTGTTTCCTTATTCCTTCTCCAATCTTAACTTTATGTTTGTAAGTGAACGGTCATCGTTGAAAGCGACTCTTAGTTTTTGATTAATCTTTTCATCTAATTAAATTATTTCTTATGAGTAAATTAAAAAAACTTATATTGTTTTATTTCTTACAAGTATTCTCCGCAGCGATATAAAACCAATATATTTATATAATCCAATATTTTTTAAAGGAAAGTATAAAAAGGTATATTAGATATATTTGATGTTAAAAAAATACATTTGAAACGCAATATTGCTTTTATTTATTTTTCCTTTATTAGGGTAAACAAACAATGGCACAACAAGTAATATATACACAATATATATAACAGTATTAAGTAAATGTGCCATCCACAACATTCGCAACATATTGCTGTTGAAAAATTATTAATATTAGCTAAACAATCGAGTAGTATTTAGTAGTTAATTAAAATTTATACTTTTAAAAACCACTGACCTTCAGTATTGGAAATAACAAGCTACAAAAAACAATGAGTAGGTATCAAACGATTGCTTCAAAAAGGATATATATATATAAACAAAAAAATTAGTTTATAAAATTAATGTCCGAGCTTTTTGTTTTATTTTTCGGGCTGTCGCCGCTGTTAGCCCGAGGGCTTCTACAGTTTCGCCGGGTTGAAAGGTGTCCGAGCGCTTATAGCGCTCAGTCGAGTCCTCTATTAGTGGGTAACCAGCACAAGGGCTCCCAAGAGGGAGCCTCGGCTTGGACCGCTACCCTGTTTCCGCGAGAGCGTCAGACTCGAGGGTGGCCGTGAGGGCCGATGTCCCGAGTATAAATATATATCACTATTGGGTTTGATGTGAAGATGAGACCAATATTTGTGGAACACAAATCGTCTGCTTCCGGGTCTGGTTATTTTTATACTTTTTATTGCATTAACCTAAAAAACAGGGCGGACGCAATGCCACAGTTTTTTTAAAAGACAATCCAAGTGAGAGATTACTAATTAATAATAATTGAGGTAACTAATTAATGAAATACAGACTGAAAATAATTAACATAAAGGATACAAATGAAATAAAATGATGCACATACATAATTTATAACCGTAGTCATATAAATACACATATAATATACACGCGTATCGTCCACACGCTGCAACTCTCTTCTCTTTATTATAAAAATATATAAATATAAATCTAGCCTATTTTTATTACATTGGCGACGCATGAGAGCACAGTTCACCTGATAGTTCTTTTTTTATAGAATAGGTGGCAAACAAACATGAAGCTCAGACGATAAGTGATTACCGCCGCCCATGAAAAGCATTTTTGGAAAATATCTCTACTATGTTATTCGAGTTGGGGGGAGGGGATAGGCCCCCGACTACCTCACTCACCGGACGAAGCGCAGAAGGGTCTGTACACATCTACTTTCCGCGGGCATTTTTTGAGACGGTGGTACTTGCCCATTCGTGCAACAACTAAAGCTGTTGCTTGGTTCTATTACTTTTCAATGGTAAGTTATGACTGCAGTCTATAACATCTATCATCATATGCATTGTCACCCGTGGGGACAGAGATAGAATGCCTTGTTATCAGTACTTCAGTCCCGGAATACCAACACTCACCATAAGAAAAACAACAGCGTCACACTGTTGTTTCACTCAGACATTCAGTGAGTGCGTGGTCATTACCTGGTCGAGCTGACCCATTCATGTTTCCGATAGAAATCAGCAGCACCACCTCTAATACTACAAAATGGTCACACATTGCCTTGATTGGTTCGTGTGCTACGACGAGGAGCTGAGTATTCTCAATTCTCATTTGATAACATGTATATGTCTTCTCTTCCCTTCTTCTCTCACACAGAGAAGCATTAACGACACTCCTAGTGAGACTAACACGAAAAAAAAATGTGTATGTACATACCTTTTTATTATACTCAATTATACAATATATAATGAAAATCCGTATTTTTTCATTGAAATATGAGGTTCTCGAAATTGTAAAATATAAACTACATACATTTTATAGCAGACAAAGGTGGGTTTAGGAACATTTTTAATTTAATAGACTCGATTTAGTTTAATTCCAAGGTGAGACTAGATTAAGTTTAATCTAATATTAAGACGCCTCTGGTTTCACCTGTTTCAGTTTTTGTTTATTATAGAATTTAAATTACTTTTGCTTTGTTTATAATTCAATCTATAAGATCACAGCAAAAATCTTCAATGTCCAAATGATATGTGAAAATAACAGTTTTTTAAAGGTTCGTCAGCTGTATGTACATAAACTATGTAAAGAATTCTTATCATATGATTTTTCCTAGAAATACTAACGGAGGAAAAACCTTTTGATATTTCAAAAGGTCTCTTATTTTTACAAGAGTACTAATACCGTATGTTTATTATTATCTTATACCTTACCTATGTTGACACAATTCATTTGACAAACTAAAATATCAAAGAGAAGAAAGCTCAAGGATAAAATATTTATATATATAAATAAGGGTGGTATATATTTTAATATTAGATCGTCATAATCATCATTGCCTATCCATAGTCCAGTGCTGTTTATAGGTCTACACCAATTTTAATATTTATCGAAAAAAATGAAGTAACATACTAGTAGTAATAGAGCTACATTATAGTTTGTTTCTAGCAGCAGAATGTATGGGTCAGCTTGACCGGTGCAGGGTAGCAGTAGGACCACGGCTCACGAAATACCATCGTAACATGGCAGTATAATGCTGCTAGACAAGGCATTCCATCTCTGTCCGCATGGGTAATAATAAGGCATCTACATTATGCAATGGTTAACGCATCTACATTATGACACCTAGTCAAGGACGAAAGGAAATGGGCCGCAGGAATCACTTACCACCAGGTGAACAGTGTGCTCGTTTGTTATTTGTCATTTAGAACTGTAATAAAAAAAAATCTTCTGGATCCCGATACAGTAAAATGCTTATAGTATTTATCGTATTTTTATAATATATATGTTCCCTTTTCTCATTTTTTCCTATTAACTTATTGCAAAGTATTCTTAGTCCATTCCTCTTTAGTTTTTCCGGAGCCCAATCTGCGGCACTTCTGGACTCGCCGTTAATTTTTCGACATGCGTTATCCTTAAACTCTGTTAATAACTTACCATCAGGGGAACTGTGTGATCATTTACTATCCCTAATATTATATATTTATTTATAATATTTTTAAAAAACGTATTTGGCCAACATAATAGTCCTAATAAATAAACAATCACAATTTATAGGCAAAGGATGATCTGTTAAAAGGTGCCTTGAACGCATGTTACATTGTTGAAAAAGAATATTGTTAATGCAAGAGACATGATTCATCTTATATGAATTAAAGATATAGATCTTTATGAGGGTCTTAGCAAACGTACCAAAATTTGTGTATGTATGAAGATATGTTATATAACTTGAAAACTACCAATACTTACTTTCTTCGGCGCTACAACACTTTATGGGTCTTGGCACCAATGTTTTGCCATTCGTTCATTTGCCGATCATTGGCTTTCCTTCTCCAAGTGGTAAACTTTCCCATGGCCCTGAGATCTTCCTTAATGCCATCACCATCTCATCTTCGGCCTCCCTCATGGTATTTATTTGTTGCGGCGTCCACTTACTCATTACCTTGGGTGCCCTATGGTCTTCCATCCTCTCAACGAATCCCGCCCATCTTAGGCGTTGTGACTTGATGAATCTGACAATTATCTCCTGTTTCATCAATATATTGAGCTCGTGATTCATCCGCAGGCGATATCCACCGTCGTCATCTCTAAGGACCAAACACTTTTCAATGAAAATTACAAATGTGCCTGCAAAAATTTAATGCGACAAATTACACCTGTAATTGTTTTCGTATCTTAGAGATTAACATAGGGAATCGTTTAAGTTTCTACAAAATTTGTTAAGTGGCCTAAAATATATGAATTGTTTACTTTAAACCTCTGAAATAGGCATAGATACTAAAACAAAGAACTGACTTGATTGAAGTCGACGAAGTGATGTTTTGATTTTATACATCCGTATTCGTTAAAACCAATACAGTATAGAAAATAAAATTATTAGTGTCGTCACTTTATATTTCAAAATTACGTTTGTAAAGGCAATCCATCAGTTTTCAGTGAATGCCAGAAGTTTGTGATAGAAATTGACGAGAAAACGCAAGATAGTGCGTTCAAAGTTTTAGAAGTTAAGAGATGCTCTAAAAAGCATTTGTATGGTTTTAGCGTATAATATGTTATAAATTATAATACCATAGGATATTCAGCAAATATATATTATAGTATACTAAATAAGTTAAGGAAGAACTAAAAAAAACTACTATTTTGATTTAAGGTTGTTGATCTACTTAATTTTAAATAAATTTTCGTTGTTTAATTATTGTTGCATACACATAATTTTACTTTGACATATTTGATGAGAAATGTGTTATTATAGACCAGAAATAATAAACATTGTTCTCTTATTGAAGGCAGGCTGCGGAGGAAATTCTCATACAACTGTAAGAACATATTATTGTCTTTCTTCACGTAGGCACAAATATTAAACAATATGAATTTGATATGATTCTAAAAAATCTTCCGACAGCTTTAATAATACTTTGTTTTATTTAATGAGTTTCCACCTCATGATGTTTACTGCGTCTCTTTAACGCAGACATGCATCTTCAACAAATGCGTGATCAAGATGTAATGTCCCGATCGATACCTGTAATTTGGTCTCCACTTTCCTATAGTACTAACGTTATGATACAGTACACCTCATTTTTTGCCTACTTCTCCGGCCGACCAAAAACTAAAAAGTAGAAAGTATCTCCAACGTGGCTTTATTTGAACCACCTTAACTTGCATTTTAAAATCCAACTTTTCGAACAATATTAAGATATTTATCATATTTAAATAGAACGCGGAGGTACCTGGCAAACGCCCCGTAACGAGTAAAACACATTATATCATGTAACCATTTATGGGGCTGAATCGATCGTGAAATGGCTTTATAAGTAGACAGGTTAAAAGCCACATTTCCTTATTGATTGGTCGTTTTCAGGCATAAAATTATATAAATCGATTGTATAGATTTATACTCAAAGTTATCAAGGGACTCCAATGCCATTAAATATTCATAATTTAATCGTAAAAAGGATTCGTCACAATAATCATATTCGATTGAGTTATTAAAAGGTTTATATCTTTTATCAATTTACCTAAATGTGTTTGAATATTAATCTTTTTTCATCTATGGGTGAAAAAAGAAAAACTTATGAAACCAATGAAACTAGAACTACTACTACTGTTACAATGCTCGTAGACGACACCCACCTAGGTTACGAAACCTATCAGGATCTACAAATATAGAACTTGAAGCCTTAGGAATGAAAGTCCTGACGGCCTCAATTACTTTTGTAGGACTTCAGACTATCTTTAGGCGTGATAAGAGTAAAAGATCTTGGTCAAATATAAGTGCTTGACCAGAGAGAAAAAAATTGTTCTCGTTTTCCCCTATTTGTTTCCAAAGATCTTTAATTTGTAAAGTTCATCTTCATCTGTACAAATACACATGTATATATATATATATATATAATAATAATAATAAGACCACCTTAATTAAAGTAGAAATATAAAGTAAAACTCCAATAAAATATTAAATATTTAATTAACCTGTTTACTCACCTAATAGAACATTGATTGACAAAAAATATACTTTTATAGTAGTAATGAAATATTATCACTCCATGCAAAAAAAGGCTATAGTTAGCTAAACTGATTTTTCAACATAAAGTCCTCGTTTACATTTTATGACTTTTCACAACTCTCGGCATACGGGCAATCAATTTGTTAATGGTGTCTTGTGCTATATTGTTCCAAATTTCGCATAAAGCATTCCACATTTCTTCTCGCGAGGATGGGCCACGATTACGGACGTTCCTATCAAGCTCTTCCCAGTTCCAAGTCCCAAGTTCAATGAGACTGAGACCCGGGATCTGAGGAGGCCAAACCATGTTTTTAACACCCCATGCGCCTCTTTCTCTCCTAAATATCCTCTACATAATTTTGAGCTATGCTTTGAATCATTATGTTGTTGGAAAATGAAACTCGGAGTAAACGGCATTTTGTTCTAAAATATTTTTGCATTGTTCCTTTTTCAAAATTCCTTCAATTTTAGACCATAATAGAGCCACCACCATGCTTGATTGTTGGGACTACACAATCTGACATAATCTTTTCTTGGGCACTGCGTCGAAAGTGAATTCTACGTTTTGAACCGAATAGTTCAAACTTGGATTCGTCGGTCCTATGCACTATTATAAAATTATCTTCACTTTGTCCAATCTCTATCGGCAAGAGCCCACTGCATCCGTTTTTTCTTGTTTTGCGGTCTTAGCAGAGGTTTTCGAACGGCAACGTGACCATACAACTCCGCATCACTCAGTCGCCGTTTTACTGTAGTCAATGATAAACGTTTAACTCGGGTTTTGTTTACTTCAACGCGGATTTCTGGTGCTGTTAAGCGTCTTTTTCGTTTGCTGGTAACAACAATGAAATTATCTTCACTAGACGTGGTAACTCTCGCCCTTCCCGAGCGTGGACGATCTTGAAAAGTGCCTGTCTCCCTGTATCGAGTTAATGGACCATGAACACAAACCTTCGATAACTACAGCTGTGAAGCAATCTCACGTGCGTTCCCTTCATTATGTAAAACAACGATGGCAGAACGCACTTCACTGCTGATTTCTCTAGATTTCCCATTTTATGACGCCATCACTGTAGAAACCACAAGTTGAGACTAATTTAGATCGTTTGTGAACAAACCCAAGTAAACTCGGGTAATAAGTTAGAAACATGTGTTTTCAGGAGCTAAATAATCCTCCTAATTATTGACCAATGCGTAACAAAAGCAAAGTAATTAGTAATGAGGACATTATAAAATATTATTACGACTCTACCACCTGGCTCTAGTGCAGGGTTTGTCGGATTTTGAAAACGATAGATGTTTATTGTTCAATAACTTGAAAGTAAACAAAAGAATGACTTCTTTAAATATTCGATAGTAACATTAGAATATGCAGATGTGCATTTCTTTTATTTATCCTATGGTATTTTATTACAATAGATGGATAATTATATTGTTCATGTGCGGTCTTAAACTTTGGCCAGCAGAGTGTATATATATATATATATATATATATATATATATATATATATGCCTATATATGTAAAATATATATATATATATATATATATATGCCTATATATGTAAAATATATATATATATATATATATATATATATCTAATAAATTGGACAACCAAATCTAATACTCGGAAAATACTTTCCTATGAAGAAAATTCCTGGGATCAGTCTTTACTGAATTACCCAAATTGCCCTTAGCATTTTCAGATAAGAAATATATTCGTAAATATAAAGAGACAAAATGTTATTCTTTAATAATACCCGACACACCTTTCACAATTTGTATGGCTATTTACCCGCATCGTATATTGATGTTAAATGATGCGTATATAATGATGTTACTGTATTTTTGTCCATTCTTGAGAGAATTACCTAATCTATTCCGAATTTTTTCTTGACACACAGTGTTGTTATTGTAAAAATTTTATATTAAAAGAAGTATAAAGAATTGACAAATCTACTAAATAAAATTTCTATATTATATATATATAAGTAGGGGGCATTGGATCGTGCTTCACGGCTAACTATATGCCAATATTCAACATTAGACGGGGCTGTTGAAGATCATGAAAATACTGGTGACGTAGCTAATAATTATATTAGTTAAAAATCAAAATATTATGAAGGAAAAATATTTTATGTGTAAAAAATCTATTTATGGTTTCCATATGACTAAGATTTGTTGCCTCGAGATCAAATCAGGACAGTTTGTAATTTATCGTTGGGTGTATATATATATATATATATATATATATATATATATATCTTTAAATTAAGATACAAGGAATTTTATTAATAAATACAAGGATTATCCTACAATGATGTCAATTTGAATGAAATTCAAAAAAAGTATTTGATAGCTTTTAGTAGCAGATATATTACCAATATCAATTGTAAAATTAAAATTGTGGAATTTTCTTTAATTTAAATTGTACCACGTACTTTTGTTATTAGTTTTAATTGGGTAAGGTGATCAGCTTGGGTAGAGACAAAAGCTCTGATGAATGTTTGTCTTATACAAAGTTCTCCATATATAGATACAATACGAATATGTATTATTCAGGTCAGGGCCTACTTTCTAGTTAGTTTATTAATATATCGTATATGATTGTTTATATTTCTCCCAACTCCAACAAATGATTTTCTTTCTTCCCCATCACATACGAATCATCAAAGAGGTTTGATTTTGACATACAAGAATTACTGATATGTGCTTATTATTAAATCTATGAAATATGTCCATTCCACTTTTGTCATTACGGCAGAACGTGCTAGAGTAATACGTTTTTAATGAAACATCATCATCAAGATCAACTCAGCACATCATTAGTCTACTAGATTTAAAAAAATGTACCCTCAAGCCATAGCCGTATTAGGTCATAGAGTCAAAAGTCCTTAATGCCAGGCCACCACTGTTTCTTTTAAAATGTCAGTATCTTAATTCATGTTATGTTTATTTTTAAACTGAAGACTTTGTCTGATGGTAAGTGATGATGGCAACTGATAAATGCCTACATCCAGCATTAACAAATATTCAAGACTCACAAGCTTGGTCTTCCCCGAGTATTCGGATGGAATGTCTCGCCAACAGTTACTCCAGGTCACCGGATGCCAATATAAAATACAATATAATGGATAATACATTAACCAAACGCTGTATTATCAGTAGTGTCGTGTAGCTGTTTCGAGCTGCACGGCTACATACTCCAGATAGAAACAAGATTGCTCAGTCGCGAGTCATCGGTTCGATCACAATCGAATAAATGTGGAACGTGAACGCAGTTGTATTGTAAATTAAGTGTCACTTACATAGTGTAATTTTTGTATTTTATATCCAACATAGATTCATTATGTCAAGAAACACAATCCTGCTCCATTTACATCCATCGATTGGTCAACCCTGCATAGATCATCGCTCGTCCACTGCGTGTTTATCAGTTAAAATGCCTTTGTGTTTCAAAATTTAGACAAATAACTAAAATTAGATACCGACAATTCTTATAAATTTTCAGGACAATATTTTCAATGGTTCAAAAACAATTCAAAAATATAAAACCTTATGTTTTTCTTTGATTGACCGACTTCAGGTTTACTGCCACCGCTAAATAATATAACCACGGTAAACGGCCATTTATGGACTCAAATGGATCGTAAAATGCTTTTACGGGTGCACTAGTTGAAAGTCGAATCAATAAGTTGGGTATTATTTATATATTTAGATGGAAGATGATGGGAGAAAACAAATATGGTTCAGCCACACTTCCGTTACTTTTCAGATGTAGCATGAATGAGTTGGTAGCGTTCCCGCATACTTCACTACATAAGAACATCGACTTTAAGGATCGGTTTAATTGTATTGTAATTTGATTGTGATTCAGGAACGTTTACAATAACTACTTTATAATAACTACTGCAATGAAATGCTTATGAAAGCCACAAACGTATCCATCAAGTTAGATTGATTCAAACTTTGGAATTAGTTTCGATTCCTAATTTAACCAGTCCGTTGTAAACTTCACCGTCATTCCCTCTAAGAATCTAACGTTAATATTGAGTTGAGGTTTAACTTTTTACAGTGGGCTTTTATTACTGCCTTATTTTAATTTAGAAAAAAATAAATTATTTCAGTCTGTGTTCGAGTGTTCGCCCTTTTACTACTTGTTGCACTTTCTTAAAAGATCTAATGAGTTATAAAGATAAGTAGATCTTTAAGATATCCTTATTATCTAACAGTGGTAGCCACGCTGCGGTTTGATACTAGATGCAGTACGATTTGATTGGTACGACCGTGGAAACACAAATTACAGTATAATGCTGTTGCGTCTGATGAGTTTTGGGATACGAAGACCGTTATTACTGAGGATGAGGCTTCCCACCTTAGTCCTCAAGGATACAAACGCATCTGCATTATGGTTTCTTATTGAAGATTAATGTTGTTTAGGTATACTTTGTCCTCGTTTACTATAGGGAATTGTGTAATTCAATGGGAAAAAAAGATTTTTCAATATAATTAACTATATGGAATCCTTTAACTTTACTAGTGATGTATCGGAAAATACTTAGTATTCCGTTCTCATCGCCTATCTGTCTTTCAAAGAACAAAGTGCCGTGCCGGGATGAAGCGAGAATTGGATATGGTTCCTCGCAAAGTTATTGGTTCTTCTACAACAGACCATTTCGCAATATCGGACGCTGAATAAAAGACGTCATTTTTATATCTTTTGTAAGTTCGAGTCGATAAATTTTTAAAAAAGGTATGGTGCTGATGTGATATTTTTCTAAACGTTTCTCTTTTCATTTAAACATTCAAGTTATTTGAAATGTAATATTTACATAATAAATGCACTTATAGAATAGTACTTGCCCTATGAAGCATTAAAAGTAAAATTATTTCAGATTTATATACACAATAAAGATCTTTAATATTAATGATATATGTATATGTTTGTATGATTGTATACTTGGAGTTTTTATATAACTATTTTTAATAATTTTTTTTTATAAATTTGTTAGTAGCTACATTATAATATTTCACCTATCTCACCACATCTTAGGTAGAGTAAGTCATTAAGTCTTATGCAATAAGAAGTTGAAAAATAAATATATTTTTACAATAATAGTCATTGTTCAAGCGGTCGAGGATTATGTCCCAGCTAGATTGTAATAAACAAAAACATGCATCATATTAGATAGATTGAGTATATAAAATCTAAATGGGATTCTAGTCAATATAACATGCTGGACCTGAAAGTTGGTGAACTCCTATTGGCCTATATACCCTCGTATTGGTCAAAGTTTTCTAACAAACAATTACGCTGTTCACGTTGTATTTAATAACTGCAACACAAAAACGACCCAACCCTTCAGCACTGAAATGAAATGTTCTCATCACACAAAACACAACAAGTTGCTATTCCGTGGGGCCATAGTGCATTCCTGTTCACGCCGACTAATTCATCTAGAAAGTAGCTGCCATGTGGCGCTATCATTGTAATAAAATTTTAGATCAGTTATCCATTAAGTTAACCATTTATATATTTGTATAAAGTATACTTAAGAAATAAGATTATATTTTACAAAGAGATTATTGGTGTCATTTACAATTTAAGTTTTTTTAATTAAAATCAAGGAAAAGGAACATATATATTTTCTAAGATTATTTAAGTTACTAATATACTTTTTTATCAGCAAAGATTACACATCAATTTATATATTAAGAAAAAATAATAAATAAAGCATTTTAAATGTAAAATACGGATTAATTACATTTACACCAAAGATTAATTATCAGCTTCAATAGAGTTAATACGATACCAGGTCACGATAAAAACTCTACCTACTACTTACTCGGTAATACGAAGTTTGAACTAGTTTTAAGATTAAACCGACTCATTGTTAACCAATGCATGAACAAATGGAAAGCAATAAATAATTTAGTTTTGCCTTTCTTTAGTTATGAGTTCAATATTATTGTGTTTAGACACATAAGTAGTCTGAAGATTAAATGTTAATCTTCAGACTACATAACGTAAATATATAAAACGACAGACGCTTTGTGTAATAGTTAAAGTACTAGACAAGAACCTTCTATCACAAACTAGGCTGCAGTTTGCTTCTAGCTGCAGAATAAATGGTTCAGCTCGACCGGGGAAGGACGACGCCCCCACAGAATACCAGCGTGAAATAGCAGCATAATGCTGCTGTGTTTCGTCTGGTGAGTGTGCGGATTCAGAGACCTTTATTATTGGTGACGAGGCATTACATCACCTCCTAAAGGGTGAAAACGTCATCGGCATCATGATTCATTGTCATGGATGAATGACGATGTCATGGGTCGCAGGAATCACTTACCATCAGGTGAACTGTGTGTTCGTTTCTTACTCTCAATGTTATAAAATATTAGATCTGGGTTGTTGTATGTATGTACCGTGTCCCTGACACTGCATCTAGTCCTTTCTGCGATCTTATTCCATATTCATTACGTAGTAATAGCGAAGAGGAAGATGAATAAGTGCCTATGTGTTTACTATGATCTTTATTGATGTCACCTGGCAACCAAATCACAATGGTTGAAAACGACCAGCCACAGCATCATCGTATAAATTGATAAAATATCAAGATGGATCTCATTTATTAACAGCACTAATTTTCGTTTCAACACCTTCTACACTTCACACCGCATTCGCATCTTTCAATAGAAAACAAAAAGGACCAATTCGACTAAGTTTTCTTAAATTTCACAATTCCGTGAGCATATAAATTTGGATTAAAACTTATATAAAATGAGAGCAATCTAATTACTGTCGACACGCGAAATCCTCGTTTTCTTTTAGCGTCCTCCGCAGCCATGCCAGTTTTACTGATGCTTTTTCTGTTGTGTGTGGAAATAAAATTGCCATTTGCACTGTACATCCGGTATTGTGCTATTTCCTTATTCAGCAAAGGCTCGTCCATTACACAGAAGGATGAATACCATTTTCCCCGTCACACATTATAAATATTCGTGCGATTATAATGCATATTTTTTCAGTACAAGTGACATTGACACTATTCAGCGAACACTTCACTTGCTGATAAGTGATTATACCGTAGACACTAATATCCAACCTCTCCAAATGATGAATGATCAAGTACCTCTTTTTCTTGTGATTTCACTTTTGATTTGCTTCTCTCACCTGACGAAATACTTCTCCTGTAATGTAGTCCCAGATCCCCAATCCCCATAGGAAAAACGAAGATTTCGCGATGGTATTCAAGCTGATATATTCTTATACGTATCTGCAGCAGGGCTCTATTTTGTAAGAGTTTTTATAGATATTAATACATGTAAAATCTACTAGAGATACTTACATAAAATAATTGTCTTGTTCTCTGAAGATCAATATATATGAAATTAATTTAAAATATTGTTTGTTTATTGGCAATCATTCACAATTTATGAAGTTAATCATGTAATTTATGTTTAAAATAAAAACTATATAAATTGTATTTTCAAATCCTTCTCTACTTTATATTTTATTTCATCTCAATCACGGATTTAACTTAAGGAACAGGATAAGGTTAATTAGATTACATTTGTCTTCAAAGAGGTAATTTGCATTCCGAGACCAGCCACATTGAAACGACAAGATTTATGTAAAAAGTTACTACGAGGTGTAATTAGCACTAATTTGGTTCGTTAACATTTGATTTCGAGTTAGTGAAACGATTTGACTCGTGTTTATATATTGAGACTTACATAAGATACCAATAAAACAAGGAAAATTATTTTAAACATCATTAGTAAGTTAAAGAGTAAATGCATTTTTTCTGTGTAAATTTATGTTTGTTTGTATAATGAGGAAAAGGAAATTAAGATCTCCATCATCATTATCACCAGTCTTTTTTTTCTTTTTTATAGGAAAAAGGGAGCAAACGAGCGGCGGGAACACCGAGGTGTTCATCGACGCCCAATGACAACCGCAACATCAGAGGAACTGCAAATGTGTTGCCAGCCTTTAAGAAAGGAATAGGCTCGCTTCTTGAAGGACCTTAAGTCGTACTGATTTGGAAAAACCGTGGAGGACAGACTGTTCCACAAGGCAGCTGTGCGGGGCAGAAAATTCCACGAGATTCGGACAGTAGAGGAAGAAAGTCTAAAAGTAATCCACTGCTGAACAAAGGAATTGCTAAAAGATAAAAGATAAAACACGATCCTGTGACACCGATACCCATATACATTCGATAAACTTGCGCAGGTCGTCGCTCTTCTCTCGTATTTATTACGAGTGAGAAAATTTTGTAGACGACTATAGTGTCGTGGGCTGCAAGAATCTTTGAAGAGTGCGGGGTAACATCATACCTCTAATATTTTAAACTAGTTTGATGTTAAAATAAAGTAAGTAAATTTGAGTACATTTACGTATTGATATTAAGAATATGTTATACTCTTGAGACGAGAGTCGCGACTCTTTAAAATATATATAAATAAATTGTTAACCGCCAGAAATATTTTTTATCAAGTTTTGTTTAGTTATAGTTATTTGGCTAAATAATAAAGTTGATAAAATTTACAATTTCTCTTCTACTGAAACTTTTCTCATCTCAAAAACAAAATATTGATATAATAAATGGGTGATTTTGCAAGAAAGTATCATAAAACTTTTTTACGGTCACCTTGTATGATTCGTTCGACAGAAATGGATGTTTGTGGATATTTTAAATTCGTTCTGCACGAGATTCATTATAAAAATGCAGCAACCTCAAAGCGTAATAATTCAACGATGTACATAGGTGAGCTTATTTCCGTTGCCCTGTTCGGTTCTACGGATGTAAAATAATGTTCTCTCTTGTCGGATAATTCACTATTTTGTGATTGTAATAACTCACTAAAAAGTAAAATAATAGCCCATATACATATATAAATTTTATTTTTGAGCATAACTAAGCTAAGAGCTCTAACCACACTTTTTTCTCTTATGGATTCTTCTTCTACTCCTGCTTATTTGTCTTCTCATTTTCAATATCTTAGTTCCGTCAACAATAAAAATCTTCGTTCGACGCATAATCGTCTTCTCCTATGTCCTTCTCATCGTACTGATATCATTCACTCATCATTCTTTGTTCAATCTATTCTCCTGTGGAATGCGCTACCTTCCCAAATCAGAATGGCTAAAAGTCGCTTAGAGTTTAAACGAAAAATTCGAAAGCATTTGTTGGAAGTAGTGTCAGCAGATTCACTACATCGATAATAATTATGTATATATTTATATATATATATTCACTTTTAGATATGTTTGTATTTATAATATGTATATTTTTTGTTTTACAGTTAATGTAACTGTATATAAATATCTATTATTTTACTTAGTATTATAAATTCCTAAGATAATATATAATGATATGTATATATAATTGTATAAGCATTTAGATGTACTATATGTCTCTTTTTTCTTTATTATTATTCTTCTGTCCCTACCTTGATTTCTCTGAACCCCCCCAAGGTTGACTGGTAGATAATGCCTTAGGCATTAAGTCCGCCTTTGTGCATATGTTAGTTGTACAAAAGTTTATAAATAAATAAATAAATGTCTTATCTTTAGAGACGGCATTGAGTCCGCTATGCGGCTCCACTGCGTTTGTATGATTGGCGGACTTCACATGTCTGCTATTTTTTATTTTATACTCATTTCTTAGACATGCAGGTTTCCTCACCATATTTTTATTCACCGCCTAGCCCGTGATAATCAGCACTTAATATTGCAATTAACTATCTCATTTTCAGTGGCACCAGTTATCGAATTCGGTTAAATTTAATTAATTAAATAAAAGTTGACTTAATTTTAAAGTTATCCTGATCAAATCCTATTGATATACTCATGAAAAAAAAATTAAAAAGTTCATAAAGCTCAGGTTGTTCTCGGGAATATTATATCGCTTGCATATATGTAAACGACATCTGAGTTACTTTGTTTATATATTATTTTTTAAACTTTGAAAAAACTTCAAATTTCGAAAAAACGTGATAATCTGTTAGAACAAGGTCCGGAGAGTATGGTGGGTGACGGAGACAATCCAGTCGCAGCTCTTTTAATTAAGCGTCTTTTTCTTCTTCTTCTCTCTCTTTAAGTATGGGGCCTAGAGTTTTCATGAAGCAGCTTCGGTTGTTTAACGGCTAGCTTTTCTATCATAGGTTACAATTGTTGACAATACAGATTTGCCGTAATCGTCTGGCCAGATCTTAGGAAGCTATATGGTGTATGACACCAGCACAGGTACACCAAACTCTTACCAGTACCTTTTTCTGAATCAACATTCACTGGGGACAGGGTTTGGCTGGTTCTCCTGAGTTCAGCCACTGTGATGGGCATTTCCGATTGTCGTACAGTATCCATTTTTCATCACAAGTAACGTTACGATTCAAAATTCCCTCGTTATTATGACGGTTGAGTAATGTACACTCAATGCGTGTTTGTTGGTGTGCTTCAATCAATTCATGCGGTAACACTTTTTGGAGCTCTTTCGCCTTTCCAATTTGTTTCAAGTGAATTAAAACTATTTTATTACTCACACCAGCCTTGCGCTAACTTTGAGGTGGTTTGCGATGGATCCGCTTCCACGATCACCTTTAATTATTCATAGTCAACTTGGGTCTTCAGCCGTCCGCGGGTTTTGTTTTGGAAACGTACCGTGCTTTCTTTTACAATAGCTTCCCCATATACATCATTAATACTTCGAGTCCATATATCCTTTTGATGCAGCGCTGTTGCCACGCAACTCATTTTCGTAAATAAAACGATATTTCAAGTTTTTCATTTTGATTAGGGAAGAATATCAAAGAAAAAACAAATGGCGCGTAAACAAATGAATTACTAAATTCGAAACACAAATACATAATCCTAAATTTATACATTTGAATTTGTAATTCGCCAAACCAGAATAATTGAGATCAAAGTGGCTAGTTCGACAAAACGACAATCATATGTAAGGACCTAATATTATGAGTCTAATGTACTAATATTAAATTAACAAATATGGTTCAAAGGTTTTGTTCAGTATGTGATACTTTAGACTTTCTAATTCATTTAGTTAAGAATGGTTACCAGAAATTTATAAACATAGACAACAATGGAATAATTGTAATATCGTCAATCATTAATATCCCTGAACTTTTTATGGTAACATTGTTGAGCGCATTGTTGATACTGTCTGTCCAAATGTATATTCCATACCTTTTTCAATCAAATTTGGCATACTAGGTTACAAATAGTGGGGAATAAGACAATGCCGCAACCTTAAATTATGTAGTAACAGTGTTAATGCTTGTAAAACCCTAATAAAAAAAGAAATGCAGAAAAGTGACGCATAAAATCGCTTAAATTGTATAAGATTAGTGTTAAATCCTTATCTTTAGTCGTTAAGATGCATGGTGACAGTTCCAATGGCCTAAGAAGCTTAACGTACAAAATCACTGAAAAATATGAAGATAAATTAAATTTATATTATAAGACTTTGAAGAACTTCCTAAAAAACTTGATAAAAAATATTAACTTTTTTTATGTTTTATGTAAATAACTGAAGTAATTTCTTTTGGTTTGTTTTCGAATCTAGGTGTCTCGTATGTATGTCCCACGTGTTTGATAATATGGTTGGTGCCTTCGAATATTTATTTTCCAGGTCGCATTTGGAGACGACGGACTCCCGGTTCCCGTGGCCCTGCAGTATCAGGTGAAGGTAGAACATCGTTTTAGGTGGTGCGATTCTAGCACTTCCAACATATCCCTTATACAAAAAACTGCTTATACAAAAAATACTTATAACCAGAACATAAGATATAAGATAACAGAATAGACCAGGAGGACATGATGAAATATTTTTAGTTATTCTTTTGTTCCCTTACATTCGTTTTTTTAATAAATCAAAAGCCTTTTCCTTTGTGCAGGACACAAATTGTTCAGCGTTCAGCGTTTTTACATTGTCTGTGGTAGTATATTTCATTATTACGTGAGCGGACATATTTGAACGCTTCCCTTTCAACAGAGAACTGAACCCAAATACAGTGAGAGCATTCTAATTACCGTCATAATTCCAAATGAAATCTTGTCACGCACTTGTAAACGCACGCGATTTCTATAGGTTCCTTTTCATAAGCTATAATACTTTTCCTCTATTAAAGGTGACAAACGAGCACAAAGTTCACCTGATGGTAAGCGATGACTGCAGCCCATGATAATTATTAAGTATATTTAAAAAAAGTAAAATATAGTAATAACTAACATGACACTTAACATAAACTTAGTTGTACTTAACTATGACATCCGATTCAACGAAACCAAATATAAACTATTGTCTATGCAATTCATATTTTTTAAATAATGTTAGAGCCACCACGAAGCTTAGTTCTATTTCCAGCATGACCGGGTACAGCTCAAATGGATAGGACCCGCAAAATACCAGCGTGAAATGGTAGCATAACGCTACCGTGTGTGTGGGGATTTTGGAGTGCGGGGATTCCGACACCGTTATAAATAACGAGGCATCCTTGTTAGTCCTGAGGTGACGACGTATCTGTATTAAAATAATGTAATGGACCTCAGGAATCACTTATAACCAAGTGAACTTTATGTTCATTTGTCGCTCTCAATACAACAAAATACTAAAATGAGAAAAACAAAAGGCAGTCATAAATTTTAAATACGAAGAATAAATCGAAAGTTAATAAAAAAAAAGGTTAGCATAGAAAAGCCATTTCTATGCTAACCTTTTTAGGAACCTTAACCAGGAAAATAAATAAATAATACGTATTGAAATATCATAATTTGTCCTTTTTAATATACGTTAGATGTACGTAAGTTAAAAGGACGAAACGTTATTTTTATATAATTGAATTTACCGAATTGAAGTTATCAGTGTACCAGTTTTGAAATATATATTGCGGTCCCTCTTACTTCAACCTAAAACTTTTCAAACAATACAAGTGTAAAATGCATTTTCGAAAATAAATAAAATGAAATCTACGGAAGCTTTGCCCACCTCCCGAGTAAATAATTTGCATACAAATTCAAACACGAACAAAACTCTGTTTGTATAAACCAAGATTGTGAATCTGGCTTTAAAGTTAAATTAAAAACTTCCAGTTAGATTTTTTATGTCGACTTTTTAAAATCGCAGAACTGGTGGAATCTTTATGTAAAGTTGCGCTCGAAAAAATCTATAGTTTTGGTATTCTTCCCCTTGGAGTTTCATCGTCTACCTATCTACCGTTGACTGGCATATAACACTTAGGTATTGAGGCCGGCTTTGTACAACTATGTACGTAACCTTTCAAATGAATAAATAAAATATTGCGCAATATTTTTTATGCTTTTCTTATCAAAGAGGTGACAAAACGAAACAGATGATAAATGATGACTGGCGGTTCGTGATATCTACATATGTACGTCCTCAAACAAGACACAAATGCATATCACCTCTGAGGCCCGAGTTGGAGTGCCTCGTTACCTGTTATTGGAACTCCGGTACCCTACATTTATCACACGAAACACAGCAGCTCCGTGTACGAGTCAACAACTGCCTGTTCTTACCCGACGATTCATGCAGCACCTGCAGAAAAAAGTTAATTTCAAACCAAAGAAATTTACAAGTACTTTAATACAATTAAAGTATACAATTATAGTATGTTCGGATTGAGTACCAAATATCAATTGTCCGAATCATAATATTACTGCTTCATTATAATTTCCGGTCAATACGTCAATGCTGAATCAGCAATCGCGATGTTCACAATGAAATTCCTATAACGGAATTATATTAATTACTTTTTAACATACGTTGTAGGTATGTAACGTGTGCAGATAAAGAATAATAAACAAAAGGCATTCCCGTCATAGTGATTTCCCAGTTATAGTATAATGAGTTGTATATATACAAATCTTTGTCACTTGATAACGTGATTGCATTCTTTTGGCAATTCGCATAAGTGTAAGTGAAAAGATACCTCCAAAGCTTGAACTGCCAAGCAATATCATTATCTTAGTAATAAAAAAACAATCCTTTATGAAATGAAAATGAATAGAAATGAAAGAAGATAAGTTTTATTCTTAAAAACTGTATCATTGATTTATTCTAAAATGTTATGTTATACGAAAGCAATCGAATTATAAAATCGCATACGAGATCTGAATGCAAGATATTCAGTAAAATTCCCGTATAATGCAATGGTAGCATTTTTCAAATGTAGACATGGTCCAAAGCATTTTGTGAAATTGTATGTTAGATGAAGTTCGGACGCAGCCAAAATTTTGTATATCGTTGAAAATTCTCACTTTTCAACATTCATGAAAGGTTTCAAATGCTATAAATGAGACTTGCTCATTGACAAAGCAGTGAACTATTGCATCAGTGTAAAGTGTAAGGGCATAAACAGTTACAGTGATAGAGTCATGTATTTAACTGCAGTGTGAATGAGTCAGCCTGACCGAGAAATGAAGATGCCTTCTTGATAAAATAGCAGCGTCAAACAGCAACATGACGCGGCTTTGTTTCATATAGTGAGTGATTCTCAGGACCCTATTAAACGTAACAAGGCTAGCTTCTTCATTCATAACATATTCTCCCTAAGGGTGATAACGCACCTCATTTGCCACTCCTAATATTCTTAGAAAAGTTATTGAGATAAGCAAGCTTTTCCTAAGATAGCCGCAATGAGTTAGCGTATTTAATATTAGGGTATAAAGGGGAATAAAATCACTTTTTACAAATTTTAAAAACGTAGCAGTTACAATCAGGGGCATATCGTAAATTAAAATTCTACTTACTCATTTCATGCAGTATTAGTATGGTATGTAAATTACATTACATTACATTAAACAAAGCTAATGTCACTATCGTCAATATCTGCTTATAATTAGCCCATTAGTGATGATTTGTTTTAGAATATTACATAATAAGATTCTAAGTTGTTGTAAGTTTTAACAGTGTTTAAAGCACCGCAACTATTCGTGCATCCAAAGAGATTCCGCTAGACAAAGCAATTAGTTGTCAGTATATTAATCAAATGAGCAAAAAAAATTACCGAAGAATATTTATAGGGTTTCCATATGAAAGATATCTTTCCATGGAAGATCTCATAAGAGGATTCGGTACATTGTACATTAAATTTATAGAGTACAAACGCAATAGACAAAACAAAATGAAAACAGCTGCAGAAAGCTTTTAGCGCGAAAAGCGATCATTCTGCATAAAAATATGTATTAAAAAACTACTAACAGATAAATAAGATAAAAATAAAGAGCAATATTTGGGATAAATACAACCTACATATTAATAGACAAATAGCGTGTGCGAGGTAAAAAGCTCATTATTATTATTGCAATAAAAAGCAATGTAGACTTTTAAACATTCATAAATTGATTACTAATATTCATCTTTACATCGTCATCATAAATATTACAGCCCACCAGATTCTCAAAAAATTCTAGCATGGAACTCTCTTCATCAACAGTCTAACAGAAATTTTTGTGAATTGAAATTCTATTTAAATTATTTATTTAGTAACGGTAATTTGGTTTACGACTTAAATTAAAAGCTTTACAATTCGACGGGATGCTGCTATTAAAAACTTCAAGTGATGACTGAGCTTCCGAATAGCAAACGCATAAAACATTTGAATCTTCACGATGCTTGTTTTTTTAATTTATGTTTCCTTTTAATTTTGTTCAAACCAGACAGTGCTCGACGGCTCGAGGTATGTTATTTTGTTCAATGTTATTAAATTTTATTTTGACTAACGGCGAGCATTATTCACATAATATACATTTAAATAGATTTATAATAAATGTAATACATATTAAAAATTAATTTAAAAAATTCTGTAACTGTCTTGTTTATTATACTTAATTTTCGAGACGTAGAACTTGCAACCTATTTTATGACTAGGATTCTAGTACCTAAAACACAAATAATTGAACTTGTGGGATGTAACATATTTTAACTATTTTAATGCCATTTTACCTGCGTAATGTGGACTTGTGTCTTCTGTGAGATAACAGAGGCTGATCCTTCACATTATGCTGATTACTAATCTGCCATGATCATGATAGGGAGCAGTATCACCAGCACAACGGTACTGCCAATCCGCTTGCTTAGTGAGGTGAGGGCGATAGCACTTCTATATCTAGCACCATTTCCCTTTCCGGTACTTTCTTTGTAAGATATTGCACTGGACTTAAGGAACGTTGATGAAAATTACAAAATTTGGACCTGGGTCTACTTATTTCTCCGAAGTTAATGCACAAAAAGACCATCTTGAAATATATTCGTAAGTTTTGAGCATGGTAGAGTCGCGTTAGATTTTGGAAATACCACAGTCAAGTCCACCAAATTCGTACTCCAATAATCGATCAAGACATTTAGTCTTATTTCTACTGATCTGTTAAAAATATTGTACATCAATCAGAATCCAATTTCTTCTTGATATGAATGAAACTCGTTGTATAAAAATGCGGAAAAACCTGAAATAATTCGACATGAGATATGAGCGCGTTTTCATTATCCTATTACTTTGTATGTAATATATTTTCTTTTAATATTGACTATAGCAGTTATTTCTTGTCGTACAAATGTAGGAATTGATAATGATGTCGTGATCGATTTAGCTGTCGATAATTGGTTATTATTAGATGACATCAACTGCGCAGTGTGTGTTTACGTGCCATTCCAGAGGCACTCATTCGTTCTGATGGTAATAAGTTCGAAGGAAGGTTCAGTTGCAATATCAGGGACACGAAATACTATAAGCTCAGTCTCATAAGTCTACAATATGTGATCTGCAAATATTCTATTAATAGTATCGCTCGACAACAAAATAAATATAAAGTTTAAGCAACAAAGTACTACACACTTACACAGAAGGTATTTTTTATGAAATTAATTAAATTAATTAATCACATTCCATCGGGTGGCCTGTTTGCTCTTTTGCCACCTATCCTATAAAACAATATAAAAATAAAAATGTGTGAACAATTCTTTTTCTTGTTATTGTCCTTTAAGCTTATACATAAATTACATTTTTTATAATAAGTCATTTAATATTTTTCAGAATAAAAAAATTATGAAAAAAATATTTTAATGAGTTTCTTGGACTGGAGAAGGACAACGCCCTCACAGAAATCCAGTGTGTTATTTTGTTGGATGGATGATTGATTTTAGCCCGAAGGCTTTTACAACTTCATCAGATTTAAAGGTGGCCGAGCGCTTAGGGTTCTCAGCCTCAGACCTTCCTTATAGGGTTACTGGCAGGAGGGTTCCCGACAGGGAGACTCGGTTTGATCGAAACCTGGTTCAGGTAGGTAAACTGTTCGAAGGTGCTAGGTCACGGCCATCCCAGTGTGATTGAGTAGGAAAGCTCTTCCGGGTCGTATGGCTAGTGTAGGGATACAAGAACCCAACTACAGGTGAAGAGGCATTCTAACCCAGTCCTAAGAGGAGACACGGCATGTAGATTGAGCCGTAGTCATCACAATCCATCTAGTGAACTGTGAGCTCTTTGTAACTCCAAATGTTATAAACAAACGTTCTAATGCTCGTATTTTATACGAACTTTTAATATTATTAATTTGTCTCGGGGATAATGGAAATAAGTTAAGGTATACGTGAATGCTTCAAAGTGTTATTAGCACGTCGAAAAATCTTTGGAGAATTTATCCGCTTTACAAATACGGGCATCTTTTTTATTTAATCGTGTCTTGGGCGTCTTTTATTTTATAAAATGTCTGTGCTGTTTGTTGTGCTTCTGATATTATTAAAATAATGTCAACCTCATCAGCTAATAAATTAAAATGATATTAGAATATTGCCTTTTTTTATAATAATGGGTCGGGGAAAAAAGTTTTTTTGTTTTTTATAAGCAAATAATTCAGTATAATCTTTTTCGTTGTAATATTTGGATGTGTTTAGCTATTCTATATATGTTATATATATGAAAAATTTGATACATTTTGAAGAGTTATTACAAAAAGGAGAAAAATGCGACACAAGCCGCAAAATAATTGTGACATTTATGAACTTAACGCAGTGTCAGTAAGAGTAGAGCTACGCTGCAGATATATTCTAGCTACAGAATAAATGGGTCAGCTTGACCAGGCTAGTACCACACCCTCAAAGAATACCAGCGTAAAATAGCAGCATAACGCTACTGTGTTTCGTCTGGTGAGCACAGGGATCCGGAGACCTTTATTACGGGATGAGGTATTCCATCTCAGTTCTCAAGGTCACCCTTGCGAACTGAGATCGCGTCTGCTTTATGGTTACTTGTTAAGAATGAATGTTGTTGTCATCGACCGCAGGAATCACTTTCCATCATTGAATCGTGTTCTCTTTTGTTACTCTCAATGTAATAAAGAAAAAGCAAAATTGGGTCAGGTGTTTTTAGTCCGGGAATTTTAATGTCAAAGGTATAAATAACTATATATGCATATGTATTATAACAGGTCGACCAGTTATAGATAAAGTCGATGCCATTTTTGAAAAACTGGAATAATATCGTCATAATAGTAGTTACGAAATGGATGACGAGCTAGGGTTTGGCCACAAAATAGTTTTGACTCATTCAAAAAAGTCTGGATATATAAAAAGGCTTGATATTTGGGTTTCACACGAGCTAACTGAAACAAACAACGTTCTCAGTGTAATCTTTTGATTGCGAGTCTCTATTGAAATGTAAAGAAACCGAACCGTTTTTGAAAAGATTGATCACAGGTGATGTAACGCAGATTGCCTATGACAAGAACGTGCAAAAAAGATCGTCTATCAAGAACAGTCAAGCTTCACAGACTATAGCGAAACCTGGAATAACTCACAATAAGGTGATGCTGTGTGTATGGTGGGTTTGAAAGGGCATCGTTCATTATGAGCTTTTACCGCCATGCAAAACAATCTATTCGGATCTCTTCTGCCAACAGCTGATGAGACTTAAGCAATAAATAGCAGCGAATATTGAGAGAGCTTGTTGGGAAGTGTTAATGCATCCACCATATAGCCCTAATCTTGTACCCTTAGATTTTTACCTGTTTCGGTCTCTTCAGAATTCTTTAGGTAGTGTTAGGTTAACGTCCAGAGAGGATTTTAAAACTGCTTGTCTCAGGTTTTTGATCAGAAGTCCCAAACTTTCTACACCAATGGGATTATGTCACCTACAAAAGGGTTATCGAACAATATGGCATACATATTTTATAATCAAATGTAAATAAAGTATGATAGAAAACATCTTGAATTTGTATATAAAATGCGAGAAAACTTTTCTCCGACCCATATTATTAGGGGTTAAGAACGAGCTCACAGATCCTATAATAGTAAGTGATATCTTTTTTGTTGTCACTTCTAAGGACTGAGATGAAAGGCCCACCAAATGAAAGCACAAGCACAGCAGCATGTGGCTTCTACTTCACGCTAGTATTCTATGAGGTCACGGTCCTGATCTACTGGAATGATGCCGCAACTAAAAATTACCACGAAGTTCCAAAAAAATCCTCAATTAAAATTATTTCTTCTTCTGCAAATTATTTCTCTAACTGATTTGTAATATTAAACATTGCTTGGAATTTTATATCTACTCGACCTAAATCGAAATGAAACTGATTAAATGAAAATGTCCAAACCTTAACATAGTACCAAATAACTGAGACGAACTTTCACACAGTTCACTAGGTTCAGTTCAGATGGTAAGCTACGGCTGCGGCCCATGACACCTACATCCGTCCCCAAAACAATATACAAGATGCATATGCATTGTCACACCTGAGACCTGAGATGAAATACCTCGTTACTTGTAATTTGATATCCAGATCTCTACATTCTACACAGCTGCTATTTAAAACTGGTATTCCTTGAGGACGTGGTTGTTCCCCAGTCAAGCCGATCCATACCTCGCACCTTAAAACTAAAGCCAGCGTCGCCCCAGGACTATGAACAAATTTATTAAATATGAGAGCAAAATTAAAATCTCAAGTAGGTCTCTAGCTGAAATTGGTAGTAGAGGAATAGTAAGTTACAATCATAATATATAGCATGATGTAAGTCCGTTTATTTTCTTATATGTTTTATATTTATTCGTCCAATATATTAAGTACTTTAAACTAAACAATTTACCGGAAATCACTTACTATAAAACGAAAAATAAGATTACCACATATTTAAATGAGTATTAAATATATCTTATATTTTTATATATCATAGATAACTTAACTTCATACATAACCTATAAAATATCATAATAAATAATAGAAGAAATATATTTTTGGCTGGCGTTCTGTGTGGGCGTAGCCCTTTCCGGTCCAGCCATCCCATCCATAATTTTTGAGTAATATTGTCATTAAGATTTTGCTAAATTATCTCCTGTGTAATGGAAACGGGAAAAGCTTCAAATGTTATTAGCACGTCAAAAGTCTTGCAAGAATCCATCGCGTTTCAAATACGGGCCTCTTTTGTAGATTTTTATCTCGGCTCTCTTTTCATTTTTTTCTTCGTATATCTTTATATTCTCGTGAGCGCTGAGCACCGATAAAATATAGAGAAACACTTCTACTTCGCTTTTCGTTCGTACTACGTTGACTATTTTGTAGTTGCGCGGACAACAAGCAAGTGTAATAAAATAATTTAAAAAATTATATAGTTACTGAGATATTGAGAAATAATACTACGAGTATATCCATTCACTCAGCGGGCCTCCCGCTCGCGAGTCTAATTAGATAAAGCTGTAAAGATCTCTGGACCAACAGCAATACTCATACAAAAAACAAAAAATATCCCTTCAAATCCTGTAATGTAGAACACAAGATACAATGTTCATTACATTGTATCTCGTGTTCCACACTACCACAGTACTAGAAAACGCAGTCCAATATTTTTTTTACAAAAATAATAATATTACCAATGCTATTATAACATTCCGGTTAACCAGTAAGATGTACTCAGCTAACATTTTTGCAACTCAAGGTGTTTGCTTTCGATTACTAGAATGTTTGAATTTGTCCGGTTTCATAAACACTGCATATGAACCGAATTCCGATTTTAACGCTAACGGCAATATCTTTTGCTTATTATCCGATCATATCAACAGCATTCAATATATTATAGTGCATTAATATATTACACGCTCATTCGAAGATAAAGATATCTTCCCTAGTCCAACGTAATCCATATGCAATACGATCTGGAAAGATTGTAATCAAGGACGTTGAATGTAAATATCCACCACCCACTTCCAAAAACCAATAATTTGAAATTTAAAAAAATGTTTCCTGAAGGGATATTGACCCCGGATTCTTGACCACTTAGCCATTTACACTAGATCACAACCATTCAGAATGAATGAATAGCAGTTTTTTAACCAGTAACTAAGCATTCGTATTGTTTCAGGAGAATGCTTAGTTACTAGTGTACAATGTGATATGTAATGTACAATGCTTTATATATTTTGACTCGAAAATTTCACACAGCACGCTGACTGGTACATGTAATAGTGAACATTGTAACACGAAATTAAATAAATAAAAAGGAAAACGAAATTATTCTCTGCTACAGGACTTAGGACACCAAATAAGACAAAAAAGATAAACAAACAAAACAGACAATTTGCGTCATAATTGTCCACCCAAATGTAGTATAGATTGGCGGACTTTAGGGCAAGGGAAGGCAAGTTTCCTGATACTGTTTCCACACTACTGAACATGTGTTTAAATAGTACAGAAAACTTGAAATAACAATTGTTTTACAATTAGAATGTCTTTCATGGGTGTCATAGTATATATATATAATTATATTTATATATATATATATATATATATATATATATATATATATATATATATATATATATATATATATATATATATGTATATATATATATATATATATATATATATGTATATATATATATATATATATATATATATATATATATATATATATATATATATATATATTACATTACAATGTCTTCAAGTCTTATCGAAAAAAAAACCGCGGTAGCTCAATGTCTCATTTAACGAAACGCGAGCAAATCGAGATCGATCCACACTGATGAAATTCTTAAATGCAATTTCATATGTTAAATTACCACGTTGGCGTTGGAGCAAAACATCCTGAGAAAACTCGCATGTCTGAGAAATACCGAAAAAATTAACAACTATATTTCACATCATGTGAACTCCGCCATTACGCAGTAGAGGCGTGTGGTTGACATTTTTTTTATAGAAAAGGGGACGAACGAGCAAGCAGCTCATAGTATGGTAAGTGTGTACAGCTGCCCATGAACATCTGCAATACCAGAGGAGTAACAGATACGCAGTCAACCTTTAAGACAGGTGTAGGTCTCTCTTTTCTAGGTCCCTAAGTTGTATCAGATGGGAAATAATTGGCGACAGCTGATTCCACAGAATAATTGTGGGCGGCACAAAATGTTGCGTAAAGCGCACATTTTCAGAATTGCCAACCATCGAGATAATGAGGATAAGAATTTATTACTAGCATAGTAATATTTTTCCACTAATACTTTCTCTTAGATGGAGCAGCTAAGCTATGCGCAGCAGTGAGTTAAATACAGGATATTACTATAATTTATATTTATTTTCTTCTTAATATTGTTAAATTCACTTTAATTAATTTTGGGAACACGAACCCACGCTTCAGAAAGGAATTGAAAACAAAAAAGGTTTTAAACTTTTTGCGAGCTACAAGCACCTTCAATTGAATACAGCGCTGATACTTTTTCCCGTGCTGTAATTAAGCAATTATGTTTTATTTCATTTAGGTATAAAAACGTAATGCCTGCTTATTTTGTTCACCGTGGGCACTCGTACGATTTATTGAGAATTACAATGTCAATGAATTTTATTGTTGTGTTACGCAGTTTTGCATAACAATGGAAGTTAATGAGATATTGTAAGGAACGCTTAAGGCCTTTTAAAGTAGTTTCATTTCTAATTATGAAAGGCTTTTTTGTATTTAACTATTGATAGATACTATATTTAATTATTAGAGCCGTAGTACTCAGTGCGTAAGCGCTCGCTTTTGATTTACAGTACATATCATGCATACCATGTTCGATCCTGTGAAATTGATTATAACAATTTTAAGTGTTGATTCACTATGTGCTCGGTAGTGAAACAAATATATATATATATATATATATGAATATATTATAAGTCTGTACAATTTTAAATTAGTATTTATTTTAAAAATATTAAAAATACCTTAATTATAATTAGAAGTTTAGCGGAACTGCATTCTCTATCATCTTATTTCTCAGGTCAATAAATGTTTATAAAGAAATGTCTTCTGCGAAAA
Organism: Teinopalpus imperialis; assembly: GCA_029286865.1. Taxonomy (NCBI): domain Eukaryota; kingdom Metazoa; phylum Arthropoda; class Insecta; order Lepidoptera; family Papilionidae; genus Teinopalpus; species Teinopalpus imperialis. The sequence goes on from JAGSMU010000059.1 coordinate 1,087,102, forward strand.
TATGCGGCAGTAACGATTTCCCGTGAAAAACAAAAGAGACGTAGTTTTTTTAAATACCGAGTGCCAGGTGTGACAAACGAGCACACAGTTCATCTAATGGTGAGTGATGTCTGATGAATGCCTCTAATAGATAGAGAGAATGTGGTTGGAACCCACCAACCGCATACAAAACATAGTAATATTATGCTGCTATTTCGCACCGGTATTCTGTAAGGGTGTGGTTACTCCCCAACTGAAACGACCCTTTGATGCATTTTTCTCTACCCTTCTATTACATATATTGAAATAGACTAATAGATTATCTAGACCAATTTTGGTATTATAATTTATTTTTGAGGATTGATTTTTTGTATGGTTCATTCAATCACAGAGCTCAGGGGAGATAACGCATCTGCATTATGGTGACTTATCAAGGATGAATTTGGGTGTTATGGGCGACGGGAATCACTTACCGTCTAGTGATTTCTATAGTCGTATGTCGCCCCTAATTTTGTCTTATTATTTTAAAAAAATATTAATATTTCTGAAATTAACCAAACTTAGCTGTGATATATTATGAAACCTATAAGCAATGAAATAATAGTAAATATTATCGAAATATTTGTACACTCGAACACCACAAAAACAAGTTTTAAAAAGAAGAAAATAAATTAAAAAGTTATTAAAAAAATGTGCTACTTTTTAAACTTTTACTGCAATGACCGCGATAAAGATCTTACTTGCCGTCTGTTGTATAAAGTGACCCGATCTAGGTATCGACAGTATTTCACTTTATCTTACTGAAGCCCGTCGAAGTTTTTAAAAAGAATTTTTAAAAAAGCTAAGATAAATGGTGCAGCGAAAGAAAAGTGCCAAATGACGATACACATTTATCTGCAGTTATTTATTGCTTTCAAATGATAACTTGATCGATTCAGATAACGATTTGCTAGCGATAAAGGTTTGTTTCAATTTTACTGCAAATTTAATGTGACTTATGAAACAGTAACATTAGATAGAATATTTGTTTATGAATAGATACCTGAATTAGTCAGCTCGACTGGGGTGGTACCATTCCCATAACATAGCAGCATAGTGCTTTGTTTCGTCTGGTGAGTATAGGGATCGGGAGACCTTCATTGATGGTGACGTGGCATTCCATCTCAGTCTCAAAGGATAACATCTCAACAATGCATCTGCATTATGATTCCTTGTCAAGGATGAATGTAGAGGTCATGGGACGCAGGAAACACTTAGACACGCAACACTAGAAGAGCATTGGCGCTGCCGGCCTTTAAGAACATCACCACCTAAACATCCACCTTCTTCTGGTTGGTCAATAGAATAAATAGATAAAAACTATAAATATATAAAGAAACAAATATATACATTATCATATAATACATATATAAAGACCAACCAGACGGGAAACCCTCGACAGGGGAGACCAAACGGTCGAGGGTTAGGGCGAAAGGGAAAGAAACCTGCGGACTATACGAGCGGTGTCAAGGAACACAGCCTTCTGCATTTGAGCCCGAAGCTGTCCATCCCGGAGTCCCTACCGCCTCAGGTGATTCGAGAGGCAGATACGACTATAGGAGTAATTTAAAATTATTATTATTATACTATTATTAATAATGCATCTGAACATTCTTCCGATCTTAGTACACATGCAGTATATTTAATATGGAAAGACATCACGAGTGAGTGGCTCTGTATACTTTTATTAATAATGCATCTGAACATTCTTCCGATCTTAGTACACATGCAGTATATTTAATATGGAAATATGCCACGAGTGAGCGGCTCTATATACTATTATCAATAATACATTTGAACATTCTTCCGATCTTAGTACACATGCAGTATATTTAATATGGAAAGATGCCACGAGTGAGCGGCTCTGTATACTATTATTAACAATGCATCTGAACATTCTTCTGATCTTAGTACACATGCAGTATATTTAATATGGAAAGATGCCACGAGTGAGCGGCTCTGTATACTATTATTAACAATGCATCTGAACATTCTTCTGATCTTAGTACACATGCAGTATATTTAATATGGAAAGATGCCACGAGTGAGTGGCTCTGTATACTATATCAATAATGCATCTGAACATCCTTCCGATCTTAGTACACATGCAGTATATTTAATATGGAAAAATATCACGAGTGAGTGGCTCTGTATACTATATCAATAATGCATCTGAACATCCTTCCGATCTTAGTACACATGCAGTATATTTAATATGGAAAGACATCACGAGTGAGTGGCTCTGTATATTTACGGTACTATAAAATATTCTACGCAGCATAACAATAACAGAAAATATCACTGTGGTCCAATTCGCCCGGGGGGACATCATTATAATTACAAAAAATATCAATTATCAAATTTATACGCTATGTAGTGTCCAGTAAAAACCATTTTTTAAAATACATTGTAATTATCAAAATTTTAATCTTTTTATTTTTCTTAATTAATTGTTATGTTGTTTATTCTTTTTAATTTATTTTAGTACGGTGTTTTCAATACCGTAATAAGCAAAAAAACAGGCAATAAATAGGGGGCCTATTCAAATTCTCAGATTCGCATGTGCTCATCGCCGACTGCGAGGGTTGTGTTTGTGAAATCGCATTCATCAAAACTTTGGAAATTACTTCCCCTCCTAATTAAGCTCGTCGGTTGTTAACTTCAGTCTGACCTTCTCTGAGAGTTGGAATCTTATGTAAATAGCTATTAATTTTGCGTGAAACTTTTATACAACCCTTCTTAGTGCCTGTACGATGGATCTCGGTTACGTGTAAAAGAGAAGTTTTATATAATAGTATCGGAAGTGACGAGTTTGCCGTAAAGCTCGATCCTGGGCCACCTGCATCTATCGACTTGCATAGGTTGTATAGGTTGTATAGTCCGAAGTTGCCAATCAAGAATCTTTCATCCCAATCGTTATATGGCAAATATATTGCCACGCAGATAAACATTCACACGATATCAACAGTTTGTTATTAATTATCTAAGAGAAAATATAACTCTTCTTTCTTATATAAATAAGACCTTCGAGTAATCTGTAGACATGGTTATAAAACTTAACCGTATAATAACTCTGTTATAATTGATTTTCTGACATGTGTTTGATAAACATCTTTGTCTGTTATTTCTTTTATAATATTAGCGGTAAAAATATACAGTTCACCTGATGATAAATTATAACTGCGATCCATGACGTCTACATTCAAATTCACTGAAGAATAAAAATACACAGGTGTCTTCAAACACTCCTGAAGACTGGAGATGGAATGTATCCTCTATACACGTAATCGGGTCCAAGGATTCCTGCACTCAGCATACGAACCACAGCATTGTGCTGATTTTTCACCCTAGTCCTTCCCCGGTTGAGATGACGCATTCATGTTGAAGCTAGGAACTACCGAAGCATGGTTATACAACTGTTAAGCGTTATCTTATGTTAAAGTTATGAAAAAGCTCACGAATTATATATGCGCGCTCTATGTTCGTTTATTGTCTGTGATGAATGATCTGTTATCACGTGTTGAGACTATGTGATGTTGTGGTTATAGTGCCCGGCTTCTGAGCGGGTCTTGAGTTCTATTTCCCCAATATTTAGTATTACAAATTGCGGGATCTTGGACCTTTATTGTCGATTCTGCTGATTGTTATCAGATAACATTTGCGCAGATAATTTATAGTGCCCTAAGCATAGATATGCACTCACTTGTGGTCACTTTCCATATCAAATACACTGCATGTGTACTAAGATCGAAAGAATGTTTTGATGAATTATCAAAGATACACAAACAATTACTAATTCCTGCGGCCCATGAAATTTACACTCATCTTGACAAGGAATCATAATTCAGATGCGTTGTCACCCTTGAGGACTGAGATGGAATGCCTCGTCACCAGTAATAAAGGTCTTCGGATCCCTACACTCACCAGATGAAACACAGCAGCATCATTATGCTGCTATTTCACATTGGTATTCTTCTGGTGTGGGTTGGTCCTATATTGATAGAGCTGATAGTATTCATTCTGCAGCTAGAAACTGCAGCGTAGCTTTACCATTATAAAATTTACTTTCCTTTATTACTATTATAATAACCGTGTACCTATTAAAAACGTTATTATATAACATAATTAAACCCCAAAACTAACAACTTCTGATACACAGATGATTATTCCGATGCTGGGAATGGAACCTAGGAATTGCGATATCGACTAGGTACTCTTATCATTACACCGAAGTCCGTTGAACATGCGATAAACCTCCTCCAATCTATTTCTCCTCAAAACTCAGCTCATCAAAACAGGGCAGCAAAAACCCGAACGAGGAGTGCACATAAATAATATTTGAGTTTTTTGTAATGAAAATATGAGATAACGTCCCTTTTTGTTTAATGAACAATTTTAAGCTCAGAGTATTGCAGTTTAATTCAAAATTCATCAGAAATATCGAAGCACGCATCTAAGCCACCTGCATCCGCCTATTTCCTTTGCTAATGAAGCCTTTTGAATCCGCCATTTGTCCATAGTCATGAACCATCTCCTAGCACAAGCATTTTAAGCTTAGTTGGAATGGCTAACCGGAAAGTTAAAAATCGTACTGTCATTGCTGGCATTCTTTCACTAAAAAATAGAAAACTCTCCACCATCTTAATTATAACAAGGAAATTGAATAAAACTCATAGAACCGCAAATACTCCATAGTATTCTTGTCACGGAGAAATAATAAACAAAACACTGTTTTAACTTTTTACATAAAAACGTTTTATTAATCGCGCACCGCTGAGTTGGAACGTTTACAGAATTAAGAATGCGAAACGCGTGTCGTGTGCGTCGTATTTCAATTATAAATTACATTAAAACAATTGAAAGTAAACAGGTGTAATTAACAGCTTTCCCGTAATCTATATTCGTTAATATATAAGTTCAAATATCACGACAAAAATACTATCCGACTTACAAAAGATCACATTTTGCGATATTATGGAATACGTGGCGAATAAACAAGCAGATCACCTGATGATAATCATGTTTCCGGTCTTTAATAATGGTGTATGCTCATTGAAATCATGTCAATTCGCAAATACCGCTAAAGACAGCTGATTCCACAAGAGTGTGGTAGAGTGTATTTGCCTCTTACTCTGCTAAATTTGTTATTTACTATGTGTATTATATGTGTATCACGTCTACACATATAATATTATATATAAATGTATATGTGTGTCTATATGTATTTATTATGCCATTTTACTTTTACGAGTATATATATATATATCAATCAAACCGAAATCAAAGGATATAGGTATATTCAAGTAGGTTTATACAAAACACTTTTGAACACACTTATATATTATATATAGTAGTGTATATATACATAGACACCTCTATATGCATGGTGTTATTTTTATTTGTATTTTTTATTAGTAGAATTATTTATAATTCATTATTATAATATATATTATTTTTAATGATTTTTTTAGGTTTTAAGTTTTTTTTCTTATTTACAAAGTATGCATTACACCTACCACAATGTCTCTCCACGCCACGGGTTGACTGGTAGAGAATGCCTTACGGCATTAAGTCCGCCCTTTGTATCCCTTTTTGTAAGGTGTGACCATTAAAGTATAAATAAATAAAAAAATAAAACATATATGGTTGTTATGGTATATATATATATATATATATATATATATATATATATATATATATATTGTGGGCCTACGTATAACGCTGGACTATGGACAGGCTGTACTGATATTATGATGATGCTTTTTGGGAACCTACATCCATCGAATTTCCACAAACTAGCCTAGGTAATCGCTCCATGTAATCAATCGTTTTACACTGCGAATACTTCTCCATCGGTTATCGGTTCTATGAGCTGTATGGCCAGCCCATTGCAGCTACAGCTTCCTAAAGTTTTGAGATATGTTAGCCACTTGAATTTTTCACAGCTGTAGTTTATAAAATTGTATTTTAAACTTTCAGTGACGACAATAAAAATAAGAGCAAACATCACTTTTTCTTTAGTCGAAAATATCAACATATTTTTCCGATTGCTTAGATCCGAGTTATATTGTGAGAAGCTTTATTATTCCAGAGACGTCGTCAATCTTTCTTTCAAGGAACAAAGTGCCCTGCTGGGATGAAGCGAGAATTGGACGAGTTTACTCAGGGAACATATTGGTTTCGTATAATCAAAAGAATTTTGTCATAATAGACTATTAGTATTTGAAGGCATCTCGCATTTTTAAATTTTCTATCAGATAGCACTTTTAAATTTTATTGTGCAATGACGTAACAAGTACGATTTAAACAAAACAAGTATGTATATATGACTTTAAAAACACATGACCCGACTACGAAAATGCCCTTGCTTAGCGTATTATGCAATTTATATCCGCCATATTGGATTTAATATGACGTCATATTACAAATATATTTGCTGGGGCATAATAAGCCTATCGATGCACAACTTCATGTAGCTTAGTAGTTTACTGCACACAAATTATAATTTTGTTGTAACTTGTGACTATAGTTTTGTAATGGCGTAGAATCACTACTATTAAAGTAACTGGCTTGTACATCGCGAATCCTATGTTCGATTCTCAGCTGAGGAACAATATTACAAAGTGTTTGTTTTCTTATCTGGGTGTATTGTATACGTTCCGTATTTCTGACACTACGTATAATCTTTACTTCCACCTTATGACATCGGATCAGGTGTGTGCCTTAGTGCAAATGCTTACGACACTTTTTGTTTATGTTATAAAGGATATAGCCACGTTACCAACTGCGGAAGCGTCAATAGCCTAATCGTTTATGTTACGGTCTGCGTAACTTAATGTCATAGGTTCCAATTCGCCATTCGACTATTGTCCTGAACCATCTCCTGGCACAAGTATTTTCAGCTTAGTTGGAGTGCTTAACCGGATCATTATTATTTGATGATAAAAACATTGCTAATATACTTTAAAAAAATAAAAAAAAAAACCTCTCTAACTGCGTCGGAGTCGGCTTGACCGGAGAAGGACGATTCCCGCACAGAGTACAAGCATAATATAGCAGCATTATGCTGCTGTGTTTCGTCTGTTGAATATAGGGAGACGGAAAGGAGGCTACGGAGAACTTCATTACTGGTGAAGCGCCATTCCGTCTTAGTCGTCAAGGATGACGACACATGAAAATGGATTTTATAGACCACTGGAAATAACTATCATCATGTGAACTATATGCTCTTTTGTCAATCTATACAATAAAAAAAAGATTATTATAATAACCATAAATCTAAACACCACCGGCAGAAAATTGTACTTAATTCTCGTTCTGTTACAAATGCCGTATTATTTAAATGCCTAGCAATTTTCCGCGCAAAACAATTCCAACAGCTTGTTGCAAATTGTTTCGTGTATTTCGTCTATTGTTGAAATAAACAGGTATTACAGAACAATAAAATGTGTTTCGGCAAATTATAGAAATTTTAATAATGACTATGGGCTTATAATTAATAATTATTTGCGGCTCATATCAATGTTAAGTTGTATGAATTTTACGAATTTTACATGCCATATTTTGACTTTTTAATTTACTAGGTACTACTTTTAGGTATTACTTTTAGGTATTAATTTCAATATATAATGGTAATAATTATAATACTTTATTGATAGTCATATAACAAATGCATGAAGTCTCTCAGGAGTCAAAGACGTAACTAGCATCTATTTTTTTCTCAAGTACAGTTTTACAATAAATATAATTGGGTACCACTGTCGGCTTTGGTGAGTTTAATAAAATTAAGTCCAGTTAATTAAGTTTAACAGTGGTAGAGCTGTGATGCAGTTTATTATTGGCTACAGCATGGATAGGTGTGCCCGACCGAAGTAAGACCACGCCCAAACAGAATACCAGCGTAAAATAGAAGCATATTGTTGTTATGTTTCGTAAGGTAAGGGTAGGAATCCTTTACCTACGCTCACCTGACCTTTATTACCAGGTGATAAGGCATTTCATCTCAGTTCTCAAGGGTGGACATCTGCATTATGATTCTTGGTGCGTTTGAATCAGTTAAATACGAAATAAAAAGTATCTATGTGATGACGATGTTTTCCTTATCATTTCGACCACAAGAATCTTCGGTTAATTATGAAATCATCTCAATTGTGAAGGATATTTTATCCCTGTATTTGCATTAATATTGTGGTCATCATTCAAAATACATTAGCAGTGTTTGTTTCAAAAATATTGATCTCGTTCGATAATCGATCCCAAGACTCAGCAGCTAGGTACTCTGACTTCTAAGCCGCACTTCCGTCTACGGAATATCGTCACGCTATACTGGTTGCTCTCTTTAAAAGAGCACTCTAGCGTAAACAATGACTACGTTCATTAATGCGGTATACTCGTCACGTAATACGTATTTCACTTTCGCTGCGAAACAGCCAATCGCTGTTTTATACCTGAATCGCGATATAGAAGTTTTTTCAGATTTATGTATAAAACAAAACAACGACGGTACTATGTTCGGGGAGTCCGTTGCTACCGAGAAGACCGGTGGTGGCGAGGTCCGGACTCAAGCCTCGCTATAAATCTATAATTAATTAGTTTAGTGGTAGAGTGGTACTGTTTCGGTCAGTAAGTTCGCCAGTTATTAGATGAATAACTGAGAGTCTATATACAAAGCCCTCTTCTTCGTCAGGTAGCAAGATTGACTTCCTTTTACTATTTTTAGGATTTCTTTTTTTTTAACAAAGTAACGATAAGCAACAATATAATTACTAATCTTTCTTATGCAATGTTGACGATGCGATGCGACAGTGATTTGAGTTATTTAATAAGGATTGTTTTTTATATAAGCGAAAGAAACAAATTTGCATACGACCGGAGAAGGACAACATCCTCACAGAATACCAGGGTGAAATACCAGAATAACACTGTTTCGTATAGTGAGGGTACGAATCCTGAGGAACCAACTGCAGGTACTGAGTCATTCCATCTCAGTCCTCAGGAGTAACAAGACATCAACCTTAGTTGAAGGCAAATATAGATGACTATCAGGCGAACTGTGTGCTTGTTCACCCTTTATTAATAAAAACGGACTCTTTAAATGTATTATTATTGGCAATAAAAAGTATTACTTTGTTTACACTCTACTTTGATATTAATTTCGTTTCCTCATTTCAAATATAAATTCGCACGAATCGTTCCAATGGAATACTCCCCGTTCTCGTAATGAATTCTCAAAATCCACATACACCTAGTTAAGTATATATCCAACATACGTGTACATTCACTTTACTGTCACAGTGTAGGAAATTTATCATTTCAACAATATATTTTTTTTATCAATACGAATATTACTATCGTTGACACTCATCCATTCTCATCATCACCTCAGCTATTGCACTGCTGATAGGCCTCCCTGCATCTGCCACGTAGCATGACGCTGAACCGCTTGCATCAATTGACTTCCCGCCGACTAGCATATAGCGTGGAGTCATCCTACACTGAGATAGCCAATACGCAGTTATTACACGAAAACTATTTTTCTTTTTCCACCAGGAGCATTGTCCGTACTAAACGGGATGGAGAGTAGACATATCATTTTGCCTACGCTACATTCTTATCATATTAATAATATAAGAAGTGACAAATTTCAAAGTTTTAGTTGACACAGTTCACTTGTAAAATATGACTGTGGATCATACCATCTACATCTAACAAATGTTCAAGATGCCCATGCGGACTGACACCCTAGCAACTCTTATTGGATCTCCGGATCCCTACACTCACCATGCGCTGCCATACCGTGAAGGCGTACTCCTTCCCTGGATGAGCCAACCTATTCAGGCTATATCTAGAAACTAAAAATATATTCACAAGATTCATTTGATTGTAATAAATACAGAAACCTTTGTTAACAAGACAATCGGGATTCAAACATTCAATTTCTAAATAGTTAAACAACATAAAGCAATGATATCTTCGTAGTGGACTACTACGACGATATCATTGGTTTATGTTTTATATGTAAATTTACCCATAACTAGTAAACGAACATAATATAATAATTTTTAGACAATTTTCCAATCATATTCTGTGATTAATATGATGAAAATGGATGATGAAGAAATTAGATTGATAGTTAAATTTTAATCTGTGACCGATGTTATTCGATAAGCCACACCCGACAGCTAGATTTGTTCACTCAATAAATTGACAAGACAAATTCCAGTCTCAAGTGATTTAGTAACATTCGTGGTGGATGAGTGTTTCTTGACATGTTTTACTAAATATTTTACCTATGTATGGGTTTTGGTTTTTGCGTTTGTAATATGCAAAAGCCAAAACACTTATATAGGTAAAATATTTAGGAAAACATGTCAAGAAATGATGTTTTATAATTTATTTTATTAATGATTTTGCTTAATGATATTTTTTAATGAAATTAACTTTAATGGCATTATTATCGCTGCATCTTTAGTCCACTATATACGTACCATATATATCCAGACTATGTTTATCAGTGGACTATGGATAGCATATAATGATGATGATAATGATTAAGTTTTTGTAATAACTATAATAATCTTAATGATATTTTTTAATGAAACCAACTTTATTGGCATTATTATCGCTGAATCTTTAGTCCAGTACTTACCTACGTACATATACAAGTATATCCAGACAAAAAATGTTGCATATATATGCATTTTTTTTACCCAATTTACCATGGGAAGTGTTCTAAGGTGTTGTTCGGATTAATTCCACCCGTTGAGTTTAAACATCGTACATCGAGACAGAATGCTAAATTTCATTCGCATCATCTCGATGGTTGCAATCCCACCACTGCACACTTTACACGAAATTTTCTGCCACGCACAAGTATTCTGTGGAATCAGCTGTCGCCAGCGGTATTTCCAAACCGTATCGGTTTGGAAATACCGCTGGCGACAGCTGAGTTAGTTACGTTCAAGAAAAGAGCCTACACCTTTCCTAAAGGCCGACAGCGCATTTGCGACTTCTCTGGTTTTACGAACGCTCATGGGCATCGATCGCAGCTAGTCACTTACCATCAGGTGAGCTGCTTGCTCGTTTGCCGACTATAATAAAAAAAAGCGATATTATAAAATTACCAATAGAGTAATATTATTTTACAGTGGTGTAAACTACGCTACAATTTATTTCTAAGAGTACGAATGGGTGGTCTCGACCTGAGCCATATAACCACAGACCAGCATAACGATCTTGTGTCTCGACTGGTGAGTGTACAGACCCTGAGACCCATTATTAGTGGCGAGGTCTTTCATCTCAGTCCCCAGGGTAGCAATGTATCTGCATTATGATTTCTTATCGAAGATGAATGGCCGAACGATTAACTTACCAACAGGTGAACTATGTGCTCGTTATATGTTCAAAAAAGAATGTCAAAAATCAAAAGAAGTGCAAAATTTTTTTTTCTCAACTGGAAATCCAATCCAGGAGATTGTTTCTATGAACTGCATCATTTACCCCGAGATGTCCTATTGTAGCTCTGGTTCTATAACAATAACCGACAAAATATCATCTAAAGCTATCACTAATCTTTACCTCAAGGCGTAATCCGGACGACTTTTCAATTAATATAATTTCAAGTTTAAGTTAAGTTTAGGTTAAGCTTAAGCTCATTGGTCATAGACCTGAATTTTATTAATACTTATAGAAAAAAAATATAGGCGAAAATAGAAGTGTGGCGTCTTTCAAAAAGAAAATATTTTCAGTCTTCTTCGAAAAGTAATGTTCGACAAAGCAATTTCTCTTTGTGACCATTTAAGACATCTGTGTAAGCATGCATAGAGCTATGCCTATTTTAGAAATAAAAGTGATTTCTTTCGGTGTTTAAACTTTTCAATTCATTTTTCGGCTAAACGCAACTACTTCATTACATTCCACTACTCTTTTATAATAATGCTTCACGTTCTTATTACGTTGATAGGTAAAAAGAAAACACAGAATTTTTCCATACTCCATATGGTTTATTCATTATTATAATATATTTTTGTATGTATTTATATTTATATATATATATATATATATATATATATATATACATATATATATATATATATATATATAGATATAGAGATATATAAAATTTACGGTTTTAAGATATATGTATAGATTTTTTTCTTAATTACAATGTAGGCACTACAACTACCACAATGTCTCTCCACACCCCGGGTTGACTGGTACGGAATACCATATGGCATTAAGTCTGCCCTTCCTATCCCTTTTTGTGAGGTCTGACCAATAAAGTTTAAAATAAATAAATATGTATTACGATTTTCGTCCTTACTTACGAGGTCAATTCATTTCAAACTGACCTTACAAGACATTCTAAATATTTTATAATATGTACCCTCAAAAATATCAACGTGTTGAATAACATAGCGGTATGGTTATGATTATGATGTCTGCTGGTCGACTTCGTCCACGGCGTTATCTTCAGGTTATTGCGAAATTACATCATCTGCTCGGAATTCATTATTGTGCCATAAAAATTTGCTCAAAACAGAGGCGCTCAATCGTCGTCCCCTTACCTTTGTCTATGTATTGCGTGTGCATTAAAAACTGAAGTATAAAGTAGGTGCGTTGTCACTAGTAATAAAGGTCTCCGGATCCCTACACTTACTGGACGAAACACAGCAGCATTATACTGCTATTTTACGCTGGTATTCTGTGAGGGCATGATCCTCACCAGTCGAGTGGACCCATTCATTCTGCAGCTAGTATTACACTGCAGTGTAGCTCTACTACGTAAAGACAACGTATTTGCATTAAGATTCCTTTTTGGGGATGAATATGGGAAGGAATTACATACCATCATGTGAACGTGTCTGCTTGTTCGTCACCAGCAATAAAATAAATAAAATAAAAAATACTTTTATTAGTGTTGTCTAAAAAAGAGCAGTACTTTACATACCTGCCATTTAAAACATGACAAATATCAACCATACCAACCGATACCATATCAATCAATAATTGCGAGATTAACGACCGCATGTTGTTGATGAGATGTTTCCCTTGCAAATAAATGTTACTACATACTATTATTGTGAACTATTTGCTGCTAGAGTAGATGTGGCAATAAATTAGGAGTTTTCTCTAAAAAAAATATATTTTCAAACTGTTGTTACCGGCATTAACCTAGTGAATTATTTAATTAAAACTTGTTTTAATTAATGAACGTTGTTATCGGTAATTAATAGACAGATTGAGGCTGAGTAATCCGTCTCATTAATTAGCTCGATGAAGCGTAACAATCACGTAGTTATGAGCATTATGCCCGGGTGTGCATGTTGAATTTTATGTTTAAAGGTACCATACAGATTAATGCGAGAAATAAAAATTATAGTAAAATTCACATAATTATGCCTATTATGGGAGTGAGTAGATGTTGAGTTCTATGTTTAAAGCTACCAACTAGATCAGGGATTCGCAAATTGGTCGGTCTCGGTATCCCAAGGGCCGACATAAACGAAAACTGATTTTGGTGGTCAACGAGGTCTTAAAATCGACCCCTATTAATAAACTCAATTTCTTATTTGAAACTTTCAAGATCTTCTTATAAGAATGACTAATACTTTACTAGGAAATATCATTTGCTGTACTTTTAAATAACTCAACAAGTCGATGAGCGTGCGCAAGTTCGTACAAGATGAAAAGCCCGTCAAGTCAATAAGCGTGGACAAGTTCGTGCATGTTATTGTGTTCGAGCCTACAAGTCCTTCAGGCACGTTTTGACTTGCTCAGTATTTGACGCATATACGAAATTTAACAGGAATGAAATCATGATCAAGTTCAAGGCCAAACATGCTCCTAATATTTTACTATTTAACAAGCTTGCAAATAGGTTGAAAGTTCATTTCCGTTTTGGAATTCGTTGTAGATTTAATGATTATATATTCATCTACTAATTTATTTCAAAAAATTACATAGTGATTGAAAACAAATTTTTCACCGTGGCCATGGAACGTATTTTTACCGACAAAGCTATCCCGTGGAAGATTATTGTTTCTGTTGCGACTGGTAGTGAACCATCTATTGTAGGTCGTCATCGTAGTTTTATCTCATATCTATCTTATATTTCACTTAAAGCGACAGAGGTCATGATCATTTACTGCGTGATTCACAGACAGCATTAAGTAGCAAAAAACCTAAGTCCTAAATTGCATCAGTCTTTACAATATGTTATACATGCTGTCTACAAGATTTGAAACAATTCCTTGAACTCTCGGTTATTTACTCAGTTATGTCAGGAAAACGACGAAGTCTTTGTTTTCTGTTCCTCGGTTACTTCTGCACACTGAAGTTCGTTTGCTGTCAACAGGCTTTTGATTAGCAATATTTTCAGCTATTTTTGAAATATCGTGTTGGAGTTATAATAGAAAAGGATTCGAATTTGAAGGAAAATCTGAACAATTGTAAAATAGATATTTTATATATTATTATTTTATATATTACAAGACTGTTATATAAAATAATAATATATAATATATACATCGGCCTTTATGGGTAAACTCATCCTTTATAAACAAAAGTTAAGCAGAATATTCAATCACAGTTTCCGCATTTGTCAAAATTACCAGACGAATGCTTCAAGACGATGTTATTTTATCGTATTATTTTACTAAGAGATTTGAGGATCTCCTAAATATACAAATTTCTCAAAAAATAATAAATCCATTCAATATCACAACCAATGTGATAATGCAAGATGAGTTGATTACCGTCAGCACAGACAAGGAGCTTAAGCAGAAATTCAACCAAGGTTATCAGAAGTTCTGGTTGCAATGCAACATTGAAACAGTATCCTGCATCGTGACACATCACTGAAAAATAAGTTATCGCTTTTCCATCATCATACCTAGTCGATAAATATTACAAACATTTTAACAAAACAAAGAAACTGTTTCAAAATCAACGAACGCGGATCATTAAGGCTGCAACTGACCAATATTGAACTGGATTTAACTACATTGGTAGAAATTTACCAGGTTCATCTATCATAGTGTAGTTATTTGAACTTTTTGATTTATTAATTTTTGAATTTTTGAGTTATTTAAAACTATTTCTATTCTAGCAACAGCAGTATGGGGGTCATAGGTATCAGTTTAATTCGAAAAGGTCCAAAATAGTTTGGGAATCCCTCTAGAATAATGCGAGATATAACAAGTAACAGTAACAGTCATTTAGATCTGCGCATTAAGTGCGTGTGTATGTTGAATTCTGTTTGAAGTCTACATCCTAATGAATGCGGGAAATAACAAGTAAAAATCATATAGCTATGGTCACTATGCGTGAATTTGCATTTTGATTTGCAGTCTCATGGATTATGACTTAAAGCAGAAACACAATCATACTCTTTTTCATACGTTAAATCGCCTGGAGACCTGAATACTGGAAACAAAGCATTCAATTAATACAAGCGATTGTTGTCTCATCAATATTATGAGCAGTTTTGAATGATATTGTAGACGTGTGTGAGTGTTCGACTAATAAATGTATGTAGGTATAATTTTTTTTTCTTAACAAGTGCTTGACCACGATTCCACCTGATGTTATGTGAAAATGCAATCCGGGATGGTAAGGCGAACTATCTCAGTAAATGCCTATTCACTCTACTCTTGAAAACACCCACATTGTAATCGGAGGGAAAGACAGACGCGGAAAGTAAATTTAAGTAATAGCCACTATACATTAGTTACAATACGATGGATGAACTATCCATCTGTCTCCACTGCTCATTGGAGTCATTCATATTCATTATCTTTACTATACAACTGGCGAGTGATTTGGTAACCGCAGCCACCAAACAGCTTCTACCTCCAACGTTGGTGCTCGTCAACGGTCTGAATATTTTGCATCAGGCAAATTTAGATAGATATTCAACTATCTGTCAGGGGTGCCTTGGTATTCGTGGCAAATCCGACAGTCGCCTCTTACGGCACCGATAGGTACAGATGGTGGCTTATTATTCCGCCAAAAAGACACTTCATGTTAAATGTCTACGAAATATTTTTAGCTAATAAAAAAAGTATTAAATTTTGTTAAAAAGGGAAAGAAAATTAAGAAAAGAAAGAAGAGAGAAAAAGAAAGAGCTATACTGCAGTATGTTTCTAGCTGCAGAATCAATAGGTCAGCTTAACCGCAGTAGGACCACGCCCGCACATAATATCAGCGTAAAATAGCAGTATAATTCTGCTGTGTTGTGTTTGGTGAGTGTAGGGATCCGGAGACCTTTATTACTGGTGACGAGGCATTCCATCTCAGTCCTCGAGGGTGACAACGCATCTGCAGCATAATGCAGATACATGAAGATTTCATGGGCCGCAGGAATCACTTGCCATCAGGTGACCTGAGTGCTCGTTTATTACACTCAATGCAATAAAAAATAAATAAAAATAACATATATTCTCCTAAACGTAAACATTATCACGAGTTTGACAATAGTCGAGTGTGAACTATGTCTATTTACCTTTAGTTTAATAAAAAAAAACAAAGACAAGGACTTCATGTACTCATTGTGGTCATTTTTAAATTTGGTAATAAATTTTATAGCGAAAACCACAAACAAATAGCGCAAACATAACGGTATTGTGTGGTTACTTTTATCTGGGTATTTATTGGGATAGACAAAATAGTTTATGTACAGTAGTTATAGATTCAATTGTAAATTTAACTCTATTTTAGCTTATAATAGATAGTTCAAAACAACTCGCTATTTTGCAAATTGTTTATTGTAATGGTAAAATTAAGTACAAAAGTAAATAAGAGGTGTTCAAGATAAAATTAAGATACTGCTTTTATTAATGTTTAAACATCGTTATCTTATTTATATTTATTATTTTTCAAAGATATCTAGTAACAACAATAACATATCATATATATCATATATATATAAAATAAATAGTTTCCATATTTATTTATTTTCAAAGAATGCTGTTGACATTTCTGAAAATTCTAACCACTCTAAGCTGAAAAGCTTGTGCATGAAGATGTGTGCATGACAAAAGCAGAATTGTGGATTCCTCAGACCCTAAGTTTCCCAGACCGCACACTTAACTAATGTCACTGATTTATAAAAATATATGGCTGATAAATAATTTTCTTCCAATTTAAAATTTTAAGTACTACCTTCTTGGCTAAAAGAAATAATGAAATATTGTTAAATAGACAAAGAATTTTCGTTATATTTCTTTTCTTGTCGTTAAATACATGATAAATACATTCTTGATTTTTATCAACAGTATTATATCTGAATTAAATACAAGTTAGTACCGAATGACCCGCAAAAACTCTTAGTTGCTTCCTGAAACTTCGGCCAATCGCCATGTTTTGTTAACAACTTCCAAGGCAACTATAAAGTTTGATTTACGAATAGAAGCCGCTAAAGTTTTACATGGTAAAGCTATTTGAGGCTACAAAAAATTTCGGTTGAGATATAAAGCAGATTTTGAAACTTAGTCTTATCCAATCAGGGATATCGTAAGAAATTTTAAAAGAGTTATATTACTATCAATAATAATTGTTATACCTTTACCTTTTTATAAGACTGATAATGGCAAACAGGTACACAATTCACCTGATTATTAGTAATAACTGTGGCCGATTAACAAGTCAATCTTGAACATAGATTCTGATCCACCGTAAGGTCTGAGATGAAATTCCTCACTTCCAGTAATTGGTCCTCTGGTTATTGGTCTCATTCGCCATACGAAACATAGCAGTATCCTGCTGCTATTTTTATGCTGGTATTCAGTGAGGGTTTGATCCTGGTAGAGAGGACCGTTTAATGTGGCTGCTTATAACTTCACAATGTGAAATGAAACTTCTTGAAATAACACAACTTTTTAAGTATTAGAACAAGAACAATTCACGAAACGGCGAATTTTGAATAAATAATTACAAAATGAGAATTAACACAAATCACAGCGCTTGGTTAGGAAAGTTTTAACAAATGTTAGACTAATATTGCATAAGTTATAAAGGACACCAATTGACCGTAAAATTGCTCTTCCATTGATCCAAATAACTTAAGATTACTTGCGTGCTTGTTTAGGATGCTTAGAACAACCGACACTCAACTTAAATATGCACGGAATAGTCGGCTTTTCATTAAACTTAAAGGATAAAGTCACCTATACATAAAGTTACCAACTTTACCATTACAGTATTTGTTTCCATTAGAAAAATGAAAATTTATCCGGTTTCTGCTTCTGAAAGTAATTTTCGATAAAACAATTTGTCGTTTGGGCCGTTCCCCACATCTGCGGCAGCAGGGTCGCCGATTTTTCCGCTACATTCACTTGTACTCACATTTATTTTTATTGTTGTTATAGGTATTAAGGGTAAAGGGGCTTGTTTAACGCCTGTCACAAAGGAATTTTTGGATTTTAATATTAAAACATTAAATATGTTAATATGGTTGCCGTTCGCAGTTGTTTTCAATTGCTGTAAATTATTCAATACTTGTATCGCTCATGGTTGAAATTCGACCAATATTTTACCTGCTTTAATTCCAAAGACACACACCTAATTTTGATTTATACCCATCTATGGTTCCGTATCTTTTGAACGATAAAAGTTCCATTCCCTTTTCATAATAAATAAAACAAATAAATCAACATTCGACGTTGACGTATTAATTTGATTTTGATGTCCGCCCGATCGATATTAACTACGCCGATGTCTTCTGGTAATTGCTAATTGCTAACTTCGTAAAATATTTTATAGTGTAATATGCGCAAACACAGGGTAGTCGCTCGTCATCGCCAATCCTATTTCCATGTTATGCATGTGTTAAAAGATCGGAGGAATCGTATTGAGTGTCAGGGATACGTGTCACACGTACTCATACGACGCACGCAGACATAAAATGCTCGGAGTTGTACCCAGGACTCACGACGTAACAGTCATTACAATACACAACTCTGTCGTCACGTATGTTTTTAATAAACATAATAGAGTAATAAGCATTCACTTCGTTTGTGTAAACAAATACCCAACTAGCGACAATCTAATCTAAACGCGTCAATAGCCTAATGGTCTAGGCCCTAGGGTACGGTCTACGAAACTAAATGTCTTGGATTGAATCACCTAATCGACTATTGTCTTAAATAATATCTAGCACAAACAATGTAATGTTAGTTAGAGTGTTTAGCAATGTCAAGAATATAACAAAAATATATATATAGCTTTCTTTTACAAAAAAAATAATATAAATAACATTTATAGAAGTGGTATCCACAAGTAGTTAACGTGTATGTTAGTGACGTTATTATCTTTGGAAGGATTCTTTTTTAATCTAAAAATTGTCCATAGATTCACACGTTCAAAGAAGTTTACATCTATGATGATACTTGTAAGACTCTTACGGACAATTATTACATACAGGCATTCATATGTACAAAGAAACCTCAAGCATATACGAGTAACACCCCAATTTTTGCATCGACAGATAATATGGTCAAAGACCTACGACTATACATATACCTATCATCCTACCTAATCATAATATACATAGTCTGGCTTAAATACTGTTACATAAAAACTTTTCTTTTATTTAACTTTTTAATTATTTTGAATTTGGAACATGTATAATACTTTAAAAACTTACTTCGATTTTGCGCCATTTCACATATTTTTTCGTGTTCATTATCAAAGAAGAAGAAAAAAATCTTATCACGAGAAATGAAGATTCCTCCTAGGACTTTGTTGAGTATTATAAAACAAGACCTGCAGCTCGATGCTTATCGTCGATATACAGGATATGCCCTAAATCAATCTTTACAATTAAAGAGAGGGGATCGATCAAAACGCCTTCTGTCGCGATACGCAGGTGAAAGGCACAGAAATATCCTCTTTACCGATGAAAAAAGATTCACTATTGAAGAACACTACAATAAGCAAAATGATAAAGTGTACACTCACAGTTCTAAAAAAGCTGCTCAAGTGGTCGGAAAGGTACAACGTGATCATCATCCTGCGTTAGTGATGGTTTGGTGGGGCGTGTCTTATCAAGGTCACAAGGCACGAACTACCCAAGCCTGGCTTGAAACCAACGTGCCGGACTTTATAAGAGCTGAAGACTGGCCCTCATCTAGCCCAGACCTCAACCCTTTAGACTTCAAATTATGGTCAGTTTTAGAGGACATGGCCTGCTCTAAACGACACGGTGAGTCTCTTAAAAAATCTTTGGAGCAAGCAGTGGCGAAATTTCCCTTGGAAACAGTGCGTAAATCCATAGATTCGTGGCCAAACAGATTAAAAGCCTGCATAAAATCCAAAGGGGCCCTCCTTTCGAATAGAATATTTTTTATTTTTTGCTGAGACTAATAAATATGCAGGTATAAATTTTAATAATATTACATTACTTCATAAAAAAATGCATTTTCATTTGTAACAGAACTTATGGCCGGACTAGGTATTTCATCATATTTCTTACATAGTTGTGTTTTATTTTTCTTTTGTTTAAATACACATAAAGACATATTATTAAGTAACAAAAGATCAATCGTTTCAACGCCACCTTTTGCTAGGGAACACCGAAAACGCTAATTGTATTAACATTTATGAATACAACCTTTATGGCGTAATGATAAAAAATATTTTATTCATAACCAAAACAGAGTATCAAATGAGAATCGTTTACGAGCAAAACCAGCTACAACTAAAAATTCATCAGAACTGCAGTGTGATTTCACTCCCAATTAAGCTCGTTATTTATGCATTCGGTTAAATTTAGTAGCTCTGAGAGTCTGCAGGCATATTCTGAAAAACTACGTCTGGTGTCATTCCAATTGTTATTATATTTTATATTTTAGTATTATGATATTAACGAAACAATAACTTTTTCTATGTCCCCGATAATCTCTAAAATTCGTTTTGGGACTGTAGCAGAGTCACGTTTCATCTAGATCAGTTGCCACTAGGGACTACCAGGTATAGACCACACAATCACGGATTAGCGTTTAATAACAACTGTGTTTGGAATGGTCAATGAAAAGCATTTCATCTCACTCAGAAGAGATGAATGACTTCTTGGCCTATTGTCTGTGTCACTCATTATCAGATGAACTGTGTGCTTGTTTGCCACCTCTAATATAGATTAAAGGGATATTGGCCTGTCGATGATACCACTACAGAAAATATGGAAAACATTTAAAATTTAGTAGTTGTACGTTTAGAAAAGAAACAACTTAGAATGTCACAGGTTTATTACTGAAGATGAAACTTGGCTCTATCATTAAAAACCTTAGTCTAAAAACAAGTTCGATGCTATTGCATGAAAAAGTTACCAAAACAACTTAAAGACAGTTTTCTGGGATACACAAGGAAGGAATCATTTTTACTAATTACAAATAGCGATGTTTCCTTAGTAGCAACACTACAAAATAATTGGAAGGTTCAACCTTTATCTGTCGTCAAGTACGTTTTTTTTTAATAAACATAATAGAGTATAAGCATTCTCTTCGTTTGTGTAAACTAATACCCAACTAGCGAAAATCTAATCTAAATGCGTCAATAAGTCTAGGCCCTAGGGCACGGTCTACGACACTAAATGTCTTGGGTTCGAATCACCTTATCGACTATTGTCTTAAATAATATCTAGCACAAGCAATGTATTGTTAGAGTGGTTAGGAATGTCAGAAATATCAATAGCATTCTTTTAAAAGAAAAATGTTATTTCTAAATATCTTTGAAATAAATAAGATAACGATGCATTAAAATCATCACCAGGAGCATTGTTGGGAAACAAAAACGAGGAAAATTGGCGGGCTGCTTTTGAACTACAACGCACTTGTACACGAGGCACATGTTGCGATGGTTGCGGTACAAAAGAATGGGCTTTGAATCTTTGGTACACTGTAGCTTAGATTTAGTGCTACATCATCGGCATGATCAATGCAGCCCATCACCAGTTCACTGCTTAACAATGGCCTCAGACTTCCACATAGTACGACCCTGAACCACCTGCAGCCATCGACTTCCCGATGACTTGCATAGAATGTCACTCCATCTAGTGGGAGGTCGTCCTACTAATTTAGCACTAAGTGATTATTATTTATTATCAACAAAGAAAAACGAGCTTCAGGAAGTTGCTAGTGCCGTCGACGTTGTAAAGAGAAATATTATACAATTAACTTTTTTTGATGGCATTAACATGTTAATTTCTCAATTTGTAACATGTATACGAGTCCTTGAGGAATAAGGAGGAAAGATGATTTTAAGTATAATTACATAGTACTACACGAACACTAAATAGTTATCCTCGAATCTCAGACCGAAGTGCAATCGTCCGCCACTCGGCCACCGAAAATTTGGACTATATAAAGGGCTTTACATTCGTTTTGCATCCCGACCATAGCTGTACCTGAAGCTGGCTTCTGGTCGATATTTATATTCTGCCGTCACACATCCTAACCTGCTGATTGTGAGTGCCGTCACTAACAATCCCATTGCGAACCACGAATTCATACACCATACACTGCACCAATATACCGCCCCCGCTAATGGCAACGGCGTCGCAAACAGAATTTTCACCAACTAGTATAGATAGGTCGTCGCTGGAGTTTCTTTATTCACTTCCAGCGCCAACGCATTTCGGAGTGTTGGTAAATGTCGTTAAAAACAATAATGATATTAACTTTGTTAATCCGTCAGAAACAACTGACTGAACCAAGGTTTGGCCCTTTCGCGCACAGGGTAACGGTCCAAGCCGAGACTGCCTTTTCTAGACCTTTGTGCTGGTTGCCCATTAGTAAAGGTCTCGGCTGAATGCCCTAATAGCAAGGCCACCTTTCAACTCGGTGAAGCTGTATAGCTCTGGCTAACAGTGGCCACCAGCCATAAAAAAAATGCTTTTCCTTGTGGTCTAAATTCACCGATGGCCATAATAAGCTGAGAATATATTACATTACATTATAAATTTTGTGTTGTGTGTTGGATTATTTTAAATAAACTTAATATCACAATTCTCAGAATAAGGTTTTAAATAATCCGTGCATGAAACACGAGTATTTGGCAAGCGCGACGAAAGCCTTGTATCATTTTCAATGAGTCGGGTAATCGCCATGGTGGCTAGTCTTTAAAAACGTCGCTTATGAAACAGCTTTTCCATTAATTCAGTCTGACGTTGTGCTCTCTCGATTTTAACATCTTTTTGCTCATTTCGTGTTTCAGTATTTTTGTGTGCTAAATTCAAATTAAAACTTCCGTGTTTTAATATGTACTCGTACGATAAATACACTTGTTAGACTTGAAAGGTTATTAATAAAAGACGCTCAATTAATTGAAAGCAATTCATATATTAAGATTATTGTTTGTGCATTTATAATGTAAATGAAATGTAATAACTCAAAGTACACACCAGTAAGTGAAATCACGGATCAAATGTCGGAAGCAAATGACCGAGCCGAGGTTAGGCACCCTCGTATCGGACGCTCTCGCGAAACAGGGTAACAGTCCAAGTCGAGGCTTCCAAGAGGGAGCCCTTGTGCTGTTTACTCACTAATAGAGGTCTCGACTAAGCGCTCGGTCACCTCTCAACCCGGCGAAAATGTAAAAGCCCTCGGGCTAACAGCGGCAATGAGAACGAAAAAATAAAAAAACGTATCAAGTTTTATCTCTCGTGTATATTCTTGCTTTTCAACAGTGAAACAAGTATCAAGATCATTATTATCATTACAGCCTATCAATAGTCAACGGCTGAACTCATGCTTCCACGCACGATCCTTAGTCACCTGCCATCCGTCGACTTGCATAGGTTGCCGCTCCATCTAGTAGGAGGGTCGTGCTATACTGCGGCTGAAATTCCGAAGTTGCCACTCAAGAAGCTTTCTTCCTCATTGGTACTCGGTTCTACGAGACCGATTATTGTTCTAAAGTAGTAAGTATTATGTGAAAAATTAAATAAATATAAGGTATTAATAACAAAAAATGTGAGGTTTTGTGTTGATAGTAATTTATATTTAACATACGTTGATGATAGGATAGGATACAAATGATAATTAAATTAAAAAAAAATTATAACTAGTTTGGGCCTCCTCTAGTTGGAGCGACTGCTGCAATTACTCGTGTTGGAATTTTTAGCGCGTTCTTAATGTTATTCATCACCAATCTACGGGTCTCCTAATTATGTGGGGCTGTAGTAATTTTAAGTGGTAACAACGATAGTATATTGCCACACAGATAAACACACACACTATATCAACAGCTTGTAATTAATTATCTAGGAGAAACTTTAACTCTTCTCTGTACCGTAACCGTATTATACATAGCCGTATAATAATTACGTTATGTTTGATCTTCGGTCGCGTGTTTGTCAAATATCTTTATCTGTTATTTATTTTTTAATATTATATATTATATGTGACCCATGGTATCTACATCTTGATGAAAGATTCGGAAACGTTGTCACACCGATTGTGTCCCTGAATCCCTTTACTGACCATTCGAAACACAGCAGCGTTATCAGTGGTCTTCTATAAAGGCGTGGATCTAGTTGAAGCGACCAACGGAAAACATGGCAAATCTATAATCTATATTTTAGAACAAACATCGACGAATAATTCACAGAATGATATTAATTTATAATTTATTTACACTTTATGATATTGCGATATAGGTACATAATCTTTCGCTACAAAACCATATTGATGCGCATGCGGATTTTTTTTAACTTCAAATATATTAAATAATAATTAAAATATATTACCCTTATGGACAGTGAGGTGAAAAGTCCTGTGACGTTGTTAATATAGCCAATTTATAAATTTAACTATAAAATTATAAAAAATATAAAAGGACGTGGACCTATCCCTGGTAATTCTTGGGCTTTGTTTTCCTAGTGAGTTTTTGATGTTTTTATCCAGTTTTAGAAATTTCAGTGTTACGAATATGTAAACCACTGAATAAGGGATTTGCTATGTAATCATTAGAACAATTCTATCGTATTAAACCTAAATAAAGCTAAGTAACAACCTATATTTATATATAAGCCTTCTCTGTAGATAGGGTGTTAGAGCATAGAGCAACACGCGACTTCACAGTAGATTGGTTGACTTCAAATATATTTTTAATATATTTCTTTATATATTTCTTAGACATGTGAATCTCCTTACGATATTTTCTCTCACCGTCGAGCAAGCAGTAAATCAACTCTTAAAATTGCAATTAAAAATCTCATTGCAGACGTCGGGGATGGAACTCGTTAATAGGAAACTAAATACTGAACACTAAACCAACCTGCTCGTGTCACAGTCGTTCGTGTTAATAAAAGACAAATATTCGTTAAAATTATTCTAAGACTTCAATAAAGTAATTCATTCGCTGTGAAACGAAAAATTTTGTATTCATATTGAGCAAATATTCTTTATTACTGTCATCTGTCGTAGGAATTTTGATAAGCTACACAGCTTTCGGCTCAATAAAAGCTCTAGTCAATTTCACTCTCGGATTCGACGTCTGAAGAAATGTGATTTCTTTCATAACTTTCCTTTTTGAAAGCTTTAGATAATTTTAAGTTTACAAGTTACCTCGGAATGGATCAATCAATTTCATATTTATATTTTCCATAAGTAAAGCCGACTCTCTTCACCATGCTCAGAATCGTACTTCTAGCATTCTTGGATTAAATATATAAAGGAAATAATAAAGTTGCCGCCTTTCGAATATCAATTGCGGAAAAGACATTAGTGCAAATAAATAATTATGATTAAAATAAAAAAAAGCTGTTATAATAATATATATATTGTTACTGGCCTAACAGTTTAGAACAAGCAGTAGATGATGTTTTGAATGTATTTCGTGGCAATGAAAAATATAGTGCGTTCATAAACTGTTGAGTAATATTATTATTTTATAACAACATATCAATTTTTTATTATACCTTTATAACATTGAGAGTAACAAACGAGCACACAGTTCATCGGATGGTAAGTGGTCCTGCGGTCCCAAGACATTTACGTTCATTTAGACAAGGAATAACATAAGCCTCGTCGCCAGTAATAAAGGTCCCCGGATCCCTACACTCCCCAGACGCAAGACAGCAGCATTATGCTGCTATTTCACGCCGGTATTCTATGAGGTCGTGGTCCTACACCGGTCGAGCTGACCCATTCGTACCACAGCTAGAAACAAATTGCAGTTTAGCTCTGCCACTGTAAGTATCTGGCAAGATTAAGACTAATTTCTATATTTTAAATTAACGAAGTCACGTTTTCTTCAAGCTCTCAGATAGCTTGAACGGAATGAATCTGCATTCATACTTCAGACAATAATATCGATGATTTTCAACGTTAACGATCCACTTGTCTCGTGGGTGCATTGTCACCAATCAAAGAATAGTATGGATTCTGATATTTATTAAACTGCTTATTTAAGGTATATTTTAGTTCAATCTGATATTAGGTCGGCATTTAAAATAATTAATATCCATTATTACCCAAAAAGAGTTTTTTTTGCGTTTTAGTCTTTTTGGCAATTACGAAGTATAGTATTTTTTTAATTTTTAATGTGTTCATAAATCAGAAATTTCCATTTCCGCCCTAAATCTTTTTCTCTGGTAAATATCTACTCAATAGCACAAGAGACAAATACGAATCAGAAGGAGAGCAGTTGAATCGGTATTTGTAAATTGTACGTATATATATATATATATTTCTATCATTGTTTTCTAGTTTACATTATGTGGCTTGTTAGACATTTTGTATACTACATTAAGCAATTAAAATTCTAAACGCCTTACAAAATATTTTAGCAAATTTGATATTCTACATAATCTAAATATAGATATTAGACGAGTATTTTCATCTTATTTGTTTTAGGTGTTCAAAACACTTTAACATCTTTTACGTAGTTGTAGTCCTACACGCATAGTTAGATATTACATAGGCATTTAATAATTTGTATTTGCAAATGGACCATCTTTATTATTGTTTTTAGCAATAATAAATGATAATATAATAATAATAATGTTTATAATGTAGCTCTTTGGACATTTTGAGATATATGTAAACGCCTAACAAAAAATATTAGCAAGTTCGACTACACACAATTAATGCGGAAACTGCATGAACATTTTTTATCATAATATGATTATCCTTGTAATGCAAATACAATTTTAGTTAAAGTTTTACAAAGATTTATAAAATGCAATAAAAGAATGGATTTATTTCATTAAGTTTAAAGTATATATCTCAAATGTCGTAGAAACAGTTTTCTTCGTGTAATATTAAACGATTAGAGTAAATTTATTCTATCCCATACCACTTATCCATGTTATACCCACTCTTCTAGTTCGCTCTCGAGAAGCATTAAAGATGCGATGCGTATCTAAGAGGGATGATTTAAAATCGTTCGATCTTCATAGCATTCGTTAAAATGAGTCCATAATGCTATCGGCGAGAGAGATATTTAACAATATTTTATAATCTATTTTAATAAGGCTTCCATCAATAATATTAAGTTTAAGCAAATTCAACTTAAACATCTTGTTAATATGATTAGCGTGACAAAACAACACACAATTCATCTCATGGCAAGTGATTTCTACCGCATTACGACACATCCTCGATAAGAATCATAGAACTTTGACAGTGGTAGTGCAAACTACAGTTTGTTTCTTGCAGAATTAATGGGTGAGCACGACCGGAGTAGGACCTCGCCCTCACAGAATACCAGTGTAAAATAGCAGAATAGAGCTGCTAATAGCAATTAATTACTGGTGACAACGCATCTACATTATGATTCCTTGTCAAGGATGAATGTACCTATGTCATGTGCCGCGGGAATCACTTGCCATCACGTGAAACGTGTGCTTGTTTGTTCCTCTTAATGTAATAAAAAACAATCCTTGAGGATATTACTATACTTTATATCTTTATTAATATATAGTTTATATAATAATAAAAGTAATAATGGACAAATATTGATTAAGAAATAACTAAATAACTCAAAATAAACTTATTAACAGAACTATCAACAATCGATTATAAACATATCTTATTGGTTTACTAAAATATAAGATATTTGTTTCTCAGTAACCCATTTTATTATTGTGAAATATTTATATAGAAACTGGTTTAATGATAAATATATATAAAAAATCTATTTAAACACTTTGATATCTAAACAAGTATGCGTTAGAAACGGTTCTGTACCATTGTGTTTTTTACGAGAACTAGAATTTTCGAGAGTTCGAGACACCACTATTATTTTTCAAAATCTTAGGTTCTGTAGTTTCACAGATAAGCGCGAAAAACGGTTATTTGTTGTTTCCTTTAATGTCATATAAAACTAATCATTTTGAAATTATAATAAACTTATGTATTACTCATTTCATTCAATACCACATGTGCCAATTGATCATTTTTTTTCTAATTTGCACGTAATGATAATGAACCCTAAAAATCGGAATTTGTTATTTACGCTATAAGTATTGTAATTTTTTCTGCTATTTGAAAAAATAAGCTATGATAGACAGACAAACAGAAATGCATACAAACAGACAAAAGAGTTGATACTACAACAAAACCATTTGTTCATCGTATTTACGGAAATTCTAATTATTAAAAGAAACACAAGGAACGATTATATTCAAAACAGTATTGCAACCGTGATGCTGGTCACTCAAAAACTATATCTATAAGACGTAAGCGTGTGAAATATAATAGTACAAAAAATCTACTCTTAATATGTTGATGTATTGAAAAAGTTCACGGGACCAATAAAAATGAACACACGTCTAAAAATTTTACGAATATAAAGGTTGGGGATTCCTATAACCGCTAACATGAAACTGAATTTGTAGGAAAAAATGTAAAAACCACCCTCCGGCTCCCGAAAAGGTCTACACGGCAATATGTTCCATCGAAAGTCACTTAGTGGAATGCGTGAGGGAAATTTGAGGAATCACTATTCGAGCGCAATATTTAAGTACACTCAGGTTACTGTACACTCAGATCACTTAAATATGTTCCTATCTTATTACTTTCAAGTGTGTTATAGTAAAAAATGTTAGGAACGATATTAGTGTTACTAAAATAGTCGGTTAGCACTCGAACTATACTTACATGGTTGTGACAGGAAATACAATAGTCAAATAGTGGATTCTAAACTACAACGATGTCATATTTCAAATATGATGGCGTAGATGTAAAAGTTTGTATTAATTTTAGCAATAATATATAAATATAACATAGAGCCCTATAATTACCCGTAAGTAAAGTAAATAAATTTTAATAAAATACTATATACGAACATAGGATGACGCCCAATGATTTGGGCACTTTGCAACGGATAGGGATGAATCAGTATCCTACAATATGTGGACGAAGTCAATGTCCAGCTGTGAATAAATAAAATATAGAAATCATTATATATCATTAAAGAAATGTACCAGTACCAGTAGTACCAGTGCTTCTGTACCCAAGCCTATACTTATTGCACTATAACAAGTAATATTTAACATACCAAGCAGTTGAAATCATCTGGCAATAATCAAAGGATATTACGGTCAAATGATGTTCTTTTTGTTTTCAACCATTTCTTTTTATTAAACAGAACCTCTCTCTGATCTTAACGCATGTAAAATAAGATCAAAGAAGTTTCAAGGTCAGGGCCCTACACACAATCCACTCACCCAGAACTATAAAATAACAATTTGTGTTAAATAAACATGACCCAGTCCGATGTCCGGTTACCTTATTATTTCAAGGCCGCAGAAAATAACATAACATAGATATAATTAAAGAGAAGATCTTTGTGAAAGAATTATAATTATTTAACCTTTTAAATGACACATTGGCAAAATCATAATATTTATACGAGAAACAATTTCTTTATTATAAGTACATACGTAGTTCCTATAGAGGTCGAAATATCGAGCGAACTTTTCTATTACACAATCTGTCAGTCTAACGTAGCACTGTGGGCGAGGGTAGGCGAATATATTTTTATTAAAGAAAATCCACCCCACAGCGATACGCTTTTCCTTGAGAAGCTCCCTTAGGAAAATGTTTGAATTTCCGAAAAATCCTTACATTTTAGTGAATGCTTTATTGTATGTGAAAATTATATCAGAGACAACTTTGTACATTAGAAACGACATCGTTACTTCGGTTTCGATTTTCTACAGTTCTTTGGATTATTTTTTGTTCCGCGTAGATGGCATTTAATTAAATATCTTTGTGAATGGATTGAACTTGGAAAATTGGCCAGTATATAACGGAACTACTAAGGTACTTAATAAGTTATCCTAGGCGTCTCATTTCTTGCACCCGAAGATAGCGTCAGAGTCGTGACATTAAACTGGGAAAATCAACAATTTGTTCGTTTTGCGAATTTGTTGGCTCGTCTTGTAGACGATGCTGATAGCAAGTGCTCTGACAACTAAACTGTAAATACTTTTTTAAATATATTTTAAAGACCGGTAACGTACGATTTGGACTTGCGCACCGAAGGTTCCGTACATGTCATATTTAAAAAGAAATTTAATGGCCGGCAGTATATCTGCGTATCCTCTGGTGTTGCGAATGTCCATAGGCACCGGTATAATTGATAGTTTTCCAAGTATACTAAAAAAAATTACTCTGCTTTCCACAATTTCTTTTCAGTTTCATAGAACAGGTTATTGGCATTAAATCCGCCTTTTTGTTTATTGCAGTGTTTGTTGAACTTGTGCAAATAAAGAGTAAATATATATAGACACGGTATTCTCACTACCCTTATGGTGTTCCGGATGCGTTTTTTCTTTATAAGTAAGGAACCCTAAAATTAGACGCTTATCACAATGACGTTATGGCTATGATGTTGTACTAAGAATTGTTATCGGGATATAATTCTAGTTGTCTTGCCTTTTCCCGATTACTACGTACACTAGAATACAAATGTAAAAATCACAATTTTACATTTATACATGAGGTAGTTCGAGGAGATTTTAGAGAACAAATAACGTTCACTTCGAATGCCTGGGAGGTCCCCGGGGACCCACTAATGAGGCATTCCATATCAATCATCACCTCAAGGGTGTTTATATATCACAGTTATATTTATGACCAGGTGAACTGTATTGCCGGTTTAAAAACATTTCTGTTTTTATAATGATTAAAATTACTACTTACGCTGTACTGTTTTGGTGAAAATAAATAAAAAAAAAATATAAAACCGTATGATTGGATTTAGTGTTAGTTGTTCCTTGAAAAATATTACCAATTTGCACAACATGATTCAGTTATAAATAAATAGTAATACATAAGCACTAAACAGATTACGGAATTAGCTTTAAGGACAAATATTAATTAAGACTTGAAGGTTAAATTAGTCTTATTATATGATAATATGACAAAAACGAGGTGGCGGTAGCTAATAATCCCTATTAAATAAAACGGCCCATAAATGTATTCTAAGTACTGTCTTAATTATGCTGGCGGTCTTAAAGATTTTACTTTATATTAGGGTACGCACACATTGCGGTAAACGCGTCGTAAAGTCGTACGTTTACGACTATTTGAAAAGATTTACTACCACGCAGGCAGGTTTATTAGGCTCTTGTTTCAAAAGAATAGACTATTTACTTTATGTACATACATAGACCCAATTATTGGTGACTAGATATGCCACAGCTGTCCTAAGGGGAGAGATAGCGCGTGTGTGTCTTGTATCATTGTTATGAGTGGATGTTGGTTTATGTGCCGCATAGCTTACTAGCATCAACTGTTTGCTCGTGAGACACCCTAACTTATCAATTTTTTTTAAATAAGTTTATTTTTATATATTTGTATATATATATATATATATATATATATATATATTTATATATATATATATATATATATATACAGATATATTTCTAGTCGGGCTATAAGTTCTGTTACAAATGAAAATGCATTTTTTTTTAATGTTTAATGTAATATTATTAAAATTTATACCTACATATTTATTAGTCAGTTAGCAAAAAAATAAAAAAATATTCTATTCGAAAGGGCTACTTTTGGCTTTTATACAGGTCTTTAATCAGTTTGGCCACGAATCTATGGATTTACGCA
This sequence comes from Teinopalpus imperialis, assembly GCA_029286865.1. Classification (NCBI taxonomy): domain Eukaryota; kingdom Metazoa; phylum Arthropoda; class Insecta; order Lepidoptera; family Papilionidae; genus Teinopalpus; species Teinopalpus imperialis. The sequence continues at coordinate 1,119,195 of JAGSMU010000059.1, forward strand.
CTGTTTCCAAGGGAATATTCGCACTGCTTGTTCAAAGATTTTTTAAGAAACTCAATGGCGCCGTGTCGTTTAGAGCAGTCCATGTCCTCTAAAACTGACCATAATTTGAAGTCTAAGGGGTTGAGGTCTGGGCTAGATGAGGGCCAGTCTTCACTCTTATAAAGTCCGGAACGTTGGTTTCAAGCCTGGCTTGGGTAGTTCGTCCCTGACCAGGTGTCCTGCTGGAAAGTCCACGGCATATTTTTAAAAGTGTATTGCTAAGAGGTTTCACAACATGATCCAAGACTGTATCTTGATACACTTTGGCTGAAGTTTTCACTCCTTTTTCACAAAAATGTAGTTTTGTGACTCCTTGAGTACCCCTCACCAAACCATCAGTGACGCAGGATGATGACCACCTTGTACCTTTCCGACCACTTGAGCAGCTTCTTTAGAACTGTGAGCGTATACTTTATCATTTTGCTTATTGTAGTGTTTTTCAATCGTGAAATTTTTTTCATCGGATATCATCGATAGAAGGCATTTTGATCGATCCACTTTCTTTCATTGTAAAGATTGATTTAGCGCATGTCCTGTATATCGACGACAAGCTCCGAGCTTCAGGTCTTGTTTTATAACACGCGACAGAGTCCTAGCTGGAGTCTTCATTTCTCGGGATAAGATTTTATGCTTCCTAATGGGGTTTTCGTCGAATTCTGGCTTTAACAGCATTAACAGCCTTTGTAGTTCTAACAGTACGCGGCCGCCCCGATCTTTTCTGATCTTCGAAAGAAGAAATGTTGTTGTATCTGCTGATAGTACAATATGCGTACATACGGCTGATACGAAGCTTTTGAAGTGTCTGGAATATGACCGACGGCTCTACCCACCTTATCCATATAGTACAAGGCGATCACTGCAACCCTATTTTCTTTAACACCCCATTTCATATAGTAATTTGATAATGAACACGAAAAAATATGTGAAATGGCGCAAAATCGAAAGAAGTTTTTAAAATAATATACGTGTTCCAAATTCAAAATAACTAAAAAGAAAAGAATTTTATTTAACAGTATTTATGGCCATACTAGTTATATATACCTATATGACTAACATAACGTTATTCATGGTATTAAAAATACTTCAAATTATCGAAAAAGAGGAGAACAAACCTTAAAGTACACCAATCCATTGCGAGATTTATTTACTTTGAACAAATTAATATTAAACTTTAATAACAATGTTAAGTCAAAAATCCATTATTTAGATTTGAGAAGGTACATATAAAAAATATTTGCAGACAAAAAGTCAACACACAATGTTGTTATGGGCGTAACTATAACATTTGATATTAGTTTATTTAAGCAGAGAAATTCTGAAAAAAACTAATATCTCAAAAAATTTAAGCAGATATTGACACTTGTAAAATAAATTTAGCGAAATGTGGATATATATTTAGTGATAGACTAAAGTATTTACTAGAGGCGTGGTAGCTCAGTGTCTAAGCGTTCGCATTTAATTTCAAGGTACGCGAGCAAACCGAATTCAATTCCCGGTGAAAAAGACCAAACATCTCATCTGATGGTGATCACCGCTGCTCATTAACATGCAACACCAGAGGAGTCGCAAATGCGTTTCCGGCCTGAAAGGCCCATTTCTTTTTGCCGATTTTACTTAAAGCGCACAGTGGTGGATTGCCAACCATCGAGATAATGAGGATGAAATTTTGAATTCTGTCATGATTTCGCGAGCCATGTCTTTAATTTCAATCGCTCCAACAAATATCATCGACGAAGTGAGACACATTTCAAAATTGCCATACCTTTTTTATTTCTTAATAAATTTAAATGAAACAAACACAAAATGTTTGTAATGGTGTATCTCGAACAAGCTCGGTTTGGCGGACTTAACAAGTATTCAAAATATATTTTTAATTTATTTCTTGCAGAACTGTAGACTTGCAGGTTTCCTCGCAACGTTTTTGACACCATCAGACACATGGTAGATTATCACTTAAAATTGCAATTAAAATTTCATTGGTGCTCCAACTGTGTTTTTTGTTTCATTACATTGTGAGCAACAGACGAGGACACATCACCCGATGGCAAGTGATACCTGCGGCCCATGACATCTACATTCATCCTTGATAAGGAATCATAATGCTGATGCATTGTTACGCTTGAGGACTGAGATGGAATGCCTCGTCACCAGTAATAAAGGTCTCCGGATCCCTACACTCACCAGACACAGCAGCATTATGGTTATATTTTATGCTGGTATTTTGTGAGGGCGTTGTCCTACCCCGGTCGAGCTGACCCATTAATTCTGCAACTAGAAACAAACTACGGTGTAGCTATATCACTTTTCTACACTACACTCGTTTAGCCCTTTAGGAGATTAGCGTACATAAACGCACATACAAACAGACAAAAATTCTGTTCACGATTTTATTACATATAGATTACGTTAGTCCTTAAGTAAATCAGTGGGCCTTTAGGAGCTAACCTAGGCGACAACTTTTATATAGTTTATCGAAAATGATTATAACCATTTTATAATGGCCTAGTTTTGTTGCTTCAGTTTGATTACAATGGCTTATTCCGTAACGATTTTATCGCCGGCAATCGTAGCGTTAATCTACTAGTGTTCAACGAAACAAATGGCATTGTTTGCGATTTTTACATTTTTTCTACGTATCTCGCGATATAAGCCACCTGTGTCGGCATAAATCATTATTAATTCATAAATTCGTTGGATATCGGGGGATGTACACTGAAATAGAAATAAAAATATGAATTTTAGGTCATTAGTAATCGTTGTAAGTTGTGCTTGGATAAAAGTTTGTTCGGGAGGTGAGTTACATTCTACGTGTTGTTCATATCGTGTTTCATGCAGTTTAAACGTATCAACTTAAGCATATTTATATATATATATATATATATATATATATATATATATATATATATATATATATATATCTTATAACATTGTAGGAGACACACTTAAACATCGGGAGTTTGCACGAAGCTAATAAAATAAAGTTAATATTAAGATCAGAGCCATTCCAATAATCCATGCTATTTACAAGACCACATGTTGTGGTTGATTAAACACATATTCGTTCCTAAGAAATTGCCCTTCAGTTGTATTGTTTCAGGACAAGGGTCACTTTATGCTTTCAAACCAATAGCATTTTTGTTATCTTACTCACTGATATATTTCATTTTAAAATTGTTTGAATTAACGTTTTCTTTTCTCCTAAATTCTCTATATTTACAGAAACACAGCATCATGAATTTCAAAACCAAATGGGTCACCTTAATGAGATACCGAAAAGATTCGAAATAAAGGGAGAAAATGCGGGCGCGGAGTTTAAGAAATATTTAAACGATATAAAGGACTTAGCGAACAAGGCAAACTTAACAGTAAAGTACAAGGTTAAAGTGGAGGTATCGAAACCGGAAAAGAAACGGTTTACAAAAAAGGAAAAGACAATTACGGGTAAATCGAAGAAATACAACATACCTTTGAAAAAGAAGAATATGAAGCTGTCAAATTTTGAAATTATAATGAGGAAACACAGCGAAGCGATGGCATCAAAAACAATCAATGAAGATCACGTATCCGTTACGACGGAGAAACAACCTCCAGTTTTCACCACCAGGTCTTTGTTTATTGGAAAATACAAACCAATAATAAGGCAAGTTAAGACCAATTATACTAAAATTATTAGGCCCGTACGTAACAAAATATTCACATTAACCGTGTAAACGTTATTGAAGTGTGCCTTTTATATATTTTTTAATACAGTACTTTTATAGAAATTTAATAATAAAAATGTGATTAAAATTCACTCTGTTTTAAATCATAACCTTTTAAGTTTACGTCTTTAGTAATTAGATTTTTTCATTTTTGAGTATTTATTGAGTAGTATCGAAGTATCGTTTTCGTTGTATTTGTGGTAATACTATAGTGCACTTTCCTAAACACAGGCACTTTTCCTCATCGTTCCTTTCCGTAATCAAATGTAATAGATGTGCACTAAAACCAGAGAAAAGTTTTAGATGCAGTGTGTATGCAACAGGACATAGATACAACACATCCAAACTCGAAATCCAAAATTTGTGACACATAGGATAGGATATTTTCCTTGGCTGGCAATAATCGACAATACTGATTACTTCGCTACGCGCGATTCAGTGTCGTAGTGATCAACTAGTAAATTTTGTCGTATTGAAAGATCCTGAGTGCATACACAAATAAAACTATTTGATATTTTAAATCGTACATTTGCGGCCAAGGAAAACATTCTGAGGAAACCTGCATGTCTGAAAAATAAATTAAATAAAAATATTTTATAGACATGTAGATTCCACAAACTGGAGCAGCGTTGCGGGTTATGCCCTCTTTGGATAATTTGGATAATGCAGTGGAACATATAAATACCGAAAGTATAACTTTTTAAAATGTTCTTTTCGTTTTCTTTACGCTGATAAGGTATGATTGTAACCTCGAATATGAATGTATTTTAGGTTACAACTTATTTATTTAATATTCAATTGTAAACACCTTATTTTAAAAAAAAAGCACAATATGAGGACTTAATGTTTCTTGACATTCTATACCAGTATACTCTTGAAATGGATAAACAGGAATTAAGATGCTAAAAACAAAATAATCTTTAATATTAGCAATATCTGTAACATACACGTACATAATTATAAATAAAGTTTAATAAACAATAAATATCATATAGTATATACATAAATGTACTATATATTCATATAATGTCTAGTAGTGTAGTCTATTCAAACTAATATTTATAATTAAACTACAAATTAAAATGATATCCCTTGTGTGACACTCACAAATTAGATTTTTAAAATTATTCATTTCATATTTATTTATAATTATACCTAAACAGCCTGTGGTGTCAATTAACTTATTATGTTCATTGTAATTTGTCTATTATTATCATTCTGAATCTATTGACACACTTGCTAAAAAGACATGCAATTGTATAATTAGGTGTATATTTGTTTCTTTTCCTATAGTCTTATAGGAAAAAAAATACTTTTTTTATTTAGCGTTAAAATATTTTAATGTCCTTATCCTAATAAAAATAAACAACAGTATTTTGATGGAAAATAATTTAATATAATTTCTATTCAAATTGCATTGGTATTAACGATTTTGTTATTCTGTTTTATCTCTCTATCTATCTAGTAGAATGCAATAACTACTCGTACATTAATAATACACGATGAAATAAATGTAATTCACTTATATTATTATTAAAGTATTTTGTAAAGTTTTATCTATAAAGAAAGATATGTAAAATTGAGTATCCTTTGCTGTAATCTGATCTGACTTACGCGCGGTAAATGTTGTGCTCTGGTACACTTACCTTGTCACACTCATACTGGATAAAATAGTGTAGTGAATTTGATATCGACAAAAATATTTTTTTACAATAATTTAAGTGCTCGTTTTCCTGTCAATAATTTGTTTAGTACATTCACGATTAACAAATTACGAGTGAATGTATCGGTACTATTATAAATATCTTTATTTTTAAGCTTTCCCATACTCCACTAAATTTTTAAAAAATTTAGTGGAGTTCACCTAGTTTTTTTAATACACATTTATTAGAGAACTGGACGGGAATTGATATGATTTTCGATTTTAACTGTGAACTTAAAAACTGATATATATATCTTTATTTGCAGTGAGTTCAGTAAGGCAGAACTAAAATATTTATAAACAAGCATTCTATTTTTATCTTTAGGATTAACAAAGCATCCGAAATTTTATTCCTCGTTTCGGTTTTCGCGGTACTATAAGGGTTTGGTCGTACCATACTACAAAGATTAATTTAATTTGATTGGTCACTGAGATCTCTCATATACCAAATTATAACAACTGTGCAGGATATATTATAGTCCCGTGAGTTATCAGTCGTCGTCCTTTTCCCTATTTCGTTGGATCTGCGAGAAATCAGACGAATTTTCAGATGAAGCATCAGCGACACAGGATGTACACATAACAGACCCTGATTGAACAACTACATTGCGAAGCTAATTAAGTAAAATCACAATTTGAAACTCAATAAAAAAGGCAATAAAGGTCTCCGGATCCCTGATGATCCCACACACCGAAACGCGGCAGCATTATGCTGCTTTTTTACGCTGGTACTCTGTGAGGGCGTGGCCCTACCTCGGTCCAACTGATCTATTTATCCTGCAGATAGAAACAAATTACAGTGCAGCTCTACCACTTGGAAATAGCTCTACCACTTAGCCTGTATATAAAAATATTTGGTTCTATTTCGTATAGTGACTAATAATAAAAACCAGAACAAACTAGCAACAATATAATTTATCGAGGTAAGCAGACATCAATCATCTTAATGTTAATTTTATTCAAAAAGATACACTTACTATCCCCAAGATATATGTGCTTGTTTGTAACCTTTACTAAAATAACAATAAGTTACACATGTCATAACATTGCTAGCGCGTCTAAGCTACTTCTGAACCACATAGGAATCCACTGTAATGGATAAATTTCGCACATATTTGTTAAGTATGTGTTTATTATAGACTAGTATGTAGTTTACTCGTAGTTTAACAGTTCCAAAATATGATACTTTTTTGGTATTATAAATATTTTTCATTTAACTTTTTCACTTACGAAAAGTATCAACCTTACTAAATTATCGATAGCAAAAGCGTTCATAGAAATCACTAGTGTACAAGGCGTTGCTACTCGTGAGAGGTGATAATATCAAGGTCGCTATACTTAGAGTTGAGTATAGAATGAAGCTTACTTGAGCGACTAATGACAACGAAAAAAAAAAAAATTCTCCCATTTTGTAGATACGACAAACTAAAGGACTGAAAGTGAGATACGTTACACTTGGGACTTATTAGGTCATCAACGTATCGGGAGAACACTTTTGATGTCACTAAGCACAAACGATAATATTATTATTAAATATATAAAAGGCAATAAATTAATTAGAAGCCGTGGTAACTAATGACATGTCGCTTTTAATTCACGGTACGCTAGTAAACAGAGTTCGACCTCGGTACCAGCACCAATGAAATTAAAATTGCAATTTATGTGCTGACTTACCCCATGCTCAGTGGTGAAGGAAAACATCGTAAATAAAACCTGCATATCTAAGAAATAATAAAACAAAACTAAAGGTGTGTTTTGGCTACGGTTTAGCTTGGTACGTTAAATAAAATAAATTTCATTAGGTCCTTATATATAAAATTGATGACGACGTTTTGTCGAACTGGCCACTTTAAGTGTTTGGTAAGGAATTCCAAATTCAAGTTTACTTCAAATTTATTCATATTATTGACTTGTGATATTTTTCGTAGATAACCGATAGGGATTTACAGTTTTAGAAGCGCCATGGTGCAGTTCTAGCTACCTCTTGAATGGGTAAGATCGACCGGGGAAAGAGTTCGCCCTCACAGAATGTCAGCGTAAAATACCAGTATAACATAAAAAAATTGCGTGGTTAACGAAATCATTTTGACAATGGTAGAGCTACGTTGCAGTTTATTTCTAGCTGCAGAATGTACGGCTAGCTCGTCCGGGGCATTCTATCTGCTTTTTATGTCCTCAAGGGTGACAAAGGATCTGCATTACAATTCCTTGTCAAGAATGAATTCAGATGTCATGGACCGCAGGAATAACTATCTTCAGGTTAACTGTGTGCTCGTTTGTTGCTCTCAATGTAATAAAAAAAACAAACACCAACAAAAAAAATGAACAAGATTCTAAACTCTCAACCATTATTGACTCGATGATTGAAATAAAGACACAAAACAATGATATCCGTCAATCGATTCAGTTTATGTCAGAAAAATATGATATTCTTCTAACAAAGATACAATCACTTGAAGAGGAAAATAGGGACTTGCGCAGATGTTCTCATACGTTAGAAAATAAAATTGATAATCTGGAAATGGCTACCAATGGAACGCGTATTGAACTACGCAATGTACCAAACAAACGACAAGAAAGCAAAAAGGATTTGTTATCGTTTGTAATGAGGACTGGTGAAGTTGTGGGATCTTTTATTAAGTAAGCAGACATAAAAAACGTATACCGTATTAACACTAAAAATAAAAACTATAATCCTATAATTACGGACTTTTCAAGTACACTGGCAAAAGAAAAGTTTATAAGTGATGTAAAGAAATACATCAAAAGCAATGTAAAAAACAAACTGAACACATCTCATCTAAAAATAGAGGGAACCGCACAGCCTATTTACGTATCTGAAAATCTCACTCAAAAGGCTAGACAATTATATGCGGCTGCTAGAAACTTTGCACAAAATAATAACTATGACTTCTGCTGGACTATCGGAGGCAGAGTTTACCTGCGCAAGGCGGAACAAAGCCCATTTATTGTTGTCAGGTCCCAAGACGACTTAAGTAAATTCAGTCAAGCGTGACTAAACTCTGGGAAAAAATAAATATGCTATTATTTTTTTTTTTTACGTACTATATTGTATTTCATAACAACTTAATTATATTTGCATTGTATGAAAGACTATGTTTAAACTACATAAAACTACACAAAAATAATTATATTACATTCACCTACACATATACAAAACTACAAAATGTTCTATTGAATCAAGTACAAAACTATTCTTACTGTTTAATTAATGCACACAAACGTTTAGCTGTAAAAACATATAACACACACACCCACACACTTAAATACTACTACAATATTTTTTGGGCTTAATACAATTATCTTCTAATTATATAGTCATAATCAATATTCCATTCAGCTCACGCCCAAGCAACCAGAAGTTTATACGATTCTAAATTCAAGAGTAAAACCAATGATATCCTTACAGAAATCGACACGTTAGTTAATCCCTTATGTAGCAAAATCGATGATCCGGCCCAGTGTTCCCACGCTATCCAAATTACAAAGGCTTCATTAACGGTGGTAACAGTTAACATTCGCAGTATCCACTGCAACTTTGACAACTTTCTTGCGTTTGTTTCTTCTCTTGACTTCGAAGTTGACATCTTATCTTTAACGGAATGTTGGACGGATGCAAACCGAATCCCACCATCGTTACAGAATTATAAAATGTTTCTTACAATAAAGTCAAATAATCAAAATAATGGTGTTGTAGCATATGTTCGAAACAGTATTAAGGTGATAGCCCAGGAGGTGGACATGCACGAAGGAAACTGCTTGGCATTAAATATAGAGGAAAATTGCACTGTCATTTGCACATACCGACCACCATGTTTTCGCAACCCTAGCACAACCGTTTACATTAATTCATTAGAATCAATCTTACGAAACTATACAAGCACTAAAAATGTGGTCTTTACAGGGGATATTAACATTGATATACTTCCCAGAAATATTCTGAACCACAGTGGCAACTATTTGAGTCTGATGTCATGCTATGGTCTTAGACAAGACGTTGACATTGCAACTAGGTTGGAGACATGTATTGATCATTTTATGGTCAAATCACGTCACCCATGGCGTACGTTTGTTTTCGACTCTCTTACAGACCTCTCACCGATAATGTTATTTCTAAAAAATGCCGAAATCTCGAATCCAAAGCCGAAACAGGACAAGGCAGTGATAGATTTTCAAGCTATAAAAAAAGTTCTTGCTGAGGTAAACTGGAACGAATACTATAGTGTTTCGGAAGTTGATGAAATATAAAATCATTTAGAATCAAAACTACAGAACATTACTAATATTAATACAAAAATTATCAAAATCCCGCACCGAAAGAAATGTCTGAAACCATGGATAACACCAGGAGTTCTCAAATCAATACGTAATAGAAACAAACTAAATAGATTACTTAAAATCCTAACGATGAAATCACAAAAATGAAATATTGTAAATACCGTACGCATGCACTAACTTAATAAAATTTCTAAAAAAACAATATTACGATTTAAAAATAATGTAGGTAACATCAAAACTACATGAAATCTTATAAAAGACTTATGTAATCTAAATGCAAATAAGCAAAATGCCGAAGAACTCTTCAATATAGGACTCACAATAACTGAATCACTCGATTTTGCTAACGAGTACTTCACAACCATAGGGCTAAAACTAGCGCAAAGAACTTTGGATAAACTGGGGGTATCTGATGTAGACTTAGCTAAGAGGGTATCTAAAATAGATAGTCCAGTGGACTCATTCTCAATGTTTTTAACGAACCCGATCGAGGTAACTAGAATTATCAGAAGTCTTAGATCGAATTGTGCACCAGGATGGGATAACGTCTCATCTCAAATTGTAAAAGATTCTTACAACACCCTAAGTGAGCCGCTTGTCTACCTTTTCAACCGCAGCTTCGAAACAGGCATTTTTCCTCAAAGTTGAAGCTTTTAAGAACAATAATTATCCCCATTTATAAGGCTGGCCAGAAAAATCTTCCCACTAACTACAGACCTATCTCTTTAATACCTACTCTTTCAAAAATAGTTGAGAAATTGATAAACATCAGGCTAACAGCATATTTAGAAAAAAATAAACTGCTTAATCCAAATCAATTTGGATTTAGGAAGGGTAGATCAACGGAAGATGTGATTCTAAAGTTGACTTCAGCGATTTACAGATACCTTGATAAAGGAGAAAGATGTCTGGGCGTGTTTTTAGACCTTCAAAAAGCTTTTGACACTGTCTCTATTCCAATTCTTCTTGCCAGTCTAGACGGGCACTAGGGGTTTACCACTGGAATGGTTTCGGTCCTATCTAACTGGTAGGAGCCAAAAAGTTAAAGTTGACGGTCAGTTAAGTAACGACAAAGATTGCGCCTATGGGGTGACCCAAGGAAGTGCTTTAGGACCAACGTTGTTTCTGGTATATATTGACCAACTGGGCGCTCTAAAAAGCAAAAATACAGACATTACAATGTTCGCCGATGACACTGTACGTTTCTTTCACGGACCATCCTGGAATGTTGTATCCAAGCTAACCGAGAATGGTTTAAAAAAGGTTTCCACCTGGATGGAAGATAGCCTACTATCTCTCAACACCACGAAAAGTAACTACATTGTTTTCAGCAAAACCTTTCGTTTGGGTTCAGATGACACATTAAGAATACAACTCCACACTTACCCATGCGACAGGAATAGCACTATTACTGATATTACTTTATCACGTGTGTGCAATATTAAATATCTTGGTGTTGTACTGGATGATAAACTTAACTGGTGTCCCCACATTTCAGCAGTTAACAGAACAAGGAAAATGATTTACGTCTTTAAGAATTTGCGCGATGTAGTTGACCAAAATGTACTCAAAATTACCTACCTACAAGGCTCTTTCTGAAAGTATTATTTCATGCTATGGTCTTAGCCAAGACGTTGACATTGCAACTAGGTTGGAGACATGTATTGATCATTTTATGGTCAAATCACGTCACCCATGGCGTACGTTTGTTTTCGACTCTCTTACAGACCTCTCACCGATAATGTTATTTCTAAAAAATGCCGAAATCTCGAATCCAAAGCCGAAACAGGACAAGGCAGTGATAGATTTTCAAGCTATAAAAAAGGTTCTTGCTGAGGTAAACTGGAACGAATACTATTGTGTTTCGGAAGTTGATGAAATATAAAATCATTTAGAATCAAAACTACAGAACATTACTAATATTAATACAAAAATTATCAAAATCCCGCACCGAAAGAAATGTCTGAAACCATGGATAACACCAGGAGTTCTCAAATCAATACGTAATAGAAACAAACTTAATAGATTACTTAAAATGAATCCTAACGATGAAATCACAAAAATGAAATATTGTAAATACCGTACGCATGCACTAACTTAATAAAATTTCTAAAAAAACAATATTACCAATCTCGATTTAAAAATAATGTAGGTAACATCAAAACTACATGAAATCTTATAAAAGACTTATGTAATCTAAATGCAAATAAGCAAAATGCCGAAGAACTCTTCAATATAGGACTCACAATAACTGAATCACTCGATTTTGCTAACGAGTACTTCACAACCATAGGGTTAAAACTAGCGCAAAGAACTTTGGATAAAATGGGGGTATCTGATGTAGACTTAGCTAAGAGGGTATCTAAAATAGATAGTCCAGTGGACTCATTCTCAATGTTTTTAACGAACCCGATCGAGGTAACTAGAATTATCAGAAGTCTTAGATCGAATTGTGCACCAGGATGGGATAACGTCTCATCTCAAATTGTAAAAGATTCTTACAACACCCTAAGTGAGCCGCTTGTCTACCTTTTCAAGCGCAGCTTCGAAACAGGCATTTTTCCTCAAAGCTTCAAAAGAACAATAATTATCCCCATTTATAAGGCTGGCCAGAAAAATCTTCCCACTAACTACAGACCTATCTCTTTAATACCTACTCTTTCAAAATAGTTGAGAAATTGATAAACATCAGGCTAACAGCATATTTAGAAAAAAATAAACTGCTTAATCCAAATCAATTTGGATTTAGGAAGGGTAGATCAACGGAAGATGTGATTCTAAAGTTGACTTCAGCGATTTACAGATACCTTGATAAAGGAGAAAGATGTCTAGGCGTGTTTTTAGACCTTCAAAAAGCTTTTGACACTGTCTCTATTCCAATTCTTCTTGCCAGTCTAGACGGGCACTAGGGGTTTACCACTGGAATGGTTTCGGTCCTATCTAACTGGTAGGAGCCAAAAAGTTAAAGTTGACGGTCAGTTAAGTAACGACAAAGATTGCGCCTATGGGGTGACCCAAGGAAGTGCTTTAGGACCAACGTTGTTTCTGGTATATATTGACCAACTGGGCGCTCTAAAAAGCAAAAATACAGACATTACAATGTTCGCCGATGACACTGTACGTCTCTTTCACGGACCATCCTGGAATGTTGTATCCGAGCTAACCGAGAATGGTTTAAAAAAGGTTTCCACCTTGATGGAAGATAGCCTACTATCTCTCAACACCACGAAAAGTAACTACATTGTTTTCAGCAAAACCTTTCGTTTGGGTTCAGATGACACATTAAGAATACAACTCCACACTTACCCATGCGACAGGAATAGCACTATTACTGATATTACTTTATCACGTGTGTGCAATATTAAATATCTTGGTGTTGTACTGGATGATAGACTTAACTGGGGTCCCCACATTTCAGCAGTTAACAGAACAAGGAAAATGATTTACGTCTTTAAGAATTTGTGCGATGTAGTTGACCAAAATGTACTCAAAATTACCTACCTACAAGGCTCTTTCTGAAAGTATTATTTCATATTGTAATTGTGTGTGGGGTAGGGCAGCCAAGTCTTACCTCATTGAACTGGAACGTAGTCACCGAGCTATTCTGAAGGTAATGATGCGACTTCCATTTAAACATTCCACTACGGAGTTATATAACACATGTGACGTGTTGACAGTTAGGAAAATGTTTGTCTACCAAAGCCTTCGTAGATATCACCGTTTCAAAATACCCCATCTTCCTCCTAGTAATAAAAGAATAAATAGATGTCCCTTACCCAACCTCCAAAGGGTAACTGCACGAAGATTTTATGATTATTGTGCCCCACTATTTTATAATAAAATAATTATTGATAATGTTACTAAAACTTATAATAACCATAAATTTAAAAAGACGATATATAATATCCTCAAAACGTTAGACTACGAGTCCACTGAAAAGCTTTTGGAACAAGTTGAATAGAGACTTTCTTACACACACACCATACACACATACACACACATTGTAGTTTATAGCAATAGTTTTCAATTTTTATTTTATTTAGTTTTTTCTCTATTCCTCTTTTTTTAATTAATTATGTTACTGAAAGATATATACTATGTAACTAGTGACATTAATTGGGAAGATACTGCAGCTTGTAACACAGTTTACATTAGCACAAGCTTCAGAGTTACCTCAAACTTGTAATTATGTAATAGTAAATAAATAAAGATTATTATTATTATTATTATTATTATTATTATTATTATTATTATTATTATTATTATTATTATGTAATAAAAAAACAAACACCAACAAATTGTCGTGTCATGTGAATCGAACCCAGGACCCGCGACTCGGTACCCAGGTACTCTAACATCTACACCATACCGCCGTCTAAACCTCAATAGTCTAATGTTATAGACAAAAACATATATCAATAATTAATACGATACCTAATGAGTTGCTACATCCTTTATAAAAATTATTGTGTAGTTCAGTCAGTAAGAATGAAACAAATATATCTAAAAATTTAAATTATAAAAACTTATAATAACCATAAATTTAAAAGACGATATATAATATCCTCAAAACGTTAGACTACGAGTCCACTGAAAAGCTTTTGGAACAAGTTGAATAGAGACTTTCTTACACACACACCATACACACATACACATCCACACATACACACACATTGTAGTTTATAGCAATAGTTTTCAATTTTGTTTGTTTATAATTTTTATTTTATTTAGTTTTTTCTCTATTCCTCTTTTTTTTAATTAATTATGTTACTGAAAGATATATACTATGTAACTAGTGACATTAATTGGGAAGATACTGCAGCTTGTAACACAGTTTACATTAGCACAAGCTTCAGAGTTACCTCAAACTTGTAATTATGTCATAGTAAATAAATAAAGATTATTATTATTATTATGTAATAAAAAAAACAAACACCAACAAATTGTCGTGTCATGTGAATCGAACCCAGGACCCGCGACTCGGTACCCAGGTACTCTAACATCTACACCATACCGCCGTCTAAACCTCAATAGTCTAATGTTATAGACAAAAAAAACATATATCAATAATTAATACGATACCTAATGAGTTGCTACATCCTTTATAAAAATTATTGTGTAGTTCAGTCAGTAAGAATGAAACAAATATATCTAAAAAATTTAAATTATAAAAAAACTTATAATATAGATAGAATTGTAAAAGTAGTGGATTTGGATTCAGTGATTCACAAATTACTGATAGACAGTCTCAGCAGATAGTAGCTTTTTTTTTCCAACAGCACCGAAGCATTCACGCACTAACACTCACTTTATACAAACCACACATGCAAACTTAGACACGCCACAGCGCGAAGTCGTCTTCCTCGTACAGCGTCTTAAACGAGATTTACTCGTATTCTAGGCCGATTTTAATAATCGACCTGTCCTCCCAGATAGCAATCCGAGAGGTTTCGAACGTCCTTATGAGGTGCTCTCGGATCGTATTATCGCCCCCCTCTGTTGTCATCAACGGTCTTCGTTCATAAGGGTCGGACCGCAGCGGTGGTGCAGCAGAAATCTTCGTGCCAGCATTGCAGCATCGTCGTTGTCTACTCCTACTCAGCCGGCCTGCAGCTCGTGAGTCTAATATAAAATAGTCAGTCTCACTAGTAGAGGTCTCAGGACCAACAGCAATACTCATATAAAAAAAGCAGTTTTTCCTAAAAAAATTAATGCCCTACTGATTTACAATAGAATATATAAAATAAATGTAACATGATGAATTTTCCATAAGCTTTGAAATGGATTACATGAAAGTCAATTAATTAGGAGTAAGACAAGGGTCAACATAGTTCGAGACCTTATTTTCGTTTTAATATATTGAGGGTCGATAGATTAATGAGCCCTAGGGTAGGTTTAATATTAGTAAACATTTAGGAATATTCGTAAGTATATTGGAAATAATTAGTTCAGTTAATATATATATATATATATATATATATATATATATATATATATATATATGTATATATATATATATATATATACGTATTTGTTTTCTCTAACTTTTTAATTGCTATGAAAATGCTTTGAAATAAAGCATATTTCTTATTATTCTAGTACGTACTACATTTGGCATCGTCATTAATATCCAAATTGGTGATTTTCGTTAAGTCTGTTTTTGGCACATCTTTTGTTTGTGATATCATTCGCGCAGGATATTCGTTGTAACGTCTTCCTGGGCCAGTGGTAAAAGTACTCGTTTAAGTAATTTGAAGAGAGTAGAGTCACGGTTCGATCGAGGAGTAACCACGCCCCTGAAGTGGCGTGAATAGCATCATTTTGCGGATGTGTTTCGTATGATTAATCCGGAAAACCATGTACATGTAATCCTCGATCCTTAATAAGAATAGCGCATCTGAATCTTTGTTGAATATGGACGTAGATGTCATGAGCCATAGACCGTCAGGTGAAGTTAGTGATCGTTAACCATCTCTTGTACTATAAAAGATTTGACTGTTAAACCGAAAGACTTGTTCTCGTTTCTCAAACGAGAACATATCCCACATGCAAATTGTTGGTTTTCGGGTCTCGGTGTCTCTGTGAGTATCTGTTCATGCCAAAACATACTGCACTACATTCTAAGCAAGTTAATATCATTTATATCTTCAACCAGAAGATGTTATCTTGTCTAAGAAGTTAGTATTCATGAAAGCACAGTTTTTGTGACATTGTTATCACAACAAAGTAAAAATTAAAGCAAAATGCATTAAATCACTACCTTTAACAAATGGGTTTGACCCTTAAAATAGCCTATTGCAATGTTTTACTCATCACCCATTGCGATATCTCCAAGTTGCTAGATGACATAAATATAGAATATAATAAAGTGGTGTAAGAATTCGCAACAAGGGCACTCACTCACTGCCCCCTTCCCCTTTTCCGATGTGATGCATATACAATCAGATGGAAGGAAGTTACATATGCAGTGTGAAGGGGACAGGAAATACATACAACCCAGACCGCAAACCCTAATATAATAATATTGCTCCTCTGCTGGGATTGAATCCAGGACCTGAGACACCGCAGCCAGAAACAGAAGACAACAGAAACATTACGGGGTTGTCAGAACGCATTTTTTTATAACTGTAAACAGTATACATTATTACGATAATTACAGAACTCAGTTGGATAATTTCTAACTCGGCTTAAGGGATTTAGAATTTCTACGTTAATACTAAACTGATATATTAGGACGGGAAAAGTTTAATTGAAGCTACAAATGAAATATTTTCCAAATCGTTGACTGAGTTTCAAATTATTAATAGCCATATTTTAAATGCTCTCACGTAACTTAAATGGAGTAGACAGAGACAATAAAGGCTGCTTTCAGAATGATTATACCAATCAATCCCATCATCACTAGATCATAAGTCCGTCATCATAACCACTGTCTACCATCTTGTAACATAGAATTGTAATAATATTATTGAACAATCTCGAAATATTGAGATTGTAAGGGGACCCAATAATATCTATAATATATGTATAAATATATATATATATATATATATCTATATATATATATATATATACGTATTTGTTTTCTCTAACTTTTTAATTGCTATGAAAATGATTTGAAATAAAGCATATTTCTTATTATTCTAGTACGTACTACATTTGGCATCGTCATTAATATCCAAATTGGTGATTTTCGTTAAGTCTGTTTTTGGCACATCTTTTGTTTGTGATATCATTCGCGCAGGATATTCGTTGTAACGTCTTCCTGGGCCAGTGGTAAAAGTACTCGTTTAAGTAATTTGAAGGGAGTAGAGTCATGGTTCGATCGAGGAGTAACCACGCCCCTGAAGTGGCGTGAATAGCATCATTTTGCGGATGTGTTTCGTATGATTAATCCGGAAAACCATTTACATGTAATCCTCGATCCTTAATAAGAATAGCGCATCTGAATCTTTGTTGGATATGGACGTAGATGTCATGAGCCATAGACCGTCAGATGAAGTTAGTGATCGTTAACCATCTCTTGTACTATAAAAGATTTGACTGTTAAACCGAAAGACTTGTTCTCGTTTCTCAAACGAGAACATATCCCACATGCAAATTGTTGGTTTTCGGGTCTCAGTGTCTCTGTGAGTATCTGTTCATGCCAAAACATACTGCACTACATTCTAAGCAAGTTAATATCATTTATATCTTCAACCAGAAGATGTTATCTTGTCTAAGAAGTTAGTATTCATGAAAGCACAGTTTTTGTGACATTGTTATCACAACAAAGTAAAAATTAAAGCAAAATGCATTAAATCACTACCTTTAACAAATGGGTTTGACCCTTAAAATAGCCTATTGCAATGTTTTACTCATCACCCATTGCGATATCTCCAAGTTGCTAGATGACATAAATATAGAATATAATAAAGTGGTGTAAGAATTCGCAACAAGGGCACTCACTCACTGCCCCCTTCCCCTTTTCCGATGTGATGCATATACAATCAGATGGAAGGAAGTTACATATGCAGTGTGAAGGGGACAGGAAATACATACAACCCAGACCGCAAACTCTAATATAAAATAGTCAGTCTCACTAGTAGAGGTCTCAGGACCAACAGCAATACTCATATAAAAAAAGCAGTTTTTCCTAAAAAATTAATGCCCTACTGATTTACAATAGAATATATAAAATAAATGTAACATGATGAATTTTCCATAAGCTTTGAAATGGATTACATGAAAGTCAATTAATTAGGAGTAAGACAAGGGTCAACATAGTTCGAGACCTTATTTTCGTTTTAATATATTGAGGGTCGATAGATTAATGAGCCCTAGGGTAGGTTTAATATTAGTAAACATTTAGGAATATTCGTAAGTATATTGGAAATAATTAGTTCAGTTAATATATATATATAAACACAAAGGAATACCAGGGTTGATATAATCAGCATTAATTAAACGTACTGGTTTTTCAACTAACGCAATTGTCCAAAAACTGTTAACTTGTAAATACTAATTAATTAAAATTACCTTCATCACTGCCTTCCGACTTTTTCACAAGTAAATATATCAAAATTTAAGTAGAAATGGTGTAAGGCAACTTTCAAACTAAACGGTTCAATTATTGAACTAACTCTGAAAACTCATGTGTCAACAATTATCATATTTGCTTGGAATAAAAGAAAACTAAAATGCTTCATTTATTTATATTGATAAATAACATGGAGTTGTACATGTAACCGTGGTAACCGTAAAATATTGAAAAACGGAGTTAGGCCACTTGCAACATAAACGGTTCTATATATACATATATAGTGTAGTACATTCATTTGCAATTTACCTTGGGCTCCGCAAGTTAAGATGATATCGTTAGGTAATGTTTATATTCGTATTCATTGTGAAGAAAAGTTAAAATTGAATGAAGAATGCTGTTACTTTCACCGCCGTTTCTTCAAATTTCAATCAGAGCCAATCCAAATTTATGAGCACAAGGTGGAAGGAAATGCTAATTTAGTATCAACGTAACTTTGAGATTCGATTTGGAAAGTTTTTGCGTACTTTTGCCAAAATTATTAAAATTTCGGCAGTTTTTCTGGGTTATTTTTAGTAATATTGTGGTTAAAGTAAATCTGGTTAAAGCTTTAGGTTTTTTAAAATAAATCAACGTTTATTAAATATTAAATTCTGAACATAACCTGTCATTTTAAAGAAACCTGATAGAAGCCCAATGAAAATTTTGTTTAAAAAAGAGGTATAAGGAGGAATGTACCAACTTTCTCTAACCTCAGCATTCGAATACGTGAGGAAATGCCTTATAAATGTGAGCTCAAGACATGTTATTTCAGATTTGCACTGGCTATAACCTCTTCGCTGTATAGACAAGGCCGTAAGAAATATCTTGCAAACATTAAAGGACTCTCAGGCAGCCTCTGAACGCCGGAATATTTGGCGCGTCTTACCTATCGGTACACGGCCCATCTAAATAGGCAACAGACCCCCCGAGCTACATGCTGAGGCAACTGGGGCTAGGAAAGCAGTTTAGAGTCGAATAGTACCAGCCTTACCATCATCTTGTGGCGGTAAGTTCATAGTTCAGGTATATAGCTCCGTAACCGTGCATTAAATCCACGGAGTGCAGAAGGGGGGCGTGTCGCATTATCGGTACTTCTTAGGTCTATCATAACCGCATCAGTCATGCGACACTATTCCGTTCGAGAAAGATACGTATAGTGGCGAAACTTAAAATCGACACACGTCTCCCCCTATAACACCGCCTTGCAAACCGCAACTCTCGTACCCTGAAGCAAAACCTACCTGCATCCAAGGTGTGCTGAGCTAGCTTAATCTAATGTGAGAGACTAATCCCGTCCCCATCCCTCATGCTCGTGACAATATGGAACGAGATCGCGTGTTCGCGGAATTACTTCGGAAGTCTCTAATTTCACGTATAAGCGGTACAATGATAAATGATGAAAAATTTAGCAGATTAGACCCAAATATCACTGATTTATTGTGCACTGTACTCACCAACTCACACACAACCTTAATATGAGCGAAAAATAATGACATCGCATCATAATAATGAGTAATAAATAATTTTACCCACGAATTGTAGACAGCTCATCTCTCTTACCAAAAACAATCAACTCAAGTATCAATAATATATTACAATACATTGCATAATTGTATACGCTAAGTAGTAGAAGAAAAAGAGGTTTATATAAAGGGTCGGGTAAAAAGTGTTTTCGTATTTTATTACAAATTTAACATATTTTTTATCATAGTTTATTAACATTTGATTATAATATCTTCTTCTTTGGCATCTAAATTCCCGGAACGCTTGACTCCGTCATAAATATTTCCTATGGCTTGTGTTGCGTTTTTCTCTATTTTGTAATAAAAATTCAAAATTTATTGAATTTCTTCGTTAGATTCACTCATTCTGGCGAACAGAAAAACAATAGAAAAATGGTGGAAAACCGTTTTTACTTTTTATTTTTCTGTTTTTAAAATGTTATGTTAAAAACAGAAAAATAAAAAGTAAGTATACAAACAGTATAACCAAAGAGATTTATCTTTTAAAATACAAAAAACTTTTTCCCCGATCTATTATATCCCAATTATAATATACAAATACAAAAAAATATATGAAGAAAAAACGATGCCAATTGTAATGCAGTATTTGCCCTAACATTTGGCGCTTAATGTACCATTTCATTCACACGCTACGGTGAAATGTGAGTTCCTTCGTGAAAGGAATATAAACTGGCTCTTTGAGATAAAACAATAGACAAGCTATTTTGAATTAGAAATAATGATATTTACAAAAATGTATCAACCAATCAAATTGAATTGGTCTACTCGGTCGGGGCTGCGTTATTCTCAAAACAAAATATGAAAGTGAATTAGCAGAATGACGCTGCTGTGTTAGTTCTATTTGTTTGCGTGTTGCGATCCGGGGACTTACAATTAACCAGTTATTCCATCTCTATGTTCTGAGATGACAAAGCATGTACCTGCAGGCCAAAACTTTAAGGCCACCTTAATTAAAGTAGGAAATTAAAGTAAAACTCCAATGAAATATTAAATATTTAATTAACCTGTTTAAACATCTAATAGAACATTGACTGACAAACAATATACTTTAAAAGCGTAAAGAAATATTAACATTCCATGCAAAAAAGGCTATAGTTAACTAAACCGATTTTTCATTTAAAAATCCTCCTTTACATTTTATGACTTATTTTACAAGACTCGGCATACGAGCTATCAATTTGTTAATGGTGTCTTGTCATATATTGTTCCAAATTTCGCATAAAGCATTCCACATTTCTTCTCGCGAGAATGAGCCACGATTACGGACGTTCCTATCAAGCTCTTCCCACAAAAGTTCAATGGGATTTAGATCCGGGCTCTGAGGAGGCCAAGCCATGCTTTTTAACACCCCTTGTGCCTCTTTCTCTTCTAAATATCCTCAATATAATTTTGAGCTATGTTTTGGATCATTATATTGTTGAAAAATGAATCCATCTCCAATTAATGGCAACTCGGAAGATTTTGAACCGGCATTTTGTTCTAAAATGTTTTTGTACTGTTCCTTTTTCAAAATTCCTTCAATTTTAATAAAATCTCCAGTTCCTTGGTTGGAGAAGCAACCCAAGACCTTATTTGAGCCACCACCATGCTTGATTTTTGGGACTACACAATCTGACATCATCTTTTCTTGGGCACTGTGTCGAACGTAAATTCTACGATTTGAACCAAATAGTTCAAACTTGGATTCATCGGTCCAAAGAGCTTTTTAAAATCTTCTTCAGTCCAATCTCGATGGGCAAGAGCCCACTGCATCCGTTTTTTCTTGTTTTGCGGCCTTAGCAGAGGTTTTCGAACGGGAACGCGACCATACAACTTTGCATCTCTCAGTCGCCTTTTTACTGTAGTCAATGATAAAGGTTTAACTCGGGTTTTGTTTACTTCAACGCGGATTTCTGGTCCTGGTTAGCGTCTATTTCGCTTGCTGGTAACAACAATGAAATTATCTTCACTAGACGTGGTAGCTAACTGCCTGTCTCCCTGTATCGAGTAATTGTGCCATGAACACAAGTCTTCGATAACTTCAGTTGTAAAGCAATCTCACGTTCGGATTTGCCTTCATTATGTAAAACAATGATGGCAGAACGCACTTCACTACTATTTTCTCGAGCTTTTCCCATTTTATGACGTCTGCACTGTAGAAACCACAAGTTTAAACTAATTGAGATTGTTTGGGAACAAACCCAAGTAATCTCGAGTAATAATAAGTCAGAAACACGTGTTTTTAGGAGCTTAATAATCCTAATTATTGAACAATACGTAACAAAAGCAAAGTAATTAGTAATGAGTCCTCATTACTAATTACTTTGCTTTTGTTCATCATATCATAAAATATTATTACGACTCCACCACCTAGCTCTAGCGCAGCGTTTGTCGGTGTTTGATAACAATAGATGTTTATTGTCCAATAACTTGAAAGTAAACGAAAGAATGACTTCTTTAAATATTCGATACTAACAATAGAATATGGAGATGTGCATTTCATTTATTTATTCTATGTGATTTGATTACAATTGATGGATAATTATGTTTATGTGCGGTCTTAAACTTTTGCCGGCAGGGTATATCTGGCAACTTTATTTAGCATGGATATAAATTTCACGGGCCGCACTCGTCACTTATGATTAGATTTTTTTTATATATAAAATAGGTGGCAAACGTGTACGAAGCTCATCTGATGGTAAGTGATCACCGCCGCCCATGGACATCCGCAACACCAGAGAACTCGCAGATGCGCTGCCGGCCTTCAAGAAAGGTGTATACTGTTTGCTCATTTGTCATTTAATCAATATATAATATTAGGCATGTAATAAATAAATCGTCAACAAAAACTTATGGCACTCAAGTACAAATTCATTTGTTTCAAACAGATCATTTAAAAGTAAAAGTACATATACTTTATTTTATAGCCATGTCACTTTTGTATTTGGTAAGCGTAATAGAAAATATCGGTAAATCGAAATATTGAGGGTTAGTTCAAACGATACATATGATAAAATCCACGACAGTTTTTGTCCGTGCTTTTGATCACGCTGATGTCAACAACGACTAAAATTAATTTGGATATAATTTACAGTGATGTATTGAAATAAACATGAGCTACTTAATGTTATATTGTTTAATTTGTTTGACATATAAAAAATGTATATACATTTTAAAGTTTAGTCGTATTTAAATGATACGTATCCGTATGTTATGACAGATCGTAGTCACAACAAAATAATTATCTACATCCATTATTGGGACTTGTGTCATCTGGTTATGGATCCACAATCCTTTCTACATTTAACAGCTAGCTAAAATGCTAGAAAGACACAATATATGAAATTAATATCATTGCTTGCGCTTTATAATCTGATATTATATGGAGGTTATGATCTGTTCTCTTGAGTTATGAAATTACACAATTTAGTTCCTTCATCTCCATTCCATCGTCGTGCAATCAAACATAGGGATGGATTCCAACCCTTTATCGAACATATTCCTTTTTGTATTGTTTTATCAATAGACTTAGTAACTTATTTCGTCTGTTCGACCGAATAACTTCTGTGTCTTGAGTTGATTTTTAATATGAGTTATAAATTTAAGATAAAGCCTATATTAATATAGAATCCAATACATCGTATATTTAAATGTGAAAAATAAGTGTAGAAGCAGCATCTTACTACTGTTAACGTAGTACTTTTTATCGAAACTTCTTCGTATCTTTTCCTTGAGCGAACAAGTAAGCCTTTAATTTCGTGGGACTTTTCTAACTTCTTATACGCTCGACGAGAGTGCAAGCTTGTAAATTAAATCTAAAAGTTTCTATGTTGCGGAATCAGACGACCCTTGTGTTCGTAGATACGGGTATCAAAATGAAACATTTTAGGGTTCCGGGATAGAACAAAAAAAAATTGCTTATAAAATATTTTTAGTTTTGGTTTTTTTATTTTATCTTCATAATAATATAGATATGACAAACGAACACACACTTCATCTTATCAAAGTCCTCCCTCATCATCCTCTGCAAAGATTCAACTGAACACACCGGAAAAAACAATATTCTCAAAAAATCTCGTTTTATATATCAGGTGACGTTGTTTATTCGTATGAGTGAAATTAACCAGATCCAATTACTTCTTAGAAGGTATTAAATCAAAGTCACCAATGAGAACAATGCATTTTGATTTCTGATCAAATAAGTGTCAATGGGCCACAACGGTTGGTAAGTACCATCAGATGTATTGTAGGTATATAGTAGTTAGTAGGTAGTGTAGTATATAATAAATATATATCATAATAAATTTACGATAAAGGCCGGCCGCACCTGCGACTCCTCTGGTATATTAGGTGTCTACGAAATTGCCGTTCTTCAGTATTGGCCATTGCAAACCAAAAAAAAGTTATGATTGGCTGTGAATTCTAAATTCAAGTTAATTTCATTTTATAAACATGACATTCTTTTTACAAAGTCAGTCTTTTGTTTATTGATTAGCTTTGTATTATCATTACGTTTGAACATTTTTCGTCATAATGGACACTTTAAAAATTCGAGTGATTATGAAATAAGAGTTCCGTCGTGGCATCAACGCGGCACAAACGGTACGTAACATTAACAACGGAGAGAACTTTACAAACGAACGCACAACCCGTTATTGGTTTTCCTGGTTCCGTCCTGGAAATGTTGATTTGAAAATGAACCTCGTGGCCGTTCGGACACTTTGTTCAACAATGATGAATTAAAGGCGATTGTGGAAGCTGATGATACTCAATCTACAGCCGAGCTAGCAGCAGCTTTTGATGTTAACATCCAAACAATATTGGCCCATTTGCAACAAATTGGCAAGGTAAAAAAGTTTCGTAGGTGGGTGCCCCAAGAACTTAACAATCGCCAGCGCTCAACAAGCACAGAAATGAAAGAATTTTGAACCGAATTGTTAAGTGCGACGAAAAGTGGATTCTGTTCAACAATCGAAAGTGCTCAGCAAGTTGGTCAGATCCTGGTTCAGCACCAAAGCAATGCCCTAAACGAAAAAATGACCTCTAGAAAGTTGATGGTCACTGTTTGGTGGTCTAGTGCCGGTGTGATTAATCACAGTTTTTCACCAAACGGCATGAACATTACTGCAGATGTGTACTGTGAAGAACTGAAGACAATGATGGAGAAGCTCGCACATCTGCAACCAGCTTTGGTCAATCGGTCGTCCTCGCTGCTCCTACACGACAACGCGCGACCCCTATTCTGCACAACAGACAGTCTTCAAGCTGCAAGATTGGGGTTGGAAGCTCTCCCTCTTCCACCGTACTCACCAGACCTTGCACCCACCGACGATTACTTTTTCCAAAATTTGGACTACTTTTTCGCGGGAAAAAATTCAATTCCCGAGAGGCAGTACAAAATGCCTTTGAAGAGTTTGTTGCTTCCCGTCCAGCTGATTTTTACAAGAAGGGCATCAATAAACTACCACTGCGTTGGCAAAGATGCATCGATTACATGGGTGATTAATTAGAAGAACAGAAATAAAAAAGTTTGAAAATAAAATACTTTAACTTATTTCATACAAAACGGCAATTTCATAGGTAAAGACCTATTATATATATACGGGACCCTTTAATTAAAGCAATGTTGTACTTGCTACTATCGGCAATTTACACAATCAACGCACATTCACTGCCAAGACCCGCCGCGAAAAGTTACAAATTCAGTTGACTGCGAACTTGATGTGTGAAACTTTGTTTGCAAGTTCAGGCTCCATTTGACATATTTAAACTGAACAAAATTCAACTAAGTTCAAGCATATGTTGTTCGATATAAAATAAACAATATACTGTATTTATTATAGTTTATTAATAAATAAAATATATTTCTTATTGTTTATTTATTTATTAATAACGTTAAACGTTACTCACGTATACTGGATCGGAGAACTAATTACTGGTAACCAGGCATTCCACATTAACACTCAGAGGTAACAAATTCATTTTTACTCGACGGATGTATGTAGATCTTTAGGCCAAATACACTTACCATCAGGTGAACTGTGTGCTCGTGTCTCCATTAGTTTCATAAAAACAGCTTAAATATATATGCAACATATCGCACAAATATAGCCAAGCTGAATACACTTACTATCAGGTGAACTGTGTGCTCATTAATGCTCCATTAGTTTCATAAAACAGCTTAAATATATATGCAAATATATCGCACAAATATAGCCAAGCTGAATACACTTACTATCAGGTGAACTGTGTGCTCGTGTCTCCATTAGTTTCATAAAAACAGCTTAAATATATATGCAACATATCGCACAAATATAGCTGCTGAATACACTTACTATCAGGTGAACTGTGTGCTCGTGTTCCATTAGTTTCATAAAACAGCTTAAATATATATGCAAATATATCGCACAAATATAGCTAAGCTGAATACACTTACTATCAGGTGAACTGTGTGCTCGTGTCTCCATTAGTTTCATAAAACAGCTTAAATATATATATGCAACATATCGCACAAATATAGCCAAGCTGAATACACTTACTATCAGGTGAACTGTGTGCTCGTGTCTCCATTAGTTTCATAAAAACAGCTTAAATATATATGCAACATATCGCACAAATATAGCCAAGCTGAATACACTTACTATCAGGTGAACTGTGTGCTCGTGTCTCCATTAGTTTCATAAAAACAGCTTAAATATATATGCAACATATCGCACAATATAGCCAAGCTGAATACACTTACTATCAGGTGAACTGTGTGCTCGTGTCTCCATTAGTTTCATAAAAACAGCTTAAATATATATGCAAATATATCGCACAAATATAGCCAAGCTGAATACACTTACTATCAGGTGAACTGTGTGCTCGTGTCTCCATTAGTTTCATAAAAACAGCTTAAATATATATGCAACATATCGCACAATTGTAGCCATGCTGAATACATAGTTCAAGCAAAACGAAACAGTCCGTTTAAATAACAAACTGCCTTAGGCTCAATCCGTTTTGAAAACGATGCCCTTGTTTCACGACGAACTTCGTTGTTAGATATTATTTGTTACTCTCAGTTCTATTTTTAGGGAGACTTCTTTTAAAATTTCCACGTTTATTCATGTTATCATGTGTAACTTTTTCGATTCGGTGAAAAATAAGTTCGTTTTTTACATGAATTCAAAGTCAAGTACCCTCAAAAACTCAAACCCATCCAGAACTCTGCGCCACCGCTGAGTGATTTATGTTCGAATCGTTATTATCATCTTAGCCCACCACTAATCCCACCGTTGTATATAGGTCTCCTGCACAGCCCACGAAATACCACCCTGAGCCACCTGAATCCATTGACTTCGCATAGATTTGCGTAGGTCGTCATGCGTGTCTACACTGCCATGGCCAATATGAGTTTGCGCCACTACATAATATTTCTTCCCCATTAAATTTATGAATAAGTAAAAATGGCTGTAACTAAAATACATAAGTTCGTATCATGACTAACTTTAAGTATAAAATAAATAGGTTAGAGCAAAGCCCACCCCTTTCAGCTTTACAAAAATGTCTATTTAAAATAAATCGAGAATAAATGTAAATGTTTTGGGGCAAGTATTAATTACTCGTAGGCACATCATTGTTTGTTTGTTACCTAAGTTTTAATAGAAAAACATACAAAACCTCTATATTTTACATTGTTGTATTTCAATGTTTGTTGAGCTACATCGATGTAAAAGTTTTTATGACAGAATCTATAAAATACCTACCATTCGACTTAAGGTTATGTAATTTTCATTTCAAAAGTAACGTAAATAGCAATAATTCGGAACACTCCTTTGAGTAAAGTTTCACTTAAAAAGGCTACGTTTATTTAGTATATGTTACTTTGCAATCATTGTCCTTACTTGTTTCATCACAATCGTCATTATTTAAATCCATCACTAATCCACCGGTGAACATCATAGGCGTGTCCAACAGACAATAAGATCTAATCCCTCCATGATGAATAAAAGAAGTACAAACCAAACAAGTAATGTGTGCTGTAACAATATGATAGAGCAACTCTTCAGAACTCTCTCTTCTCTCATGAACGGGTCGGATGGACCAGGGTAAGGCCCTTCCCACCCCAAGTACCGGACGTAAAAATGCTGCATAACGCTTTTAATTCGTATGGTGAGTGTAGGCCATCCGAGACCCAAATAGCGGTCGTAGTCTTTTTTATTTTTTATTATTATATTAAGAGTAACAAACGAGCACACAGTTCACTCGATGGTAAGTCATCATCCTTGACAAGGAATCATAATGCAGATGCATTGTTACCCTTGAGGACTGAGATGGAATGGCTCGTCACCAGTAATAAAGGTGTCACTTACTAGATGAAACACAGCAGAATTATGGTGTTTCTTTTACGCTAGTCTACACACCCAGCTGACATGAGATATCAATGCTCTAAAGTCTACCAGTCTGCTACCATATCCGTCCACACAAAGGAACACCGATAACTTCAAAGGGTTTCGAGTTTCTCGGGGTTATTGAAAATAATAAACATGCCAATTTCAATAGACGAGATGGATGCTATTACCGTCTGTAGGTCCTGTGATTAATGAAATTAAATCTCATAACAGATGTAGCACTGCAAGATCTCAAGAAACTTTGAGATCGTTCTGCGTAGATCGATCCCAAAAAACTAACTTAAAGCTGATAGTAGTTCTGGTAAATTATATCTGTATGTATATCTAACACTAGTTCCTTACGTGCACAAAAAACTTTGGGATAAAATAAACGCGATAACAGCCGTACAATTAATTTTACTCAACGTGATATATATGAAAATTATATTATTATTTGCGTAACATAGAGGAAACTTCGCAAAAATGACAAATTTTTAAACAATATACCCATAATAAGTCAAAATCAATGTTAAATTACATGTCATTTCTGCTTATCTTAGTTTCTATTGTAACTAGTTCAATATTGTTTTGGGATATTATCATATTTTACAGTGATTTTACTTTAATTACCTACAAGCCTCCAATGGCAATAACAGGCATAGTTCGGTATCAAGATTCAATTTCCCTTTTTTTAATTCAAACATACGCATGCCCGTTGTCCGCCAGTCCTGTTACTAAAGATATCTAAGGAATATTGTATCGTCGTTGGTGTGATTTAAAAGGTAATATCCTGATCTAATGATTACTTGTATCTATTGTACCAAAATGACACTAAACTTATTAGGTTTATTTATAATTTGTACTTTATCTTAAAAAAATCCACCAATCCACGTGTTTTCCTTAGCCGACGGAGGGCAGTATACCACACAATATCTAACCATACTATATTAATAGGTACAATATCTAACTAATCATCAAAGGTATTTTTACAATACCCTATTTTACTTGTTACTTTTACATAACTATGATATAAAAGAAACACAAACATAAATGTCACTTATTATAGTTCCGACCCAAATATGTTCGTTAATTGCAATTTAATTATTATGTTTATAATCATTAATATTGCAAATAAATGTTTAAAAACACAAGGATTGTAATAAAAGTCTACAAGTTTGTTCATATGTTCGCGGAACATATTTTATATTAAGTTTTACCATAACATGCTCATTTGAAAGTGTATGATTAATGTTACGACTTTAGAACATAGTAATAGGTATGAGAACTTCATAACTCGTAGCTATTACTATATCATAAAGTATTACATATTGAATTATGATTTAAACTTTGTTGTATTTTACGTATTAACAAATAAATCTGATGCTAAGCGAATACGTTAATCAGAGATGGAACAGCCCTTGATTAAAATCTAGATCGATGAGGCTGAAAGAGCTACATAGCCTAGCAGCCTCGAAATCAACAGAATCCAGCTCTGATTAAAAATATTATTTTTACGTTAGTGCTATGCGAGTATTTTAATATTGAATACAGAAACACAAACATAAAATGTAGAAGTTCTCTTCAATCTGTCTAATATTGTAAACAGTCGCGTCAAATTGTTTTAAAAACTCTTAAAACTTCATATCCCGTAAGAAAATATAACCATGAGTGTGTTTGTATTCTTTAAGAATACAAACTGCTATCTTGTGATCAATGCACTTTTGTCATAATATAATTATAATGTAATTTTAATCTTGTTGCAAAGTTGTTTTAAAGTTTATGCTAATTTACGCTAATACTTACTTTTGACTAGTATCATCAAAATTCTGTTTATTTAATCATAACTCGTAATCAGTGCAAATATGCGTGACTTATTCAAATTTAATGAACTAAGCAATAAATAAATAGAAAAGCACCAAAATAACTTTAAAAATAATAACTTCAGAAAGAAGATCTTTGTAATTCATTCTATATTCTTTGGAACGGGCATTTTAAGAAAGTTTCATGGTGCAGTTTGCAATTTGCATACTAGTAGTGATCAAGAAAGTATTAAAAGCCCACGAGAAATTCCAAAGTTTAAAAAGAACTTCCAAGTTGAAGTTTATTAATTTATTTTTATTATGTATTTACTTATATTATTTAATAGGTTTACAGTTATAGGTAACAAAATAAGTGAACTTTGTTAAAGTTCTTTGTTTAAAAAATTTTATTTATATTTATATGTATTAACGTATAAAGTACAGTAGAAGTTGATGCACAAACACATTATTGCATTGCAATCTGATATATAAAAAATGAAAAAATAAAATCTTGAAAGAAAAAATAAAAAATGAATGTAAATCAACTAAAACTAAACAAATTCGTATAACCCTAGGTATATCAGCCAAGTGCAAAATATTTTAAATGTAAAGGTTTGGAAGTTTACCAGCTGATAGACTTTAAAAACAACGTGTGTACAGAATCGCCACAGTTTGTTTCTAGCTGCAGCATTAATTGATCAGTTCGATCGCGGTAGGACCACGCCCTCTCAGAATACCAGCGTAAGATAACAACATATAAGCTGCTGTGTTTCGAATGGTGAGTTTAGAGATCTGGAGAACTTTATTACTGGTGACGAGGCATTCCAACTCAGGCCTCAAGGGTGACAACGCATCTGCATTATGATTACTTGCATGTAGATATCATGGGCCGCAGGAATCACTTGCCATCAAGCGGAATGTGTGCTCGTTTGTTACTCTAAATTTAATAAAAAATAGGGTTACGGTGTTTAATAATATTAATATAAATACATGATGATAGGTATTCTTTAGCACTACTAAGGGTGAAACAAGAAAGAAGCAGTTATTTAACCTGACTTGAGCGTTCCATGATATTCATATTAAGTCCTCGGAATAAAAGATTAATTATGAACAATTTCAATGCCCGTTACTTCTTAGTGGTCCCAATAGTATAAGTTTCTTAATAACTTAATATTTGAAATTGCAACCAAAACTTAAGTAATGTAGATACCATAGATTATACCAGTATCTATAAAACTTAAGACGAGCACTTCGATCTGATAATGCCCAACGAAAATACCAAAATAAGGTCTATAATTTATTTTTACTCTGCTAAAAATTTAGATTTAGATACGTTTTCAATCAAAATTGAGATGAAGTAATTGAGTTGAAAAATTGTTTATAAGTGTCAACGTAATAAGGTTTCCTTAAATATATTTACATGTAGAGAAACGTGAACGGTTACGTAAGTAATAAACTGAAGAGGCACAATTAAATTTAGATGTGTCAAATGAAGTTAAGACTTGGCAACTCGCTAGAGATGTGCAGAATTCACAGCTAACTGAATTTATAACTCCTGTGTGTACGACATACACATGCGAAAATTTACAAAATATGTTGTTTAAGCAATTACCAAACAAAAGCGTACTTGTGCTCCTTTTATCCAAAATCCATTATAACTCTTAATCGACTATGATAATAAAGACAAATCCATATGACGCTACTTTGGCCGATAGATTAAACATTGGTAATCTCTTAAACTGATAATAATAGTAAAATCACTCTGCGGCTGGCGTCTGATTCTAACATGAATCGATCGATTCGACCTTTAAAAAACCCTAACAGAATCAAAGGCAGTATGCGGCGAAGATGTAATATCGTGGTGACTAAAAGTCAGTATCCGACGAAACTCTATCTAGTCCCCGCGAAGCCGTCTACGAATAAGGCATTTATCCACATATAGAAAAAGGTTTAAACTCATAAACAGATAAAAATAGCTTTTTGAGCTAATTATATAAAAGTTATTTTCTGCTGTTTGTTTGTTTGGTGATGAAGAAGTAAACAGATTATCTAATGGTAAGTGTTATAAGCAAAAGCGTCTTCTTGGTTTTTAAATCTTACATCTTCTTAACTATCATTCATCTACAATTGATAAGGAGTAATGATGTAGATATGTATATTGTCACCCATGAGGGTTAAGATGGAATATCATATCAGTAATTAGCTCGTTTAAATCGTAATTTAGCCAACCCTATCTTGCAGCTTCACCCGTACCAATGCAACCGTATATCAAAAGCCATTAAAATGAAAAATTTACAATAGTTTTGAAATTCAATTTATATGATCGTATATTTCAAAACATTAAATTTTGAATACTTATAAATTATTGGGCAAAAGATTGGGCATTTAAATTATTAAATAAATTTGTCACCATTGGTCGACAACTTATTCGATCAAATGTAAATTATTTTTTAAAAATCCGGAATTTAAATCAAACTAACCAATGTTGTACTGGTTTTGTTCCTTTTGATGATATGGCACGAAACTAAATTGTTATGTTACAATATTGTAATGTATTTTTATGTTAGTAAGTATATAGTTATTTCATTTCACTTAATCTGAAACAAAATAACAGTTTTACTCAGGAACCAGGGACAAAGCTCATTAAACATAAATATTGTAGCGTTGAGTCAATAAACCGGCCCCGTTGCTTACTGGCGCACTTTGCATGTCTTTAACTTCGTTTACTAGTTGACAGTATAGGATACGATATGTATCGGAATTAATGAAAATTTGAATCAGTACTATACACAAAATCTAAATTGTCAATATCATTAATACCGTCACCGAGGATCTTATGTAAGTTCCTTACGTATGCCAGCTGAAATTAAATAATTAATATTAGAGACAAGAGGCTGCCTGAATTTTCTTCTTACATTGTTGTACATAGCACATGGGACTTTAAACGTAAGAACTTTATCTATCTCCCAAGAGATCAAAGTCATACCGTTTGATACATCCTACGACCCTTTCCAACGATTTCACAAGATACATTAACTACTAAAATTATGGAAATATTTATGTAAGCAACATCCCTTCGGAGAAAATTAACAACGAAGTATAAGTTATTCATGAATCATTTAGACGTCCTGATTACATTAAAAATATTAGTAATTGCAGAGACAAAAAATATACACAAAATACATCATGCATAAATCTGTCGTGTTTCGGGGACCCAATAACAGGTTACGATTAATTTCATATGTCCTCAGGAGTAACAATGCTTGTGTTTTTTAATCTTTGTTGTAGACGTCATGCAGACTTACCATCAGTTGAATATTGTGTCTATATATATATATATATAGACATGATGTACTGATTTTTAAATTAATTATTAAAATTATTGTAATTTAAATCAGTTAAAACGATTACGTATTTTCCCCAAAGGAGACATATATCAAAGTGGATTTGTAAAAGACGTTACAACTTGCATTCATAACGAGCAGAGAGAACATTATGGTCGTCGGCTTCAGCTCTCAGCTGATTAAAATTTCAAATAAGGTTTTCAACGCAACACAATGTTGCTTGTTGCGTTACGGACATTTTTTTGATTATTACATCTAATTTATATTCAACATCGCTTTACTTTTATTTAGATATTTACATTAAAATCTCACTAAAGAGTAACCTCTTTAGTGTAACTTTAATCTACTAGTATCTGCCCTCGACATCGACTGCATGTAAGATGTGCATGATTTATTATTATCGACAAGTACGTGTAAGTTTTGGGCTCACTTTTGCATCTAAACACAAACATCTAGATACACAAGCTTTCATTTCCCGAGATAGTTGTATTAATCCAGATTATAACTATAACTATATGTGTGCTAAATTTTATTCAAATCTCTCAAAAACAGCTAAACTGTTTTTGCGTGACTGAGTAAAAACTATCAAAACGTACAGAAATTCACATAATATATATTATATAAGTAGGAAACCTAGATTAATACTTTATATAATATTTTTTAAATTTATATGATAATATATAAAGCACAAATATCAATTTTTTTTGTAAACGGGGAAACAAACGAACATACAACCCAATTGATATCAAGTAATCACCACTGTCCATAACTATAAAATAATTATGGACACAAACCATATAAAAATCCACAACACGAATGGAATTACAGATGCGTTACCGGCCTGGTGGGCTCTTTTCTTGAAGACAATTAAATCGTATTGGATACCGCTAGCCATAGATGATTCTACAAAATAGTTGAGCATGACAGAAAACGTGCGTACATAGCATACATATAAGTTGAAATGAATCCGATCAATAATACACACTTTTCATTTTTAACCCATTCAACTCCCTGTGGTAAGTGCGATGATAAAGGAATAAAGATGCAAAACCTCTTCGCAAAACCAGTGAATTAAGCCAATCGATATACTCGGTCGTTGATAATTCAAGCGGCAATCTAACACAATGTTTTAAATTTTAATCTTATCAAATTAGAACAAATTGAACAGATAGAATGTTCAAGATATAGTCAAACAAATTTCGAGAAATAAGAGGAAGATTCTGGGAGAAAAGGAAAAGGTTAAATTATACCTTAAGTGATGGTGAAAGCGATCAGTCAAACTATTCCTACATAAGAAGATTGATACTTTTACCAAATGGTATATTTACAGAGTATTGTGGATTTCTTAGAGTGAAATAAACATAGACACACACTAAAGCAGCTAAAAGATATGTTGATGTTGGTAACACTGTAGGTGAAAAGCAAAAAGAAAAAAGTTATAGACTGGTCTGATTCCTACATACGAAAAACCACTTGGTATTTTTTAAAAAAAAAAAACAAAAATAGAAGTGCTACTAATATTACTAAAATTCCAGTTAACAAGTCCAACTAAGCCCAAATGCTTCTAGGAGATACTTTAAGATAAAAGTCGAATGTAGTGTTCAAATTTTTCACCCTAAGTTTCGCAGACTATAAACCATATTCTATTGACGCTTTAATAAATCCTGGTGTAGTAGTTAGTTAGCTTAAACTTAGCCTGCGGGCTTTAATAAGATAATAAAGATATCATTAGCTGGTTGTTTAGCTTATATTTTAATACAAAAACTCAAAATAACTTATTTCAAATAGACATTTTATGTATAGTTTTTGATATATAACACAATTAAGGCTATTCTATATATCCAAACTAGTATTGGAATACATATATCGAGAAGTGGCCGAAAAACTCAACAATTGATTTTCTTTCAATAATTGTGTTACCTGGGTTTTATATAAAGTTAATCGTACTACGTGTAAGTTAACCTTTTATAATTCCGATATACATATGCAACCAACATGAGGTCATTATTCTTCATAGTATATAACACGATCTTTAGTGAAATTATTCGTACATCTACTCGATTCTTAATTAAGTAGAAATAATAAAAAATCGACATACTCGTATTACTACTGATTTTCCAGGTATAAACTTTACGGCTTGTAATTTATGTTCTTGCAATTTTAGTATTGTAACAAAAGTACTATAAAATGAAAAATACGATTCAATTTATTTATATGGTACTTGTAAACTTTTATAATGCTCGTACCTGCCAATAGATACACGTCGACCTCGGTGTTTTCGGCGTAATATTTTACTTTAGAGTGACCATGAAGTCCATAGCTTACTAGGATCGTGACCTCGTGGATTTTTCTCCGGACCTACGATCTATGAAAGTTCGCAGGAAGTTGATAAATCAAGGTGGGACCGGGATCAATATGAAATAATCATGGGGGGCGTCGCCATAGATGATGGGGTCCAGGAGTGGACTATTGATAAGCTGTAATGATATTGGTTACTGGGGTATCTTTACCATCAAATGATTTGTATGCGTGCATTGTCTGCTCCATGAACTGATGAGACGAATTCCTTTTCTATTTCCGCAGCAAAGTTAATGTTATATTACTGTTATAAGGACAACTTCAACTAATTTTTAATTCATCTGGTACCGTAAAATATTTAAAGTAATAACCTGATCTAAAGAAAAGAGTATGTCTGAGTATTTTTTGATTGAAGATGAAATAAGAGCACACAGTTTCCAGTGACTCATGACATCCACGTAAAACCTAGATCAGAAAGCATAATGAAGATGCATTACCACCCCTAGGTAATAAGACTCTTTGGATCTAACACTTTGTTTAAAATTTAAACGTCGTAAAGTTTTTGGGAGTAAATTCTAATGTATCTTCTCTAAGCAATACGTACTTCTCCCTTATTCTCCATAATTTTATAAAGCCCTTAGGCGTTATAGTTATAAAGTTTATTTTTTTTATATCATTCATGAAGACGAGAACGCAAGGAAATTTAAATGAACCCACATACGGAAGCCAGCCATTGGTCGTATTGCACAAATATTGTTCTTAGTTCAAAGTCGGGATCTATGTTTCTCTAGAAAGTTTTTTTTAAAGAAAATTCGCAATGCTATAAACGTTACTATATTATATTCCGGTTAATCACTCCAACTAAGTTGATAATGCTGGTGGTTGGGCGATTGTTCACGACAAAAGTCTTATAGCAGATTCGAAGCTACGATCTTAAGTTTTGCAGGACCGTACCCTCAACCATTAGGCTATTGATGATTCTATATCACTTTGTCACAAATCAGCTCACTGATATATATTTTACTTATAACTTCTTCGTGAAAATCAGAAGCGTTCATTATATTTTAATTGAGTAAAAACTTTTGTATATTGTATTTTAGTACCATGGAACGAGGACATAGTGATAGTAATTGATTCCAGCGGTCCATAACATTGTATTCTCATTCTCGTATTCTCGTACCTAGGTTATCGTCCCTGAGTACTAAGATAGAATGCCTTGTCACCAGTATAATGGTCTCCTGATCTCTAGACTCACCAATGAAACAGCAGCGTGGTCCTTCCTCGGTTGACCCATTTATATTGCAGTTAGAAATGAACTGCAGCTTTTATAGAAGTGTTATAATTATTCGTTGACTATTTAGACGAACATGTATTTAAATACCACATAAAGTAATAAAATAAAAATAATTAATTTAATTATTTAAATTTATCAATGATTTATCCCATAAAACCTCTAGCTTATTTAAGTATTTACCTTATAAAACCTATATGCTTTATTTTATCATTACACGTATCAAATAATCGAGCAAACACCATCGCTAAGTTTGTATGTTATGTTTGTGAAGTCGTGTCGAACAATACAAGCAGAGGATTAAGTCATCGTGCTTCTCTACTACGAAAGGGAGCTGTTTGTAATTTAAACAAATGCCTTCAATAACGCAAATAGTATTGTCTTCATTTTTATTTACTGAAACATTTACTATTTATAGATGATAAAGTAAAATTAGTAAATACTAAAAGACAATTAAGTAACAAGTTAAAAAGTCGCTCGGCTACCTTAGTTTACCTTAGTTTTGCACGTATGCCTTAGGCATTCCCCGTTTGAAAGAAGATTTTTTTTTATTTACCTACATACCTCGTTTCAGAACTTCCTTTGACATTGACATGCAATGTTCGGTATCAAAATTTCTACATTTGTAAATCTTATTTCTTTTTTTAAAATACATAATTGCTACGCGTGCCAGTCGACAGTCTCTTAAATAAAATCATCGAAGGGATATTGTACGGTTATATTTGTGATTCATAAGGTGTTAATATGCTGATCTACGTGATATACGTTTTATCCACTCCACACTCTTTGTCATATAAAGCGACTTAAAGGATTCGATTGATTCGCGAGATCACAGTCTTAAGCATCTTAGGAAGGACAGCAACATTATATGTTTCCGTACTGTCGTAGTACAGCTATAGGAGGCCTGGCCTCCCTGGTACGAGCTCAAGCTTGTTGCAGACCATTCCTTAGGAGATCCCGATGTCTAATTTAATGCACTGAAGGCCCCTTGAAGAGAGTTAATCTTTTCTCCAGGAAACAGGTTTCTGAGGTCTGAGGTCTTTATACTCTCGAGAAAAGATATCCTGTATCTTATGAAGATTTCCCTCACGATAAATACATAGTTTCATAAAACCTCAACGCCGTCAAGTTGTAAAGCTATAAATCTCTGTTCTATAAAGTACTTCATGATAGATGATCCACGGACCTAGGAATGTAAAAATAACAATAAATCAGACGCAACCACAGACCAGTTCATATTGGCAGTTTCAACTGTAGCTATTAATCCTTTTAATGTTCCCAATTATATACAATAACGATTTAAAACGCTTGTGGTTTTTCGTCATGTGTTTTTTTTATTGTATATTGTCGGAAATTTATAGTTATCTTACATTTCAATATCCTGCAATATAAGATTTGACTTTTCCTTTCTATAAACTGGACTAAGGAAATTTGGCCTGAAATGAAATAGACATTTCTGTATCCTACAAATTATTGGTTTCATTGGTGTCTACCTTCTCCTATACACTGTAAGTATCGCTTCTGACAGCTATTATGTTGCCTCCTGGGTCTTATTCGCAGCCGGTGAACAATATTTGTGCATCACAACTTGTTGGTATTCGGGTGTGTTGTATGTGTGTCCCGTGTAGTTTAATACCGTCTTTAAACTTTCTCTTACCTTATTGCACATGGTTTAAATCAGACTAAATATACAAAGTACTACTTTTTAATTGTGCAAATCCTTACGGCAGCTTTATGTATCAATAATAAGATGTCAAATCGAGCCAGAAGGACAAGAAGATTTTTCAATATGCGTGCAGAGAAGTAGATTTTTTTATGACACAAGAAGAGACAAAAGATTTTTTTATAAATCTAAATGATTTTTTTTTATGTTCAATTGAACCCTATCAGCTTGACGATTAGCTTAGTTTATCCATTAGATATCATTGTATTCAGAGTGTCATAGTGCTGTGTTATAGACCTTTATAGCGTCGAGGCATTATGATAAACTCACATCTGGGCTGCAGGAATCACATATAAGATAAACTGTGAGCTCATTACTCTGAATGAAAAAATACATACATTATAATAGCTTAACTATACAATTACAATAGTCTTTATTGAATATAATTAAATTAAATATTAAAATTTAAGTTCATAAACCCATCAGACATAAATCATTTCATAATTTCATCGGGCTACGAAATGCGATGTATTCATCGGTACTTTCGTATTCACATTCGTTAATTCAATGTTGAACTTTTCCAACTTATTAATTTGAAAACCAGAGCCGTAAATTACATAGTTCATTATTGGTATACTATCGTCTGAAATTTTAATATTTCATTACAAAATGATTTATTATTACTGCTGTCTTTATATACGATTATTGATATATATATGATTTCAAACTAAATATACTTTGTGATATATTATTAGTCTATCATTTTTAAATTATCTATTATAAAATTATTAAGTACTTTTATTAGAAACGTTATTTTGCAACTTCATTATGATGATAGTTCATGATAATTTAGTTGTACTATTAGTATAGAATCATAATTAATTTATATGGAGTACAAAAAGAAAAGGCATCAGGTTTCTTTCGGAATCCAAAAAATCCTAATTCTTTCTTTCCGTAAACCTTTAATATGAATACTTTACCATTTTTTATACAATAGGTAGACTAGAAAATTTGTAGTCAACATCTGTAACATCAGTTTCCTCACGAACCGTAGCATCAAGTTCGTAGTCGACGGTGCACGCTTCGACTCCAAACTGGTGCATGCTGGTGTTCCACAAGGCTGTGACTATCTCCCATTTTGTTTTTTTGGGTACTAATAACATTCATTGCTAAGCAGACGGGGGACAGCACGGGGGATTCCTTATATACTGGGTGCTGAAATATTTCTCGGGAAAGCGTCAATGACTGCCGAAACAAACTTGTGTCTGAGGATTTTGTTAAATAAAGTCTCAGATTGAGGCTGATAAAATCTAGTTCAATTAAACGAAGGTTTGTGGTTTTTTACCGCTTTATAGAATCCCTTTGTTGCATATCCTAACTTTGAAAACATTCACTTTGCTGTTTCGGCTAGTATCGCACTCCTTGGCGTTGACATATCGAGCGACGTTCAGTACCTTAGTCACATCAAATTGGCCTCTAAAATACTGGACGTGCTAAAAAGAGCTAAATAGTATAAAAAAAGCGCAAGTTAGGCCTCACATGGAACACTGTTCTCATCTCTTGGCCGGGGTATCCCAGTATCAGCTCCTTCCATTTGACCGCATTCAACCAAGAGCGGAACTAATCGTTGACGACCAGATATATTCCAATTGGCTTGATTCACTGGCATTTGATCTCTATGTATTTTTACTGAATTTCCCATGGGGAGTTTTCTGAGGAGTTGTTCGGATTAATTCCAACCGCTAAGATCAAACATTGTGCATCACGATAGAATCAAAAATTTCATCTTCACTATCTCGATGGTTGACAATCCACCAATGTACGCTTTACGTGAAATTTCACAACTAGTTTGTGAAATCAGTTGTCTCCGGCGGTATTATCGAATCAATACCACTTGAGGAAGAAGAAAGGCTAAAAGAAAAAGAAGGCAGAAAGCAAGGCCCCTTATGAAAAGCGTCCTGTCTTAAAAGCTGGCAGCGTGGCCGGAAACCACTTACCATCACTTGAGCTACTTGCCCGTTTGCCTAGAAAATAAAATATTGAAATAATACTAAAATTCTATTTAAAGTCAAAAACCAGTGGTTCCGTTCATATTGGCTTAACAAGATCGCCTTACAGAAATATTTACTATATCTTAGTGATTATAAGTGTGCTTATTTTAACGCTGCTAGACACCGCTGTATTCAGATAGTAAGAGCACCTATATGCCGCTATATTTACAAAAACATATTTATATACCAAATGGATCGATAGAAAATGTTAACATCTATATTCACAGGGGTTCTATTAATACAATTATTTTACTCCACACGCCATTAGGACGCTCTAGAACGCATTACCACATAACATACATTCAGCTGGTAGTAAAGCTTTGTTCAAACGTTTGCTCTGGGATCATTACTGAATGTTATGTTATGATCAATACTATGTTAATAGTTGTGGATTTCCCATAATATCGTTTTTTTTTTGCATACGTGTTTATATACATTAATTTCACTCAAATTCACAAACTAAATCTATTTATATTTATATATGTATGTAAGGTATGGGTCTATTTGTATTTGATGTATATATTCAATTTATATATTTATACCAATCATATTACCTTTGTTCGATCGAAAGAATGAGCCTGCCTTTTCGCATTAACATCGCTCAATTGACCAATTCTCTTTTATATCCAAATAAAGAATAAACATATAAATATAGTAACAAAACGTTTGAAATTCAAAATATATTTATTCAACGCAATAAATACAAAACATTGTACTGATCAAATATTCGAATTACAAAATATTTGCGACGCACTGAAATGTAAAACAATGTACTCTCGGTTTAAATTATAATTTTAGAACACAGAGTTAGGACATAAAGCTTTAATATAATTCATGTCACTAGAGCATTCGCGGTAATCTTTACGACCTCGCCGGTAACGTGTTGGATTAACTTAGAATTTATTATACCAAAAGGACACCTTTTTACAACTTTAACTGAATCCTTGCCTGACTAAACATGGATATATAAATAGGTTCTGTTATATTTTTAGGATATTCCATAATATTAAAAAAACTAAGTTTACGTATATTATCGCATCTAACTTAAACTTTAGTTATTCGCAAAGTTTATAGCAATCACGGTTGGAACTATGTGGAATTGACAGAGGTGATAGACGTCAATATGTCATAGGTAAGTCCAGATACCGATAACATTTAGTTATTTATTTTTGGTCCGAGCTCACAGCGTCTTGAGAACTTATTGTGGTTATGTTTGTATGTGTATATGTATGTTTGGTTTGAAGTCGGTAGGAGCACCTAGCCTTTTTCTCTATTGAAATTAGGAAGTTTTTTATAATGTCTATCGGCCCACTAAATCATCGTTTATAAGAATCAATGTTCTTTTGAGAGGATTTGGGGTTTATTAGTATCTAAAGTTTGATCGCAGACTGCAGACTTCTTAACGCGTCCATGTTTCAAGTCAGTTTCATTCCATAAAGTGTGAAAAAGGATTTAGAATGGAGTTACAGCCAATGAACTCATTAGTCTTTCGTAATGTTTTAATAATTCGGAATTCTAATGAGACATGCCTCAAGGATGTTTATTACTTTTATTCTTTTTTTATTATATAGACAGTAACAAACGAGCAGACAGTTCACCTGATGGTAAGTGATTCCTGCGGCCCATGACATCTACATTTATCCTTGACAAGGAGAATCATAATATAGATGCGTTGTCACCCTTGAAAACTGAGATGGAATGCCTCGTCACCGGTAATAAAGGCCTCCGGATCCCTTTTTTTATTTTATTTTTTTACATGGGGAAATGCCTACGCATACCCACCCCTGTGGAAAGCCTTTCGCCCTCGGACCGATCTTAGAGCACCTTAAGCCGGCCGTTTGGGTTCCTCTTTGATTCACCGTGGCTAACACCAAACCACGATTACTAAGCCCTTAGCGCGGTAGGTCTCCGTATCCTTACACTAACCAGGGGAAGCGAGCAGCGTTATGCTGCTATTCTTCGCTGGTATTCTGTGAAGGCGTGGTCCTACCCCGCTAGAACTGACCTGTTCATTCTACAGTTAGAAACAAAATACAGTGTAGATCTAGCACTTTGTATAAAAACAGACTATAAAAAAGATACTAATAGATTTAAAAAATCTATCACAGCTATCTAGTTAGTAAGTTATCGTGGAGTAAAAATTTCGCAATGACACCTTCATAGAATTTATTTAAAAATTCCACTACGCAAAGCGCGGAATCAAGTGTTAACAATATTCATCATTTAAAATGTTTGAGTTTGGAACAACCGTATTTTTAATTAAACGCAACGTGTCGATTAAAATAACTCTCCAACAAAATATGACATGGCCTAAGCCAACACCATTCGAGATGAAAAGCGGCACTGTTTGTGTTGGCAGCCTCATGTACGTTGTGTACGTTGTAATAAAATAAATATTTAATATTTTTCCCTTGTTCGGTAAATGTCCAAGTTAAGCGGTATTCAACCG
The DNA here is from genome assembly GCA_029286865.1 of Teinopalpus imperialis. Classification (NCBI taxonomy): domain Eukaryota; kingdom Metazoa; phylum Arthropoda; class Insecta; order Lepidoptera; family Papilionidae; genus Teinopalpus; species Teinopalpus imperialis. Next base: position 1,162,766 of record JAGSMU010000059.1, read on the forward strand.
ATGCGACGATGGTTAAAACGATGTGTGATCTGGTCATTGTCATGTGTACGTGTTACAATAATCAACAGTTGACATAAAAGGTAAGACAAAACAGCCTACATATATAAATCCCAAGGATATGTACCTAAATGCCTCCTCTCTAGAGGTGTTTGATCCTTTAAAATTTTAGTAATTGTATTAGTCGTTAATATTAGACATCAAAAATAAAACGCAACATCAAAACACTAAAATTAAACTTTTTTTTTAATTGTCAATCAATCTCACAATTCTCTAGATGGTTCCTGCGCCCTGGCATCCCATAACAAAATAATACTTCCTCGGCCGATACGAACTATAGCGTCCCACCGATATGATCTAATTTAAATCTTTTTAGTTACAAAAATCGTTGATAAAATGTTGATTTCTTATATTTACGCATATATTTGCACATTGAATAAAATAAATTTTGAAAGATGTTACCGCGTAATTTTATTAATAAATCTTTTTTCATCCAGACATTTTTAGTGTTATTGAATAGCGTGAAAATTAATAGAAATTATATATATTTTAATGTTATAACGTGGACATTGGATATATTTTTCACTTTTGTGTAATAAATATTATATATAATTAGTCCGAACGTTCATACAGACTACGCCTACTTCTCTTGAGAGAAGCTTAGCCAGGGTACTGAATAACTTATATTACAACAATAATATTCAAATGACAGGATTCTGGAAATTTTACAAGAAGAAACGGGAATTGTCGCAGTATTCGCTTGCTACAATATAATCCTCTGGTCGTCATGTTTGTCACGCTTGCAAGAGCAAATATAGTGGTCGATCATAATTGGTCAAATATTTACTTAGGTTATGTTACGTCTTTACTGTAGAACTTTAAGCACGTTATATATATATATATATATATATATATATATATATATATATATATATATATATATATATATATATATATATATATATATATAATTTTCTATTACTTTTGTATTTTTTAGTTCTGGTCAATATTTGAAACGCGCCTACCGCAATTTCTCTACACGCCACACTGACGGTTGACTGGTAGAGATAAGGCATTAAGTCCGCCTTTATACTCTTTACAGAATAAACAATAAATTTTGAATAAATAAATATTAGTATATAGGGTATTGGGAAACCGCTTCCGAAAACGAAGACAGACGATAGTACTGATCTGTATCTGATCCTGATTAAAAAAAAAACATATTTTTAAAACATTTTATTAGCATTACATTAGTACAGCTAAAGGAAACGATAGTTTCAAAAAAAATACATATCTTTATTAAAAAAACCAGCAAAGAAACTCAACATCAAAAACAGCTGATGCTCAGATTAACGAACGCACTAGCGAAACTGTCTCAAAAACTAAAAATACTAAACATAATAATCAATCCCGCCAAAACACACCGCTTCTTTCGCGGTGGGCCGCGGCCACCGTTGACGGCACTTTGATCATTTCCAAAGATCAATAAAGCGTTTGACATTCCCAACTTTTATTTTAAAAGCTTAGTTATCCCTACTGACTAGTCTTTTTATAGAATTTACAAGTTATAACTCTAATTATTTAATACAAATATACAATCAATTGTAACCTGACGTAACAAGAAGCTCGTTACTACAAAAACGATATTAGAATATTAAATTAACTAATTAGATACTCACGTACACAATTATAAAAAACTATTTAATCTTTGATTTTGTACAAGAAATTAAAAATGAAATGGTACAGAATAATTTGATAGTTAAAATTAATTGCAATTATGATCGACAGTTATTTAATCTATCAGAAGGAATTTAAAATAGTATTCTTATTCTTTATGTTAACAGACTTTCCGTTTTTAGTCCGTCCAATACCATAATATGAAAACAGGTAGGTGCGTCACAACTATCTAAAATTACTTGCAATATTTATTGTGAACGCCGCCTCTAATTCTTTTACGGCGCCTGCAAATCTTGTACCTACTATGTTGTAAATTTTGGGGAGCGCGGTATCTGCGCCGCGCCACGCCCGGGCGTTCGTTGATCCGAGCATCAGCTGTTTTTGATTTTGTGTTTCATTGCTGGTTTTTTTTGTAAAAAAACGTTTCACTTAGCTGTATTAAAAATAAATTGCTAATAAAACGTTTTAAAAATATGATCTTTTAATCAGGATGGATTTTTTTCCCATCATCAAAGGTGTATTAGTACTATCGTCTGTCTTCGTTTTCGGAAGCGGTCTCCTAATATCCAGTATACATCAATCACATACCCGTAACTGATAAACCAACTTTAACAAAATAGCTCGAATCGATAAAAACCTATGCAATATTATAATACAACAGATTTGAAACACACACATACTATATGTATATCAATGGAGTTAAATATGGAAGTCTATAGTTTAATAAGTTATTACATCTAAATGTTACTTTCAATAGTATAATTAATAAATGTTAAGAATGGCTATGTGGAAATTACCAAACACAAGCAAATGCTTTGTATAAAAAAAGTCCAAGCTGATTGATGTAACCGACTAATCTTTTGAAAAAAGAATTTATCGTGTTAATTTTTCACGCACGGTATAGAAGCACAAGAAGCAGCAAGCAGATTAACCGGAGAAGAAAGACTACGCTTACACAAAAAAAAACATGATTACAAGATATGAAAGACAATGTTTAACGGTGACTAGCTGCTTCATAAATGGGAAAACGCGACTGGAACAAGACGTGTAAATTAACGAATATCAACTAAACAGTAGTGGTCCGAGCCGAGGTTTCAATCTCCCTATGAGGGGCTCTCGGATCACCTGATGGTAAGTGATCATCGCTGCCCATGTGGATTCTCAACACCGTAGGAGGTGCAGATGCACCGCTAGCCTTTAAGAAACGTGTAGAATCTTTTCTCGAATGTCCCTTAGTCGTATCGGTTCGAAAATACCGCCGGCGAAAGCTGATTCCACAGAGAAGTTGTGCGTGGCAGAAAAGCGCACAGTGGTGGATTGCCAACCACCAAGATGATGATGATGAAATTTAGAATTCTGTCGTCATTTACGATGTTTAAACTCAGTGGCACTAGTGGATTTAATCCAAACAAAGTCTCAAAACATGGTAAATACGGTAAAAAGTGCACAGAGAGATGGAGATTGTTGTCCCCCTACTCAGCGCGCCTTCTGCTCCCTAGTGTGTTTCATTAAAGCTGTAGAGGTAACTGGACCTACACCATGAGTATGGGTCACACACTCATAAAAATAAAAGAAATGGAGAAGACAACGCCAGAATAATATCAGCTTGAAATAGCAATATAAAGGTGCTGTGGTTTCGTATGATGAGTACATGGATCTGAAGATCCAATCACAGATAACTAGGCATTAAATCTCGGTCCTCAGGGGTGATAAACGCATGTGCATCTTGAATCTTTGTTGAGAGTACATGTAAATTTTATCTACTACATACAACTTATCATCACGTGGACCCCTGAGAACTGATGTACTGCTACGTTACCTGTAAACGTATCCCCGAATCCCTACACTAACGTTACGCACTCTTGCTGCGATATGCGTCTCTTTATCGTTGTTCTTTCGTTAGGGTCGCGGTCCTGCCCTGGTCAAGCCAACCGATTCACTTCAGTAATAACTACCCGTAGCATCTCTCATATTACAACAACAATACAACTATAGCTTAACTTCCATTAAAATAAAATACAGCATTGAAAAATGCAGTAAATAAAACCAACATTTACTTCATTTCTTTTATATTTATCTTTGCCAGCTAAATGAATGGCATAACTAAATTATATTTTGAAATCTTTTATTTGTGGCAACATTCAACGGTGCATGACGTCAAAAAACAACGAAACTCAATTTTCATCCATAAACAATTTTACTCAAAATTGATTATCAACTGCCAAAAAGAATAAAGAGGGGTTAACAGCTTTATTATTAATGTACAGGGCTTAACTTTATACACTGTGCACTTTATTTTTTAAAATTGTTTTTGAATAAAATATTTTTATTTTTTTTAATTTGAATCATAAGAGGCTAAGTTGGATGCTGTCAAATTAGGCTCATTTACTTGTTGTTTAAGTTAAAAGCCGTGGTAGGTCAGTGTAAAAAGATCTCGCTTTTAATTCACTCCGCAAGTTCGATTGCATACACATTACCGGCATCAATGAAATTGTTCGTTGCAATGTTAAGTGCTGATTGACTAAGATGAAACAAAAACTTTGTAAGGAAGTCTGCATGTCTAAGGTTTTTTTTTATATATAAAGAATACATGACAAACGAGCATGCCAGTCACCTGTTGGTTAATTGATAATCGCAGCCCATAATATCTAAGTAGATGATCAGAGGTAGAGGGGACAGCTCCGAGACCCGTTACCTACAACCCTTAAGGCTCGACAGGCTCAACACCGAATCAAGATGATGCACATGAGTTGTTACCCTTGAAGACTGAGATGGATTGCCTCGTCACCATCATAAAGGTCTCCGGAAAACTGCACTCACCAGACAAAACACAGCAGTATTATCCTGCTATTTCACATTGGTATTCTGTGAGGACGGGGTCCTTTCCTGGTCGAGCTGACCCATTCATTCTGAAGCTAGGAACAAACTGCAGTGTAGCTCTACCACTGTTATTATTAATATTTAATGAAAATAAAATAATAAATAACAGTAATAAAAAGCCGCTGCATTATGATTCTTTATCGGAGATGAATTTGGAATGAAAAATCTTGGCCGCCAAAATTACTTACTTAATTAATCATTACAGGTGAATTGGGTGCTAGATTGTCACCCCAACTATATTAAAAAAAGTGGCTTCATCAATTTAAATAAAACCGTTAGATGTCTCAGCATTGAATCACTCAATTTTATTTCTCACTGAGAAAAAACCCTTATTCATTTTGCCTTTTCAATGTTGACTTAGGTCAGAATCATGATTACATTATGGTAAGTTAGAAAAATGAAGGCCCTTTTTATAAAAGTATTTTTTTTTATATATTTCCTGCTTACTTTGTGAATATGAGACTGTTTGCTTTTTCATCATCAATAAAAAGGGATTTTTGATTCATTCACAATATTTTTTACACATTAAGCATTTTTATCAGTGTAACGAAAATTTATTCAATATTAAGAAAAATGTGTATTCAACAGACTGCAGGAAATAAAGTAACACTATTATTAAGGTACTTCATTTTCCCATGGGTGACACGTCACCCAAGACAACGAATCCGAACGAAACGAAATCTTGAATCTTTACTTCATTTACAATCAGATGCACTGTGTGTTGTCACCCTTATATTATAAAAAAAATCTATATACTTATTATCACTTAAATACATGACACAATACATGACCATCAAGCCAAAAGTTAGTTATTATTAGAAAAAAACTCGAGAGCTTTAAGCTTTAGCTTCTAGAAGAAATATTGAGTAACATACAAATTTATTACGATAATTTTCGTACCTCAAGAAACCAATCTCATATGCAATAAACGTCGGAATATAAAGCGAAGTGCTACGTAAGCCTAATTCACATTCTGATCGCACATCAAGTATGTGCAACTTTTTCAGTTTATAACAGGAAAAACGGAGGTATTGTTTACGGGTGAGTTGCCATATTTCGTGCGTATACTCTTATACATTTTATGGCGAAAAGGGTAAATTTATCTTTAATCCATAAAATAATACTTTTAATATAGAATAAATAGCAAACGAGCAAGCACCCCACCCAATGGTACGTTATGGCGGCGGCGGGCCTATGAACATCACCAACACCAGAGAATTGGCAAATGCGTTGCTGGCCTTTAAGAAAGATGTAGGTTATTTTCTCGAAAATCCCTAAGTCGTATCGGTACGGAAACACTGCTGGCGACAGCTGATTCCACAGACTAGTTGTGCGTGGCAAGAAATATTGCATGTACCGCACAGTGGTGGATTGCCAATCTTCGAGATGATGAGGATGAAATTTTGAATTCTGTCGTGATGTACGATGTTTAAACTCAGCGGCTGGAATTAATTCGAACAACTCCTCAGAACACTTCCACATGGTAAATTCGATAAAATAAGAAAATTTTACAGTATGTGTATAATATAAAGAAATTGATTACAAGTTAAAATTTAATAATAGTAGAACAACGCCGTAGATTATAGTATCTAGCAGCCATTTGCATGGGTCTACTCGACCGGGGAAGACCAAACAGATACAAAACTTTGCTGTGTTTCTTACGGTGAGCATTCCATCTCAGTCCTGAAGCATGATATCACATGAGCATCTTAAATCTTTGTTGAGGATAGATGTAGATGTCAAGGCCCAAAAATAATCTAATAAATAATAATAATAATAAATAAAACCTACCAACTTAATTATGGTATGATTAATAAATACAATTTATTGCAGTAAAATGTGCGCTTTTTAATTTTCTTGTTTCTCATTACTTAAGATAACTCGCGTACTCTTTACCGCAATAAAGGCAAGTTCTAACACCCTCTTATATTGTTTTTGTGCAGCTTTGCTTTTAATTATAGCAAATATAAAACAGTATTTTTACCCATTTCTCGCGAATTTTCGCGTTTCCTATTTGTTCCAAGTCAATTAAAATTGTCACTTACACCAAAGCCTGCAGCTAACACTGACGTGGTTTGCAATGGATCCGCTTCGACGATCACCTATAATTCTTCATTGGGTCTCCGGCCATCCGCAGGGTAGGTTTTAGATGTCAAAATCTCCAGAACGAAAACTTTGGAACCAAAAACGTACCGTGTTTTCTTATACAGTAACTTTCCCATTATTTATTCTTCGAGCTGTTTCTGCAGCGCTGGTACCACGGTGGAACTTATATTCGTAGATAACGCGATATTTGAAGTTTTCCATTTTGTTAACAGTCAAAATTTCGTAATCTCATAGAAAAAACAAATGAATCAATAAATTCGAAACACAAATATACAATCCTAAATGTGAAATACATTTGAATTTGGAATTCCGAAACGTTAGATTATTTCAGATCAAAGTTTATATTATTTGAGGCCAGTTCGACAAAACTCCAATTTAATATGTAAGGTCCTAATATTATGTTATTAAAAAACTAACATCACGTACGTACATTTGACAATACCCTGTAACATTCTTTGTGCGCTTGCTTGGAAGGAAATTATAATAATCATAATAGGCATATATAACAATGTTTTACTCAGTAAATGAAGTAAAAAATATCATTATTATCATTAAAAAACAAGTATATATGAGCAATGTTATAAAAAAAGCTAACAAAGTACGTATTTAACATCACTTGAAGCACAGTATTACACTGGCATTACCATCGTTGCACGTTTTATTACAATTTTATTTTATTGAGGGAGATTAACGGCCCATACACATCATCTATAAGGAATTATAATGCAGATGCGGTGCTGAGCCTGACGGTCAGTCCTCATCGAATGCCTTCGGAGTCCCTACACTCACCATAATACAAAACACAGCGGCAATATTGTACAATTTTTCGATGGGATTGTGTGAAAGCTTGGTCATTCCCCACTGGAGCCGACCCATTCACGTTGTAGTTAGAAATAAACTATACCATGGCTCTAGCATAGTAAGTATATCAACAAGTTTGTTTACGGATGGATCGATGCATTCATTATCGTTTGTTAAGAGTAAGGTGCATTTTTCGATGACGGTCACCCCCAGTCTTGTTTGAGAAATTAAATAATTAAGATAATTTATCTATTTAACCATAAGAAGAATAAAGAAAAAATGAATTAAACGTATTTGAACATATATTTTGTCGAAGCAATAAAACACTGCACCAGCATTAACCTTTCAATACTTAACAACACTCATTTCCTGAAATAACGCAGTAAGCGTGTCTGTTGGGAAATTCAAAGGGAACAAAACGTTTACCACATATGATTTTAACAAATTGAATCGTATTTTCCTTTTAAATCGCGTTTATTTTAACGGCCATTAAATAAGTTAATACAAGTTAAAGATGAACTCGTATAAATTTAAACTATTAACTTTATGTTTGAAAATATTTTTTTTATTTTAATTTTTAACCTTTGAAACCTAATCACATAAAATTTATAGAATCTTTTCTATTCTTCTCCTATGGCATAGTATAAAAGTCCATTGGCACCATAGATTTTTTTTAATTTTCAGTCGCCTAACCCAGAAGGAGCGCATTTGGAGAAAATTGTGAAAGTGACATTTGGTAAAAAAGTTTACCTAATAAGTACATGACTTCTATATTCATCTTCAACAAAGATTCGTCTTTGAATATCTGTGCCATTTTACTACCTTAATATATATTTACAAATTTAGGTTTACATTTTACAAAGAAGTTCAATTCAATTTAAGTTCCGTCACATGTAATGTGTATTGGACGCGTTGTTCGTTTATTTAATTGTTACTATAGAATTTCAGAAACTATGTAGATTTTGTAGATTAACATTGCTTTCTATTAAATTAATTAAATTTTTAATTTATTAATTAAATCTAAATTTTATTAAACATAAATGCGAAAGCATTGTTGCCCCTGTTGGTTCTAAATTTAAAATTCTAAGTTCATCAAATAGGACGAAGAAACTTATAAAATATTTGTGGATAAGCTGCCATATTTTCACTTCACAGTTCATTAATTCTTAATATTATTTTTTGTACTTTTAATATCACTACCCAATAAACCAGAACTCATGGCGTCAAACTGTGCTGGGGAGATCGCTATTGCAAGTTGATTCCTTACTGAGGTTCAATATATGTCTATGTGCTGGACAGATACAATAGTTTGTTTTCATAGGTTTTTTTTTATTACGTTGAGAATTGCAAACGTGCACACAGTTCACCTGATGTTAAGTGATTCCTGCAGCCCATGACATCTATTGACAAGGAATCATAATGCAGATGCGTTGCCACCCTTGAGGACTGAGATGACCGGATCCCTTCACTCACGAGACGAATCACAGAAGCGTTATGTTGCTATTTCACGCCGGTATTCTGTGAGGGCGTGGTCCTACCCTGGTCGAGCTGACCTATTCATTCTGCAGTTAGAAACAAACCGCAGTGTAGCTCTACCACTGATAAATTTAATAAGCAATTATCAAATATGTCCCTGTCGGCCGTAACTTTAAAACCGCACATGAACAACATAATTATCCGTCAATTGTAGTAAAACCCCACAGGATAAATAAAAGAAATGCACATCTGCATATTCTATTGTTAGTATCGAATATTTAAAGAAGTCCGTCTTTTGTTTACTTTCAAGTTATTGGACAATAAACATTTATTGTTTTCATGCACCGACAAACGTTGCTCTAGAGCCAGGTGGTAAAGTCGTAATAATATTTCTATAAAGTCCTCATTACTTTGCTTTTGTTACGTATTGGTGGTATTAGGATTATTTAGCTCCTGAAAACGTGTTTCTGACTTATTACTACCCGAGTTTACTTGGGTTTGTTCACAAACAATCTCAATTACTCTTTACTTATGGTTTCTACAGTGAAGACGTCATAAAATGGGAAAATTAGTAGTAAAGTACGTTCTGCCATCGTTGCTTTACATAATGACGGCAAATCCGAAGTGAGATTGCTTCACAACTGAAGTTATCGAAGACTTGTGTTCATGGCACAATAATTCGATACAGGGAGACAGGCAGTTTTCAAGGTCGTCCACGCTCAGGAAGGCCGAGAGCTACCACGTCTAGTGAAGATAATTTCATTGTTCTTACCAGCGAGCGAAACAGACGCTTAACAGCACCAGAATCCGCGTTGAAGTAAACTAAACCCGAGTTAAACCTTTATCATTGACTACAGTAAAACGGCGACTGAGAGATGCGAAGATTTAATGGTCGCGTTGCCGTTCGAAAACCTCTGCTAAGGCCGCAAAACAAAAAAAAACTGATTCAGTGGGCTTTTGCCCATCGAGATTGGACTGAAGAAGATTTTAAAAAGTGCTTTGGACCGATGAATCCAAGTTTGAACTATTCGATTTAAAACATAGAGTTTACGTTCGACGCAGTGCACAAGAAAAGATGATGTCAAATTGTGTAGTCCCAACAATCAAGCATGGTGGTGGCTCAGTTATGGTCTGGGGTTGCTTCTCTAGCCAAGGAACTGGCGATTTGATATTAAAATTGAAGGAATTTTGAAAAAGGAACACTACAAAAACATTTTGGAACAAAATTCCGTTTCTTCCGGGTTGCGATTAATTGGGAATGGATTCATTTTCCAACAAGATAATGATCCGAAGAGTAGCTAATAATTATGTAGGGGATATTTAGAAGAGAAAGAGGTTCATAGGGATGATAAAAAATATGGTTTGGCGTCCTCAGAGCCCGGATCTCAATCCCATTGCTTTCTTGGAACTTTCGTAATCGTGGCTCATCCACGAGAGAAGTGAGAATGAGAATGTGAAATGCTTTATGCGGAACAATATATCACAAGACATCATTAACAAATTGATTGACCGTATGCCTAGTCTTGTGAAAAAAGTCATAAAATGTAAGGGAGTGAATTTAGCTAACTATAGCTTTTTTTCCATGGACTGTTAATATTTCTTTACGCTTTTAAAGTATATTGTTTGTCAATCAATGTTCTATTAGATGATTAAACAGGTTAATTAAATATTCAACATTTTATTGCAGTTTTACTTTATTTTTCTACTTTAATTAAGGTGGTCTTAAACTTTTGGCCTGCAGCATGAGAACGACCACGTAATATAATATCTTTAATATTTTTTGTTCAATACTTGAGAACTCTTGGATCTTTTGTAACGTATTATAAAAAAAAGAGCAACTAGTCGTGTTTCTTGCCGTTTCTTCACGCTAGGACTTGCCTTCCAAAGCAGTGGTCCTACTAGCTATCTTGACGATTCAAAAGTATTTTGTATAAAACTACTTGAATAAAGCTTTCTTTTGATTTGATTTATCTCATCCAATATTTCCACTCATAGGTGATATATCAAATCAAGAAAGCTACTACATGTGTATTTAATTAATCAAAAAGCAGAAATATCCCCATCGTGTGTTCAAGTGCATTTGCTATTCTAATTCAATAAGAGCGTGGCTTAATTATCTTCAATATTTTTTGTTATTTCGTCCACGCTTTCCACTCATAAGTAGTATGTCAAGTCGTGAAATCTAGTACATGTGTATATAATTAATTCAAAAGCACAGATGTACCCGACCGTGTGTAAAGCTGCATTTGATATTCTAATTCCATAAGAGTGTAGCATATTATTTTTAATATTTATTGTTATCTTGTCCAAACTTTCCTTTCGTAGGTAGTATATTAAACCCAGAAAGCTAGGACATGTCAATATTACAAATTCACAAACAGAGATGTCCCCGATCGCATGTTAAGCTGCATTTAACATTCTAGTTCCATAAGAGATGGAATACCAAATATAACTCAATTTAAATGCACGTTTAGTCAAGACAGAGATTTCAAGACTATAACACAATATTATAAATATAAAATGGATTCGAGTAAAAAAAAATGCCTGTAATATCACTCCGAGTAAGTTACATAATAAGGTAACAGTAAGGTAAGGCAATGAAAGAAAGAAAAAAAGTGATGCATTTAATACTGATAACAAAGATAAAGTTGTTATTAGTAAGTTATTTATACATTATAGTTAGTAGTTAGTGGTCGTATACTTTGTACATTTATGAGAGCGGTATACAAAAACGAAATACTAAAGTAAATTTCTATTCCTCGAATACTACTTGATAATGCTCCAATATAAAACCTTCGCACTCGGAGCAATTTTTAATATTGCCTACCTACAACTCCCGACAAATTTTAACATACGGCTTCTCTAGGCAATTTTTAATCGACGTGAGCGCCTTCAGGTAACATTGAAACTCTTACGATTATTAAAAAAAGCATCAACTTTCTTAAAAATTACTAAGATAACACAAATAATTACTAATAAAAAAAATTTAACAAGGTCAGCTTGCCGGGGTAGGAGCATGCCCTCACAGGATACCAATGTAAAATAGCAGCATAATGCTACTGTGTTTCGTCTGGTGGTATAGGGATCCGTAGACCTTTATTACTGATGACGAGGCATTCAGTGTTAGGCCTCAAGGGTACAACACATGTGCATTATGATTCCTTGTCAACGATGAATTTAGATGTCATGGCCCGCAGGGATCACTTGCCATTAGGTGAACTGTGTGCTCGTTTGTTAAATTCTTGGAAAGTCCTATAATGTCGTCTGAGCTGCGACGAAAATGACGGGAAATGGCGATGAGGCGTACAGATTCAATTAATACATATATATATATATATATATATATATATATATATATATATACTATTTTCTACTCACAACATCGTTTGGACCGGGAAAAGACTACGCCCTTACAGTATAACAGTTTGATAATAGCATTACACTGCTGTGTTTCTTAAGTGTAGGTATCCTGCGACCTAATTTATGGGTCAAGCGACATTTCAACTTATTCCTCAATCGTTGTCACCCTACGCTGTTGCGCACCTGTTAAACTGTGTGCTCGTTTGTCACCCCTCAAATTAGAAGATCTCCATATACATAACAATATTTACATAAAAGCATTATGTATATATTATATCATTGGATTGCAACAACAAAAAGACAAACTCACACAGCGTTATGCCGCGAAGAGAACCGCAACTCTGTTATTCAGTCGGGGCCCTTCGACCGAGCACCCACGAAACATAAGTTATTGCTTGTGAAATTTATTATTTAGCTAAAATTTAATATTAAAATTAAAAATACAAGGCAGTCATAAATCTACAACACAAATAAAAGTACATCAAAAAGTATTTTTTTTAAAAAAAATTGAGGTTTTAATAATGCAAAACAACACGAGTAGTTCATTAAAATATTGTATTCTCAACTTTTTATTCACTTTTAGATTCTTACTACGTTTGCAAAATTTCAGATTATGCCAACGTATAGAAAACTAAATTTATGACATTCTATAATATTCATACATACATATGACATATATGATTATACGTTTTATAGGTCAAGCTTATAAAAACGTGTTGTAAAGTTGATTGTACAATTGGTAGTAATCTAAGACTACACAAATTTAAGACGACTTCAAAAAGTATTATCATTTTGTAATCACTAATTTTGTATTTTTATGTATTTGGCTTATGCATGTCCATCATATATATTTATTTTGTATATTTTAGTGTACTATTTTGTTATTATATAATTATATATTGGTTTAGTTGATTTAGCTATTAGTTTATTATTATATATGTACATAACACCCTTATTAACACATTTAACTCAATTATTCCTAAGTCTAAAGGTTGTCTGGAAGAGATCGCTCTTTAGCGATAAGACTTGTTGTACCTAGTCAGTAATATTTTTTACTATTTCTATTTTCTTTTTGTGATTTGTTTTTATTTTATTTTTGTGGTTTCTTTCCCTTTCGCCCTAACCCTCGACCGTTTGGTCTCCCCTGTTGCGGGATTCCCGTCTGGTTGGTCTTTATATATGTATTATATTATATCGTATATATTTGTTTCTTTATATGTTTATACTTTTTTATTGATGGAAAAAAATATTTCCTATAATAATAATAATCCTGTTATTACAACATATAGAGGACACTATAAAATTATTCCTTTAACATCTAAAATAACATTATGGTCTTCATTCTATGATTATCTGTGACGTCACTTAAGTACAAGGCATGGTTGTTTAACATGTCTTGCTTGAGAGCGACATCAGTAAACGCGTCGAATGTAAGATGAAGCCTAGTTATTGTGACATTGAAACTGGCGTTTATTCCCTTTCTTTAGTGTAGAGATGACTTATGTGTTAAAATAAGTCTGCTACTAAATTTCTCCAAGTGATGCAACATTGTTCCAATAGTTCCTATTTTTAAGTCATAAACGAGCACACAGTTCACCTGATAGTAAGTACTTCCTACTATCCTACACTGTCACCAATGTTCATCATTATAAGGAATCATAATTCAGTTGCAGATATCTAACGACTAAAAAGATTGCCTCGTCACTCACTCGTATGAGGGCGTAGTCGTACCTAAGTCGAGTCTCAGTCCACTGAAAATAACGAAAAATGCCACGGAGAGTACACTAAATATTTAAAGCCACGTGGAAGTTAAAAGTTAAGTCGTTTGTTTAGTAATGTTTTCTGTATTTTATATTCCGTTTTACTTACACTGAATATCAAACCGTGCACTTCTATATATCTTTTATTTGATATGGGACACGTGCTCTCTCTGAGATTACTAATTAGACCATAACTTAATCATATAAACACAAATGGAACTGTTGACAGCACATTGTTTTTTATTAGGTTAGAGTTATTCATGCTAAAAAGGGAGCAGGGTCGCAGCCCACGCATGTTGACACACAAATATATATTAATAAATTACTGAGATATTATATTTCATATAGTCGTAAAAAGGAACACAAACATATGGTAGCTAATCGAAAAGAATAACAATCGTTTTTGTAGTTGTCATCATCTTCAGTTATCTTGATCTCTATGTAAACACGAACGATTACTTCGCCGACTGCTTACTGCGAAACGAGAAAAAATTATGTTCCCCTTTTGCATTTTTTATCGGATAAAATCTTTGAATCTCTTAAGAACTCTTTTGATGTAGTAATTTAACCGAGTTATATACGCTTAAGTTAATCTGACTTGAACTCGATTTATGAAAAAAAAAATATATCAAGATACAGATTTACAAGTTAATTTATTTAATTCAATTTACTTCTAAATCCTATTTTATTTATATTGCTACGTCTCAAAGCACTATCCGTAGATTTGTAAATAAATTTGTAAATTACGGAAGAGTAAAACTGGATTTTGTACTGACGGTGACAAATAAGCACGCAGACCTGATGGCAAATGATCACTTACAGTTACAGACAGTAGAGTTACAGATACACTGTCGTCCTTTACAATATTTGACTTCTTCTCGATAGACTCAAGTGGTGTCTGTTCGAAAACATCTTTAACGTAAACTGAATATGTTTAGAGTACATTATTATTAGTTTTATGTACTGAACTATAAAAAAGGTAAAAGAGCATGCGTCTTATAGTTATTTACAACATAGAGAAGTAGTCAGGTACCAGCAGAATACTAGTGTTGGCCTATGTCAACAAAATACTGAGCTGGAACTTAATTGATCCAGCATCGTCGTTATGGTTTTTGGTACGAGTATAATATGCATCTAATACATGAATATTTTTTTTACACTTATTTCATTTAATTTTTTTGAAGTTATTCAGTAAAACAAAAAATTATATTTTATTTTGTTTTCTTTGTGTATACATTTCTTTTATGATCTGTTTTTCATGTTTGTATTTATTGTTTAATTGTTCTTTTTAAATTTTTGTATTATTGGTGCTGGATCGAATAAATGAGTTATTATTATTATTAATATACAAAACTTTGTTCTCAACGGTATATTGTCAACTAATAAAATGAAGAAAAAATTTTGAATTTGCATTTGATTTTGAATGTGCATCTGTTAAACTCAGTGGCTGTAATTAATCCGAATAATTCCTGCAAATATTTTCCGAATTAAATGCAGTAATAAACATATTTTTTTTCAGGGTACATATCTTATAGATGCCTTCATGCCTGAATACTCTGTTCAATTTATTTGTCAGGAATAAAAAATATTTTGGTACATATATTTGGTAAATCAGATAAAAACGTTAAATTAATATACATCGCTGAAATATTTTTAAAACGCTATCCGTTGGATTCCAATTATTTAATTGTACCATAAAGATAAATATTAATTAAGAAATATCTTTTACTTTATTTTAACATTGTATTTCTTTATCAGCTCTAAATTTTCCTTTTCAAACCTTAATGTAAACTTTATTACCGACCATGGGCATTCCTTAACCTTCATTGGAGTATTCAGATCAGGATTGTTCAATTGATCTGTTCATATTATTACGACTTTGGAAACAATTATTAGTATGGCGCTGTTTTCAGTAACTCAGTTACGGTAAATTGACAGAATTAGCTGAAACTTTCCGCCGAAAAAACCCGCTATCGCCGCCCGCGTTGGTATCCATTTATTAAACTGTATATTGAAGCTACGTAAATATCAATTTCCTCATCATATAAAACACAGCTCATTATATTTAGTTATACTTCTTTGGATTATGCAATGGCTGTCGTTCTAACCAGAGAAATACGAAAAAAGATAATCTTTTTAAATATATTTGGGTTGAAATTTCGTAGTCGGCAAATTTGTGCTGCGGACCATTTTTAAACTGCATCCTGGCTCTACTACGTGTTTAGCAACAATAAGTTTAAGTTGGATCTTAAAAGTGCTTAAAGAACATTATCGCTTAACATCATAACTTAAAAATTCAAGTATTATCGATAATAAACTTCGCTTGAAACCTCTGAATGACATCAACCCAACAAGAATTGCTTATTTTTGTGTAACCCAACCTTAATCGACCCCTTTAATGGCCTGCTCTCGCTATGTTTACTTTCCATCTTACGATATCCCTGACACGGCATTCTTTTAGAATATAATGCAGCGAACAAAAAATATTTCTATATACATATTGATAATATTCATAGTCATTATAGGTCCAATGATTAACATGCTGATATTTATAATGAGGAACTCTAAGGCCATTACGACCATAACGACATCTTCTGGCTATTACCATGAGGAATGCTCAAGATATATTACAATACCGTAAAACATTTCTCATACAAGTGTTTCTGCATGTATTTTACCATCATCTATACATATGTATATAATGACTTGTCCTGGCAGAGTCTAAATCACTGGCGCTGAACACTTGAATTGTTTGCAGTTGATTCCTTTTATTTCGTAAGCAGTATGGCAAGGAAGAATTTTTGGAAATTTTATATTTTATTTATGGAAGTGCATCATTTTTAAAGTAAGAAGCACGAAATAGAATTGGGCCCTAAAAGTTTATGTAGGAACTTCGTCACTTTTGAAGGAAGAAGCATGAAATTCAATATGATGCCTTCCCATACAAAGTTTAGTCAATAATATTATATAAGTTTACATCTAAGCTCGGTAGATGAAGTTGTACACTGTTTCTGAATCGTGATGTGGTTTAGTTACGTGGCTTTTATCTTTCTAGACTAAACATACTACGAGCCTATATATATCTACGTATCTAGGTAGATATCTACGTATCCGAAGCTACGGGCAAAAGCTGTCAGCTGTCAAGTGAAATATTTTTGTGCACGAACATGTAACCTATTAAGTATGTGATAGCGCATTTCGAATAAAGTGAGACGTGGCGATGCAAGGGTCAAAAATCGACTTAAACATATTTATCATAACGGAATAATATCTATTATCAATTTATCGTAATATGTAGTTATGTACGCGAATAAATATAATTCTATATCAGCATATCAGATAAGATCAAAAGGAGTTTGTCATAATTTCGATTTCGACCACTATAAAGTCTAACAGCGCGATAAGAATTTGCGCAAACACATAGGCACGCACTCATCATTACCTTCCCTAATCCGAAGTAATACAATTCTAATAAGATCGGAGGAAGATTCAGACCTAGTGTGAAAAACACGGGATAAACAAAAAGAAACAATTGATATATACAAACATTGTTCCTCCGCTGAGAAATGAAACCAGGACTTGCGGATGTCCAGAGATAGATGCTCCAACTATAAAATTAACTGGATGGATGGGTATCGAACATAGGACCTATCACTTAGTGTTTCCGAGTGATGGATCCTTGGTACTCTCATCATAACTTTTCTCGGTCATTATACTGCGAAAATGTATCGTACGTAAAAGGAAGTATATTCAACATTTCTAAAATATAATCGGCAATATAATGTCGGCAGTTCTAACAAAGTTACCCGTTTCGATTATAAGTGTGCTGCTAGCAATTCTGTTAAGTGTCACCTTATTACCGACAAGATCGAATCTATTACACCTTTACTAAACGCAAAATGTCTTAACATTACAAACATCTTAACATTAGAAACACTGGTTTAAGGACACTTTGTTAAGACAAATTACTTTAGGATCCATATTAGTGAACGAAAGTGCGTCTCTTATTTTCTTTGACATTAATAGTAAAATAAAAAAAAGAGTATACTTTCCCGTTAATTCGTGTATGAGTTTAAGAAAAACTTTATTTTCTTAGAACAGCATCCTTCTTTAGATTATTTGATGCTTCAGTAATAGTTAAAATGATTAATATATATAAATAGTCTACTAAACTAAAAAAAATATCTAAATAGGAACTCTTCGCAACTATTTTAATGTTATATCCATAGATCCTAAATTAAAATGCCTGTGCTTCAATTCTTTACAATTAAAAAAGAAACTATAATGAATCTTAATTACACAATAAATTATTAGAATACAATGTAATAACTAGTAACAAAAGTTGCTAAAGCAATTATTTGTGACGTTTCTACAACTTCATTCAAAATAAAACCGGTACCCGTACCCCACACGTTCATAACTATAACTAATTATATCCAGAAGAAATGCCGATTGAATTGCTTTTAGTTTTTATAATAAATCGTTCTCGCAATTTGCTCCACAGAAGTGAAATGATTCTATAAAAGTGAATAAAATGAGGAAACCGCAACGCAATAAGCAACATTGTGTTTTAAAACCTTATTTGAAATTTTAATCAGCTAACAGTTTCAGCCGATGACCTATTCTCTGTTCATAAGTCTTTTACGGATCCACATTTGGTATATTCTGTATTATATATTCCTTTTTTCATACTATTGGGGTGTGACAAGCACACAGTTCACCTGATGGTAAGCGATGAACATGACATTCACATTCATCGTCAATAAAGATTCAAGATGTCCATGCGATGTCATCCCTGAGGACTGAGATGGAATACCTCGTCACTAGTAATTGAGTCGGCAGTCCACAACACCCACCATAAGAAACACAGGAGCGTTACGCTGCTAATTCATGGACTCAGGACTACCTGCTTGGAGAATATGAGGGAGTGGTCCTTCCCCGATCGAGCTGATCTATTTATTTTCCAACTAGAAACTAGTTGAAGTGTATCTTTAACACTACCATCCTAAAATTCCTCGATTCGCGTAATTTAGTCCCCGGCTCCCTGCACTCAACATACGAAACACAGCAACTGCTATATTAGCACATTGGTATTCTGTGAGAAGCTTAAAAATAAATAACTGAATGCTTATGGAAGTTCGGGTTAACTATGACATTGATCAAACACCTCAATCGTTCCCGTGATTTTGAGTGCAGTAAAGCTGTATATAAAAATAAATGCGATAAGATTAGTATAAAATAGTATTATTTCTTTATTTTTTTTTAAAATACTATCTGAAAGTTATCAATCATATCATAGAACTTTATCCGTTAAAATCTACCTCTTTTAAATGCCCTAATGATATTAAAATTCAAATAATTTTAACGAATCGACATACTTCATTAATTTTACCACCCCGCTAGTATCAAAGAAGATTATTAAAGGATGTTACGGCTTGCCTTCACTACTACAGCAAAGAGATTATTACACGAGTTGGCTTAAGCTCTCAACTGATTAAAAATTCATAAAGGGTATCCAACAGAACACAATCTTTTGCTCGTTTCATAGCAAATAGCTTCTTAGTAACTACTTTGCTTAACCTAAAGATATTAATTAAAAATCTACTAAAGGACCTAGATTCTAGATAATATTTATCCATCTACATTAAATCTTAATGAAGGTTATATAATGTATTAAACGCACGGTTCGCGTATTTTATTTAGTCTTAAATATAACTAATCTATCATATGTAAGGAAAACAAGATACATATGACTTGTTACCCGTGAGAAATGTACTGGATTTTTCGTTACCAGGAATTTTGGTTATCGAATTCCTTCGCTTCATAAGAACCATGGCAGCTCAGTGACTAAGCGTACACCTCAACCTCGTACGTGAGCAAGCCGAGTTCGATTTCCATTACTGGGATGAATTAATTTGTTGAATGCAATTTTAGCTGACGATTTACCACGAGCTCGGCGAAAACATGCATGATCACATGTCTGAATGATCACGAGGTCGACTACGCTCTATCACCCTCTTTAGAGGAAGATTTTGCCATGAGTTTATTTATTCCTCCACTCGTTGAACAGACCTTTAGCATTGAATAACGCTAGCATTCTTTGAAGACGTGATCCTTTTGTAACCTGACCCTTTCGTTTAGGTGATACCCCACGACTCCACAGGTCGTGACGTTGCTATTCTGTGATTTATCCCAGCGTATATCACATGGCTGGTAAAACAACGATTACGGATGTTTTAGGTGTTAAACAAATGCACTGCTAAGACACACAATAACTATATATTTTCCTTTTTATTTATTTTACATACATACAGAATATCCTCACCATTCAATAACTATATTACTTTAAATAATAACTATGCAAGTGGTAGAGCTACGCTGAAGTTTGCTTCTAGCTGCAGAATGAGTAAGGTCGACCAGGGTAGGACCACGCCCTCACAGGATCGCACCGTAAAATAGCAGTTTAATGTTGCTGTATTTCGGCTGGTGAGTGCTGGGATCTGGAGACCAATATTGATTAAGATAAGGCGTTCCATCTCGGCCCTCAAGGGTGACAACGCATCTGTATTATGATTCCTTGTCGAGGATAATGTAGATATCATGGGCCGCAGGCGTCACTTACCATCAGGTGATCTGTGTGTATCAGGTGATAGTGGAAACACTAGGTAGTGAATTTGGGTTTCTCGAGTACGCCAGTGCTAGTGGAGGCTTACAAGGACAAGAAACTTTAACAGTGTACCGCGCCAGGTTATCTGGTGGGCCTTGAAGGCGAAGAACGTGCCACAAGCCTATATTGACACTATTCGAGACATGTACCACAACTCGGTGTCTATGGTGGGGACTGCCGTTGGTGATACTTGTCCATTCCCGATCACGGTTGGTGTTCACCAGGGATCGGCTTCTGAAGTCCCTTCTTGTTCAGCGTAGTGCTAGATGTAGTTTCAGCGATGGCATTGCGCTGACAGACGAAAACAAGAAGAACCTGGAGCGAAAGGTGAACCAATGGAATGGAATGGTGTGCTAGAACGGTGGTCTGAAACTAAACGTTGCGAAGACTGAGTACATGGTTTGTAGTAGCACAGACTCCGAACCCATAAAAGTTATACAGGTATATAAAGGTGACGAATGCGTCGCAAGGACCAGCAATTTTAAATACCTAGGATCTGTGCTACATGAGTCCGGGTCAATAGATCACGACGTCCAAGCCCGGATAAGAGTGGCATGGGCAAAATGGCGAGAAGTAACCGGTGTCATCTGTAATCGCAGAATACCGGAGAAGCTAAAGGGCCACGTGTACAAATGGATCGTCCGACCAGTGTTATTGCCTTGCAGCGAAGCGTGGTCCAGTCCTAGGAAGACATGTCCAGCAGCTACACGTTGCGGAGATGAAGATGCTGCGTTGGAGATGTGGTGTTACGCAATTAGATAGTATAAGAAACGAACACATCCATGGCAGCCTTAGAGCCCGTGACATAGCAGACAAGCTGCAGGATAGTCATCTCCGATGGTACGGCCACATAAGCCGCAGGCCTCCAGACTACGTCGGAAATAGACGTCTCAATTTTTCACCAATTTTTTTTAAATCCGCTTTGTATCCAATAAAGACGCAAACTCTCATTTAGTTGGAATGTGAAGTGAACATATTCAACTTATAAAACACAATGATCACCTTGATATTTTCAATGATTTGCATAAATTTAGATCCCAATTGTGCCAAATTGTGTAGATGGAAATCGTATGTAAAAACCTTATATTTAACCTAAATATAAATTAGAAAAACCTTTTATTTTATTATTATTATTATTATTTTAAAAAATAGAAAAAAATAGAAAAGGGATGTAAGGGGTATGGAACCAACATCATTCTCATACCAAATGTCAACCTCACCTGCACGTGGTACAGCCTGCTAATCAACGGACGAGGCTCTGACGACCGATCAGTCTGGCGGGATAATAAGAACTCTATACGGATCTATCACCAAATATCCGAGGGTTTCCCTGTCTCAAAAGGGTTGGTTTTTGTGTATGGCATATCTCAATCGGCATATGGCAATCGGCACCGCAGTAATTAATCCAAACATAGCCAAATTTTCTGGATGTAAGATGGAAAGGTTACCAAATACAGTACGGATAACAGATAGGGCGTCGCCGCAAAACAACGCGCAGACACATCGCCCTACATCTGCGAATAGTCTGCGAGGGCTACCTAGTAGTAGACAAACTTATAATATTTATGAAATGTATTAACATATTTAAATTAAGTCATATAGTGAAGGAAATCTTTTGAAGGATCCTGCATGCACCAAATAATGAAAAATATTTCAAGATACGTGAAGTCTACATTTGACTATGTGGATAGTAGACTACGCTCCAATACTCTCTCTAGAGCTATGTACGGTCCGGGGATCTATATACTATATATATCGTGTGTTACTTATTCTTTTTCTTTTAACAAATATGAAGTTCATTATTGGTCCATTTCTCCTTTATATTTACGAGTAGAATGCTGCCACCAAATTGGACAAGTAAGACATTATTAACGTCATTTTGAAAGACAGTGACATCTTAACCATGGCATGTGATGTAGGGTTCGAACGCGAGCTGAATAATACAAGGAGATATTCCGTTGATTTATCAACTTAGTATAGTTTTTCTAAAATGTACCTCATCCTATATTTATTATAATAGTAATATATTGCATGGTATAAATACGTCACCGTAGAAGCAAGTGCGTTGATAGTGTATTTTGCTTTTGCTATGATATTAGACTAACGATTTCGAATCGAAAGTTCGAATCCCGACGGTCTTATATTAATAAGGTTTTTCATTTGGTTCTTTGTTATCTTTTTATAAAAAACCGGAAAGAAATCACTTGCCAACCTATTATGTAATGTATGGTTGGCTTCACCTTAATGACTTCTAGTTTTAAATTTTATTTAAGAACAAACCTATACAGATGTTTAAATCTACAATTAAATCACCGAAAAACACATTTGAAATACATTCCACTAGTTATATTCGCTCGGAAAATAAATTTAATGTCATTGCTGCAACAAACAATGGAAAACCCAAAAATTTCGCACCGTGAGAGCGACGAAAATGCAAATTGTATATTTACACTGGCTGTCAGCACATTTGACATATATTGGAAATTAAAAATATTTATATCATTAAGGCTTGTGTTAATGTCTTTTAGTTGGAATAAAATCTCTTCTATCCACACTATAATAACACTGCTCAATTTAGATTTAGATAACATTATTATTAAGTTAAAAAGATCTGCAACGGAGATCAAAATTTTACTTATCGTTAAAATTTGTCTTTTGCGTCCACTGCGGAATACATCCTTTTAATAGTCAGCCGCTTGCCACAGTAGTACCTAGCTGCTATACAGTGGGTCCTGGCTTCGGTTCCCAATCGCGGAACGATATTTGTTTACCACAAACTTTTGGTTTCGGGTTGATTCTGCAATTGAAACTTCCTCTGATTTTATTTCAGATCCATCGTTATTACATCAGACTAGGGAAGATGATGCAAAGACGATACGACTAAGGGACCTTCAAGAAAGGAGCTTAAACTTATCTTAAAGGCCAGCAGTGCACTTGTTACTCCTCCAGTGATCACTTACCATCAGGTAAAAAAATGCTGGCCCGTTTGCTACCTGTTCTATAAAATGGAAAAAAAATACAAACATCTTATTATTAATATACGATCTTTACTACTCTAACCTTTCTTTTCAATTCTAACCGCAACGTGAATGGGTAGGCTCGATGAAGGAAGGATCACGTCCTCACAGAATACCAACGTAAAGTAGCATCATAACACTGCTAGGTTACGTATCCGGGACCCAACGAGGCATTCCAATCTCAATCCTCGGGGGTGACAACGAATATAACATGAATCTTTGTTGAAGATTATTTGCCATCAAAGGAACACTGAAAATAAAAAAATAAAAAAAAATTATCACAGATTTATTGTAATACTCAAAGATCTTTTATAATATTATATATATGTATAATGAAATACATTGCGGCATTGTGTGATGTGTAAAAATAATTTTAAAAACATTTTTGTTCTAAGATTTTTTTTCGATACATAAACTGGTAAAATAAAGTTTATCTTAAAACTTACAGTGGTTATACTAGTTGTTTGCTACTTTGTTATTAGGATTGGGGAGCAAATCCTACAAACCCCCCCCCTATATTGGAGATCATTAAGACGGATACTGATAAAATTATCGGAACATAAGAGACTCTGATTTCTCTGATCGAAAACTTTATGATTCCTCTTTTCCCGTATAACTTGCGTTTACGGTATTTGCAACTAGTTGGTGAAACACGTACGTGATCAGAAAATTTATCTTTTGCTTATATAGTAATTATTAATGTGGGATTATTGTATTTATTATACTCAAGCCGTAATGTCCGACATCTGGGGAAGGACTCCCTGCCTGTCTTCCATATTAATTTGTTATTTTGTTCATAATTTCTCCTTGGATGGAATATGGTATTGTCCCTTTTAAAAGGTGTTCAAGTGCCGATTTTTCTTTTCTTTTTATTTTTTCTGGCTGATGAACGCTTTTAGCCCGAGGGCTATTACAGTTTTACGTGATTGAAAGGTGACCGAGCGCTTACGGCGCTTACGGCTTATGGCAGACGAGATCTTCATTCGTGGGTTATCAGCATAAGAGGTCCCGAGAGGGAGCCTCGGCTTGGACCGTTACACTGTTGCGCGAAAGCGACTGACTCGATATCGATGTAAACGTTATGCAACTTCTTTGTCTTATCTTATTTCTTGTATTGTATTGTGTTGTCTATAAAAAGACTAATTAGGCTATATCCAGATACGCAATCTCTTTATCACTCACATATATTTCACGCTTCACGCTCTCTGCCGTTAATTTGGTATTTCCATATTCATCAGAAGTCAGACTTCTGATGAATTTCTTCCTTTGATCTCTAAATGTTAAGATATATAACTTTTAAAATAATACTTCGCGACTTTTGCATAAATTTTAATATTTATTATTGTTAACTTTATCCTTTTGTAAACAAAAGTTAGATTAGCGGCAGAGGTTTAGTTAAGACTAAATAACCCTCCACCGCTAATCTAACTTTTGTTTACAAACAAAAAAGAGGGGTGTTAAAAGAATATTCCAACTATTTATCCAAAAGCCCTCTTTATATGCACGCTGTGCGCGGCTATAAAGAGAATCCATCCGTATAGTGGGCATAATTATAATAATAAATTTTAGTTATCATTAATGGTGATGATTGTGATGATCCCGATCTTCCCTTGTCTTCCATTTTTTTTTTCGCGCTGATGGCCGCTGTTAGCCCGAGGACATTTACAGTTTCGCCAGGTTGGGAGGTGACCGAGAGCTTATGCCGCTCAGTCTAGACCTCTATTAGTGGGTAACCAGCACAAGGGCTCCCAAGAGGGAGCCTCGGCTTGACCGTTACACTGTTGCGCGAAAGCGACTGACTCGATATCGATGTATACGTTATGCAACTTCTTTGTCTTTATTTCTTGTATTGTATTGTGTTGTCTATAAAAAGACTAATTAGGCTATATCCAGATACGCAATCTCTTTATCAGTCACATATATTTCACGCTTCACGCTCTCTGCCTTTAATTTGGTATTTCCATATTCATCAGAAGTCAGACTTCTGATGAATTTCTTCCTTTGATCTCCAAATGTTAAGATATATAACTTTTAAAATAATACCTCGCGACTTTTGCATAAATTTTAATATTTATTATTGTTAACTTTATCCTTTTGTAAACAAAAGTTAGATTAGCGGCATAGGTTTAGTTAAGACTAAATAACCCTCCACCGCTAATCTAACTTTTGTTTACAAACAAAAAAGAGGGGTGTTAAAAGAATATTCCAACTATTTATCCAAAAGCCCTCTTTATATGCACGCTGTGCGCGGCTATAAAGAGAATCCATCCGTATAGTGGGCATAATTATAATAATAAATTTTAGTTATCATTAATGGTGATGATTGTGATGATCCCGATCTTCCCTTGTCTTCCATTTTTTTTTTCGCGCTGATGGCCGCTGTTAGCCCGAGGACATTTACAGTTTTGCCAGGTTGGGAGGTGACCGAGAGCTTATGCCGCTCAGTCTAGACCTCTATTAGTGGGTAACCAGCACAAGGGCTCCCAAGAGGGAGCCTCGGCTTGGACCGTTACCCTGTTCCGCGAGAGCGTCGAACTCGACCCCTTGTCTTCCCCTTTTCCAATGTCACGCAGTACAATAAGATCGGATCAGTTTCAGATGTAGCTTCAAAGATACGGGACATTAACACCCAGACCAGAAAACTAATAATTTTTTATGTAAGAATATTGTTCTTCCTCGGCTGCTAAACTATCCGATTACCTGCGTGACGCAGCAGCACTCTAGCCATTACACGACACGGATGTCATAATAATTATCTTACTACCATATCTACTTTACTCATAAGCGATGAAGACATATATATATCTTCATTTCTTACTAATGAGTATATAATTATGGTGGTATTAATCAAGTTGTTATATTATTTTTGAATAATTTATATAAGTTACATATATACTTTTAAATTTTGCTTAATTACATTTTAAATATCTTTTTTAATAATGCTAGGAGTGCTACATTCTAATTAACCACTCCAACTATGCTAATGCTCTCGCCAGGAGGTGGGTCTCGACAAAAGGCGAATGTTGGATCCGACTCCTCAACCTTAAGTTTCGTAGACCATAAATTAAACCATTGGACTATTGACGCTTCTGTTTAATTCGTATAAAAATGTTTATATTAATTTAGATTAAATTATATTAAACAGTTGTGATATTTAACGATTTACTAAATTTATATTTTGCTATTGTAATAACACCAAACTATCTATTTTAATTAACTATCCCATATATGACATACTAAGAAATTTTCAAAACAAAAGCTAGATTAGAAATATTCATGACGAAAGGTATACAACGTAAAATAATCCGGTAATTGGTGCTTCGGAAATTAATTGATAGTTAAAAATAATAAGGTGCCGTTAAGGGACCTTATTCAATTAATATTCTAAAACGTAACCGGTATAAACCACTTCAATATTTTCTAGCATATTAAAATAATGAGATGGGACTTTTTAAATACATCAACAAATAAACGTAATGCAGTTAGAGCAAGTAATTGATAGAAAACTATTTGATTGAAAAATTGTATTT
Source organism: Teinopalpus imperialis (assembly GCA_029286865.1). NCBI lineage: Eukaryota > Metazoa > Arthropoda > Insecta > Lepidoptera > Papilionidae > Teinopalpus > Teinopalpus imperialis. The sequence goes on from JAGSMU010000059.1 coordinate 1,190,037, forward strand.
AGTTTTGTCTGGTGTGAAGAGCCTAGCGAACGATCTCCTATTTATTTCACGGTAAGCGAACAAACCGAATTCGTACCCCGATGTCGGCGGCAACGAAATTGTTAACAGCATTTTAAGTGTCGATTTAACACGTGCTCGACGTTACAGGAAACCATTGTCATACCTACATTTCCCCTGAATATAAAAAAAATATTTCAAAGACATGGAAAGTCCGCCAATCCGCAGTGGAGACTCTATCTATAATCTGTAAAGATGTGGCCTTCGCCTAATAGTGAGATTTATATATATGTCGGCTTTTTTTTTTGCTTAACCCGTCTGCTGTGAATGCTTTTATATTGGACTTGAACATAAAAAAAGAAAAAATGTAGAGCTACTTTCGATTACTTCTTTCTCTGCTGCTTCTCCACCCGGTCATACTGGTCATTAAAACATCGAGTGTTTGTGTATATCGTAATATGGGAAAACCTGTTTTTACATAACCAATAGATTATAGTTTATTATTATTATGATTAAAAGTTATTATATAATAAAATATAATAAATTTAATGTTTATATATATATATATATATATATATATATATATATATAACATTTAATAAATAAGTCTCAATATAAGTATTTAATATCAATACAAACCACTATAAGTAGATATTTTTTCAAGTACAAATGAATAAAGAGCTTGCCTAAAAGATTATCTAAGTTTGCGCTTCATGAAAATACGGCCAACTTGAAGCACTTCCAAAGTAACTTACCATTTCACGAGCCAGATTATTTTAAACTGCTAAATCGTTATTTTGTGTCAACTTATTATTTTACTAGCGGTACTTTTTGGCATTTAAAATTCCGTATTCGACAAAGATCGTAAGTAATAAGAGTATTTATTATGTATGAGTATAAGTTTTATTTTCTAAATATCATCACAATATAAGAGTGAGGATCTCTAATGCTCTAGTAGAAGACTTGTATTGAGAAAAGAGGGGTATTCATAGGTTATATGAAAATCGATTGAGTTTACATGTATGCGTGGTGTCCGAGTTCGATTCTCATTTCTAGACCGCGTAAAATTGATAGCACCTCGGCGCAGGATAGAAATGTTAGGATAAGGAACATCTATATAGATAAAAACTAAATACTGTTAGATGGTAAACGCAACCAAGGTGAAACCAATTGAGAACGGCTGGGTCGATTTATTATCGTGACAGTTACAATTAGATTTTTGGAAAGTAAAATTGAAAAAAAATGAAAAATCGGGGATAAACTGAATTACTTTTTTTCCATGGGCTTTTCGTATCTAAATCTCACAATTCGAACGATGAATAATTTTTACAAATTCACGAAACGGTCACAAACAATTTTTTTGAAATTTAGATAGGACGAAGTCTCTCGGATCAGTTGTTAGACACGTAATGATATAAGTGGTATACGTATATCATTACGTGTCTAAGAACTGATCCTGTACAGGGGTAAACCGGGTTCGGTAACAGGTGTTGGTACCAAATTGTTCAACGTAATGTATGGTATCGTAAGGAAATGTGTAAGCAATAATTAAACAAAAACCAAGGCATGTTGTAATGTCCGCCAATCCTCAGTTGAGCAACGCAGACCTTTGTCCGGTAATTTATATTATTATTCTTCAGTAATAACGCTTTGAGAAAAGTTTTTATTAGTTTAATTTTATCAAAAGCAATAGAACGTTATACAGAAAATTTTGAAGTATTTGCGATATAACTCTCTATTCCACAGTCGTGCTTTTATAGTCTGATAACCTCCTGGGGGACCTTTCTCACTATTGTATGATTCCGTCCTGGTATCGATGAAATATTTATCTCCTCGTATACCACAAACTAGCAAGGTTTATTAATGTATTTAAAATATAACTACATCATATATACGTAACACTTATGAACAAACAGTATATACAATAATATTCTAATATAGATGATATAATGACTACAACAGTGTAAACTACATTTATAAAAAAAAATATTTATTACATTGAGTGTAACAAACGACTGTGTAACTGTGTGTTAACCTGATGGTAAGTGATGCCTGCGGCCCATGACTTCTACATACATTAATTCTTGAGAAAGAATCATAATACAGATGCGTTTTCACCCTTAAGTACTGATATGGAATGCCCCGTCACCAGTAATAAAGGCCTCCAAATGCCTACACTCACTAGACGAAACAGTAGCATCATGCTGGCATGTCTATGAGGGCGTGATCCTACCGTTTCGATCAAGCTGACCCATTCATTCTGCATCTAGAAACAAACTGCAGTGTTCTCTACCGCTATATAGCATCTATAATTTCTCCAAAAAAGCATTATTTATTTTTAAACTTTGCTAAATCGTTGTGAATTATACCAAAGTTACCTATCAGTTCGGTGACCTTGTCATCATCGTTACATATTCATACCGTAGGGGATGGTAGATCAAGATTACTTTTACTATTGGAGCTGTCAAATAGTTTACCTTCTTTACGTCTATTAATACCTTGTAATAAATATGTTAAACTTTCAAGCAGATGTCATATAAAAAAAACAGTAAAGTAAAGCGTATGAAGAAAATACTCCTCAAAAAGACTTCTTCTGCCTCGAAGGAAGATCATATTAAAGTGTAGCCTAATGTTGTATGTGTTAGGATGTGAAAACCCACTAAAGTGGAATGATAAGTGATTGGTATTAGCTTTTTGAACAATCTCAATACGTTAGGAACAGGTTAATTACATTTACAACAGAAATTTTGGTAGGGTAATGACAACCAGAATGCTGAAGATAGTTGACTTTTTCAATATTAAATTAGCATTTTTTTTATAATATCACATTTTGCTATTTTCTGTATACATTGTATTTTAAACATTTATTTCACATATATACACTTAAGAATTAGCCATTTTCTTGAATTGAGTACGTTCAAAAACAAAAACAGACAATAATTGGTCCATGTGGCAATCATATAAGAACTGTGGAAATTGTAATTGTAAAAGTCAATTAACTTCGGTATACCATTTAACTTTACCATGCTCTTTTGAATAAAATACGATGGAAAGGTTTTGACACAGAATTACACTTCTTACCTTTCGTATGAAAAGAAATAGAAACGTTCGTATTTCCTATTATGATATTGGAATTCCCGTAGACGCTCGACTAGCGATTGGAATTTCCATTAGGTAGCTAGCGCAGAGTTTTGCTTTATACTTTGGTATTTATAGCATATGTTAGTTCTTTATTGTCACCTGAATTTAAAGAGCTTTTAAAATTTCTTCCCTACGTATTTATCATAACTCAAGAAGAATTTACATCAAACTTTTCACGAAGTTAGATAAATTTAAGAAAATTTTTCAAACTCACATTTCTAGTCCCTTGTGTGCCGTAAGAGACTAGAATACCCTATGAAAGTAATGTTTCTTCAAATAGGGGAAACATGTCCTTAAAATGCCTATAAGCCAATATGAAATCTAGCACGTGGACCACGCCATCGCCCCCAACTAGTTGGGGTGTGACTTATGAGAGTACCGTATACTTGTGTACGTTTTATGCCAGAGCGATGGGTGACAGTAGCTTAGCTTAGAATTGTGAGCGGAGATGGTGATGGTTTAATTGAAAATTATACCATAAACCGACGATTATCACCTTTATAAAAGAGATAATCTAGCAATAGATGAAGAGGGATAAAATATTTACTTATTACAAACACAAGATAATAACAACAAACTTACATATATAATGTTAAAATAAAGCTTGTGAAAAGAGATTAATATTATATAAAGATTTTTATAGTATAGATGTTTTATTAAAATTGCGACTAGCTTAGACTAAATTAGCTAAAATTAGCTGCAGAGCTGATTTCTGAGTGTCAAAACTGAAGTCTGACTCGTTGTAGTGTCTTGGTGTCAGTATCCTCGTAGTAGTGTCAGCAGGTCCTCTGCTCGAGAATCAAGCTGTAGAGGTTAAACCAATAGCATTAGGCTTCATTCAAATCCAAACTCATGTATCATGCTGCTTTAACAGAACAAATTTTGCTGTGTTTCGTCTGGTGTGTGCAGGGATCCGGAGACCATTACTACTGATGATGAGGCATTCCATCCTTCCCCTCAAGGGTGATAACGCATCTTCATTATGATTCCTTGTCAAGGATGAATGTCGATGTCATGGGCTGCAGGAGTAATTTGCCATAAGGTGAACGAACTGTGTGCTTGTTTTTTACTCTCAATGTAATAAAAAAATAGGTAGAGGTAAATGAACTCCCTCACAGGATACCATATTCGTAAGGTAAGTGCATGAAGCCGGATATCCGATTACAGGTTATGAGGCATTCCAACTGGTGGGAGGGTGGATGGCGGTGACCATCAGATAAACTTTGAACTTGTTTTTTACATTTATATTTCTTATTAGATTGAGGAGCTTTAAACGAGGACATAAAAATAATGTCTGCGATACATTACGCCCAGTTACACCTTATAAAGTATCATATAGGTGCGTTGCCACAGAGATGGAATGCCTCGTCACGAGCTAAGAGTCTGAGAGATGCTGTCATTTCGCACTAGTATTCCGTGGGTCGTCCATACCCGGTCGAGCCGAGCCATCTATGACGAAGCTAGAAACGAGCTGCAACGTGGCACTACTACTATCATTTTTACATAATAAATATTTATAATTTTACATAGTAAATCTGTTTTACAAACTCAAAGTATTTACTATTTATTTTAAGATTATTGTTTATTTGATTATATTAACAATACAGACATGCATAAAACAAAAACACGTACCCTGTTTCCTTACTAAGTAATGGCTAAATTGAGTTACTCGTCTCCCATTCCCGTAGCTAGTACGTAAGAAAAAATATAGGGTATTTTCCACCAATCACGTGCCGCTATTTCCTTGACGTATTTCTTCAACGTTCAAAACAATTTATGTTATACTCACGATGTCTTCCTGGCTGTGCAGGATATAAAATGAGTTTCCGTAAAAACAAACGCCTAGTCCAATGTATGCCATATCAGGGGAACTGAGAATATACACTATGCACTCCGACCTGTAAACTAGCAACATTTATTCGTCAGCTGAGAATCAATGCCTGGATCCGTTACTCATAACCGAGGTTTTACAAACCGCGGCATAAATGAATCGAATTCAATCGTCGATAGCCTAATGGTTTAGGGTATGGTCTGCGAGAAAGGACTATAGCCTTGAACCATCTCCTAGTACAAGCTAAGCTTAGTTGGATTCGTTAACGGAAAAATTAGTAATGATAATATCACTGCTAGACTTTTATTATAAACTAGAACAACAGGATAAAATAGTCCATAAGATAGAATACCTCGTCAGCAGTAATTAACATTCTTACACCAGACGAGACAGTAGTGTTAAATTATTATTTCTACTATGGTATAATCTAATTGCAGTATACTTCCAGACGCAGCAGTGACTGCGAAAGTATCACACTCTTTCAATACCAGAGAAATAGTAGCATAACGCTGCAAACGTGTTTTGTTTGGTGAGTAGAGATCCACAGTTACTGATAGCCCGGTATCACATCTAAGTCCTAATGGATGAGAATGGATTTGTGTGTGTGTGGAAACATCCTCAACAAAAAGTTTGCAGATAACAGCCCTTGGGGCTGTCTTATTAGTAGAGTAGGGTGCATACTTAATGCTACATACTACACACTACACATGTTAGTGTCACGATGCTAAGTTCAGAGGCATATCCTCTAACTGGGATTTTAGTCGGAAGGAGGGACCAACGCATTTTTGAAGATAGATGTTTGTAAGCTAACATAATACCATCAGATGAAATGTGCCCATTTTTATATTGTGACGAATTTTGTGAAAAAGTGTATATTTTTCAATAAGACATCGATTACATTCGAATCTTTCTAATAATATTATTTTTCTCATCCCATTCCGAAAGCCTGTGTTAATGAGAATTTTTTCTTTTGTGTATGCAATGCATTAAACACTACTTAGAATGCAGATTGAATGGTACAACTAGATCGGGGTACGACCAAGCCATCACAGAATACCAGCGTAAAATAGCAGCATAATGCTGCTGTGTTTAGTCTAGTGAGTCTAGGGATTCGGAGAGCCATGTTACTGGTGATAAGGAATTGCATCGCAGTCCTCAAGGGTGACGCACCTGCATTATGATTCGTTGAATGTAGATGCCATGGGCCGCAGGAATAACTTACCATGTGTGCTCGTAATAATATATATATATATATATATAGCGCAGCATGTGATATACTGCCATAAATACCCTAAATCGGAAACCACTTAAAAGCTATTTTCTTCAATCGGAGCTTTCAAAACCCTTATATATATTATACAAGGGCTCCGTTTATGTTCAGTAGTTTGTGCTTATACAAGGATTCAAGTTCAGTGCGCAAATATAAATAGACCGATGTGTGCTTTATATGTTTATATTTTTTATTATATATTTACATTCCTACTAAACATAAAATGAAACTAACTTCTCTAATCTTATTGTATTTACTTTTTCATATTATTAATGATTTTGTTGATTAACTATAAATCATAATTTAATAATATTATAAAATTAAACGAGTTACAATAATAAAATTACCCTACAACTGTTTTGTATTTACATCGGAAGTTCGGAACCCTCAAAGTTAAAATTAGTTTCATTACGCTATGATAAATGCGTGATGAGACTAAATATAGTTGATATAAATGTAGAAATAAATAAACTCTACGGAATATTATGAAAAAAATAAGAGCATATTATGAATTGAAATACTATTTTAAATCAAAAAAAGAATCGACCGCGTTCTTGCAGAAAGAAATTTAAGATGAAATTGAAGCTCTAATCCAACTTATTTACTATCAAGTTCGAATCAAATACACACTGTCTGTCACTAATATTTTGTTTATTTATGTTCCTTAAATAAGGTTTACAAGGTCGGACTTAAGGCCCAGTGGCATCCTCTACCAGTCAATCCTGGAAGTTCGAGAGGATATTTTATAGGGTATAAAAATAAAAAAAAGTTTATTTAGATAAAAAATCAAATTACTATACTTCACATCATCCGGAAGGGCGTTCCAAAAGAGCCTATACTGCCTGTAGTTTGAAAACGAAATGACCCAGTGCAATGGTATGGAAAACTATATATTCTCATTCTATTTAAGGATCAACAAGGTACACGATCAAGAGAAGAATGCAGAAATTAGTAATATCTTTAAGATAAGACGGATACTTTAAATCACACACTTAGAACACCACACAATATCACATAGATCATGTTTACAATATATGTGTACTAGTGAATTAGAGATAAATCCTGAAGACTTTGCATACGGGTAAAAATCTAGAACATTCGCCAGTTCAAACCAGCATTTGTTCCAATATTATTTTTTGTATATATACCACTACTTCTTTATTGATTAATATTTGTTGAGAGAAAGCATATTTTTACTATTAAGAAAGAAAGAGAGAAGGAATATAATTTATTCGGTACCATCAATCGACAATACAATAAAATTCTGAACATTTTAGTACCGAAAGGGTGGCCAGCTCAATTTTACCACAGAGTAAGCACGTGATGATGAGTGAAGCAGTGTGTTTGTGACACAAAATATCGTTTCATATAAATACAACCATCCATTCTTAGTATTGATGATTCTTATTACAAAGTAAAACGAAATGACTCACTAGAAAAAACAACTAACATTTGTAACAAGGGGTGTTGACCATCAACTAGTAACGGGTTCCGACACCTGCACGAATGTACGCGTAAGCAAGATATTTTAATTTTAAACGCCGAGTTGCCAAACGGAAACAGATAAGCTTCTAGGTGGTCGCTTACACAATAATTCGTAAGCTTAGTATTGTAAGTAGTCTTAATTCAATTTTGATGTTGATGTATTGAAATTTAAATAAATAGTATTTTAAAAACGTCCTTCGGCTCCCGTGTAACTTCACTAACTATATTATATTACTATTTTGTGTTTTTGTTTACTTCTAATAAATAGACTTAAAAAATAAAATATACAATAGCTCAACACCATTGGCACGTTCGTGCTATCAAGCTCGATTGTAATTTCTAATTGAATTTCTATTTCGCCTGTTGTTTTGCGAAGCACTATAGATCCGTTTAATTGACGCTGATTGTCGCTGTCTCCGACACGGCGAATTCAACTCTAATATGTTTATACAATTTAAAGGTAAACATTTACAGTACGATATATATATATATATATATATATATATATATATGTGTGTGTTATGGTGCCGTAAGCAGAGAAAAGTTCAGGTACAGTATCAGGGACGTGGGACATACCAGTTTTAATTATTAATGTATTTGTAAGGAAATTAAGTACACGTCGCAGATAGAATCTGTTCCTGTTATCTGTCTTCTTGTGTCTTTGTATGTATCATTAAATTTTATAAGAATGTTTATTCAACGAATTTTAATCACGTAACTTGTAACAGTGCAAACACAGAAGCACTCACTCGTCGTCCACTTCACTACTACGACGTAATGCATGTGCAGTAGAAGGTCCAGATGCAGTGTCCAAATCCAAGGAGATGTCCACGAAGGTTAAGATCCGTAAACCAATAATTTGTGATGTATAAATATTGTTTCTCGGCTGGGAATCAAATCCGCAGCCAGTTACTCCAATCACCACATCGCGCAATATCACGATTATACAGCTATTTTAAAGGTTATAATATATAAACCGCCGGGTGGTGTAGTGGTTGCGATATAATTCTTACGGCACTATAAAATATTCTGCGTAGTTGATTTCGTCTGGTTATAAACAAAACATATCGTCTTGGTTGAAATCGTCCCGGGGGACATCAACGTCTATTGTTATTATATTTTATAATAAGTAACGTAAATAAATAATATCTGTGTACAATAAATTACGTATAGAAATATTTTAACAAAATGGTTATATAGCAACACTATCTGTCTTTATTTGTACATAACTATTCTTTTTTTTCGGGCGGATTGCCACTGTTAGCCCGAGACTTAGACTTTAGGACGCTCAGCCAAGACCTAAATCAGTGGATATCCTAGGGCTGCCGAGAGGGAGCCTCGGTTTGGACCGTTACTCTGTTGCACGAGAGCGACTGACTAGAGGGTGCCCGAGAGGGCATCCTTCTTAATACCTCTGCTCGTTCAGTTGCTTCTGACGGATTATCTAAATTAATATCAATATTGTTATGAATGATATGCAGAACTATCCTTCTTTTTTGTTCTGTGTATTTGCTTTATACGCATGATATATTTTTACTCACAAGAATGCATTTTTCTCTGTTCTTTCTGTTTCTGTTGTTTTCTCAGAAATTGTATGTAAAATGTTTTAAAATATATTAAATTTCTCATACAAAAGCACTTCTGCGTTTAAAATAAATATTTAATTTATATTTTAATTCTTCATAACTTTTAACACTGACCCATAACCTGTTAAATAAAGATTTAGGATGCCCATGCGTTATTACCCTTTTGGACTAAGATGGAATACCTCGTTACCGCTAAATAGGTTGCCTGATCTCTACACGTTCAAGGCCACTATTCCCCAGTGCCGGTGCCGACCCATTCATATTTTAACTAGATACTATTTGCACCGTCACTCTATCACTGTTATATTTACATTTTGTATTGTATTGTAATATAAAATCTACAATATCAATTTTAACATAAACGCGAAGTTTATTATCGTGATTTCATCAATGCTGTATTTTATTGGGGTAAAAAGAAACCCATCTTAAATTTTATTATACGTTATAAATTCACGCTTATGTTTTTAGCAGCGACATATACAGAGTCAAATGACTTTTTCATGTTGTTAACTCTACCATAAAATGACGCCGAAAAGGTTTCCCGTTTTAAAAGGTATTTGCAATAGTGAATGGATTGATCGGGCTTTCGAAGTTGTTAGATTTTTCCAAGATAGGGGATGAAAATATAATGAATTTACATAAAACCTAAAAAAAAGATTTAAAAAATTTTCACTTCATTTTGTTGAACTTTATTAAATTAATTACTTTTTAATTAATTATTATAAGTCATAAGTAACTTATACAATAGTTTTAAATAATTATTTCTAAACTACTTATAATTATAGATATTGTTATTGTTTAGTAAAATAAACATTTAAAATAAAATATGAATTTTATTTTAAAATATCCCTCAGTGGAGTTGTTGAGTCAGGAGCCATTGATATGATTTTTTAAATAACATCGTAATATAAATAATTAGCCCTATAACCTTAAGGAGACTGTCATCAAAATAAAGTCTTGTAACAATAAAATTAATTTAAATTAACATTTTAAACACAAATGACCCTCAGATGTCGCCCAGGAAAACAATTACAGAATGCAAATTTTATATTCGAGATATGATACTGTTCAACTGTAGCGTTATAATGTATCAAAGGTGACATATGACGATGGATTCGATGTCCGTATAATCCGATTGAAATCTTATTTACTCTGCTTTGTCTTTGAACTTGTAGGTTTCAGGGTGCATAAATTGAAGAAATCTAGACTAACAGATCGAGAAATGCATACAAAACACATTAATGCGTATTCTATTTCCTAAATTCTTAAAGACTTATCTGGCCATTAATAACGCTGCAATTAAAAATTCGTTTTTATTTTTTTTACAAATTCAAATTTGGAATGCGGTTGATATATACGAAGCTTCGATTTATAGTCCTCCAATTAACTTTTTTTCACTGTGGACATTATGGTGTGAGCAGTAAAAAAAAGCGGAATTCCAACAATCAGTCTCTCAAGAAATCCTCAGAGTAAGCAGGGGCTAAATTAATTATGACAGTGCTTAAATTCAAAGATTCGTGACCAAAGATAAAAAGATCAAAAATATCGGCTCTTGAATAAAACTGTTTTTAATTAATCGCTCAGATTTCAAGAAATATATTCACATATTTATTATATTACTTGTTCTTAAAAAATATATGAATTTTAATGTTTAACAAAACTTATGGCCATTTTTGATACTTATAAAGTACGAGTTATATATTATAAGTCCTTAGCGTAATTAATTATTTTACCAAATGTTTCTATAACCATCAAAAGCTACACCTCAAACCGTATGCCCAAACACGTTTAAATATCTTGCACAAATATGAACCTATGAGTAAGACATGTTATACAAGGGATATAATGAACCATGGTTAAGGATCATCTCCAAAACATTGTCCTACACGTGTCGACTCCAGACGGTGAAGCCCCATTCACACTGATCTATAGGAATATGATAACCGTGGTGAAATAGATGAAATAGATTTTTTTTCTTCAACACCCTAAGACACTGCCCGCTTACTTGTAGGCCGGTCTTCGCTGAGGACAGTAACTTCAACAGACCAACCGTGTCTACGGAACGCGATTCCACACTATCAAATCGGGAAAGACCCTATAAATTCACCGATATCTTGTTACGTCTCACGTGAAACCTCGATGTGGTTTTGTGGTGGTATTGTTTGAGATTGTAGATTTCTCCATTACTAAGTGAGTGAGAGAACTAAAACAAGTCAGTCTCTGGTATCTACTTATTGTAATACGTGGACTGATTGGTTTAATATTTGATTAAAAATATACGAGTAATAATCTTGTAAACTTCGAATGAAATATAAACGATAATCTTGTAAAGACAATGATAATTACATAAAGTACGTGTTCGAGTTAAATTACTGGAATTATCTCAAAATTTGCCTATTCTTATCCACACAGACAACACATGCCGCTTTAGTCTAGTCTAGTGGCTATTATTATATATATATATCGAATTATTACAAATAATCCTATTGTCTGCATATTTATGTGGATTACACAAGCTTATAAATTGTTTTTTGTTCTTATAAATCCTTGCCTTATTCATTTACAAAAATATAAGAAAACAAAAGATTAATAGTTTAAAACGATTAAAAGCTATAAATTACAATACTTAAAAACAAAGGGTGGCGAGAATTTTAGGATACATTTTTTTAATAACTCTTAAGATTTCATCACTTATAGGATAAAAAACGTTAATATAATCTATTGACTTTATATTTTGTTATATATCTATTTTATTAACTTTGTAGTTTATTATTAGTACAAAAAGTTAACTGAAAACGGCGAATTAAATTCCAATCGATGCTCTAGAAATCACATGGCAAATAACAGAAATAAAAAGTTTCACATTTTAACACTCATATAAAAATTAGGTTTCGGTTCGGTGAGTCGGTGATTAGTTAGTAAGTTAATGATAACGACATATATCAACTTTTAATAACCTAATATTATCGTAACGGCTTAAGTAAGTAAAGTAAAACTTTTGGTTACTTAACAATGTCAATTAAAAAATATAAAAAAATTTAATTTCCTAAAAATCTGCAGGAAATTATGGACACAATATTTATTACTAACAAGTACTACATACCGTTTATTAACGAAATCGCGTCCGGGTGGCGGTTACGGGAACATTGCAGGACTGGGGAAGGGGGCGAGTCGATACGTCACTTTGCGAGCGATTTATGATGAAACAATTTTGAGCGTCTTTTCTTGTCAATGCGATTCACCAACAATTAGCTATTTTGTGGAATAAGTTTTTTACATCGATTTTATATCACAGATTTTTGTTCAGTATAGATAGCAGATAATGCGTTTATTTTTATTACATTGAGATTACCAAACGGGCACGCAGTTCATTTGATTGCAAGTGATTTCTGCAGCTCAAGACATCTTCATTCATCCTTGACATGGAATCATAATTCACATGCGTTGTCACCCTTGAGGACTGAGAAGGAATGCCTCGTCACCAGTAACAAAGGTATTATAGTATAAAAAAAGTTTTACCATTATAAAGACCCCAACTTTTACAGCATCTATCTTTTTAAACTTATTAACCCAACGCATCCAGGGAGATTGAATGCCTCGGCAAAAGTAATAGTATAAATGTCCGTTTCGAGTTATATATTTACGATGATATAGCTATGGAAGAAAGCTCTGCTAAATCAATGAATCAATTACTTAAGCACTTCAAATATCCGTCACTCAACAAGGTCCGGAGGGTTAAACCACTACACGACAATTAACTTAGACTTCGAAGGTCTTCAATCAACCTACTAAATAATACATTATTTTGTTTGGCTTTAATAGGAAATAAATACGCTTTGAACATTCCACACAACTTTTAAACTTCCCCTTTACCAATACTAATATAAGCAATAAATGGTCCCAGGACTTATGTACCAGTACCATGGTTTCTTCAGACTTAACAGCAAGGTTTCTTGAGTCATGTTACCAAAACTAGTTAAAGCACAAAAAGATCACCTCGATTGGTGACCTACCTTCTCTATGCTTTGTCTAGTGAAAAACTGGTGACGTGGCATGAGACCTAAGATCAGAAGAATTGTGATAGATAAAGAAATATTTTTTTCTAATATTTGATATTGGAGGGTTGTCAAACAAGCACACAGATCTCCTGATGATATCTCCTGTGATTGCGTATCCGTTGCCATACACCGACCACGTTAAACACAGCAGATGTTGCTATTTCTCGTTGGTATCCTATCAGGTATTCCTTTATCGAGCTGGCCCATGCAGTAGCTTCAACGTGGATCTAACTATGATCATATCTACGTACTCGAAAGCAACGATAACATGATTCTTAATCTAAAATTATGTATTTTATTATTACTAATTTGGGTATATTTATTTCTACCTCTGCTTGGTTGGTCAATAAAATAGGTAAGTAATTAAAAAAGTATATATAATAAAACGAATATATACAATACATTATGATACGTATAAAAAAAAACCAACCAGACGAGAATCCCCAATCAACGGAGAAGTCCAAACGGTCGGGTTAGTATTATTATTGCGGGTGATTCATTTATAACTCAGCTCGGTTGATAAATAAAATAAATATAAATGCAGTAAAACAAATATTAACTATTTATTATTATTATTATTAAACCCTTACCTGCAATATTATCGGCAATAATATGCGGTATCACGTGTCAAAGAAAACGTAACGCTGGGAAAATATCTATATAATCCCATTGAAAGCAGAGTAAATGTACTCTACTTTATCATTGAAATGTGCATAATGCCTAACATTCATAAATAACATATCGAGGAAAATTATTATATATAAGACTTGTGTCTTCTATTAATATTTATTAGCGTCACTAGGCTAAGTGTATTGTATGCCAAACTTAAGGTTTCTAACTAAGCTTACATTAGACTATTGTCTATTGAATTTGTTTCCGGTTAACCACTCCAACTAAGCTGAAAATACTTGAGCTAGAAGATGGTTCACGTCAATAATCTAATGGTGGATTTGAACCTACGATCTTAAGTTTTGCATACTGTACCCTAAACCATTGGGCTATTGACAATTTTTATTTTGTGTATGAGTATTGATGTTGGTCCAGAGGCCTCTACAGCTTTATCTAATTAGACTAGCGAACGGGAGGCCCGCTGAGTAGGGTATAGACGCTTGTCTTTGTCTTGTTTAGTGACTCAATAGCTTTAAATGTTTTTAACCTAATCATCAAGTAAAGAAACAGTGATGATACCTGAATTACAAAAAAATATACTTATAACTATTTTATAATATTATTCAATTTAATTATTTGCAATTGAATATTTATGGTATACCATTGCAGTCGTATGCCAAAGTACATTAGGTTGAATTTCAATTGCTACTTAATTAGTGATTTTGCCACGTTATCGGTCTTCACTGACCCTTAGTGGTATTATACGATTTTATTAGAAACGTGTTAAATTAAAAGATAACACAAGAGCGTATCTTTTATTTATTTACTTTTATTGCATTAACCTTAACAAAGTTAAAAGTTCACAAAGGGCGGACTTAATGCCCAAGGCATTCTCTACCAGTCAACCCAAGGTGTGGAGAGATATGTGTATGATAGGTGTAGCAATAAACTAATTAATAAAAGAAGAAAATAAAGACAAAAAATACTAAAAATAACTAATACCAGCAAAGAATAATACATAATATATGTATAAATAGACAATATACATACATACACCACAGATACATATATAAATTATAAATATAGGTATATATATATATATATATATATCTAACTAGTCTGGCCATAAATACTGTTACATAAAAACTTTTCTTCTTTTCTTTTGAATTTGGAACTCGTATATTATTTTTAAAACTTCTTCGTATGGAGCCGTCGGTTATATTCCAGACACTTCAAAAGCTTGGTATCAGCCGTATGTTCGTATATCGTACTATCAACAGATAAAACAACACTTCCTCTGTCGAAGACCAGAAAAGATCGGTGCGGCCGCGCTGTTAAACGGCTGTTAATGCTGTTAAAGCCAGAATTCGTCGAAACCCCATTAGAAATCAAAAAATCTTATCGCGAGCAATGAAGATTCCCGTTAGGACTATGTCGCGTTTTATAAACAAGACCTGAAGCTCAGTGATTATCGTCGATATACAGGACATGCCCTAAATCAATCTTTACAATTCAATAGAGTGGATCGATCAAAACGCCTTCTGTCGCGATATGCAGGTGAAAGGCATAGAAATATCCTTTTTACCGATGAAAAAAATTTCACGATTGAAGAACACTACAATAAACAAAATGATAAAGTGTACGCTCACAGTTCTAAAGAAGCTGCTCAAGTGGTCGGAAAGGTACAAAGTGGTCATCATCCTGCGTCGGTGATGGTTTGGTGGGGCGTGTCTTGTCAAGGAGTCACAAAACTACATTTTTGTGACAATGTAGTGAAAACTTCAACCAAAGTGTATCAAGATAAGTCTTGGATTATGTTGTGAAACCTCTCAGCTATACACTTTTTAAAATATACCGTGGACTTTCCAGCAGGACTCTGCCCTGGTCACAAGGCACGAATTACTCAAGCCTGGCTTGAAACCAACGTTCCGGACTTTATAAGAGCTGAAGACTGGCCCTTGATGTAGCCCAGAGCTCAACCCTTTAGACCATCCCTTCAAATTATGGTCAGTTTTAGAGGACATGGCCTGCTCTAAACGACACGGCGACATTGAGTCTCTTAAAAAATCTTTGGAGCAAGTAGTGGCAAAATTTCCTGTGGAAACAGTGCGTAAATCCATGCATTCGTGGCCAAACAGATTAAAGGCCTGTTTAAAAGCGAAAGGTGGCCATTTCGAATAGAATATTTTTTTTTATTTTTTGCTGAGACTAAATAAATAATAAATACTAAATATATGGGTATAAATTTTAATAATATAACATTACTTCATTAAAAAAATGCATTTTCATTTGTAACAGAACTTATGACCGGACTAGGTATATATATGTATATGTGTATGTATATATATATTTGTATATATATATATATACATATATTTATATATATACATACACATACATACATTTATATACATACACAATAGTATACAATACAATAGCGTTAGCTACCAATAAATTCCATATGTGGATGATAAATTTATCTAACTTTAGATAACTGAAGTAAGTAATCACGCACCAAACAAAAAAAACTGTTTAAAAACGTATTCATTTGTTTTTCCAAAGTTGAAGTCAAAGCATAACCCTAGGTCATCTGGATACATCTAGTTACTAATATATAGTATATATAAATACGCGATACGATTGGATCTAAAATTGACACAAAAGAACGGAATGTTTTACTATTTATTCTCAATTATAGACATTAATACATATTTTTTAACAAAAACAATAAGTTTTTTAATCAAGGCTTGTAACTTAAAACTTTTTATTTCATTATATAATTTGATTAGCTTCATTAGAACATTTTTTTAATAAGTTATGTTTTTATTGCTTGGGTAATACCGTATATGTTTACGTTTAGGTATTTTCTTGTACTTTATGTCAATAATTTGACGGTTTTTACATAAATTTAATTTATATTATGGCACTCACGTGCATCGGGTAATGCCGGCCGGTGCGAAACTTCCATTATGAGAGTGGGTCGCGTGGCGTAGACGCAAATGGTGTGTTTGTGTTGTGTGTTTTTTTTTAAATCTGTATGAACATAATTTGTTAGTAATGCAATTATGTATTTGTGATAAAGACTTTATTATTATCACATATCACTAGCAAGCAATATGGTAGCGTATAAAGAAAATTTTATATTTACACACATGTAACAATTTTTCCATAAAATTATGTGATAGTAGTAAAAATTTTCATTATAAAAATAATACATTTTTCAGAATAATAATTCAATCAGGCGAACGAGCCCGTGTCATCTTTCGCAAAGTTTTAAGGATGTACATACGGTGTCACTTTTGAGGGCCGAAATGGAATACCTTGTAAGCCATACCAGGATACCTACGAATACCATACAAAACACAGCAACGTTACGCTGATATTTTATTTCGTGATTTGTATTCTGTGAGGGCGTGTTTTTTTCCGATCGAGTCGACCCATTCACACTACAACACAACTCTCTCACTATTAAAATCAAATATAACATTTAATTATTCATAAGATTTGAAAGTTTATTTCTTACATATGCAAAAATATATATTTCGATGAAATATCGAAACATTAAACAAATTTAGGGGTATCTCTAGCTATTGCTAATTCATAAACGATGCTTAAGCATTCAATTCTCTTGTAGCAAACCGTTGTGAATATTTAACATCAAAGAGATTCGATAACGAGCCTTTTTGTTGATACAGATTGTTGTTTGATAAAATATCATCAATATGTAATTCCTTCTTAAGGATGATAAAAACGATATATGTAAACATAATTTGTATTGGATATACTATAACAAACCGACGTTAGAAAAGAAACAATTACGTATGATCGTTGTTTAAAAGTTTTGTAGAACGATGTCTCTTTCGCCCAGTCACAAAATTGATGTGTGATAGAACCAAAGCTCACCGATCTTACACGATTGTCTCTTTCCAAAGCTCGATGCGCATTACTTTCACCCGAGTAAACTCACTGTAGTTCACTGTAGTTGAAGGCTCATCTAACTTAGATTAAAATGTTGTTACTGTAAAATTTATTATTTTCTGTCTTTTGACCGGTAGTAGCAAGTTTAGTGTTAAACCATTACTTGAACGGCAAAAATAAAATACGGGCATTTTCAATAGATAAGTTTTAATATCTACATTAATGAATAGTCTTTTATTACACTCGAATCATTGGAAATTTATTAAAACCTTGCAATAGATAAATTTGCGAATATTATAAACAATTTTTAACAACCGTCAGTTATATTTACCAAACATACCTGTTATAAATAAATACATTAATATGTCACTAATAAATTCTGAGTGTACATTGCCCATTACTTATTTATAACAATAAATGCTCCCTAAGAGAGCACTACTAAATCAATGGACCAATTACTTAAGCACTTCAAAGGCCCTATACTACATAACAAGGTCCGGAGGGTAAAACCACAACACGACAATTAACTTAGACTTCTAAGTTCTTGAATCAACCTACTGAATAATACATCATAATATTCTATGCATAGCTTCAATAAAACTAATTTAGCTTCTAATGAAAGAAAATAATATGTAAACAATACTATTTACTTCACTACTACATTAGTTTATTATCTATTTAATTCATAACAAACAAGCCAAGATGCAATTAGAAAGTCGAGGACGTGGTATAAATATATTATCACGTGTTTGACGATGAAGGAAACCTGGACATGTAAGATATATATATATATATATATATATAGGTATATATATATATATATAGGTATATATATATATATATATATTGGTATATATACCCATATCCAGTCACCAATTCATCATATATTATTTATTTTTTCTCTATCTCTATTTATCTCTATTTAAATATAAGATGTATTGATTTGGATATATATATGCTTTACCATTAATTTTTATATTAAATTTTTATATTTTATAATAAAATCAATATATATATAATAACTAATTATATATATATATATAATAAAATTGTCTAAAGACAATTAAACACACATTTTTTTGATTACAGTTAGTTTTAGTTCACCTGATGCCAAATGATTCCTGCGGCCCATGACATATACATTTATCCTTCACAAATCGGAAACATAGTGTAATTGCTAACTTTGAGGACTGAGATGGAATGCCTCGTCACCACTTATAAAGGTCTCCCCTACACTCTCCAGAAGAAACACAGCAGCAATATGTTGTTACCACCATCAAGCTGACCCATTGATTCTGCTATAGCTCTACCACTGCAAAAACACTTTTACTATTCAAAATTTAAAAACATTTTCACTTCTACCTCCAAACATGTTTTGATTATTTAATTTTACTTCTACCCTTTCTTATTATATGATTGTTTTTGTTAAACAATATTATTATATAAGATTGGCATTGCAGCCGCTATATATAGCCTACTTACTTACTTGAGATTAACTTTTAAAGTATTTTTTTATAATATTAGGAGTAATAAACGAGCTTACATTTTACCTGATGATAAATGTTGATTGTGCAGCCCATGAAATTTATATCCATTCTCAACCAAGATCAACATATGAAATAGGGAGCGGTATATTATAATATATAATCCAAGACGGCGTGGTCCTTTGAAGTTCGAGCAGACTCATTCATGCTGCAAGAATCACGCTGTAGTGCGTTAATGCCACTACAATTCTAGCAATCTAATTATTGGATGTATATATTCAAACCAAATATTGTTCGGAACAAGTAATTTCTTCCAGTAATTTATAAAGTGCATAAGATTGATTTTTAAATACCTTTCATCTATTAAAATTTTTCTATCACGCAGACCTACTCTGTGGAATAAGCTTTCTCCAGCGGTATTTCCAACCCAGAACCTTCTAGAAAAGAGCTTACATCTTTCTTAAATGCCGGCAGCGCATCTGCGACTTTTCTGGTGTTGCGGATGTCCATGGGCGGCGATAAGCTCTAACCATCATGTGCTTGCGTGCCACCTATTCATATAAAAAAAAAATATTATCAAAACTATGCACTTAAAATATTTTTAATACAGTAGGTTGATTGCAGAACTAGAAAGTCTAAGTTAATTGTCGTATCGTGGTTTCATCCTCTGGTCCTTCGCTTGAAAGGGCGTGGAGTCTTTGAAGTTCATTGATTTATTAGTATCCTTATAAAAAGCATTTATTACCTTAAATACACATACATATAATATATAATACATACAAACAGTTTTACATACAAGTTATACAAACAAATTACTCAAGGTGGCCATTTACCTCTGTTAATCTTTCACAAACATGACAATGATAAAATATCTATGCTCACCAAACTTATTATAGCAACATTAATGCAATAATAAGGTTGTTAGATATGTTACTGTTACTCTAACTAAAATCTATGTAATTATTTATTAACGTATTTAACTAAATAACTACTTGTTATTGTTGTGCTTTTAAAGAAGCTTTAATGTATCGGTAAAAACATACAGAATACACATTTGATTCAAATTTATGATAAAACTTAATAACACATTTTTTTAATGATAAAATAAAAACACTGCATCTGCAATAAATGCGATGATCGTTCCATTAAAAATGTATTTGAATTCCAGTATTTTTATATTGACGTTCCTATAGACATAAAAGTATTATTTATTTGCTCGCCTTTAAGAATTTATTAGGATCTTTAATTGAGTCGTATCGGTAGACTACTGATTCCACAAAATAGTTCAGCGTCGATAACATCTGGATGGATTATTTTAGTGGCATTTGTGGTAAACGAGATAGAAAACACATACATATAGAGACGGAAGATCTAATTTATTATAAGTGAACTTCTAACCTCACACCATATTATGACCAGTTGATAACTTTGGGTAACAGCCAGCAAATATCGCCTTCAAAATCACCTAGATGAACATGAAGCAAATTGCATAAATCAATGCAAAATGTATAAACGATTGAGATAACGTTTAACAATATTAGGCACAACGTATCAAAGGCGATATAACGTCGGATTATTCGCAAGTTTAATCCAATAGAGATCCTATTTGCTCCGCCTTGTCTTTGAACATATGTGTTCCAGTGTAGTTGTAGACGTACGATATTCTTTGCTATATACTACTGTTACTGAGATTGACAAACGAGCACTGATTGTAAGTATTTCCTGCGGCCTATGTTATCCACATTTCTCCTGGACAAGGTATCATAACGCACGTTGTGTTCCCTGCCCTTTCTTTTTTACGTATGAGTATTGCTGTTGGTCCAGAGACCTCTACAGCTTTACCTAATTAGACTTGCTAGCGGGAGGCCCGCTGAGTAGGGAGTTCAATGACGACTAAGATGGATTGCTTCGTTATTAGTAATAAGTGTCTCCGGATCCCTACACTCATCAAACGAAACGCAGTAGCGATATGCTGCTAATAGGTCTTTACCTATGAAATTGCCATTTTGTATGAAATAAGTTAAAGTGTTTTTTTCAAACTTTTTTATTTCTGTTATTCAAAGTAATCACCCATGTAATCGATCTTTGCCAATGCAGTGGTAGTTTATTGATGCCCTTCTTGTAAAAATCAGCTGGATGGGAGACACTAATCAAAGGCATTTTGTACTGCCTCTCGGGAATTGAATTTTTTTCCCGCTAAAAAGTTGCCCAAATTTTGGAAAAAGTAATAGTCGGTGGATGGAAGGTCTGGTGAGTACGATGGATGAGGGAGAGCTTCCAACCCCAATTCTTGCAGCTTGGAGACTGTCTATTGTGTAATATGGGGTCGCGCGTTGTCGTCTTTGGGGGACGACCGATTGATCAAAGCTGGTTGCAGATGTGCGAGCTTCTCCATCATTGTCTTCACTTCTTTACAGTACATATCTGCAGTAATGCTCATGTCGTTTGGAAAAAAACTAGACACACCGGCACTAGACCACCAAACAGTGACTATCAACTTTCTAGAGGTCATTTTTCGTTTAGGGCATTGCTTTGGTGCTGAACCAGGATTTAACCAACTTGCTGAGCGCTTTCGATTGTAGAACAGAATCTACTCTTTGTCGCACGTAATAATTTGGTTCAAAATTCTTTCATATCTGTACCTGAGGCAGGGCTCAACGCGTACGTTGCGCTGGCGATCGTTTAGTTCGTGGGGCACCCATCTATCCAGCTTAAAACATCAACATCTTAGCAAAAACGTCAACGTAAGATTACTTACATGGTCTCCGTCCATCCTTATAATTATGAATCGTTGTGTCCTACCTTACGTTACATTTTTCATTGTATTGACTCCTAGACATAAAAAAGATAATAAAATAATGTTCGAGAAGGTATTGCGAAATGTCGTAAATATATAATAATATATTTATAAGTATGATATATGTATATATATATATATATACATATATAAATATATAATAGGATGGGAAAAAGTATTTTCATATTGTATATACAAATTCAAGATATTTTTTATAGTTCGTTTATAGTTTATTTACATTTCATTATAATTTATATGTCCCCTTTTTTTAGAGAACTTATAGCCATTATGTAGTGACATAATCCCATTGCTGTAGAAATTTTGGGTTGGATTTCTCATCAAAAAACTGTGAAAAGTAGTTTTGACAGTCCTCTCTTGATATTGACCTAACAGTATATAAAGAATTTTGGAGAGATCGAAACTATGTGAAAATGAGGAAGCTAACTCAAGGCTATATGGTGGATGTTTCGATCCTTGCCTACCAACATATTTATATTTTAAATATATTTGAATTTATATATATATATATATATATATATATATGTGTGTGTGTATTTGATACTATTTACCATCAGCAATTACACTTCACAATTCCATTTGTGCGAGGACTTTGCTCGCGTACCGTGAAAAAAACCAACAACAAAACATGGGAAAACTATTTATTTCTTAATTATTCTTAAGCTTGCATTACTCTTTAACAAAAAATATTACTATGAACTAAGTTGAGACTTATTTTACTTCACAGTTTTTCACAGGTTTATTTGTAAATAAAAAATAAAAGTAGAAGTTTAAAAAATCTTCATTTTGAGAAAAGTTTGTGCTTTAAAACTCGTGCCGGTGAGATCTAAATCCCGAGCGATTCGTTTGGCAACGCGTGTCAAAAAGAGAACTTAAAACACTTTGCTTTTCCGCTTAAGATAAGAATTCTAAATTTTGTTTTAAAATATTCGTTATTATGTTCGGTTTCAAAATTGTAATAATAATTAGGAAGCAAATACGTAAACACGAATATTTTTGATAGCACTTCTAGATCACTTGCGTTATCAAATAATAATCGACTTTGATGGTATTTTACTGATGGCCTGGCGTTGTGGTTAAATTAACTGACTACAGCTGAGTCCGATTCTCAAACAAGGAGGAATTTTTGAGTTTTATATTTAGCTATTTGTACAATAAATATTATTTCTCAGGGCATTCCTGAAGGAATTTAAAAGCTATTAAAACTATTAGGAATTTTGTGTCTTATGAAGGATTTTTTTAAATATCTCCAATTATAATTAACAATTAAATAAAACATAAACTGTAAGTTAACATAAGAAGTTTTGTAAATACAACTTTTCTTTTATGTGTAAAATCACAGGTGTATTTTGATGCTAAATGTCGATACATTAAACAACGTTCAGGGCATCGCTAGTTATAAGAAATTCATGAAGGATGTTGGAACGTTCGATGTACCCGTAGCAAAGCGCTGTGAATATTTAACATTAAAGAGGGTACTAAGTAGGCTATTTGTTGATACAGATCGTTGTTTGGAAAATTATCGTCCATGTCTATTTGTTTTTAAGGTAGGTTAACGAGTACCGGGTGCATTATACGTGTGAATATTTATATAGGATGTTCAGATTTCTCGTTTGATGGTATAAGATTTGAAGTAAAATTTTCTAGGGCTTTAGAATATGTATTCCCTGAAAATCGATCATCCACATATGACTGAATAACTATCGAATTGAAAGTTTTCCGAATTCAAAATTAACAATATGACACTGCAAAGACCTGAAGTCTTTGCAGTGGCATATTGTTAATTTTGAATTGCTTGCTGATAACATTTACAATGACTAATCACTGATATTTTTTTCTGAAGTATGTGTTTTTATTGTATTGAGGGTGACAAACGAGCACACAGTATACTTAATGGTAAGCGATTCCTACAGCCCATACTACCTTCACTCATTCTGGACCAGGGAATCAAAATATAGATGCGTTCTCACTTCTGTAGATGGAATACCTCGTCAGTATAAGTGTCTTGGGATCCCTACAACAGTCGGAACGCAACAGCATTTTGTTCCGACATCGTGTTTCAGTACAAACTGTATGGTTCTACCTGAACTGTGTGACTCGACCACTGCAAAATATATTAATTGGTTCATGGTTATGACATCTTGTGTTTACTACCAGATGTTCACTATGCAGCATATATTATTGTGATATAACTATTTAGGAAAAAAAGGTCGGCAGCGCATCTTTGACTCCTGTGACATATTAGTAAACCCGTACCACCCATATCTGAATATCAAAATCAGATCTTGTAAAATATTAACCTTAGCTAAGAACGAACCGGGAATCTACGATTCAGATTGTCTTAGATATCTATATGTATAGGACTATCGACGATTGGAATATATAAGATTTAGGCATTGCAACGTAGGAAAAATATTATCATATTATATTGTATGATGGACTTTAAAAATACACAAGAAAAAAAAAATTACGGAACCACAGTCTGCTCACGGAAAAGATACTAATAACTTTGAAAAATTAAATTTACGTTAAGGTTAATGGATTTCAGACGACTCTTATCGAGATGGCTTTTACGATGTTGACATTATTAGCTACAATGCTTTTAAGGTGCAGTTTTAGTAGATTGATAATAGAAAGAACTAATACTTAAAATCGTTTACTTTATTATTAAGACTAGATCAGATCCTGAGTACATAATATGATAAATGATAATTTTTAGAGTGCATCTGTGAGGGCGTAATCCTACCGTAGTACAGCTGACCCATTCATTATGCAGCTAGAAACGAACTCTAGTGTAGCTTTACTACTGTTAAAGTCTACACATAATACATATATAAATACAATATACATACAAAATATACAATACAATACAATAGTTAAAGTATTGGTAAACAAAGAATTAATGCAGAATTGCCAATAAACGCTCGTATAGGAATTTCCCTAAATCTAAATGTATGATACCGGACGATGCTATCATGTGACATGCGATATAATCGCTCTGATTTCATATTAAAGCAATTGTCTCAATTTCTTAGTTATAATTTAAATTGAATTCCTTTACACAATAAATAATTTTAACTTAAAACTTTCGCCGTGTTTACATCTTCCGGCTGACTTACAACTCACATCGTAATTAGCGCAGTTGAGAGAGTAACGTAAAATCAATATAGCGGTGAAATGTTACGTAAGTATCTAGAAACTAGAATTGCTTTCACATATATAAAAAAAGGTATTCCATTTTTTTGTATACTCCGTCTATAGACTTTTTAATTGATGAGGCTATAAGATAAATGGCATAGCCAGTTGCGATTTACAAAACCTACAAAAGCTTTAGTCGAAATGATTATTCAAAACTAAAGCAGAAGAGAAATCAACTATTATTTTATAAAATTTTGTATATTTTTTTCATTAATGTCCGGTATTTATCAATTAATATTGCCTCAAAGTAGCTTAAACTAAGATTTGTACATACCTACATATTTTTTATCTATAATAATCAATCAGTACTACTGAACTTCCATAAATATAATATACATATATTGAAATTAGTAATATCTAGTATTTCTCCATTGTAAAGTAACTATTTTGTTTGTTGTTTTCGATACAGTTATAGTATATAGATTTTGCTTATGGCTGCGTCAAACAGTATTTTGGTGACATTCACATGTACAAAAACATTTATATATTACCGCAAGCGAAAATCAGTTAAGCGAACTTTCTCGGTTTTTTTACATGTCTAAACGTTAATCTTTTGTAAGTTTAAGAATTCACTTCTATTTCAATAAGACTTTTTTTATCAACTTCATGACAACTAGTCCATTGTTCATTGTTCACTGCTGAACATTCCCTCTAAGCCTTCCCTCTAAGCCTTCCCTCTAAGATTACCACAAAGCACAACCCTGAGCTACCTTCGTCCATCGACTTTCAGCTAACTTGCAAAGGTCGTCGCTCCATCTAGTGAGGTCGTCATATTGCGACTGTCCAATACACCACACAACCCATTCAGCTAGGATTTACAGGGTGCCTTAATCACTATTAATTATAATACAAAATGGAGATATTATTTAATAATATATAAAAAAGTAACGATTACTTCCAATATTGATTAACAAATTCATGCCTCCACCTCTACTATAATAAATCTACAATGCAGACTGCAAGAGTACCTAAGGCTTCGGAGGTTTGTCCACATAATAGAAAAGGAAATGAAGACATATCCAAAAGCGTTAACAAGTGAAGAGCAATTGCATTGACATTTAATTTAATATTTAAACGTGTCAATATGTCGGTAAACAAACTGGCTGGAACGTTGCGAACCCAGAGTTCAATTCCGTAGGAGAAATATTGGTATTTTGTGAGGGCGTGTCCCAGTCGAGCTAATTGCGGTGTAGCTCTACCACTGCATTTGTGGAATGGATTATATATCAGTTACGCATTTATTACATTGCTAGGAACATACGATGCTGCAGTCTGTGGGGGAGGCCCATGTTCAGGAATGGACTACTGATGGGCTGAAATGATGATGAAGCATTACGTAGCGCTGTAGGAAAGGAATTCTGATCAAGTGATGTCATTTCACAACCAAAAGTTGTTTCACGTTCTAAAACATACTTTTCTAATAAACCTTTAATAGAAAGTATTTTATATTTGTCACCCTCTCTAACGCCTAGATTAATTGTATATTGTAATGGACTTTTCCAATTGGTCTGTTGTTTTCGAAAATACTCGTACAGCGCGCCCACTTTAATGGACATAGATGGTCATCACATCGATTGGGAAATTGAACGTTCTTAAAATTAAGTTATTTTTTTTATATTATTAGCATTTCTATCATTGTTAAGACATATCTTATGCTGATATGGTTCACGAAAATAGTCACATGGCGAATTAGAACCTTGGACGTTCAGTTTCGCAGATCTTGCCCTAAACCTTATTTACAGTTGAATCTGTGAAACTATATGGCTATTGATGCTTCTAGTTTGAATAATACTTATAAATGCTGAAAATATTTTTAGCATATTCATAATATGAGATAAGTAACAAAATTCTTAAAAAGTAACAGAGTTATTTTAAGGATTTATCACATCGGACTAGGAAAGGCAATGGCAAATAATATCATACATGTTTGCGCAAATACTGAAGACTGTAAAATATCTGTATTTGATTTCATCACGCAATAATCCGTATAATCACCGGGGTCGAAATCGACTAGGGGGACATCTTCATCTTTCAAACATGTTAGTAATACTGATAAAATTATTTACATTTTTGTTTACTGTTCAAATTCAAAATTTTTGAATTCAAGTTCAAAAAGTTCTGTGTAAAATAGGAAAAAAACTTGATTTGTACGAAATTAATCAAATCAAGCGTTGGAATCTACATTGAGCTTGGTAAACCGAGCTTGAAACAATTGCAATCGAAATTCACTCTGAGATGGAAGGTCTCGTTATCAGAAATAAGGGTTGCACCAGACTTCCGGCAACTTTTATTTTACGCTAGTATTCCATAAGCGTAGTCTTGCCCAGGTCGTCTATTGGAGCTACAACTATTTAGTTAATAACAGCGGCGTACCTCGACAAGTATTCTGCAATAGGAGACAGTGAAAGTAAAAAAAAAAGGTTTAACTAAAGATTTAGTAGCCAATATTGCTGTATGCAATGCAAATATGCAATTATGAAATTATAAGATAGATTATATCCCTAATTAAAAGTTTAAACTAAAGACATTATTTCGATTACATTGGTTCTTTTCTTATAATACTTTAGTATTTCATTCAAACAAACATCACGGCTGCAATTTCCACGTGCCTCAGCTGCCCACCTTCTGAAATGGATAGAGGCATTACTCGGATAAATGCACAGCAATTTAGGTACGGTGCATTGCAAATGTACAGAACTTTGTGAAACACAGAATTGAACGGAGAAAGAATAAATACTTTTACACGTTTCGTAATAATTTTATGGTTAAATATATATGTGTATATATGTACAATATACAGTACACAGTTCTAATTAGTTAGTGATGAGTGCAACCCATGACTCATGTCATGTCCTCAATTAATTTTCTATATAACTAATTGGGTCCCCGAATCCCTACACTCTCTATGCCAAAAACAGCAACATTACCGTCTGCTAAACCCAGTTATGATGCAACAATAAGGTAAGTGCAATCTGGCAAACAACAGTTGGATTTAACATCGGATTGAAAAAATATATTTTATAATTACTTCTGTAACTTCCGGTTGTGACCTCCGTTTTATTTTGTTCACAGCTGTGAACAGGTTGTTAGCAGTTGCGAAATTTATTGTTCAAAAGAAAAACCTATCACTTTTCACATGAACTTTATCACCTCTTTGTTTAATAAGAAATAAAACCTCTTTCGAGAGAAAATTGGTACATAGAGTGTCACGCGGCTGCATTGCAGAATGGCGATTTCACATGTCCTGAAATATTTTATTATAGTTATCCCTAGCAGATTTCCTCACAATGTTTTCCTCGTGCCACGTAGTAATTCATATGAACTTAAGTATAGGTATAAATTCAATCCACTTATCGTGCATAGCATATTCTAGGTTCAGCATAATTATATAAACTCATAACAACCCAATAGAAAAAAGTTTACCAAACAAAACTAATGAAGTTTATCTCTGCCAATAAAATTTTATTGAATGTTACTGCGAAAGAAAGTTTTATAGCTTGAAATTAACGACCAAAAGCGATAAACTTTGACCTGAACTGTGCGTGCGATGGAAGTCAAAAGTACAACGACCTTTGGAAGACTGTAACTGGGCTGTAATTAAATCACACCTGTGTAACTTGATGATATAACCACACAAGGATACTATTTTTGTTCTATTTATTATTAAAAAATAGGGTGATATTTAAAGGTTATCTGTTGTCCGAACTTATCGATCCTGGCTCAAATTGATTTGTATCAGTAGTCATAAAGATGTAAACACATACTATATACACATATAATATATACATAATATATATATATATATGTATATATATATATATATATAAACCAAGCGGCGTGAATCACGATATCACAGTATTAATTTAGCATTTTCCGCTCCCCATCTGACCACCTAGCCTGGCGGGAGATTCCCCTGTTCGTCATACGGCCAAATATACGAGTATATATGATTGTTTGTTTTTTATAGTATTAATTTTAAGTCTTTTCTACCTTCTCTCCAACTTTCTTCTTTGACTTTTTTGACCTTCATTCCAACCATTATGTTGAGATTAATGCCTTTAACAGTAAATATAGAATTACATGTTATACCTAAATAACTATTCGCGAAAACACAAAACAAAAAGCTTGTCTTACTTTGGTTAGTAACTATATGAGGGATGGAATGATCACATATAGAAAAACCAAATGAAACAACGACAAAACAAATACCAGCACTAAATTGAATAAGAGTCGTCGACGGTCATCTCTGCATGAGTAGTTAGCGGGCAGTAGATGGAAGATTTCACAGCCTGCCAACTAAATGACATAACATAAATCACACTTTGCCCTACACTCGTTATCATTAATTCGTGAACGATGTAGAAACGTACGATTTGTCTCTTGCAGATCGCTGCAAATTTGTCTCTGTAATAGGCTCATTAGTTTCACTAGCCGTGACGTGAATCAATTTTCATCTGCGTTAAAAATCTATTTAAAATGCCTAATATTTCTTAGTTAATTTCTGTAAATGGGGTAAGAATTTTGTTTTATTGTATTGAGGGTGAAACAAGAATATAGTTCTCTTTTGGCCCATGATACCCACATTCGTCCTTGATAAGGAATCATAATGCAGTTCCTTTGTACTGAGAATTAAGATGGAAAACCAGTAATATGGCTCTAAGATCTAATATAATACGATATAAGAAACGATAGAACTCTCGAGTTATTACGCCATTAATGAGTAGGCTTAGCCAGAAAAATAGCATGGCCTTATATAACACCAGCTTGATATAACGTCCTAACGCTACTGTACTGCGTCGGACATATACTGTATACGTGGTACCCCCTGGAATAAACGCCACCTTGAAATCCTCTGGTATTTTTATTTATTTATTTAATAATAATCTTCAAATGTTCACAGACCTTATTGTAAAACAAAAGGGTAAAACGGACGGACTTAATGCCTTTTGGCATTCTCTATGTTGTACTATGATATGAGTAGTATAAAGATGAAAATATTTCTTAAGATAAGATGGTGAATTAGATTTGTTGAAAATTGAGTATCGGACGTGTAGAATTCTGGAGATATGCCTTTGACGGATATGCAGCCATTTAAGCTTAGACCGATATAAGGAGATATGGTTATACTCATGTAAGATAGAATATAGATAAATGTAATAAAGTTATTGAGAAGACGCTCTAACTTATTAAGAAGGTTTCGAGAAAGTTCTGACTAATATATATCAGCAAAATCGATGGGTGTGTATTGCAAATATTCATATACGGAAAGCCTTACACCGTCTCTTCTCAGGATACGAATCAAATCAATCTTTGAGCAATACAGCCGTGCTCTAAGATTGACGGCGACTGTTTTTAAAGCACCATCTTCTTACCCTATTCACTACTTTGACGGTGGCCACAACTATCTTAGAAACAACAGCTTTTGGAGACAGTGAGTCCTAGTATTGAGATCGTCTGGCTACATGGAAGGATGAACCTCTTGAGGCGTCAGAGTACACTAAGGGAAGCTTACAGTTTGAATTTTTTCTCTAAGACTGAATTTGATTTGATCGTTTCATTTAACTCGTTAGGAAAAGTCAACATATTATTTCATAAGGAATTTACAAAATAACTCAGTCTTATCATATTTGGTGGTATATGAAATTATATAAATTGTACTGTAATAAGGCTGTTCTTATCTCGACAGTCCACACACGCCACGTTGTCCCAACCGAGAATTACCGGATTACGAAATATACGCCTCCTGTCAGCTTGTACGGATTACACAAAATTATTAAAGAAATAATATATTGATAATTTACGTTACTAAATAATTTAAAAAAAAATAGAAACATTTTTAACAGCACAGCTAGAAACTGCATCACGAATGGGTGGGCTCAACTGGTGAAGCACCACACTTATAGAAAATCAACGTGGTGAACATTTGGGGACCTGACATTTCATCTCATTCCTCAGGGTATATCATGTATACATTTTAAATCCTTGTCACGGATTGTTTAATAGATTGGGTAATGGGCCGCGGCTCACTTACCATCAGGTGCATTAGATGTCTGTTTCTTGCCCTAATATTACATAAAACCTATTATTACATATTTTTTATTTCTTATTTTATTTTATATATATTTATTATATATTTATATATATATTTATTTTATAAAAATCTGTAATTATTAAGTGGTATATTTCTTCCAGTGGTAGAACTACGCTGCAGTTCGTTTCTAGCTGCAGAATCAATGGATCAGATCGACCGGGGTAGGACCACCAGAGAATACCAGCCGAAATATCAGCATAATGCTGCTGTGCTTCGTCTGGTGGGTGAAGGGATCCGGAGACCTTCACTTTATATTACTAGTATCGAGGCATTCCATCTCAGTCCTCAAGGGTGCAACGCATCTGCAGTATGATTCCTTGTCAAGGATAAATGTAGATGTCATGGGCCGCAGTAATCACGTACCATCAGGTGAACTGTGTGCTCGTTTGTTATGTTAAAAAATATATTTTTAACATAATGATGAATAATTAGAAACTCTCCGTTGAATGCGGTCAAACGGAAAAAGCTGGTAATGGGGTGCCCCGGCAGATATGAGAACAGTATTCCATGAGTATGAGGCCGAACTTGTGCTTTGTAAAATTGCACACATCGGGCCGACATGAAATACTGTCACGCTGTATTAAGCATGCCTTTTAAAGGTCAATTTGGCCTTACCCTCCAAGTAACCGCGGAACTGAACGTTATGCCAACGCCAAGGATTCCGATACTGGTAGCAAACGGAGTATTTTCAAAATAAAGAGATGCTGCAAAGGGATTCTTTTTAGCGGTAAGCGCGCAATTTATATCTCTGTTAAATTGGAGGACTAGATTTTGTCTGCCTCTGTCTAAGATTTTGTTTAACAAAAACTCGACCTCATACACAAGTTTGTTTACGCTCTCATCGACGTTTTCTCGAGAAACATTGGCGCCTCCAATATATAATGCATCCTATGTGCTATCATCGGCATACCAATGAATGTTATTTATTTGCAAACCTAATAATTATTAAGTTATCAATTTGCAAAACTGCTACGTGACACTACCACTATTACACGTATTTGGATTTAAGATTATTTTGGAAACACATTGAGTCATTTTCTAAAACAGAAAATGATAGAATTTAATACGATCATGTTTTGACATAAGTAAGAAGGTATTACATGTTTTTTATGTATCAGTGGTGACAAACCAGCACACATTTTACTTGACGGTGAGCGAGAACTGCGGCCGATGACATCAATACTGATTATAGACAAACATTCAAGATGCACTTGCGTAGTCATCCAAGGATGCTGTGATGTAATGCTTGAAAATGAATAATCATACATTTATTAAGAGATTAAAAATCAAACTACATTTTTTGGACGTAGAGAGTAAACGTACTCTGATCTGTCATTAGATATTTCCACAGTTTAAAATCGCAATTTTCCTAATTATAATTAAGTACTTTTTGGAATCAGTATTTTTATAATTCTTCCGGGACTAATTTTTAGTTCAGTCTTCTAGTTCCATTGTGTGAGTTTAGTTTAGAACTTAGTAAATAAAATTAAAAATGGGAAATACCCTTAATAAACAAATATAAAACGAACGTGAAAAAGGAGAAGTGATACCTTCTTATAAATGGATCAATTTTTCACGCTTGGTATCTAAGTGATGTTATATAAAGAAGGTCGGGCGTATGACCCCGTGACGACATGTATGACGTCACTGCACTAGAGGCTCGTTCTAAGAACCATATAGTCTATTTCATAACTTAACTCAGCGACCGTGTGGCCTAATGGATAAGGCGTCGGACTTCTGATCCGAAGATTGCAGGTTCGAGTCCTGTCACGGTCGATTAGATTTACCTTTTTTTCATTACTTAACCTTTTTTGTCAAATAGGTTTTATTGATATGCAGAATAAAAAGGTAAGGTAAGGAGATAGTACACAGCCTTGTGTAAGACCAGCATTCACTGGTTTGGAGTCGGAGCAGGCACCATTTTCGAGAACAAGGGTAAGTTATTTGCAAAAAGTAAAGTAAGTTATTGCAGCGCTATAACTAAATAACTCTTTTATATATTATATTATATAGGACCTGGAGGTTGAGTTGTACTTTTTTTTATAAACGGCCCTCGATGGGCACCATTGAGAATGGAATAAAGAGTTTATCCCCTGAAATAACACATCGGAGACGGGATCGACAACATCGTTGGTATCATCTAGTGACATGGCACGAACGAGTGTTCCAATTCGTACCCCGGGTAGGAGAGCTATGAGCTGTCAGACGAAAAAGATACCTGCGTCTCGGTTTAAAGTTTTGAATGCGTATTTCGAATTATGTTCAAGTCCGTATCTTTGTACCGGGTCAGAAACAGTGGATCTGATCAATGTTATATTCTTTCACTACAAATATTATATTCTAGCAGATGTAAACCCAACTCACCGTCTAACTATTAGGCTAATGCCGCTATAATTAGATGTAACGTATACTTACCTAATCTAATTATCCGAAGAAATTATTTTCAATGGAAAATTATATTTTGATAAAATTTTGCATCAAGTGTATATAGACACATCTCTGAAAGTTATTGTGTGATTTTTTTATTTGTTATAAAAAAAGTCACACTACAGGTACTATAATTCTAAGATAAAAATACATAACCATATATCTACTAAGCGACGATAAAGTAAACAACTTTCTACGTTGCGATAGGAAACTTACTTATTCACGAACGATGAAGGAACGTTCGATTTACTTGCAGCAAAACGTTGTGAAGTTTAACGTCAAATAGATTCTCTTAGTGGCCTTATGTCTATATAAATAATGAAATAAATACAGTGAAACGATCGCTATAATCTTTTACGCGTTTCATTGCGGGGTATAGCTCATTGTATCAACATCCACCATCGCTCTATAGAGTGTATGCTGATACAGAAGGCAATCGCTGTCCATATTTCGAAGTTTTAATACGAAACCAAATTTCATTTGACTGAAAATGTTTAAATTTTATTTCGGTGAAAATCAGATGCATGAATTATTAATAATGAATTATTTTTTGCGAATTTATTGTCATAATTAACGAGTTTATATCTTTAATTCGTGTCCGGATAGTTAATCACTTCTGATGATGGCCTATAAACAAAGACCAATCTCAGCAAGGATTCTTCTTCTGAAGGCTAAGATGGCATATATCGTTACCAGTAATTGGGTGTCCAGTTACCTTCAATCCCCATACGAAACACGGCAATGTTATGCCGTTATCATACGCTGGTTTTATGTGTTTCGTGTTAAGGTATGGTTTCCCACATAGAGAGGCTCTAACATTACTTGTTTGTTAACTCATGAAACGCTATATTATACAATTTTACTTCACAGTTATTATCATACATTAATTTTATAATGGATTTTATTCCGTAAAACAATGCTTCGGTATGTGGTGTCTTGTTAGCCTTGGTAAGAGATCTAAATCGATACACGAACACCTGCCTTCTATAAGCGAATACGTTTCTATAATATTCGCTGAACACGAAATTTTGAATTTTGTGGTTAGCGAATTTTGAAAAAGTTAGACACCCTTTGTAATTTTGAAAAAGTTAGGTGCATAAGTAGACTATATACAATATTATATCGTATTTAAAACAAATTTGCTAGCGTTAAATACGATATAATTACTTACTTTACTTTGTTTTGTGTTAAAATTACGCTTTACTTTAACATAAAACATAAAAAGGTATTGACACTCGTTGCTGAAAAGGCTGTTAATGAACATTTGTTTCATTATTTTCTTTTCAGACAAAAGTTCAGAACATCAATTGGCCCCGCACATAAAGACGAATGGTCCTATTACCGAGACAAATTCTTCTCTTCGCAACGAATCGTACGTTTAAAGTTCTTCATAAATTAGTGATAACGAATAAACATTTAGGCTCCGCTTTGTTGGATGTTTCGTAATTTCATGAAAGGTGCCAAACATTTGGACGTTGTCCATATAAAGCAGACGATAGTTAGTAGATATGTATAACAAGTAATTTTTTTCTTATTTTATTTCGTAGGAATAACGTGACATAGAACATTAAAAAAAGGGCCTGTATGCTCTTTTATTGCTTACTTAATCAATGAGCATTAATGTCTTAATTGTACGGGTTCAGGTCAAATAATAAATAGTGAACGCTCCACCTAAAAAGTATGATAATTTCAATAAAATTATCATAAAATAAATTACTTAGGAATTAACCTGAATAAATTATAATAGTAGTAATTTTTGAAGCCTTTATGACAATACGAAATTCAGACCTAGATCCTAACTCTATGAAGAATTTAGATGCAAATATCCTTTCTAATAGTCATTGGTTCGTCATATTCAGAATAGAAAAATTTGATTGTGTGGACTTCACATATCTTCTAATTTGTTTTATTTTTATTACATTCAGACACACACTGTTTACTCACAATGTTTTAAGCACTAACGAGCACGTGGTAAATAAGCATTTAATTCAAAATTTCAAAATTGCAATGAACTATTTTAAAGTGCCGGCAGTGGATGGGTGTCCACTTCATACAAATAGAAGCGTCGCTGGAGATTTATGCGCCACTTCTTCTCGAGCGCCCATGCATTCCGAAGTGGTGGTACACATAGCTAATAATTATAGCGATATCAATTTAGTTAATCCTTAGTCATAACCAACCGACCGAGCTGAGGTTCGGCCCTCTCAGGCACCCTCATGTCAGCCGATCTCGCAATACAGGGTAACGGTCCAAGCCGAGGCTCCGCCTTGGGAGCCCTTGTGCTAGTTACCAATTAATAAAGGTCTCGACTGAGCGCCATAAGCGCTCGTTCACCTCTCAACCCGGTGAAAACGTCTAACGTCCCTCGGGCTAACAGCGGCCATCAAAATAAGCCGGCACACCCGTGCCTGATCTATATCTCCGAATCGAAGTCGATTTCCTCGCGTACTTAATAACACTGACCTATAGGTCATAATAAGCTGCAAGTTTTAAATTACAACCCTAAAATTTTTAACTTGTCTTTTACTTTGCAAAATACTTTTAGTTTAAATGTGAATGATAGAACAATATATCATTCAAGCACAATGACAATCAACTATTATAGAAATAAACGTATTGTGCTTTAGGAAACAACAGACACAGAATGAGGTTAGAATTAATTTAAACGTACAATGAAGTCGAGACGAGTGTTTTGGAAGGGTTATGTCAACAAGTATAATTTAGTTGTTTGTTAAATAACCGTCATTTTATTTCAGACCCTTTTATCGACGAAGGTTGTGGTTTTATAATATTACATATATTTCTGTACTGAGTATTTTTAAATACTCGATTTATTTGCCGTTTAAAAGAAACCTTTTTTGGAAATGGTAGCAAACGGGGAAAAGTTAAATAAAAATTTTCGACATATGTCAATATTGTTATTAAAATAAATAAATGTACGTTTCATCTTAATATATAGTATAGCTTATATAGATATAGATTTATATATATTTCACAAGAAATCCATTCTATTTATATTTTGCACTAAATCTTTTACTACACTTACCCAAGAAGATCACGAAAATTAGGATATAATGACAAATGAGTCTAGTTTTCATGGTCTTCCTGGGCATTTTGATGACACTTCATCCCTTTCTTCTCTCCATTCCTGTTCTACTTGAGTTATTAGGTCATTATTACTATCAACACTCATCTTATAGACCAAAAATACAATGGACTGGATTCTAATCTCAGACATATTCAATGATATACGAGTATATACATCAGCCCCTTTTGGATTGCAGGGTGATTATAGCCCTTAGTGTTATTATGTACAGGAGGTGACTAATACATATTTTTTATTGTATTCTTACCTACAATCGAACACATAGTGACTTGGTGGTAAGTGATTACTGCAGCCCATAATACACATTCATCTTCGCTAAGGTATCATAGTATAGATGCGTTGTCATCCTGAGGAACCTGAGATGGCATAATAATAATAAAATTAGGTCATTACATATGAACATATGCTAATATATTATAAGGAAAAAGTAAAAAACTATTTTTTTATGGAGTTATATATTTAATCAATCGAAGTGAAATGTACCATTATTATCTATGCTCTTGTGCCATTTTATAGTTCATTAATTCCATTACTGAAAAAAAAATTGGGACCAATAAAATCTTTGAAAGCGGTTTTGCCTGAATCATCGGAATTGAATTTTTTACTTTGCAAGAAAATTTCTAAAATCCGAAAAAAAGGGTAATCTGTTGCAGTAAGAGGAGTATGGTGGGTGCCGGAAACATTTCAATCGCAGCTTCTCTAATTTAGCGACCGCGTATCGTGTAGTATGGAGTCGAGCGTTGTCATGAAGCAGCAGTGGGCTAAAGTAATTATCAAGTCTTGGTTGTTAGTTGGTTAGCTTTTCCATAATAATTTGCAATTTTTCACAATACAGATCTGCCGTAATCATCTGACTAGATCATAGAAAGCTATAGTGTATGACACCAGCACTGGTCCACCAAACACTCACCAGTATCTTTTTCTGAGTCAACTTTCACTTGGGATAGGATTTGGCCGGTTCACCTGGGCTCAATCACTGTGATGAGCATTTCCGATTGTCGAGCTATTTCGCATTTACAATTTGTGATTGTTTTTCAAGGGGCGAGTTCAACAAACCGCCAATTTCATATACAAGGACCTAACAATATAACAATATTTTTTAAAGTGTCTCCTTATTCCTACGCTCACCAGTCTTCTGTACAGCGTTATGCAGTCATTACTTGTATTTTATCAAAGTTGACGATCCTTCCCTGGTCTGTTGTTCCTTCCTGTTGTCATCTGACCCATTTATGCTGCATCTAGAAACGAACTGCAGCGTGCCTCTACAACTGTTTAAGATGTTTACGTGAAGATGCACATAATATATACCTTAATATAGTCTTTTACTTATATATTGGTAATATTATTAGATATTTTCAACCCTTCACATATCTATCTCCGTTTTCGCTAATTAACTTAAACAGAACTTAAAGATTGCATGAGTGTAATCTTGTTAAGAAAATACAAAGCACTACTCAGCGGAAACGTTTGCTTAAGCCATACGCTAGTTCCGGCAACATTTTAAAGTGGGCTGCAAATATGTAGCAGCGAAATTCGTACGTAATACAATTTCTGAGATAAGTACTATGTTAAAATTTAACATTACCTTGGGATTATTGTTCAAAATATATGTGCTTCTTCTAATAAAATAATATTATCTTTTCCGTTTTAATTTACTATTTAGAATATTTTTGAAATTGAGAAACTATTTCAACTCTTGCACTATTATTTATTATGTTAAAATCAATAAACATACGTAATAAACTTCGTTTCGTAGAGACATGGCGTAGCTAGTTTCTAGCTGCATCATAAATGTCTCAACTCGATCAGACAAGGACCATACTCTCCTAAAATGTTTTTTTTTTGTTTTTTAAGGCTGAAGGCCACTGTTAGCCCGAGGGCTTTTACAGTTTCACCGGGTTGAGAGGTGACCGACCGCTAATGGCACTCAGTCGAGACCTCTATATATAGGTAACCAGCACAAGGGCTCCCGAGAGGGAGCCTCGGCTTGGACCGTTACCTTCGCGAAAGCGTCTGACTCGAGGGTGCCCGAGAGGGCCGAACCTCGGCTCGGTCAGTTGCTTCTGACAGAGGATTCTTTAAATTCGCTATGATTATTAGCTATCTGTACCACCACTTCGGAATGCGTGGGCGCTGGAGAAGAAGTGGCGCAAGGAACTCCAGCGACGCTTCTATCTGTATGGACTGGAGATAACCAACCAGTGACATGGCGGTATGGCGAATATCCTTGTTTGCGACGCCCTCGCCGTCGGCGGGGGCGATGTGAGGGTGCAATGTACGTATATTGTGTTTTATGAAGGGCTTGGGCCCTGATGGTCACGTCGTCGGGGCCATCGAGGGCGTGCCTCAGTCCCCTTCGGACGCGGGTCAATCTGTGATTAGCGATGGGACTGTAACTGGCGGCACTTACAATCAAGGGGTTAGAGTCTGTGACGGCAGAGTCGAAATATCGGCGGGAAGCCTGCTTCAGGAACTGAGCAAGAACCACGGTGCACCGGTGGCCTTGCGCATGAAACGATTTTGTATTACCTGAAGTCGGTGAATGTGACGCGGGGAAGCATGCGCAAAGACGGGGCTTGCGTATGTCATTATAGGCCGGATGCACGCTTTGTATAGTGTAATTTTATTACGCAGGGACATTTTGCTATTTTTATTGAGTAACGGGTGCAAACGACCTAGGACGATCCTAAAATGTAATAGAAGCATAACACTGCTGCGTTTTGTATCAAATTCCGATAATAACTTGTAGGTTATTAGGATAATAGCTTGTATAATAACAAGTTATGAGGTATTCGATATCTATTTCTTAGCTATTAAAATGCATCTAAATCCCCGATAAAGGCAAGAAGACAGCCTCGATTAGGAGAAGTAATGAGAAGAATAATCAAGAGGAACGATCCATTGCATAACAATTTTTTTTACAGATTTTATGGTGTTTTGTTTTTACTTTTTATCCCTACGCGTGGATTGTTTTATGGCGCTCTTGGTCACGGGGAGGACTGAAGTTTACAATGTACTGATGTGATACTTACACGAACTTACCTATTAATTATTTTTATCTGGTTGGATCTACGCTCACAGTAGCTTGAAGTTTTGTGTGGATTGGGAGTTGTTTTTATTTATCACAGAATCACAAGCCAATGGTGGCACTAACCATCTTCTCTATATAAATTAGGATGTTTTATAACTTCAATAGCCTGTCAGTGTTTCTTTGCGAGGATTCGCGGTCTATCAAATCTAATGGAATGGCGCGGGTGATATTTTTTTTATTGTATTAAGTACAAACATGTACACAATTCATCTGATGGTAAATGATTCCTTTGGCCCCTGAGACCCACATTCATCCTTGATGAGGAATTATAATGCAGACATGTTGTCACGCCAGAGGACTACACCAGTAATAAAGGTCTATGGATACCTACCCAAACGAAACAGCAGTGTTATTCTGCTATTTTACGCTGCAATTATTATATTATTACTATTATTATAATAGTTTTATTCAATGTTCAGTAAATAAGACATAATTATATAAACGAATCAATTAATTCAATGCCAGTAATTGGATCTCCCTCCGATTTATACTATTGTTAATAATAAGTGAAAGCCCTTTGGTCGTTCTATACAAAACTGATTACGTTAAAGCGTACCGAATTATCGACGAATTACCGAAGCATAAATGTAAACCTCGTCTTCTATTTGTGTCAGAAGCAGCAAATGTATTCAGACAATAGGCAAAAATTGATTCAGGCCATCAGGCGATGCCATCTCGCAAAACTAATGTGTCTATTACTGAGACAAATTTTGCCACGATCTGCCGCCAGCAATTCGTATGTTTCTACGTCATTCGAGGATTAATGTTAACGAGTGTCTGAGTATATGAATTATATACGTCATTTATTGTGAGGAGTAAAAAACATTTGGTGACGACTCACACATCCTGTTCCGCAATACAGCCTGTATTTCTATTATACCCATATTTATACTCATACTAGTACAAGCTTTTACCCTTTAAACTATCAATATTAAAAAGTTCAATGTTGTTAGCTTCCAAAGTGTCGCAATTGTGATAGGGCAGTCTCTATAAATAAGCTTATGCTTTGTTCATATTCTCGCACTAATGATTACTCTTTTACAGTGGTAGAGCTACACTGCAGTTTGTTTCCAGCTGCAGAATGATTGGGTCAACTCAACCGGGGTAGGACTACGCCCTCACAAAATACCAGCGTAAAATAGCAGCAAAATGATGCTGTGTTTCGTGTGGTGAGTGTAGGGATTCGGAGGCCTTTATTACTGGTGACGAGGCATTCCATCTCAGCCCTCAAAGGTGATCTGCATTATTATTCGTTGTCAAGGATGAATGTAGATGGCTGCAGGAATCACTTATCATCAGTTGAACTGTGTGCTCGTTTGTTACTCTTAATGTCATAAAAAAGAAACATGGCTCTTGGACAATTTCAGTGTTTTCTTATTATTTTATAAAAATAATTTAAATTAATATAAAATATTTTTTTAATATAATGCAAGTGCTATTCTCTTTGACCCAACAAAGAAACGAAAAGGCGTAGATGTTATTTATATATAGATATGTTTATTAAAGGAAACATTTTGAAGTACAAACATAATTTTTGTGTGGCATACAATTCTGTTACAAATTACAATTATCTTTTAAATGTCTTTATTACTTTAAAGCGTTATTCGTTACGGGATGAAACGGGAAACAGGCATACAGACAGAAGAGGAGAACAGGAACGAGCAACGGGTTAAATACTTACTCTCCGTCCTTGCTGAGATTTTTTTTTATTACTGTCTATTAACAATCGAGCAAACAGTTCACCTGATGGTAAGTGATTCCTGCGACCCATGACATCTACATTCATCCTTGACAAATGAACTGAGATGAAATGTCCCGTCACCCGTAATAAAGGTCTCCGGATCCCTTCACTCACCAGACGAAATACAGCAACATTATCCTGCTATTTCACGCTGGCATTTCTTTGACAATTGTTATGGTTTCGAGTTTAGCGTTGTACGTATGTATATATATGTATATATATTTATATATATATTTATATATATATATATACATATATATAGGTACATGTATAGGTGCTTAGTATATTTTTTTTCCTTCTATTAATTAAAGTTTGTCTAAAATCCTGCTACATGTGATCGAAATGAGTTTTACATTGTTAGCGCTTTGAGCATGCCTTCACGTATTTTAGATATTTTCCACACATTAGGGCTGTGGCTTTCTTTGAACTCGAGCTCGCAGCCACCGAGATTGAATACTTCAGCACATCGCCGGTATTCTTTGCGTTGTAACTCACACACTGAACAAATATTCGTAGAGTTACCTACTATTATTATGCCGAAAAGCTTATTTGTTTTTTTTTATAGTACCACCAGAGGAGTCGCAAATGCGATGCCTGCCTTTCAGGAAGGTTCATTTTCTCAATGTTTATATCAGAATGGAGTTTGCAAAATTATGTACGGCACTATGGGCAATAATCTATAAAAAATAATTGCATACAACTGTTAAAAAAAATTATACGAAGAAATGAAATTAGTACATAATAAAAAAATATACCACCGTTTTTCTCTTATTTATTTACATATACTATTTAATAAGAGGCATGTTGTTCTTTTATCAGATAATTTCTGTAACATAAAAATGAATTATTATATTACTTGTTCTTGTTTTTCACATAAAACACTCAAATCCTGTACTTTTCTTTAGCAATAAATAGGATAGGTTAGAAGCATATTATGAAACAGAACTTTTAATTACGATCGAAGACCTACTCTGCGTTTCTTTTTACATCTGAATGCGATTAAACTGAGCACACTAAGTTATCTCTCTGTTTAGATTCCCAATTATGTTTGCCACTCATACGTCCGATCACGTAAGAGGTTTGAGCACGTATCAATTGTGGATTATTCATTTGAAAATTGAAATTTCCTGGTGATTGCTTCATTTGAGATGAAATGAGATTTAGACAATACGGACGACCACCCGGGCACGGTTGTATTTTTTTCATTGTAATGAGGGTGAGCATACAGTTCACCAGATGGTAAATGATTCCCGATGAAATGAAATAATCCCACGTTCAACTTCGATAAGGTATCATAATGCAGATGCGTCGTCTTCCCCGATGACTTAGATATACGAGTGATAAGAATCTCCGGATCTATATACATACCAGACGCAGCAGTGTTACGTTGCTATTATGTGAAGGCGCGGTTATTCACAGGTCGAGCTGACTTAATTTTTTTTGTTACTTTGTGAGTAACAAACGAACATACAGTTCACCAGATGGTAAGTATTCCTGAGGCCTATGACATCTAATTTCATCCTTGACAAGGAATCAAAATGCAGATGCATAACCCTTAAGGACTGAAATAGAATGCCTCGTCACCAGTAATAAAGGTTATTCATGCAGTTAAAAATAGCTGCAGTATACTACTATTAAAATATGTATACATAATTATAATAGTACAGCTGTAACGTATATAACCTATTTACATAATTCGTTAATATTATTATTATATCCGAGACTAACTTTAACCATGGTAACTCAGTGTCTAAACCCGTTAAATTTGTTTAAATAGAAGGTACACGGAAAATCGTTGGCGGCACCAATAAAATTGTTATTTACAAATCAGCCATATAATAAAAACTGCTTGTAATTAATTAGCGGCAAATCCAATCAACATAATGTTT
Source organism: Teinopalpus imperialis (assembly GCA_029286865.1). Taxonomy (NCBI): domain Eukaryota; kingdom Metazoa; phylum Arthropoda; class Insecta; order Lepidoptera; family Papilionidae; genus Teinopalpus; species Teinopalpus imperialis. Next base: position 1,233,774 of record JAGSMU010000059.1, read on the forward strand.
TGATGGCTACTTGTTGTTGAAGATTTTATCAAGGGGCTCTTGATGTAATTTTCTTTTAGACTACACGACGAAAACGGTATTTAATATAATTTCCTCTTGGTAATCAATCGCCGTACCGCAATTAATAAAAAAATACCTTTTAATACAAGTGGTTTTTCAAGTTGTGGTCAAGAGACTTTATACATTTAAGAAAATATTTTGTACAGATTTTTTTTAGAATTAAAATTGGGTGAAAAGAGTGACCATGATTTTCTTGCCAAATTCTTCATTTGAAATCTCAGAAATGTAGCTCTACATTACAAACTGGCGATTACCTTTAGACCGTTACGGTGCACGTGCAAGTAACTGACTAGACGGACAAACTTTGCACATTCAATTACCTCTGACGCATTATCAATTTATGGTTGGTGGGATATTAATATTTATCTCCGAACTTCGAAATACGTTGGTGCTGTTGAAGAATTGAGACTAGAAACTACAAAGAGCCCGCGTGCAAGTGTTCGTGCTTGTACGTATGCTTTCACGTTTGCATTCGCGTGTGCTTGTGCGTGGGTATTACGGTTTCAATGGGTGTGAGTGCGATGTTATTTCTCAAACTATCGCCCACCTAATATCCTGCTCTACATGCCTCTACATCAGCGTCCGCGGCGTAAAATAGCAGCATAATGCCGCTGTCTTACATCTGGTGAGTGTAGAGATCCGGAGACATATATTACTGGTGACGAAGCTTTCCATCTTAGTCGTCAAGGTTGACAATGCACCTGCATTATGATTCCTTGTCACGGATGAATGTGAATGGAATGACATGGGCCGCAGGAATCACTTGGCATCAGGACAATTGTGTGCTCGTTTGTTACAAAAAAAGGTATTGAACCTTAAGAAGAGCCCTCTATTATCGTAATCGTTTCCTCGACCACAGGGGTCAGGGAGCAGCGGTGTTGCAGCCGATTTACTCTCTACTCGCGGGTCGCTTCGTTTAGAGACGACACATACACATATGACATAATTAAAAAAAGGATACGAGACAATAAAATAAAATAAAATAAGTTACTATTGAAATAGAAAATATATATTACAATTTAAAGTCTCAAATCTAGAACTAGCACGGTGTCTGTGATAACGTTCTCGGTGAAGCTGTTTAACGTTCAATTGATATCGAAACAGTTTGACTTGGTAAGTCGATCTGTATTCCGAGTGCTGTCAGAGTTTTGTTTAGTAGTTTTCTATACAATTTCCAAGTTTGGTATAATTTGTATAATAATATCCGTGACTGAACATTGAAAACGGGTTTTAGACAATCAGAATGTATAAACTAATAGCCTCATTTCGTTCCATCGGCTCTAAATCCAGTTTTCCTTCACCGTCAAGCACGTGATGAAAAGAACCGATGTAGCTCAGTATAACCGCTCGCATTTAATTCACGATATGTGAGCAAACCGAGTTCGTCTCCAGGTATCAATGACATTGTTATTTGAAATTTTAAATGCCTATGGATAATGTTACAAAAATAAACTAAAACATATTTATTTTTATCATTCAATAAAGCAAATTATTTTTATTACATTTGAGTAACAAACGAGCACACAGTTCACCTGATGGTGAATGATTCCTGCGGCCCATGACATCTACTTGTATCCTTGACAAGGAATCATAATGCAGATGCGTTGTCACCCTTGAGGACTGAGATGGAATGCCTCATCACCAGTAATAAAGGTCTCCCGATCCCTACTCTCAACAGACGAAATACAGTAGCATTATACTGCTATTTTACGCTGGTAAACTGTGAGGGCGTGGTTCTACCCCGGTTGAGTGAACCCGTACATTCCACCGCTAGAAACAAACTACAGTGTAGCTCTACCACTGATTATTATTTTCTTTCCATCACGTGCTCGACGGTGAAGGAAAACTGCATTTAGGATCAATGGAACGAAATGAGGTTATTACTTTCTATATTCTGATTGTCTAAAACCCGTTTTCAATGTTCAGTCACGGATATTGTTATACTAATTATACCAAACTTGGAAATTGTATAGAAAACTAGTAAACAACACTCTGACAGCACTCGGAAAACAGATCGACTTACCAAGTCAAACTGTTTCGATATCAATTGAACGTTAAACAGTTTCACCGAGAACGTTATCGCAGACACCGTGCTAGTTCTAGATTTAAGACTTTTAATTGTAATATATATTTTCTATAAAAACATTATTATTACAGTTTTATATCTAAATAAAAAATAAATAAATAAAGGTTTTACATATTGAAAATATACGAAATAATAGCCTCATTTCGTCTCTATATAGAGTTGATTAAGATGGAATAAAATTATACGAAGACCATATGGCCATTTAAGACTTAATAATACTTTTATGAATAGCCTTCATTGTACGCTTATCCTTCAGGGAAAGTCTAATTCAATGTCTTAGAGGACAGCTTAGGCTCACGAAAAGCTCAAGAACTTACATTGATTGCAAGATTAGTCGATGCTCTAATTCTAATAGAGGTAAGACATTCTATTTACTTTGCCAAAGATCTGTATGTTTATTATTAATCACATTGAGGTGCTTTGAACGAAACTATTCTATTACTTTATTAATTTTCAGGATTAAATTTATTTCTATTATATAAATGCTGCAGCATGAGTGTATCAACTCGACCGTAGAACAACCACGCCTTCAAGTGATATCAGCATCAAATAACAGCATAATGCACAAAGGTCATTTTTATTTGTCTGGTAGATGACCCATCAACCTATCTTCCCCTTGAGTTTGTCGTACTACTAACGGGCCACCCATTATATATACTTATTTTGTTAACCACTCAAAGTAAGCTTTAATGTTAGCACTAAGAGATTATCAAAACAATAATCGTAGCGGATTCGAACCTACCAAATTTAGCAGATAGTGCTGTACAAAAATGTGTAATTTAGGGTTTAATTTGACATTCAACGATAACTATGTTTGTATCAATCATATTTTTTTAAAAAAAGGATTGTGTGCCAGCGAATGATAATCTACAAATTTCATTATTTTTCTGACGCTATAAAAATTCATAGCGTCACTCTACGGATCTGCTGAGTGAATTATTTGCTGAGACACTTTCCATTCCTATCTCGGGAACAGAACCATTTACTCATTCAATTAAGACGTATTGAACGATTCATATCAAACGGTATGGGAACCAGGTTGGTTCCCATACCGTACGTTTGACATAAACCTACTTGGAAAAAGCTCTTAATTTTAGAAAAAAATATTCTTACGTACGTTTTTTACGTATTTTTTTTAATTGCATTGACTGTGACACAAGAGCATATAGTTTTTCTGGTGATACGTGATTCCTGCGACAAATTCACGGAATTATATATATTTATCACAAAGCTCTAACAAAGCTACTTCGTTGCCCCACCCCCTTGCACAAGTTATTTTAACTTGTGGACTATGCTCCAACACCCTCTCTAGGAAAGAGTATTGAAACTGATTGAAAGTTGACGGTGAGTAAAAATTATTGTTCGTAAACGATTAACTTCTTACAGATTCCTCTCACACGGTTGAGACCAGAGAAGGGATCTCTGGTTGTGGCTGTCCCAAAAGAAACACCCGTAGGAGAGGGAAACTCCTTTTATGAAAGTTGTGGAGTTGGAGTAAATATATGATTTCTTTTTTTTAATAATATTGGGCATGATAAACGAGCATGCGGTTCACCTAATGGTACGAGTGAGTGATGACTACAGCCCTATAACATATCTACATCTAACCTTAAAAAAGAATCAGGATTTACATGCGTTGTCAGCCTCGAAGACTGTGATGCAATCCCTCGTTACCTGTAATTGGGTGTACGGTGACTTTTAAATATACATAAGTTATAAATCTTTCTCACAATAAATTAATGCAAACAAATATCAAGTTTACGCCATTAAAGTCCTGAAAAAACGAATCAAAATCCACTAATTACATTTCTATTTTCCCGTTT